>JAWRVZ010000279.1:0-632602 GCA_037043235.1 Rhodeus uyekii
CAGTGTGTGTATCGCAGTGACGGTTGTGCAGTGTGTGTTATCTCAGTGAGGGTTGTGCTGTGTGTGTATCGCAGTGAGGGTCGTGCAGTGTGTGTGTGTATCCCAGTGAGGGTCGTGCAGTGTGTGTGTGTATCTCAGTGAGGGTTGTGCAGTGTGTGTATCGCAGTGAAGGTCGTGCAGTGTGTGTGTGTATCTCAGTGAGGGTCGTGCATTGTGTGTATCTCAGTGAGGGTTGTGCAGTGTGTGTATCACAGTGACGGTTGTGCAGTGTGTGTTATCCCAGTGAGGGTCGTGCTGTGTGTGTATCTCAGTGAGGGTTGTGCAGTGTGTGTATTGCAGTGAGGGTTGTGCAGTGTGTGTATCTCAGTGAGGGTTGTGCAGTGTGTGTATCTCAGTGAGGGTCGTGCAGTGTGTGTATCTCAGTGAGGGTCGTGCAGTGTGTGTATCTCAGTGAGGGTCGTGCAGTGTGTGTATCTCAGTGAGGGTTGTGTAGTGTGTGTATCGCAGTGAGGGTTGTGCAGTGTGTGTATCGCAGTGAGGGTTGTGCAGTGTGTGTATCGCAGTGAGGGTTGTGCAGTGTGTGTTATCTCAGAGAGGGTTGTGCAGTGTGTGTATCGCAGTGAGGGTTGTGCAGTGTGTGTATCGCAGTGAGGGTTGTGCAGTGTGTGTATCGCAGTGAGGGTTGTACAGTGTGTGTGTATCTCAGTGAGGGTTGTGCAGTGTGTGTATCGCAGTGAGGGTCGTGCAGTGTGTGTATCGCAGTGAGGGTTGTGCAGTGTGTGTATCTCAGCGAGGGTTGTGCAGTGTGTGTATCTCGGTGAGGGTCTTGCACTGTGTGTATCGCAGTGAGGGTCGTGCAGTGTGTGTATCGCAGTGAGGGTCGTGCAATGTGTGTATCTCAGTGAGGGTTGTGCAGTGTGTGTATCGCAGTGAGGGTTGTGCAGTGTGTGTATCTCAGTGAGGGTCGTGCAGTGTGTGTATCGCAGCGAGGGTTGTGCAGTGTGTGTGTGTATCTCAGTGAGGGTCGTGCAGTGTGTGTATCGCAGTGAGGGTTGTGCAGTGTGTGTATCTCGGTGAGGGTCGTGCACTGTGTGTATCGCAGTGAGGGTCGTGCAGTGTGTGTATCGCAGTGAGGGTCGTGCAATGTGTGTATCTCAGTGAGGGTCGTGCAGTGTGTGTGTGTATCTCAGTGAGGGTTGTGCAGTGTGTGTATCGCAGTGAGGGTCGTGCAGTGTGTGTATCGCAGTGAGGGTTGTGCAGTGTGTGTATCGCAGTGAGGGTTGCGCAGTGTGTGTTACCTCACTGAAGGTTGTGCTGTGTGTGTATCGCAGTGAGGGTCGTGCAGTGTGTGTGTGTATCTCAGTGAGGGTAGTGCAGTGTGTGTATCGCAGTAAGGGTCGTGCAGAGTGTGTGTGTATCTCAGTGATGGTTGTGCAGTGTGTGTATCGCAGTGAGGGTTGTGCAGTGTGTGTATCGCAGTGAGGGTTGTGCAGTGTGTGTATCTCAGTGAGGGTCGTGCAGTGTGTGTATCGCAGCGAGGGTTGTGCAGTGTGTGTGTGTATCTCAGTGAGGGTCGTGCAGTGTGTGTATCGCAGTGAGGGTTGTGCAGTGTGTGTATCGCAGCGAGGGTTGTGCAGTGTGTGTGTGTATCTCAGTGAGGGTCATGCAGTGTGTGTATCGCAGTGAGGGTTGTGCAGTGTGTGTATCGCAGTGAGGGTTGTGCAGTGTGTGTTATCTCAGTGAGGGTTGTGCTGTGTGTGTATCGCAGTGAGGGTCGTGCAGTGTGTGTGTGTATCTCAGTGAGGGTCGTGCAGTGTGTGTATCGCAGTGAGGGTCGTGCAGTGTGTGTGTGTATCTCAGTGAGGGTTGTGCAGTGTGTGTATCGCAGTGAGGGTTGTGCAGTATGTGTATCTCAGTGAGGGTCGTGCAGTGTGTGTATCGCAGCGAGGGTTGTGCAGTGCGTGTGTGTATCTCAGTGAGTGTCGTGCAGTGTGTGTATCTCAGTGAGGGTCGTGCAGTGTGTGTATCGCAGCGAGGGTTGTGCAGTGTGTGTGTGTATCTCAGTGAGGGTCGTGCAGTGTGTGTATCGCAGTGAGGGTTGTGCAGTGTGTGTATCGCAGTGACGGTTGTGCAGTGTGTGTTATCTCAGCGAGGGTTGTGCAGTGTGTGTATCTCAGTAAGGGTTGTGCAGTGTGTGTATCGCAGTGAGGGTCGTGCACTGTGTGTATCGCAGTGAGGGTCGTGCAGTATGTGTATCGCAGTGAGGGTCGTGCAGTGTGTGTATCTCAGTGAGGGTTGTGCTGTGTGTGTGTGTATCTCAGTGAGGGTTGTGCAGTGTGTGTGTATCACAGTGAGGGTTGTGCAGTGTGTGTATCGCAGTGAGGGTTGTGCAGTGTGTGTATCGCAGTGAGGGTCGTGCAGTGTGTGTATCTCAGTGAGGGTCGTGCAGTGTGTGTATCGCAGCGAGGGTCGTGCAGTGTGTGTATCGCAGTGAGGGTTGTGCAGTGTGTGTTATCTCAGTGAGGGTTGTGCTGTGTGGGTATCGCAGTGAGGGTCGTGCAGTGTGTGTGTGTATCTCAGTGAGGGTCGTGCAGTGTGTGTATCGCAGTGAGGGTTGTGCAGTGTGTGTATCGCAGTGAGGGTTGTGCAGTGTGTGTATCGCAGTGAGGGTCGTGCAGTGTGTGTATCTCAGTGAGGGTCGTGCAGTGTGTGTGTGTATCTTAGTGAGGGTTGTGCAGTGTGTGTATCGCTGTGAGGGTCGTGCAGTGTGTGTGTGTATCTCAGTGAGGGTCGTGCATTGTGTGTATCTCAGTGAGGGTTGTGCAGTGTGTGTATCACAGTGACGGTTGTGCAGTGTGTGTTATCTCAGCGAGGGTTGTGCAGTGTGTGTATCGCAGTGAGGGTTGTGCAGTGTGTGTTATCTCAGTGAGGGTTGTGCAGTGTGTGTATCTCAGTGAGGGTTGTGCAGTGTGTGTATCTCAGTGAGGGTTGTGCTGTGTGTGTATCGCAGTGAGGGTCGTGCAGTGTGTGTATCGCAGCGAGTGTTGTGCAGTGTGTGTATCTCATTGAGGGTCGTGCAGTGTGTGTTATCTCAGCGAGGGTTTTGCAGTGTGTGTATCACAATGAGGGTTGTGCAGTGTGTGTATCGCAGTGAGGGTTGTGCAGTGTGTATCGCAGTGAGGGTTGTGCATTGTGTGTATCTCAGTAAGGGTTGTGCAGTGTGTGTATCTCAGTGAGGGTTGTGCTGTGTGTGTATCGCAGTGAGGCTCGTGCAGTGTGTGTATCTCAGTGAGGGTCGTGCAGTGTGTGTGTGTATCTCAGTGAGGGTCGTGCAGTGTGTGTGTGTATCTCAGTGAGGGTCGTGCAGTGTGTGTATCTCAGTGAGGGTCGTGCAGTGTGTGTATCGCAGCGAGGGTTGTGCAGTGTGTGTATCACAGTGAGGGTTGTGTAGTGTGTGTTATCTCAGCGAGGGTTGTGCAGTGTGTGTATCGCAGTGAGGGTTGTGCAGTGTGTGTTATCTCAGTGAGGGTTGTGCTGTGTGTGTATCGCAGTGAGGGTCGTGCAGTGTGTGTGTGTATCTCAGTGAGGGTCGTGCAGTGTGTGTATCGCAGTGAGGGTCGTGCAGTGTGTGTGTGTATCTCAGTGAGGGTTGTGCAGTGTGTGTATCGCAGTGAGGGTTGTGCAGTGTGTGTATCGCAGTGAGGGTTGTGCAGTGTGTGTATCTCAGTGAGGGTCGTGCAGTGTGTGTATCGCAGCGAGGGTTGTGCAGTGCGTGTGTGTATCTCAGTGAGTGTCGTGCAGTGTGTGTATCTCAGTGAGGGTCGTGCAGTGTGTGTATCGCAGCGAGGGTTGTGCAGTGTGTGTGTGTATCTCAGTGAGGGTCGTGCAGTGTGTGTATCGCAGTGAGGGTTGTGCAGTGTGTGTATCGCAGTGACGGTTGTGCAGTGTGTGTTATCTCAGCGAGGGTTGTGCAGTGTGTGTATCTCAGTAAGGGTTGTGCAGTGTGTGTATCTCAGTGAGGGTTGTGCTGTGTGTGTATCGCAGTGAGGCTCGTGCAGTGTGTGTATCTCAGTGAGGGTCGTGCAGTGTGTGTGTGTATCTCAGTGAGGGTTGTGCAGTGTGTGTATCGCAGTGAGGGTCGTGCACTGTGTGTATCGCAGTGAGGGTCGTGTAGTGTGTGTATCGCAGTGAGGGTCGTGCAGTGTGTGTATCTCAGTGAGGTTTGTGCTGTGTGTGTGTGTATCTCAGTGAGGGTTGTGCAGTGTGTGTATCGCAGTGAGGGTTGTGCAGTGTGTGTATCTCAGTGAGGGTCATGCAGTGTGTGTATCGCAGCGAGGGTTGTGCAGTGTGTGTATCGCAGTGAGGGTTGTGCAGTGTGTATTATCTCAGTGAGGGTTGTGCTGTGTGTGTATCGCAGTGAGGGTCGTGCAGTGTGTGTGTGTATCCCAGTGAGGGTCGTGCAGTGTGTGTGTGTATCTCAGTGAGGGTTGTGCAGTGTGTGTATCGCAGTGAAGGTCGTGCAGTGTGTGTGTGTATCTCAGTGAGGGTTGTGCAGTGTGTGTATCACAGTGACGGTTGTGCAGTGTGTGTTATCCCAGTGAGGGTCGTGCTGTGTGTGTATCTCAGTGAGGGTTGTGCAGTGTGTGTATTGCAGTGAGGGTTGTGCAGTGTGTGTATCTCAGTGAGGGTTGTGCAGTGTGTGTATCTCAGTGAGGGTCGTGCAGTGTGTGTATCTCAGTGAGGGTCGTGCATTGTGTGTATCTCAGTGAGGGTTGTGCAGTGTGTGTATCACAGTGACGGTTGTGCAGTGTGTGTTATCCCAGTGAGGGTCGTGCTGTGTGTGTATCTCAGTGAGGGTTGTGCAGTGTGTGTATTGCAGTGAGGGTTGTGCAGTGTGTGTATCTCAGTGAGGGTTGTGCAGTGTGTGTATCTCAGTGAGGGTCGTGCAGTGTGTGTATCTCAGTGAGGGTCGTGCAGTGTGTGTATCTCAGTGAGGGTCGTGCAGTGTGTGTATCTCAGTGAGGGTTGTGTAGTGTGTGTATCGCAGTGAGGGTTGTGCAGTGTGTGTATCGCAGTGAGGGTTGTGCAGTGTGTGTATCGCAGTGAGGGTTGTGCAGTGTGTGTATTGCATTGAGGGTTGTGCAGTGTGTGTATCTCAGTGAGGGTTGTGCAGTGTGTGTTATCTCAGAGAGGGTTGTGCAGTGTGTGTATCGCAGTGAGGGTTGTGCAGTGTGTGTATCGCAGTGAGGGTTGTGCAGTGTGTGTATCGCAGTGAGGGTTGTACAGTGTGTGTATCGCAGTGAGGGTTGTGCAGTGTGTGTATCGCAGTGAGGGTCGTGCAGTGTGTGTGTATCTCAGTGAGGGTTGTGCAGTGTGTGTATCGCAGTGACGGTTGTGCAGTGTGTGTTATCTCAGTGAGGGTTGTGCTGTGTGTGTATCGCAGTGAGGGTCGTGCAGTGTGTGTGTGTATCCCAGTGAGGGTCGTGCAGTGTGTGTGTGTATCTCAGTGAGGGTTGTGCAGTGTGTGTATCGCAGTGAAGGTCGTGCAGTGTGTGTGTGTATCTCAGTGAGGGTCGTGCATTGTGTGTATCTCAGTGAGGGTTGTGCAGTGTGTGTATCACAGTGACGGTTGTGCAGTGTGTGTTATCCCAGTGAGGGTCGTGCTGTGTGTGTATCTCAGTGAGGGTTGTGCAGTGTGTGTATTGCAGTGAGGGTTGTGCAGTGTGTGTATCTCAGTGAGGGTTGTGCAGTGTGTGTATCTCAGTGAGGGTCGTGCAGTGTGTGTATCTCAGTGAGGGTCGTGCAGTGTGTGTATCTCAGTGAGGGTCGTGCAGTGTGTGTATCTCAGTGAGGGTTGTGTAGTGTGTGTATCGCAGTGAGGGTTGTGCAGTGTGTGTATCGCAGTGAGGGTTGTGCAGTGTGTGTATCGCAGTGAGGGTTGTGCAGTGTGTGTATTGCATTGAGGGTTGTGCAGTGTGTGTATCTCAGTGAGGGTTGTGCAGTGTGTGTTATCTCAGAGAGGGTTGTGCAGTGTGTGTATCGCAGTGAGGGTTGTGCAGTGTGTGTATCGCAGTGAGGGTTGTGCAGTGTGTGTATCGCAGTGAGGGTTGTACAGTGTGTGTGTATCTCAGTGAGGGTTGTGCAGTGTGTGTATCGCAGTGAGGGTCGTGCAGTGTGTGTATCGCAGTGAGGGTTGTGCAGTGTGTGTATCTCAGCGAGGGTTGTGCAGTGTGTGTATCTCGGTGAGGGTCGTGCACTGTGTGTATCGCAGTGAGGGTCGTGCAGTGTGTGTATCGCAGTGAGGGTCGTGCAATGTGTGTATCTCAGTGAGGGTTGTGCAGTGTGTGTATCGCAGTGAGGGTTGTGCAGTGTGTGTATCTCAGTGAGGGTCGTGCAGTGTGTGTATCGCAGCGAGGGTTGTGCAGTGTGTGTGTGTATCTCAGTGAGGGTCGTGCAGTGTGTGTATCGCAGTGAGGGTTGTGCAGTGTGTGTATCTCGGTGAGGGTCGTGCACTGTGTGTATCGCAGTGAGGGTCGTGCAGTGTGTGTATCGCAGTGAGGGTCGTGCAATGTGTGTATCTCAGTGAGGGTCGTGCAGTGTGTGTGTGTATCTCAGTGAGGGTTGTGCAGTGTGTGTATCGCAGTGAGGGTCGTGCAGTGTGTGTATCGCAGTGAGGGTTGTGCAGTGTGTGTATCGCAGTGAGGGTTGCGCAGTGTGTGTTACCTCACTGAAGGTTGTGCTGTGTGTGTATCGCAGTGAGGGTCGTGCAGTGTGTGTGTGTATCTCAGTGAGGGTCGTGCAGTGTGTGTATCGCAGTAAGGGTCGTGCAGAGTGTGTGTGTATCTCAGTGATGGTTGTGCAGTGTGTGTATCGCAGTGAGGGTTGTGCAGTGTGTGTATCGCAGTGAGGGTTGTGCAGTGTGTGTATCTCAGTGAGGGTCGTGCAGTGTGTGTATCGCAGCGAGGGTTGTGCAGTGTGTGTGTGTATCTCAGTGAGGGTCGTGCAGTGTGTGTATCGCAGTGAGGGTTGTGCAGTGTGTGTATCGCAGCGAGGGTTGTGCAGTGTGTGTGTGTATCTCAGTGAGGGTCATGCAGTGTGTGTATCGCAGTGAGGGTTGTGCAGTGTGTGTATCGCAGTGAGGGTTGTGCAGTGTGTGTTATCTCAGTGAGGGTTGTGCTGTGTGTGTATCGCAGTGAGGGTCGTGCAGTGTGTGTGTGTATCTCAGTGAGGGTCGTAAAGTGTGTGTATCGCAGTGAGGGTCGTGCAGTGTGTGTGTGTATCTCAGTGAGGGTTGTGCAGTGTGTGTATCGCAGTGAGGGTTGTGCAGTATGTGTATCTCAGTGAGGGTCGTGCAGTGTGTGTATCGCAGCGAGGGTTGTGCAGTGCGTGTGTGTATCTCAGTGAGTGTCGTGCAGTGTGTGTATCTCAGTGAGGGTCGTGCAGTGTGTGTATCGCAGCGAGGGTTGTGCAGTGTGTGTGTGTATCTCAGTGAGGGTCGTGCAGTGTGTGTATCGCAGTGAGGGTTGTGCAGTGTGTGTATCGCAGTGACGGTTGTGCAGTGTGTGTTATCTCAGCGAGGGTTGTGCAGTGTGTGTATCTCAGTAAGGGTTGTGCAGTGTGTGTATCGCAGTGAGGGTTGTGCAATGTGTGTATCTCAGTGAGGGTCGTGCAGTGTGTGTGTGTATCTCAGTGAGGGTTGTGCAGTGTGTGTATCGCAGTGAGGGTCGTGCACTGTGTGTATCGCAGTGAGGGTCGTGCAGTATGTGTATCGCAGTGAGGGTCGTGCAGTGTGTGTATCTCAGTGAGGGTTGTGCTGTGTGTGTGTGTATCTCAGTGAGGGTTGTGCAGTGTGTGTGTATCACAGTGAGGGTTGTGCAGTGTGTGTATCGCAGTGAGGGTTGTGCAGTGTGTGTATCGCAGTGAGGGTCGTGCAGTGTGTGTATCTCAGTGAGGGTCGTGCAGTGTGTGTATCGCAGCGAGGGTTGTGCAGTGTGTGTATCGCAGTGAGGGTTGTGCAGTGTGTGTTATCTCAGTGAGGGTTGTGCTGTGTGGGTATCGCAGTGAGGGTCGTGCAGTGTGTGTGTGTATCTCAGTGAGGGTCGTGCAGTGTGTGTATCGCAGTGAGGGTTGTGCAGTGTGTGTATCGCAGTGAGGGTTGTGCAGTGTGTGTATCGCAGTGAGGGTCGTGCAGTGTGTGTATCTCAGTGAGGGTCGTGCAGTGTGTGTGTGTATCTTAGTGAGGGTTGTGCAGTGTGTGTATCGCTGTGAGGGTCGTGCAGTGTGTGTGTGTATCTCAGTGAGGGTCGTGCATTGTGTGTATCTCAGTGAGGGTTGTGCAGTGTGTGTATCACAGTGACGGTTGTGCAGTGTGTGTTATCTCAGCGAGGGTTGTGCAGTGTGTGTATCGCAGTGAGGGTTGTGCAGTGTGTGTTATCTCAGTGAGGGTTGTGCAGTGTGTGTATCTCAGTGAGGGTTGTGCAGTGTGTGTATCTCAGTGAGGGTTGTGCTGTGTGTGTATCGCAGTGAGGGTCGTGCAGTGTGTGTATCGCAGCGAGTGTTGTGCAGTGTGTGTATCTCATTGAGGGTCGTGCAGTGTGTGTTATCTCAGCGAGGGTTTTGCAGTGTGTGTATCACAATGAGGGTTGTGCAGTGTGTGTATCGCAGTGAGGGTTGTGCAGTGTGTATCGCAGTGAGGGTTGTGCATTGTGTGTATCTCAGTAAGGGTTGTGCAGTGTGTGTATCTCAGTGAGGGTTGTGCTGTGTGTGTATCGCAGTGAGGCTCGTGCAGTGTGTGTATCTCAGTGAGGGTCGTGCAGTGTGTGTGTGTATCTCAGTGAGGGTCGTGCAGTGTGTGTGTGTATCTCAGTGAGGGTCGTGCAGTGTGTGTATCTCAGTGAGGGTCGTGCAGTGTGTGTATCGCAGCGAGGGTTGTGCAGTGTGTGTATCACAGTGAGGGTTGTGTAGTGTGTGTTATCTCAGCGAGGGTTGTGCAGTGTGTGTATCGCAGTGAGGGTTGTGCAGTGTGTGTGTGTATCTCAGTGAGGGTTGTGCTGTGTGTGTATCGCAGTGAGGGTCGTGCAGTGTGTGTGTGTATCTCAGTGAGGGTCGTGCAGTGTGTGTATCGCAGTGAGGGTCGTGCAGTGTGTGTGTGTATCTCAGTGAGGGTTGTGCAGTGTGTGTATCGCAGTGAGGGTTGTGCAGTGTGTGTATCGCAGTGAGGGTTGTGCAGTGTGTGTATCTCAGCGAGGGTCGTGCAGTGTGTGTATCGCAGCGAGGGTTGTGCAGTGCGTGTGTGTATCTCAGTGAGTGTCGTGCAGTGTGTGTATCTCAGTGAGGGTCGTGCAGTGTGTGTATCGCAGCGAGGGTTGTGCAGTGTGTGTGTGTATCTCAGTGAGGGTCGTGCAGTGTGTGTATCGCAGTGAGGGTTGTGCAGTGTGTGTATCGCAGTGACGGTTGTGCAGTGTGTGTTATCTCAGCGAGGGTTGTGCAGTGTGTGTATCTCAGTAAGGGTTGTGCAGTGTGTGTATCTCAGTGAGGGTTGTGCTGTGTGTGTATCGCAGTGAGGCTCGTGCAGTGTGTGTATCTCAGTGAGGGTCGTGCAGTGTGTGTGTGTATCTCAGTGAGGGTTGTGCAGTGTGTGTATCGCAGTGAGGGTCGTGCACTGTGTGTATCGCAGTGAGGGTCGTGTAGTGTGTGTATCGCAGTGAGGGTCGTGCAGTGTGTGTATCTCAGTGAGGTTTGTGCTGTGTGTGTGTGTATCTCAGTGAGGGTTGTGCAGTGTGTGTATCGCAGTGAGGGTTGTGCAGTGTGTGTATCTCAGTGAGGGTCATGCAGTGTGTGTATCGCAGCGAGGGTTGTGCAGTGTGTGTATCGCAGTGAGGGTTGTGCAGTGTGTATTATCTCAGTGAGGGTTGTGCTGTGTGTGTATCGCAGTGAGGGTCGTGCAGTGTGTGTGTGTATCCCAGTGAGGGTCGTGCAGTGTGTGTGTGTATCTCAGTGAGGGTTGTGCAGTGTGTGTATCGCAGTGAAGGTCGTGCAGTGTGTGTGTGTATCTCAGTGAGGGTCGTGCATTGTGTGTATCTCAGTGAGGGTTGTGCAGTGTGTGTATCACAGTGACGGTTGTGCAGTGTGTGTTATCCCAGTGAGGGTCGTGCTGTGTGTGTATCTCAGTGAGGGTTGTGCAGTGTGTGTATTGCAGTGAGGGTTGTGCAGTGTGTGTATCTCAGTGAGGGTTGTGCAGTGTGTGTATCTCAGTGAGGGTCGTGCAGTGTGTGTATCTCAGTGAGGGTCGTGCAGTGTGTGTATCTCAGTGAGGGTCGTGCAGTGTGTGTATCTCAGTGAGGGTTGTGTAGTGTGTGTATCGCAGTGAGGGTTGTGCAGTGTGTGTATCGCAGTGAGGGTTGTGCAGTGTGTGTATCGCAGTGAGGGTTGTGCAGTGTGTGTATTGCATTGAGGGTTGTGCAGTGTGTGTATCTCAGTGAGGGTTGTGCAGTGTGTGTTATCTCAGAGAGGGTTGTGCAGTGTGTGTATCGCAGTGAGGGTTGTGCAGTGTGTGTATCGCAGTGAGGGTTGTGCAGTGTGTGTATCGCAGTGAGGGTTGTACAGTGTGTGTATCGCAGTGAGGGTTGTGCAGTGTGTGTATCGCAGTGAGGGTCGTGCAGTGTGTGTGTATCTCAGTGAGGGTTGTGCAGTGTGTGTATCGCAGTGACGGTTGTGCAGTGTGTGTTATCTCAGTGAGGGTTGTGCTGTGTGTGTATCGCAGTGAGGGTCGTGCAGTGTGTGTGTGTATCCCAGTGAGGGTCGTGCAGTGTGTGTGTGTATCTCAGTGAGGGTTGTGCAGTGTGTGTATCGCAGTGAAGGTCGTGCAGTGTGTGTGTGTATCTCAGTGAGGGTCGTGCATTGTGTGTATCTCAGTGAGGGTTGTGCAGTGTGTGTATCACAGTGACGGTTGTGCAGTGTGTGTTATCCCAGTGAGGGTCGTGCTGTGTGTGTATCTCAGTGAGGGTTGTGCAGTGTGTGTATTGCAGTGAGGGTTGTGCAGTGTGTGTATCTCAGTGAGGGTTGTGCAGTGTGTGTATCTCAGTGAGGGTCGTGCAGTGTGTGTATCTCAGTGAGGGTCGTGCAGTGTGTGTATCTCAGTGAGGGTCGTGCAGTGTGTGTATCTCAGTGAGGGTTGTGTAGTGTGTGTATCGCAGTGAGGGTTGTGCAGTGTGTGTATCGCAGTGAGGGTTGTGCAGTGTGTGTATCGCAGTGAGGGTTGTGCAGTGTGTGTATTGCATTGAGGGTTGTGCAGTGTGTGTATCTCAGTGAGGGTTGTGCAGTGTGTGTTATCTCAGAGAGGGTTGTGCAGTGTGTGTATCGCAGTGAGGGTTGTGCAGTGTGTGTATCGCAGTGAGGGTTGTGCAGTGTGTGTATCGCAGTGAGGGTTGTACAGTGTGTGTATCGCAGTGAGGGTTGTGCAGTGTGTGTATCGCAGTGAGGGTCGTGCAGTGTGTGTGTATCTCAGTGAGGGTTGTGCAGTGTGTGTATCGCAGTGACGGTTGTGCAGTGTGTGTTATCTCAGCGAGGGTTGTGCAGTGTATGTATCTCAGTGAGGGTCGTGCAGTGTGTGTATCTCAGTGAGGGTCGTGCAGTGTGTGTATCTCAGTGAGGGTCGTGCAGTGTGTGTATCTCAGTGAGGGTCGTGCAGTGTTTGTATCGCAGCGAGGGTTGTGCAGTGTGTGTATCTCAGTGAGGGTTGTGCAGTGTGTGTATCTCAGTGAGGGTCGTGCAGTGTTAGTGTGTATCGCAGCGAGGGTTGTGCAGTGTGTGTATCGCAGTGAGGGTCGTGCAGTGTGTGTGTGTATCTCAGTGAGGGTTGTGCAGTGTGTGTATTGCAGTGAGGGTTGTGCAGTGTGTGTATCTCAGTGAGGGTCGTGCAGTGTGTGTGTGTATCTCAGTGAGTGTTGTGCAGTGTGTGTATCTCAGTGAGGGTCGTGCAGTGTGTGTATCGCAGCGAGGGTTGTGCAGTTTCTTTATCGCAGTGAGGGTTGTGCAGAGTGTGTATCGCAGTGAGGGTTGTGCAGTGTGTGTATCTCAGTGAGGGTCGTGCAGTGTGTGTGTGTATCTCAGTGAGGGTTGTGCAGTGTGTGTATCGCAGTGAGGGTTGTGCAGTGTGTGTTATCTCTGCGAGAGTTGTGCAGTGTGTGTTATCTCTGCGAGGGTTGTGCAGTCTGTGTATCGCAGTGAGGGTTGTGCAGTGTGTGTATCGCAGTGAGGGTTGTGCAGTGTGTGTATCTCAGCGAGGGTTGTGCAGTGTGTGTATTGCAGTGAGGGTTGTGCAGTGTGTGTATCTCAGTGAGGGTTGTGCAGTGTGTGTATTGCAGTGAGGGTCGTGCAGTGTGTGTATCTCAGTGAGGGTTGTGCAGTGTGTGTATCGCAGTGAGGGTCGTGCAGTGTGTGTATCTCAGTGAGGGTTGTGTAGTGTGTGTATCTCAGTGAGGGTTGTGTAGGGTTCTGTTGGTAGTGCAGACTGTAGTTAGAGTTTTGCACATGTGACTCCAGTTGTGCCCACTGCTGCTTAGCAATCGTAAAAAACTTTAATAGGAATTCCTAGTTGTGTGAGTATGAGTGTATGTGCGCATAGTGTGTGTGTCTGTTTGTGTGTGTGTACACGTGTTTGTTCTCGTGTGTAGGTATACATGTGTTTGTACTCGTGTGTGTGTATGTGTACATGCATGTGTGTGAGTTTGTGTGTTTGTGTGTATGCATGTGTGTGAATGTATGTGTGTGTACACACGTGTGTGTGTGAGTGTGTTTGTTTGTACGCACGTATGTGTGATTCTATTAGTGTATGTGGGTAGGAGCCGACCAAACTGTCACCGATCCTGAGTTAACATCAGTAACCAAGGTACTCGTGTTGTTTATTTTTATTTGTTGCTCATGTCAGTGAAGTGGACGTTCATTTGTGGCCCCAACGCACCCGAGCAGCAAAACAGGCCTGCAACAGTGACTACGGGGGTTTAGTTTACTTTTCCCGGCTTAGAGTATTATTTATTTGGGTTTGGTTTCTTCACTTTGACTGTTGATTGTTTATTTGCCTTTAAGTTTCATAACATATCTTTTTATTTCTATTTTTTCTTTTTTGACTTTCATAAGAGGATTTATTTTATATTCATTAAATTGAAGTTGTTAATTTGGTATTTTGTGGTGATTTTGCATTTAATTCTCCTGTTAATATTCTGAGTATTTGTTATCGAATAGCTGATCACAAATTAAAACAAACCCATTATTATACTAAGAATCTGGGCGTCACCCAATACAATTCCCAGTGTCAGGAAGGGGGCGTTAGACAAGGACTCAATGTGATGAAGAAATACTTTATTTACAATAAAAATAAAACTACACAGAGGGTGTAGGAGCCTTATTTAGATTAACTTGAAGTTTGTTTTAGTTTTATTTAGAAACAATGTGACAAATATGTATATAAATAAGGAAATTGGGTTTAAAGTCTGATGCTTTGACTAATCATCATCATCACCTGAATTGAGTTGCTCCTCCTCCTGGGCGTCACTACGGCGTGAAAGTGCAAGTGTTAAATTGAGTTTGAGTGTGTTTGGTAGACAGGTTAGAGTGTGGAAAGCAACAGTTTATTTAATCGCATTAAGCATTGCTGGAAATCTGATTTTGATATCTTTGTTTTGAAAGTAAACCGGAGATTGTGAACAATAAATTTTGTTTGACGATCGCATCTCTGTGAGTGCTTAAAGGAAATGTGAATTAGGAAAACCCACACTAGCCTCAATAGGCTAAAGAAGATTAGCCTCAACAGAGGGGGACGACTTGATTTAAGACAAATAAACAACAGTAATTACGTCAACATACAACAATAATCCAGCACAGGACAGCAAACAGAGAGAATAAATAGAGAACATACAAGGCAGATAATGAGGGAGGACAGGTGGCGCAAATCAAACAAATAATGAGGAAACAAGATGGGTGGAGTAACACAACGACAGGAGAGCACATGGCACAAGAAACACACATGACTAGCCATATGCTTAGAACAACTCAAGAACACGCAGCCAATGAGACATTCATGTTCACACAAAACAACATGAAAGTGCGCAGCCACTGGAAACAAAAGCTGCGCTACAGAGCACAAGACAAAACATGACACGAAAGCAAATGGCCGATGTAAACATGAATTGCGTGCTACACAACAACTGACACAGATAAGAGCGCGCACAGCCAGAGTGAATTCGAAACGCGCATGAGCAAAAGCATGAGCGACCACTTGTCTCGTGTGCTCACAACTAGACAAAACACACAGAGAATGAGTGTCTGCATCCCAACACAAAACGGAAACCGAACAAGACTGGAATCGGGATTGAACACCACACCCCACACATCACACAGATCACATGGACTGGAAAGTGCACGGCTCGAGCACACTGAAAACCGCGTGCTCACATGTGAGTGTAAATGTGTGTGTGTGTGTGTGTGTGTGTGTGTGTGTGTGTGTGTGTGTGTCTGTGTGTACACATATGAGTGTGTTTGTGTGTATATGTGCACATGTAAATGTTTGTGTGTGTGCACTTATGTGTGTGTACATGTGAGTGTGTGTGTGTACAGATGTGTCTGTGTGTACACATAAGAGTATGATTGTGTATGTGTGTGTGTGTGAGTGTGTGCACTCATGTCTGTGTGTTTGTGTTTACGCATGTGTGTGTGTGTGTGTGTGTGTGTGTACGAATGTATGTGTGTTTACGCATGTGTGTGTGTACCTGTGAGTGAGTGTGTGTGTGTGTGTGCACATGTGCGTGTGTGTATGTGTGTGTGCACATGTGAGAGTGTGTGTGTGTACATGTGAGTGCCTTCATTTGTGTGTGTGTGTGTTTGTTCTGGATTGTGCCAGATTTGTATTTTTTTGTAACAAATTTAAAAAGAATTCTTTGTATTCCATTTATTCATATGGGGGTCATATTGACCCGCGAGGAAAGGATTTGTCATTTTTATTTTTTACTTCAACCACATAAACTCCTCAAATCCAGTAAGTCTTTTTGCGTGTGTTCCCAGTTCAAGCGTGATAAAAGTCCTTACGTCTTGGACCTCTCCAATACAATCAATCAATAAAAAAAAAAAAAAAAAACATGTCAGAATGATTCAATGGAAGGATAAAGGTAAAGGTGCGTCAAGTATTTTTCTCTTAATGAAAACAGTTTTCAATTGTTTTTAAAATGAACAAGTCTGTCTTATGCATTTGTGGGTTTTAGGCCATTAAAAATTATAAATCATTGGTAATTTCTTTAGAATAATGAAGTAATGCTTGAACCATTAATTACTAGTGAGTTACCATGATCTTCACCTTGAATTAATTAGTCATTATGCTTTATTCACATTCACATTAATTATAAACCTGTATATCATATTTCTTAGTATTCCTTTGTGAAGTCTGGAAAAAAAATAGTAGTGACTGATTGGCTAATTGTCAGAATGGGGGCTGCAGGTACTCAAAACAATTTATTGACAAAACTGAAAAAGCCCAAAACCCAAAACACTGGAGGCAAAAAGATAAATCAAAACAAAGTAGCTTCAGAAATTCCTCCTGGAAAGCGTGCTCACGAAGAAATAGGCCAGAAGGAAGCGGACAGCAGGGGTGATCCGAAAACAAATGATTGCAGGTAAACCCTGGGCGGAGAATAGTCTGGGGAGAGCAGGGAAGGCAGAGACAAAACAAAAGCCAAAAGAGGAAACCAAAACTGGCAAAAATCCATCACGACAGGGCATGGCACAAGGCAAGCGTGCACAGAGCACAAACAATGATCTCGCACAAGACAGCGCATGAAAGGGGATTAAAGAAGAGAACAAACAAAGTAGATGACAAGGAACAGGTGAGGAGAAGAGACCAAATGAGGTAATGAATGGGGGCGGAGCCGGACAGAACTGCCAATTCAAGTCCATGTGCTCAACGGAAACCAGGAAGGAGAACGACAGATCAGCCTGAGGACGTGACGCTAATAGTGAATTACCGCATTTAACTGAGTGTTATTACTTACAAATTTGTTAATCAGAGTTACTTGTTAGTTAATAGTAGTTACTATTATGTTACTCAGTTGTTCCTTTGTAGTTATTAATTAATAATGGAACAGTATTCTAAAGTGTTACCTTTTTCTATATTATTAAGTCTGGACAATGATGAACTTTTTTATTATTATTTAAATGAAATTAAAGTCAGCATGAAACAGAAGTCCAGTCATGGTCATGTTTTCTTCCCTGTTGTGCCGTATTTCCAAGTGAAACCGTTCTCGAACAAGAACAAATGTGGCCCGGGGCTTTAAAAAAAGAGTTTTTGTGTGTTTTTGTTGCGTTTTTGCATATTGCAATGTTGACAGTTGAATGAAATGAATGTCTTTGTATGTAATACTTTTGAAATGGCTGCCTGTCTGTTATGTTCAATATAATGTTAAATAAAAAAAATAAAAAAGTTATTGTAAAAAAATAAAATAAATATTGTATGTATAAATCATTTAAAATGAATACAAATATTTCCTACAAGAAAAAGCGTCGTTCTGATATCATGGTGACTTTAATGCAAGTCATCGCAAGCATCAGAGCGCCAGAATCACCCAGCAACAGAAAAAGACAACATATGATTGGTTAAAAAAGATTTGAGGGCGTGGTTTAATCTGTCGCTCCTCTTCCGTGTTTCTGTGTTGTGTTCAGGCAGAGAGAGAGAGAGAGAGAGAGAGAGAGAGAGACAGAGACAGAGACAGAGAGAAGACGTGCTCTCGACGGAGGACATCGTTTAAAGAAGAATACCTTTAATTTGAGGCATTACTGCTGTCAATACCTGTACTAGTCTGAGTCTTCACTGCTGTCCCATCATGGGGTTTAATCTCGCTGTGGTCGCTCTTGTGTTTCTGAGCGCCAGTTGTTTGGCCAAAGAATGTAAGTATAAAACACGTGTTTTCTGCTAATCCTCTGATTCTCTCATTAATATGTCCTGTTTCTATCTTTTCACGCAGTTTAATTCCTCTAGTCGTTTTACTAATCATAATGTTTTTCAGCGTCAGTAAACTATGACGTAGTTTCGTCAAACGGAGGTTAAAACCATTTAAAATCGTTCAAAAACCACACGTGTTTTGTGTAAGTTTATATAGCGTGTGAAAATCTGTTAAATGTGTAGTTCGAGCTTGTCTAAGATGTGCTTTTTAGTCTCAAATAGCCAAACGCATATTTACTTTCACTTTCGCTTGCTGGGGGAAATCCATGAGATGAAGAGAAACTTGTTTTGCTGGATATTAATGCTGGTTATTAATGCTGGTTATCAAGTTTCTGCTCAAGGACTCGTGATAATGTGCTATTAAATCAGCATAGGCTGCTTTTAATTCATTAAAAGGTTTCTTGTGTTAAAATACTGGTATAATAATGCAAAACTAGACTGCATTAAATGAGACAAATGATGAATTAAACGTACAGATGAAGGCAGTACTGCAGTCTATAAGAGTAAACTGTGCCCAGATGTCAAATAACCGCTTTGTTTTCCTCTAGCGGAGCCTAAAGTGCAAGTGTACAGCCGTAACCCTGGAGAATACGGGAAACAAAACACGCTGATCTGCTACGTCAGTGAATTCCACCCTCCCGACATCAGCATTAAGCTCCTGAAGGACGGCGTGGAGATCCCGGGCAGCACACAGAGTGACCTGGCCTTCGAGCAGGGATGGCATTTCCAACTCACCAAGCATGTTGCCTTCAATCCCAAGCCCGGAGAGAAGTACACCTGCACCGTCAACCACATGAAGAAGGGCGAGAAGTCCTACACGTGGGGTGAGGGGAAATCAACACATCTACAGAGTATTCGTTAAAATCACTCCCACTTTAATACAAATATAAATAACAAACAGCATTCATGTAACCACTTTAAAGAAAGAGGATGTTTTCAGAACACTTAAGTTGTTTAAAGACTTTCATTCTTGATAGACCTTCATCTATCTATCCATCTATAATTTAACATTATTGGCTTCTAAATGTCTCTTGAGTTCTGAAGGTTTAATGCAATAATTCACAGCACAAAAACATTGTGATTATTAATTATTACACGGCTCTGTGGAAGACTTGATTCTGATTGGTCAGTCGCACCATCCAGCGGTATATTATTCACCGATAAACACAGGCTCCTCCGGGTAACTGTCCCTCAAATCAATACAGTTATTTAATTATATCATCCAATATCACGGACTCTTTAATTTTGTATAAACCGTAATGGATTATAAGATAACAAACGGTTTCATCTCTTATCTTTTATGCCCATAATTATTTACGTGGTGAAATGTCGTGTAATAAGTGCAATGACTGAACCGTATCCCTTAAATGTCTGTCTGGTTTGAACTTGCTAGCTTTGCATTTAAAGAGCTGATCAAATATTTAGACTCATCAATATTTTATTATGTGTAATTATTTACTTATGTGAGCCGTGTAATAAGCAGGATAATGCACATCCAGCCGGCAGTTATTGTTGAATAAACGCCTTCAGGGATCAAATCCTGATCCGGATCCTGATCCAGGGTTTATTCTGCTGGATGTGCATTATCATTATGCATTATCTTACTTTAAATAAGAGCAAGGACATAAACAAAGACCAATAGATTAAATTAATGCTTGTTTTTCTCTCTTGTAGAGCCTGACATGTGAACAAACAACAGTAAGTACTGATAATATTGTCATTAGTTCTGAAAAAAAAAGTAATTTACATAATGCATACTAAATGTGACTTATAGCATGTCCTGTAAAAGTTTGTTTGGCTAATAATGTATTTCAATTACAGTCTTTTAAAGCCAATTGCTAGAAGATCGTATGTTAATTTGTGTATTTTTTCTCACAGATTCCTGAAAGCAGCAGTTCTTCCTCACTCATTTTCTCCAAAACTTAAACTTAAGCGTTTGCATCTGCTTTGAATTGATCGTGTGGTGTCGGGGCGTCCAGTCCTGCTCCAGATTCAGCTGAACGCGTGATCAGATGCTTCAGGTGTATTTAAGAGGAGTTAAACCCCCCTAATGTAATGTCTCAGCTTCCCTGTTTAGGACAGAGATTAACTCCAACACTAAATGAACACCTGGAGCAGGACTGGACGCCTCACCTGTGCTGGCATGATTACATGGCTATATGTGTATCCCATTTTCATTTCTTTTGTGTGTGAGAATGTTATTTGATTGACATGTTTCGTAGGCAGACTGATGTCTTTAAAGCACATTCACATGCCTGCAATACTCTATATATGCTTTACAGAAATGTACTAAAACAATTTATTGCCTTCATTTAATCTTTGAAACATAAGCACTTTTGCAACTAAATTCATTTTGTTTAGATGTAATTAATATGAAGATTCAGGAAACGTGGTTTCTCAATTTTAGTAGGATGTTTCTTACAGTCACTGTTTTTAAATGTTTAAAATTTGAGAAAGCCTTAGAAATGGAAGTTAACGTTCTGTCCGTGTATGATTTGTACACATTTGACTTCACAATTCATAATGTTTTGTTATTAAGATCAATAAAATATTTTTCCCCTCCTTAAGCGTGTGTGTTTATGTAACAACTTTTGTATCTGGGAGGGTATAGGTTTAGTTTTGATCTTAGATCTTAATTTTGTTATGGGTAACTTTTTTATCATATTTTTTGTAGTTACTGTAGTAATAACTAAGTTATGCATAATTACATACTAAGTAATCCTAAACCTTAATGTATGTACATGTAATTAATTATTATTACTCAGTATTTTAGTAGATAATTACACTGTAACAAGGACGCCTTCAAATAAAGTGTTACCTGGTTCTGTTCTAAGTCTTGGGTTATGGTCTGGCATGAGTCTGTTTTCAGTATATTTAGGAATATTTAGTGTTTACATTTCACATTTATGCATTTGGCAGACACTTTTTTCCAAAGTGACTTACATTCATTCAAGAAACATTGATATTCTAATCAGTTCTTGCTTTCCCTGGGAATCGAACCCATGACCTTGGCGTTGCAAGTGCAACTCCGCTCTTTACAGTTTTAGCAACAGGAAAGCCCTGGTGTTGAAATCCTCATATTTGTATAAATCCACATATTGAGTATTGCCTCATATTTAATCAATGAACACAGTTAACACCTTATAGAGCAATTACCAATCAAATCACTAACAATAAAATTCATCTTTGTGTTGCAGAGGCGCAGAAATGTCATCTGAATGGGTACAACTACATCTACATAAATAATGTTGGAATGTTTTAAAAGATATGTTTTGAATATAGAAATGAAATAGCAAAAACTTGTGTCTAACAATATCCTTGTTTACTGAACATTTGTTTAAAATCAACATCAGGTTTTCAATGGCGCTCATATTCATGAAAACCCGAGTCTTGCTCTTGCGATCTTGATTAATTATATCCTATGTTATAATATAAAAGCAACAAGATATAACGTATACAACTGCTTAGTTTCAATTATATCTTGAATTTTGTGGTGATTTGTAGTAATTCTGGGCATTTGGAATTTTAATACAATCCAACATTGATTTCAAACCCGTCACAACAGAAATCACATTAGAAAAGTTACTGATCGCATGTTAAGCAGAGAGTTTTACACGTCAGCACTTCAATAATGTTAATAAATACATCAGAAAATAACTTATTTAGAGTTAAAACCCTGAATCGTGTTAGTCTGAGACCGATACTTTTAAAATATGCATTTTAGTCCACGTGTTCATTTTGACTGGAAGTGGTAAAAGTTAGTTTTATGTGCAAATATATATTTTGTATAACACAGCTCGTGTTTGTTTGTTTGTTTGTTTTTCTCTTCCTGTTTGTCGAGTCACCGGAAAGCGCGTTCCCGAGCTGGGTGAGGCGCGCGCATACGCGTGACGTCACGTCCGTCGGCTGCTCGTCAACGAATGTCCAGCGAGATCATTATCTGTTCTTTGTTTTGTATTTAATTTCATAAATGTGAAGATGATTCTTACAGTAAAGCCTCTTCAGGGGAAAGAGTGTGTCGTGCAGGTAAGCTGAGAGTGATGTGTGTGTGTTTATCCTCTGCTCCTCTGAGTGTGTGTTCATCTGTCATGCTAACATGTGCTAGCCTGAAAGCCTTCACTCATCTATTAACAGTGAAGGGGAACATTAGACCAGCCTTAGCCAATTCCTACTATGCAGTTACCGGGAGAGGGAAATAGGACCAACACGAATTGAACTAAATGTATTATCAGTGATATAATATTAGACAAACATATGTACTATCAAAACAAGAAAACAAATAGATAAACTTGCACGAAAAGAAACCAGCACAAATATAACACCCAAAACCTAAGGAGGACAAAGGGAAACGGGACAGTGCCAAAGAAAGAAAGAAACAAAACAAAAACACACTTTCTAACCCATTTCAACTAAACTTTCCTGATACAAAAGAAAACTGCAGAAAGAGACATTCTTCAGCGTCCTGCTCTCAACAACAAAACCAACATTACAATGAGGACATGTGTCCCTACACCTAGTGTGTGAAACAAAACTAAGTTTAATTTCTAGTGCAATCAAACCCCTGCAACTGATCCAGATCCTGCAGCTCGTCTGGTCTTCATCCAACCCAAACGGGTTCAACGTCACTCCACTCTTCATCTCTCTCTTCATCACTGGCTCCCACCAGCAGCTCGCATCAAATTCAAAGCACTGACTCTTGCATGCAGAACTAACACAGGCTCAGCACCCTCATACTTCCAGACGCTGCTTCAAATCTACACACCTACCAGAAACCTTCAATCGATCAATAAGCGACGACTTTTGGTACCTTCACAGCAAGGCAAACAATCCCTCTCAAGAACATTTTCATTCACCGTTCCTTGCTGGTGGAAAGATCTCCCTGTCTTCATCCGGAATGCAGAATCCTTGGCAATATCTAAAAAAAGACTACTAAAATATCACATTTTCCGTGAACACCTAACATGACACACACACACACACACACACACACACACACACACACACACCACCTCAACCACATTTATATATAAAAAACCTTCCCTTTAGTCGCTCTATTCTCCAGATTTATTCTACTTCAAGCAGTGCTTGAAACTTTGTATTGTAAGACATTTGTGTCTTCAGGATGAATCTCTTTCTGAATTCATATAATGAATTCAATTGTAAGTCGTTTTGGATAAAAGCGTCTGCTAAATGAAAAGTGTAAGTGTGTCAGAACTTTCCAATCCCTTTTCCTCCACCCAGCCATGAACAAATACCCGGAGGAATAGGACGGCAAAGTAATTTAATCTTAAATGACAATCATGACACAATTACTCAAATTAACCAAATAAACAAAATGAACAAGAACAAAGCACACAATCACAGCTCAACTTCACACAAAAAGGCTGTGGCGTCTAATGCATCGGCTCTTATATAATGTTGGGGTTCCGGTAATGATCGCTGTCTAACGCGCTCATCCCGCTCATCCCGCAGCCACTCATTCACTCGAGTGATCACATGTGCTCTTTCGCTGCACGTTTATGGTTTTATTTGAGGTGAAACGCTGTTATTTGACTATTAACAAAATATTTTTATATGTGAATGTAAGTTTAATCAAATTTTTGAATTTGGTATTTATTTTTCATTTCTAGTTTCAAGCAGTTGTGAAATCCTGCTTCAGTGACTAGCAAAGCTTAGTTGAATGTTTTGTTAAAATTGTCAATTACGGTTCGTTTTATATAGATTACATTTAACATTTCTGCATTTGAAACGCATTGACATTCTAATCAGTTCTTGCTTTCCCTGGGAATCGAACCCATGACCTTGGAGTTGTGAGCGCCGCTCTCTGCTCCTCTTCGAAAAACAGATTTTTTTTGTATTAAATCTTAGAGATTTCTGACTCTTTGTTGATAGGCTACGCAAATACCACTTAAACTAAACTAATTTACATTTCCACAAGTCTATCCGTGTGAATCAAGGGGTTTAGTCCAAATTTAGTGAAGAGTCTCAAAACGTGAAGATTTAGTGCAGATTACTCATCTTTTTCTGATGAATAATGTATTTCAGGCTTTTATTTAGCAAGCCTATTTTAACCTGATGATGACATAATTAAAATTTTAGTTTGACGTTAACCTTTACCGTTCATTTTATTTTAAGTAACGTTTCTTCTGATTTAGTTGCATTGTGCCGTATTTCCGAGCAAAACGCTTCTCGAAAAGGAACAAATGTGGGGCGGGGTTTGTGAAAATGTTCATGGGGAACTGATTGGTCGGTTGTGCAGTTATTTTTTCTTTTTTGAATAAAGTTTACAAGGACGCATTCATTTCTTTTTTATATGAAGTGCACAGATAAATCCTTTATAATGAATACGTAAATATTGCATAAAGCAGGGGTCTCCAAACTACGGCCCGTGAAGCCTCTCATCCGGCACGCGGAGACCTTTTTGTCTACGAAAAAATACATAAATTTACGTGTATCCTGCCAAGATCAGCCGCCGCTTACGAGGACGTTATGTTTTTACCTAATTAAAACAGAGGCGTGCAGAAGTGCGTTCCCTTTCGAGAGTGGGAACGAGATGTTGCATGAAATGCATTTGGGAACTCCTCCCTTCACGTCATTTCTGAAACCTTATAGGATAACGCCTGTTGACAACTGGCCAATCGTAGCGCGATGCGGATCTGGCAGACAGACGGTATAAACGGCGTAAGCGCGACAATTGCGTCAGAATATTTCCTTCACGCTTCTCTAAACAGAATATGGAAAAATAACAGAGATTACGATAGTAAACAGAGACGTTTACCAACCGATCACTACATTACAAAACCTTATTCGCTGCTTACTTCTACTTCCACTCACCATCAATGAGATTATATACCGTTTTCCCCAGATATAATCCGCAGACGCATGTGTCTCGCACCTTCATATAGCTCGCGGGTGTGATGTATAAACATAAACTGTGTGATATAGCCCACAGGACTTTTTTTTTCCTCCCCCGTTTTTGCCTAAGGAAGACATTCCTAATGTCAAAACTTTTGCATCAATGTACCTTTCAATCTTTTGAACAACATACATGTGTGAACAAACATTTTCAAGAATAAAACAATTTGAGAACAAACTTGTCCGATGATAATCTCAGGTCACTGTTGATGTTCGGGAAATCAAATCTAGAGCCAGAAATATCTGCTATTTTGGCATCCAGGAAACGATTTCACCATTCCCACTAATACAGGTGTCCATGTGTAGTGTATCAGTGTGTTAAGTAATAACTGAATAAAATAATATTAAATTAATAATTAAAAACAACATCCATGTTTTGATTCTTTTTTATTTGGACCTCGAGTGTGTAGTCGCCCCCGAACAGCTGTTTCACAGTTAATGCGGCCCTCGGGCTGAGAAGTTTGGAGACCCCTGCTATAAAGATCCTAGAAGTAACACACTTCAGTTCTTACAAATGCAGGTCATGTTTATAAATATTCAGCAGATGTGTTGTTTTGATGCACAGGTGACGGAAAATGAAAAGGTATGGACGGTAAAAGAGTTGGTATCGGAGCGTTTAAACATCCCTCCGAGTCAGCAGAGACTGCTGTATAAAGGAAAAGCACTCGCAGGTAAAGCTGTTCTTTCTCATGTGTCGATCACTAAACGTTCCTCGTTTCAGGGAACACTGACCAGTGTTGGGCAGTTACGCATTACAATATTGACTTACTCTTTTGAACAGTAAGTAATTGCGTTACTTTTTTAAGAAAAATTATGCGTTACGTTACTTTTGCGTTACTTTTTCTCACCTGGTTATATTTTGGAGTAAATATAATGACCCTTTCACACCAAACTTTAAATTATAAGACTTAAACACACAAGCACTCACTCACAGATACTCTCTATCTCACACACACAAACACTCTCAACATGAGGACAGGAGACGCTCTGTCAATAAATGGGAAAACAAAGTAACTTGTTACTTTTTTGAAAAACTAACTCCGATTTTTAGTTTGTGCTAATTTACTAGTTACTTGAAAAATGAATCTGATTATGGAACTGGAGTTTCTTCTAATGCGTTTGCCCAACACTGACACTACAACAGACACTGTTTCCTCTATATGTGTTGTGTGTCGTCCTGACGGTGGTGTTGCCGTTTACAGATGAACACAGGTTGAGTGATTACTCCATCGGACCGGAGGCCAAGCTCAATCTGGTGGTGCGGCCGGCGGGGGAGAGGAGCAGCGGCGCGGGGGGAACCAGCAGCTGTAATAATGATAAAGCAGCCACTGGTGTATGGCAGTTATTATCAACTATCCTGGCCAAACATTTCAGCCCAGCCGATGCAGCAAAAGTGCAGGAGCAACTTATTAAGGTACGTCAAGATAAAAAGAAACTCTATTGCAATGTTTCCTACCCATACAGTGTGATTCTAGCCATCTGTTTATCTTGTTACTACCTTTAGTTGCCATTTGAATGTCTTTTGTGGTGTAGTTTATTTATTTTATCCCAAGGACCTTAAACTGAACCCATTTATACGTATTAAGTCTCTCATGCTCACAAACACCTTATTTGTCACATATTCTCCATTGTTGCAGCTCGTCTCTTCCCAGTCTGTCAGAAACGCTCTGTTTAGTTCCGGTCTCAATGAAGCCCCTCCTTCTGAAAAGCACAGTGTGTTGTAATTGGTCAAGCTCTTCAAACATGTATCGGAAATGTCTCACCCCTTACCACAACCTTGTAAACACCAACAATGACCACCCATGCATTGCAAAAGATCGCTTTTACAGCTGATGCAAGAGTCCAAGAAGGGATCTTTAGGGTAAAGCTACAGAATCGATTGCCGCATTAGTAGCAGAACGGATGCAGCTGATTTGTTGTCGGCAGAACTACAAGCGATGAACAGTAGTGATGGGAGAAACCAAGCTTTTGAACTCTGAATCAGTCAAACTAATTGCATCTCAAAATGTTCTGAAGCTCAGCACCAAACGCCAGTGACGCCTGCTGGTTCAGGGGTCACTGAGATCAGTGCCAAACCATTGACATTTTCACTAGAGTTGAGCCAGATATTCGGCTGAAACGAGTATCCGGTACGGATAAAGCACTTTTGCCGAGTACGAGTATCATACGAGTAATACGAGTTATTATCTGTGCTCGGATTGAATACAAATCCTCATTGGGTAGCTGACTGTGTCTGTGTTCTGTGATAGGCTAGTCACATCGCCCCTCCCCTACACATACAGATTTGCGGTGTCACGCTCTGCTCACTCACACACAGAACACTGAGAAGAGAACAGCTCTCTCTCTCTGTCACTCAGGCTCGCGGGTCTTTTCCGTTAACGTTTAGGGTTTCTTCAGCTTCAGGTTTGTTTTTTATTTCTGTTTGTTTGTTGTACTTATTAACCAGTAGAGTTCTGGTAAACGTGGGGTTTGTTCAGACGTGGTGCTTGGTACAATGCGACTAGCTTTGCGTCTCTGCCTGTCGTAGAATTTATTTATTTAATTTTTTTAAACTGTCTGCTGGCTCTAACCAGATTTTTGACATTACGCAAAAAATAAATAAAAATAGTGGCATTAAAAACTATATTACAAATTAATTAGCCACACACACACACACACACACACACACACGCATATACCTGGTGTGCAAATAAAAATAAATAAAGAACCGGAAAAAAAAATCACACTGATCATAAAAAAATGTAGTTAAAAAAAGAAAGTTCTGTTTAGATAAACTGTTCATTACATTTCTCTTCATAATTGCAACCGCATGTGTTCAATACAGATATGCTTCAAAGCAGCTTCACAGTGATGGACAGGAAAGTAATGATACAAACAGAATTCAATTCTAATGCAAATCAGCTCTAAAAAGACAACAGTAAACATCATTATTCAGTTCAGTGTATTGATGAACATTAAGTGTCTCAAACTAAGCAAGTCAGAGGTGACAGTGGCAAGAACCCAAACTCCCATCAGGAGACCCGAAAAGAGAAGGAAAAAAGCATTGGGAGAAACCAGGATCAGTTGGGTGACCAACAAACAACACACTCATTATGATTCAGGTGGCTTCACAAGTCAGAGTTCAATGACTAGACTTTAGCTGTGTGATTTGATCTGTGGATGCTGATCTCCTGCAGTGCCAAAGACTCCCCAAATCTGCAACACGGAGAGGAAGAAACCTTGTCGTGAAGATTTGCCCTCTGAGCTTAACCTTGTGGCAAATGGGCCAGACATTCTCTGGGCCAGACGTTCAGACCTTGGTCAATCCGCTTGTCTCTCTGGCATCTGTTATCGTCTCACTGGATGAAGACTCTGAACGTAACGTTTGTAAATGTGGCCGTATCTATTGCTGCCTCAGACGTGGACTCTGTCGTTATCTCTCTGGACGAAGCAGAGGCTCAGAATGTTTTGTCCCCTTGCAGGACAGACCCAGAACGGTGTATCTGTGTTCTCACCTGATGGGAGAGTTTTGTTGACCTGTTACAGTCTTATCCTTGCAGGACAGACCCAGAACAAGGAGTTTCTGTTGAAATGGTGCCTTTATCTCTTTCCGATGAAGAGGAGATTGCAATTCATCACTTCTCCATTCCACCGCTGTGATTGGCTGCTGGCCCAAAGTTAGAAGTGTCTTTAAAGCTTACCAATGCATTTCTCACCTTCCAAACCACCACCAGAATATCTCTGAAATAGTCTCCGATTATTCTAAACCAATAGAGACCAAACATGATGAACTGTCATGCATGCCATCTTTTGTACATGAACAGCTGAATTGATCTAAGATAAATCGCTGAGAGTACTTGCTTCTCTGAGTAAGTATGATAGGGATGCGTGTAGTTTGTATCAGTTATGAAACTGTCACAGTCACAGGCCTTGATCTCTAGACAAGCTTGTTTCTCCTTGCGTTCTGAGAAGCGTCTGGCTGTTGTTCTAGCGTCTTTATGTGAAGGCATTGGGCAGATTGTGTTAGTTCACCATGATCCAAACCTTTGCCCACTGTTATGGACAATTATTCTTTTCATTTCAATGGAACTTTAAAAAACGATTTTGTCTTGTTCCGTGTCAGTCTTTTTATACAGAAGGGTTAGCGCCTTGAGATACGAGTATAATCTGTTCCAGGACGGAGCTCGTAACTTGAGTTGCTCGTATCTCAAATATTTTTTCCCATAAGAAATGACAGAATTTTTTTTTATCTGTTCCGGCCCTTTAAAAAACTCCCAATGTTTTTAATTGCTATAGAAACACACAAAATTATAGTATATAAGGGTTCCTGTGCTATAAAATAAAATGTGATTTTTAATTATGAGTTCTTGCATTCGAGACAGTAGCGGCTAATGGCGGCATGTGCGGAGGAGGAGGAGGAGGGATTACGTAGAAAACGCAAGCACAATACGGAAGTGTTGTGTATTGGATAAACTACACACACATTAATGTGACTCAGATCCTCATATGTATTATTATTAACACTCATAACTCGTGCTGCTCCCAGCTTAATACTGGTGAATCACTCGTTGCCCCCGGTAACCCCCGCTGTAAAACCAAGCTGCCTCTAGTGGAGATCATATGCAATTACCCATAAATGAGGAGCTTGAGCTCGATTACCTAGTGTTGGCGTCTGTAAGCTGTAAGCTATCTCAAATATTTACTCGTATCTCAAAGCAAAAAAATGCTCAAAGGCTTGCTCGTATCTCAGAATACTGGTTTGTCTGGACGCTTGTATTACTGCACTATTATAGTATTTTATAGTATTATAGTATATGCATCTTATTTGTAATTTAATTTAATTTTGTTGTTTAATGTGCTTTTAATTTAGTACGTATTTTATTTCAGTTGCCAAAACAAAATGCAATTTTTTAAAAATGTATCTAACATTTAGATTTCGATCACTATCGATCATTTTGGCAATTGAATAATTGCTCTTTTTTTTACGGTTAATTGAGTAAGTGAATGAGGCATTTTGTTGTTTTAAAAATAGACCTAAGTCTTTAATACGATTTAAAAACATATATAATAACAACGAAGCAATAATATTTGGTTCAAATAAGTCTCAAAAGCAATAAATTATATGGTATTATAGAACAACACTGTTAACACGCATAATACCTGCAGACGACAACAACGCTTTACAGCAAATCAAATACTGGTTTAATATTGGACAGACAACATTTAATTTAAATGTTTAATTTTTTATATTTGGCCACTTCTTTTTGATAGAAATGAGCTCATCTGAAATTGCAATGAACGCTTTGCATGTTTAGAAAGATATTGACGTATTCTCCTGTGTTGGCATAGGTTTATACAGGATTTATGTTATGAATCTGATGAAAAGGTGCACATCCTGTTCCCAGTTGAACATTATAAGAAAGCCAAACTCTCAGAGACGCAGAGATGGAGTTTGAGACGCTCCACGCGAGCGAGTAAATGATGACCACTATGATTAGTGAAATATTACATTTAAGCGAGCATCATAAATGTGTCATGCTAATCAAATTTGATGACGCTTGAGTACTTGATGATGTGTTGTTTGTTTGGCAGGATTACGAGCGCTCCCTCAGACAGCTCAGTCTGGATGACATCGAGCGCCTGGCCAGCCGCCTGCTTCATCCTGAGACAGAGGCCATGGATACCTCATATATGGACTAAAACACTAGACTGATGGACACACTCCAGCTCCATTGAACTCCCCTACCGCATACATGGTTTGAAAGGTCCAGGCCGGGGAGTGGGATGTACTTCATACGGATTTTAGGGAGAAAAGTCAGATGTCCCCCTCACATCAGACTGGGCTTCTCTGAGGTTCAAGAGGCCATGATGCTTACCATTGCTTTCCCATCAGAGGAAACCGGTGGTGCTTTTAGTGCAACTTTGTAAATACTGTGTGCAAATGGTTAAATGATGCTAATAAAAAGTGTTCTTGATCAGCTTGATCACTTTCTTGTTTAAAAAGAAAAAGATGAAGTGGAATCGACAGCCAGCTTGGTTGTAAATGCATCTTTATTCAAACATTTTGTCAAAATAAAAATGCTTTTTTCTTTTTGCATTTTGGCATATTAAATGGAGGAGCTTTTGGGTTCAATATTAATGAATACATGTATTTTCCTGCATACAACCCGCACACGCAGATAATCCGCACCCTCATATAGTCAGCGGGTGTTGGGGTTGTGTGTAAAATATCATTGGTATTACCCGCACCCTTATATAACCCGCACCCATAGATTGATGAACTTTTTTGTGTAAGATCACATTTCGAATTTCGATTGTTGCTCACATGACGTCCATTATCCACAACCGTTCAGCTCGGTACACAGTGCTTGTGCGCAAAATTCAGGTGTTGATCATCGGATGAGATGAGAAGACTCCGCCCTCATGCAGCACAGCCAATCACGTCTTCCTGCATGATTGACAGGTCAGACAGCCTATCAGCGCCAGCTGTCAGAGTGACAGTACAAGCGCCAGAGACAACAACCCTCACAAGAAAGACAAACAGAAAGAAAATGCCTTTACGTCCTCAGGGATGTAACAAATATATTGAAATGTGTAAAAAACATTGATATAGCACGGCACCCTTATATAACCCTCGCCCCCCCCCTGCGAGGTTTGTAAAATCTGGTATAACCCGTGGATTATATGCAGGAAAATACAGTAAATGTCCAAAGGCGACCCAAAACACCGTAAGCATGACGTAACATTACGGTTTCTAACTCAGCTACTTAAATACTGGGGAAATGATTCATTTACAACAGCTCATGTTCAAAAATGACTTTTGTAAACCAATCTTAAGACGTTTGAAACAGAAAGTGACTACAAAACACTATCAGAAGTACTTACAATCCAACCAAGACTCAAAACTAATACTCTGTGTTGAAGTGAACCCACCAAATGCCAGTACCTTTAGAACAAATTAATACACCATTACTACATCCCTACTCCCCTTTAACTCATGACGGAAAATACATAGATGGCAATTGAGATGTTGAGTCTCCAAACAAATCAAACAGTTGTTGGCATGTTTACAAGATGATGCTGTACTAAAAACAGTTTTTCCTTTGCATGTTCTGCATGCAAGACATCCCAGTTCACACGGATGCGAGAAAACGCGGTATTCTACTCCTGGGACAGTTTTCAGCGACATCACAGAGAAACACTACGCACCTCTAGTCTGAACATGCATTACCATGTTTCAGTTACCCAAATTTGCCTTTTTTAGAGAAAATAATGGTAGTGTTTTCAGAGGTTGAGCGACCGAGAACACAGAAACAATTATTTAGTTTAAAGCATGCTCAAAGTCAACTGGAGTAAAAAGAAAAATCAAAGCATGTTTTCCACATGTTTTCTCTATATGGACACTGGGAAATATATTTAATCATTTTTATTTATTTGCACAGGAATAAAAAAAACAGATTACCTACTGTACATGTATTTTTACTAAAACATTTAAGATTACGTGAAAAGCCAAACAGGAATTTCATGAACATTTTTTCAGTGACAGTGCAAACAAACAAAGAATCTGAACTGATCCAAAAACATTGAATAAACAAAAACAAATTTGGTTAATTTCATACTTCCAGACAAAATGTATACATTTTTATAAATATTTAATATATTTCCCAGCCCTATTACATGTATATATATTATGGAAAATTAACAAGTGTAGTAACTAAAGGTTACAAAATATAAAAGGCACAATGAACTAGCAGACAAATGATCATCTCAGAGTAAAGAAACACTGACAGCAGGAGTAGTAATAGTAAGACTTGTAATAAATGCAATGCCGCACATTGTTCCTCCATAGTTCATCATTCCACATGTGACTGAGTTCAGCGAGAAAATGGATGTTCAGCTTTCACATGTGGCATTTGACACCCTGCACGTTTCAAAGGAGGAAAAGGGGAGGATGGGTGATAGAAAGAGAAGAGAGGGAGAGCCTGAAATCCTTCAGCAGCTGCAGCCGTCACTGGAAGACGCAGGTCTGTCATCTCTCAGTTTAATCTGGTCGGGGAAATCATACGTGTCTACGGTCTCCTGAAAGATAAATTCATTTCAGATTAAGTGCAAGAACATTCTGTGATCACCGACTCTACTCATTACATCAAAACTTGCTTTTGCAGAATGCGCATGCTGCACTTTTCCACATTCAACAGCCTGAATGTCCCAAGCTCCAAATAGGAATCATTTAATCATACAATAAAAAAAAATAAATAATCAAGCCATCACTAACAGGACAAGTAAAATATATTTAATATATACCGTATTTCCACACTATAAGGCACATCTAAAAGCCTTAAATTTATAAAAAAATAAAATAAATAAAACTCGCCTAATAATCCAGTGCGCCTTATGTGCACATAGTTCCAAAATCTGTAAAATTGTTGAGTGACTTTGGTAAGCGCTCCGCTTGATTGACTGTCGCACCATTTCCCGCTGACACAGAGACGTGATACGTACACTACGTACGCTGGCAGCGATAAACCAATCAGAAAACATTACGCAATACGTACAGTACGTGCGCTTTCCTCCGTCACGCCTCCGGTAGGTATATGAATAAGCGCTTCCTGGAGCATATTCGCTTATGAATAGATATTTTCTCACACATAGCAAACACCCAGAACGTTTGAACCAATGAGGTTCGTTCTCGTGTTACGCGTCACGTTTGAGCTTCAGCGAGAACCAATAAGGTTCGTTCTCGTGTTACGCATCACGTTTGATCTTCAGCAAGAACCAATGAGGTTCGTTCTCGTGTTATGCGTCACGTTTGATCTTCAGCGAGAACCAATGAGGTTCGTTCTCGTGTTACGCGTCACGTTTGAGCTTCAGCGAGAACCAATGAGGTTCGTTCTCGTGTTACGCGTCACGTTTGATCTTCAGCGAGAACCAATGAGGTTCGTTCTCGTGTTACGAGTCACGTTTGATCTTCAGCGAGAACCAATGAGGTTCGTTCTCGTGTTACGCGTCACGTTTGATCTTCAGCGAGAACCAATGAGGTTCGTTCTCGTGTTACGCATCACGTTTGATCTTCCGCGAGAACCAATGAGGTTCGTTCTCGTTACGAGTCACGTTTGATCTTCAGCGAGAACCAATGAGGTTCGTTCTCGTGTTACGCGTCACGTTTGATCTTCCGCGAGAACCAATGAGGTTCGTTCTCGTGTTACGCGTCACGTTTGATCTTCCGCGAGAACCAATGAGGTTCGTTCTCGTTACGAGTCACGTTTGATCTTCAGCGAGAACCAATGAGGTTCGTTCTCGTGTTACGCGTCACGTTTGAGCTTCAACAAGAACCAATGAGGTTCGTTCTCGTGTTACGCATCACGTTTGAGCTTCAACAAGAACCAATGAGGTTCATTCTCGTGTTACGCGTCACGTTTGATCTTCCGCGAGAACCAATGAGGTTCGTTCTCGTGTTACGCATCACGTTTGAGCTTCAACAAGAACCAATGAGGTTCGTTCTCGTGTTACGCGTCACGTTTGATCTTCCGCGAGAACCAATGAGGTTCGTTCTCGTGTTACGCGTCACGTTTGAGCTTCAACAAGAACCAATGAGGTTCGTTCTCGTGTTACGCGTCACGTTTGAGCTTCAACAAGAACTAATGAGGTTCGTTCTCGTGTTACGCATCACGTTTGAGCTTCAACAAGAACCAATGAGGTTCATTCTCGTGTTACGCGTCACGTTTGATCTTCCGCGAGAACCAATGAGGTTCATTCTCGTGTTACGCGTCACGTTTGATCTTCAGCAAGAACCAATGAGGTTCATTCTCGTGTTACGCGTCACGTTTGATCTTCCGCGAGAACCAATGAGGTTCATTCTCGTGTTACGCATCACGTTTGATCTTCAACAAGAACCAATGAGGTTCGTTCTCGTGTTACGCGTCACGTTTGAGCTTCAACAAGAACCAATGAGGTTCGTTCTCGTGTTACGCATCACGTTTGAGCTTCAACAAGAACCAATGAGGTTCATTCTCGTGTTACGCGTCACGTTTGATCTTCCGCGAGAACCAATGAGGTTCGTTCTCGTGTTACGCGTCACGTTTGATCTTCAACGAGAACCAATGAGGTTCGTTCTCGTGTTACGAGTCACGTTTGATCTTCCGCGAGAACCAATGAGGTTCGTTCTCGTGTTACGCGTCACGTTTGATCTTCCGCGAGAACCAATGAGGTTCGTTCTCGTGTTACGCGTCACGTTTGATCTTCCGTGAGAACCAATGAGGTTCATTCTCGTGTTATGTGTCACGTTTGATCTTCCGTGAGAACCAATGAGGTTCATTCTCGTGTTACGAGTCACGTTTGATCTTCAGTGAGAACCAATGAGGTTCATTCTCGTGTTACGCGTCACGTTTGATCTTCCGTGAGAACCAATGAGGTTCATTCTCGTGTTACGCATCATGTTTGAGCTTCAACAAGAACCAATGAGGTTCGTTCTCGTGTTACGCGTCACGTTTGATCTTCCGTGAGAACCAATGAGGTTCATTCTCGTGTTACGCGTCACGTTTGATCTTCCGCGAGAACCAATGAGGTTCGTTCTCGTGTTACGCATCACGTTTGAGCTTCAACAAGAACCAATGAGGTTCGTTCTCGTGTTACGCGTCACGTTTGATCTTCCGCGAGAACCAATGAGGTTCGTTCTCGTGTTACGCATCACGTTTGATCTTCAACAAGAACCAATGAGGTTCGTTCTCGTGTTACGCGTCACGTTTGAGCTTCAACAAGAACCAATGAGGTTCGTTCTCGTGTTACGCATCACGTTTGATCTTCAGCAAGAACCAATGAGGTTCATTCTCATGTTACGCATCACGTTTGAGCTTCAACAAGAACCAATGAGGTTCGTTCTCGTGTTACGCATCACGTTTGATCTTCAACAAGAACCAATGAGGTTCATTCTCATGTTACGCATCACGTTTGAGCTTCAACAAGAACCAATGAGGTTCGTTCTCGTGTTACGCATCACGTTTGAGCTTCAACAAGAACCAATGAGGTTCGTTCTCATGTTACACGTCACGTTTGATCTTCCGCGAGAACCAATGAGGTTCATTCTCGTGTTACGCGTCACGTTTGATCTTCAGCAAGAACCAATGAGATTTGTTCTTGTTAACATTGATCAGAACACATAAAAAGCTCAACAGTTGATGCACAAGTAAATAAAAGTAAATTAATTGCTGTTCAGTATAAAGTGATCATGTCTCAAATTAATTGGGATTAAACCGCCCGCTTCATATGGATTATTTTAACAAACTTCATGAAGCATCAAACAGTTGTGAGCCGTCAATGGAGGGACAGAAATCTTTCAGATCAAAAAGATTTGAAAAACTTGTTTTCCAAAGGGTTTGGAACGACTTGAGGGCGAGTAATAAATGAATTTATATTTTTGGGTGAACCAACCCAGGGCATCATGTCTTTGGCAATAAAATACACTATAGTATGATTCAATGCCTTTTCCTGTTTGGTTTGGGATCTAACTCAAGTCCTTCTGCAGGTGAAGTGTTTACTGGATCATAAAGAATTAGCAGAACGACGATAAACTGAAATATGAACATGATGAAGAGTAGGAGTGTAATGGTCCGTGATTCAGATGGAACATGCCCCGGGAATCAGAACATGCGATTTAGGGGTTATTTGGAAAGTTTAACTGTAATAGAGCAAATGTTTTAGCTTTAGTGATCTTAAACCATTCAAGTGCAAAAAGACACAATAGAGAACTCAATTCAGAAACACAGAATTCAGTTCTTTCTTTTTTGTGCTCGAACAGACACCAACGCACAAAATGATGTCAAAATGCCCGTTTCTGCGAGTGTCACGCTAACACTTGAGAATGAAAATGGATGCGTGACTATATTGGACTTGCACATTAGGTCTTAAAGTGACAGCAGCCTAATAAACCTCACTTTAGAGGATTTGGAATACAGCACATGACACCTCCAAGACACTTTAGTACCTTTATGGTGCTTTTTGTTCTGAAAAAGAGCAGCATGAACATTCTGCTAAACATCACAAAAGGTTGTGTTTCATTGAAGGAAGCCTTAAAGGTTTTGAAATGACATGGAGAGTAAAGTGCGACAAATGACTGATTATTTGCCTTATCAAAAATTTGTCAAATTGCATTTCTGAAATATTCAACTTCCTCTACCTGTTTCAGTGCATTGCGAGCGATGGTTTGGAAGGCCTGCTCCACATTAATGGCTTCTTTGGCACTGGTCTCAAAGTAGGGGATGTTGTTCTTACTCAGACACCATGCTTGTGCTCGCTTTGTTGTTACCTATTCAAAACACAAAAGGATTTTGGGATGAAATTATAAATTAAACCTGAAAAACTGGCAATCAAAAATGTCCTATGATGATTATGTCATGTCACTTAATGTTGTCCCACTCAGGCTTTATGAAGTTAAATGTAACTTTTGTAATACCTTTCTAAGACCAAGTAATACATTAAAGGGAACATGTCTAAACGTTCTCTAAATGTAAATGTCTAGAGAGAAACATAATGAGCTGCATTAGCAACACTTTACAGTTTTAAAAAGCAACTTCAGCAGATATCTATCAGGTTTTACAAAACAGTAGCTTGTATCACTCTGCTTTCACCACTCAAATATGGAAGTAACTTTGTCTGTAGTTGCTTCTTGCACTGCAAAAGCGATTTTTAGTGCAATTGTCTAAATATTTAACAGATGCAAAATGACAAAATAAGCATTCTGAGAAAAATACCAAAATTAAGTGAATTTTTGCTTAAAATCAGAAACCAACCCGAATCAAAGGGAAGTTTTAAAAAAAATGTTTTAAATAAATTTAATTTGCTTTAAGACTTCATTTTACATTTGCACTCAAGTAAATATCACCGCAATCACATATGAACGCGAAAACTGTATTATACACACGTAAAACATAAGCGCAACATATGCAGTAAAAAGTGTTTAGAAAAAAGGTCTTTTTTTACAGGAATTAAAAGTAATTCCTCTAAATAACATGGTACAGACCCCCAAAGGTTTTTACTTTCTATTCTAAGAAACCTGAAAAAAATGTAACTGCTTCCACAAAAACGTTAAGCAGCACAACCGTTTCAAGTGCCACTGAAGACTGGAGCAATGATGCTGAAAATACAGGAATAAATCTATTCAAATAGAAAAAGAGTTATTTTAAATATGAATAACATTAGAGTTTTTGAACAGAGTTGTAAGTCTGTCACTGAAGCGTCAGGAGTGCGAGGTCAAGCATTAAACCATTTCAGTTTTACTCTCATTTGCAGCCGACCTTTCCAAGCGCAGTGATGATAACCGCACAATCCGCACGACACAGAGATCAAAACAGGAACAGCAAAGGCAGATCCTGACATTCAGAGCAGATGAATGTGCTTTCTCAGACGCAGCAAAGCAAACGGCAGGAATTATATCTGATTAAAAACACATTAAGCGATTTTTGAAAAACGCTGTTGAAAAGTGGACCGGACGGAGCGCCAAAACACGCGTGTGTTTGAACATATTAAAGTCTAATTTATTCCTGTGATCAAAGCTGGATTTTCAGCATCACTACTCCAGTCTTCGGTGTCACATGATTAAGAAACATGTATGATCAATGTTAAATGCAGTTCATTTGTTTGTGGAAACCACAATACAGCAATACCTTGAGATACGAGCGTCCCGAGACACGAGCAAGCCCAAGCAATTTTTTGCGCTGAAATACGAGTAAATATTTGAGATACAAGCGGTTTACAGATGTTCAGCACTCGGAGCAGCTCACACGCATCACTGCTTCACTTCACGTGTTCGTTGACTCCTTGCGCATCTCCCGCGAGTCTTCCTGTGGTGTGTGTTATATACATTTATGGTGTAATTGCATATGATCTCCACTAGAGGCAGCTTGGTTTTACAGCGGGGGTTACCGGGGGCAACGAGTGATTCACCAGTATTAAGCTGGGAGCAGCACGAGTTATGAGTGTTCAATCATAATAAATATGAGCTTCTGAGCACATTATTGTGTGTGTAGTTTATCCAATACACTATACGGGAAGAAACACTACATATTGTGTGTATACATATATACACATTCCATATTGTGCTTGTGTTATCTACATAATCACTCCTCCTCTGTCTCGAAGGCAAGAACTCATAATTAAAACCACATTTTATTTTATAGTCACAGGAATCCTTATGTACTATAATTTTCTGTGTGTGTCTATAGCAATTAAAAACATGTTTTTCCCATCGTTATTAGCACCAATAAGGGAGTTTTTTAGAGCTGGAACGGATACATTCTGTGTTATTTCTTATAGGGAAAATGATTTGAGAAGAGTAATTCGAGTTATGAGCAGATTATGCTCGTATCTCAAGGCATTACTGTACATTTGTTTCAGGATTCATTAATCAGAATCAAACGATCCATATCTGACACCTGAACTCATGCTAGCCGTGTGAAGCGGAGCAGACACGCAGCACGACTCTGCACACTCACCTGCCGGTTCTCCAGGTCGATTTTGTTGCCCAGCACAACAAAGGGGAAGTTCTCTGGGTCGCGAGGACTGGCCTGAATGAGGAACTCGTCCCTCCAGCTGTCCATGGTCTTAAACGTGGTGGGGGCCGTGACATCATAGACCAGCACGCAACAGTCCGCCCCCCTGTAGAACGCCACGCCCAGAGACTGGAACCGCTCCTGGCCGGCCGTGTCCCAAATCTCCAGAAACAAGATCAGATTAATTACAGGAAACAATTAATAGTGTATTATTACTGCACTTATAGACAGAAACTTCCCTTGAGCTGTTAAAGAATAATATGGGTTTTAGAGATGTATTCAATAGTAAAGTAACCCTGTTCAGACAGGAATCTTGTTGTTGCAATCATTAGTATTCATTAAATTATTTTACAGGAATAAATTCCCAAGAACTGCCAGATCATCTACGACACATGGCTCAGAAGAACACGACTGACGAGCGCTCGCGGGGAAAACACCGGCAGACTCGTGACCGGATCAGAGCACACTGTAAACCACTGAGATGAGTAATCAGAGACTTCATGTTTTCCAGATGACTCCATTACACAGAGCCGTCAACCACATCACATGACTGGATTGCTCACGAAACAATGGTTAAGGAAATGACATCATCCTTCTCAGAACACACTTAATCTCTCCAAACAATACAACAGATAAAATCACTGCCATTATCAAATATAAGGGATAATTTGGCATGATTCTTATCTAAAGTAATATTTAGAAAATAGTTCATCCCCAAATCAAAGGAAAAATGATTGAGGAATTATTTTTGGCATATCAATTTCCACAAGTAACGCCATCTTGGTCACGTCTGTTCTAGGATTTATGTTCATGCCTGGTCATGTGGTTGCGTCGCTTCTTTTCATTGGTTTGTCTGGTCATGTGACTCTCAGTTCTGTCTCTTCATTGGTTTATCATCTTGATGACTCTCAGCTGTCTCTGGTTAGTTATTGCTTTGTGTATTTGGCGTTCCACAAATTTGCCGTTCTGGCACAATATGGCTGCCGTGGCATCATCCAGGTGGAGCTGCACATTGGTGGTGGTTGAGCTCTAGAAAAGCACTATATAAATGTAACGAATTATTATTTTTATTATTTACAGCCCTCATGTTTCCTTAATCTAGTCTAGCTTTGTTAGTGTCAACATGCTGTCAGGGAGTCTCTCGTTTGATCGGAGAAACAAAGCTTTGTAACTTCGATTTAATTCAAGCGCTTGAAACGCCACACTGATAAGTGCGGCTGAAATATAATGTGCTGATTTAAGTTGTTTGGTTCGTTTCACGGAGAGCTTGGATAATAAAATCTATGAGACTTTTAACTACAACTCTTCATTTTTATAATACAAATGGGTCATTCATTCATTTATTAAACTTGATCCAAGATCAGGTAAAAGTCATACATAGACATTCACTGGATCAGGGGATCTCCGAGATCTGACGCTGGTCACATGATCATGACCACATGGAGAACGCAGTACGGCCAGATTACAATCATTCCTCAGATTGTTCCTAAAAATAAACCTGTAAAACATCATTACCTTAGGAATTTAGGATGAAGTGTGACTTTTCTTTCAACTATAGAGGAGTTACACTTCCATTCAAACATTTGGCTTTTTAAAAGCGTTTATAAATGTTCTCTAATCCTCACAAAGGCTGCATTTACTTGACCAAACATACAGTACAACAGTAATAATGTTTACAGCAACCGGGAACAATTTAAAGTCATTTATTCTGTATTTTCAGCATCATTACTCCAGACTTCAGCGTCACTTGATCCTTCAGAAATCAGAAGAATATGACGATCAAGAAACATTTCTGATAAGTATTAGTGTTGAAAAGTTGTGCTGCTTAATATATTTGCGGAATTTTTTTTTTGTTTTTCAGAAAGTTCAAAAGAACAACATTTACTCAAATTGAAAACTTGTAAAATTATTAATATTTTTTGTGGATTTTTTAAAGAACAGCATTTACAATTTTTTGGGGGAAAACTTAACATTATTAATATTTTTACTTTAAATTTTGCTCAATTTAATGCATTCTTGCTGATTAAAAGTCCCGGCAGTATCAGTGAAGTGCACTCTTCTGAAACACACCTGCATGGTGACCAGCCGGTCGTCCACCATCACCTCTTTGGTCAGGAAGTCGGCGCCGATAGTTGCCTTGTACTGATTGCTGAACTTATTATTCACATACTGGTTCATCAGAGACGTCTTCCCGACTCTGACAAACACAAACGGGACAAGAGGGTTAATAGGCAATCCCACCTTTGAGCTTGATCTGGATAACATTCCTCTACAGCAAGAGGTGATAGGGACTCGTCCCGCAGCAAACAGACACTTTAAATATAGGCCTGCATTACAGAGGACAAAGTGTCACACCTGATAAGAGCATTGGAGCTGCACGAACACTGATTATATCAGCCGAAACCCCACACACACTTACCCAGAATCCCCCAGGATGATGACTTTGAGCAGCACCTTCTTACGAGAAGCCATGATGTGATGAGAAACGCTGCGGAGCAGAGCAGGAGATCAGACCGCCGCACAAGACACCTGATTTTCCACAGGCAAATGATTGACAGGTAAAAACTGAAACTACCTGATCGCCATTTATACCATACGGTATTTGATTGAAATTAATGTCTTATAGGTCAAGTTTACATTCATTTAGTAGTTAAATTATTTACACATTAACTTTTTTGCGACATCCATATTTTACATATCGTTTTTATTACATATTTTATAGCCTTACATTTGCAAAATATTTCATGAGAAATTTTAATGAATTAAAAAGCGATTTAAATGCAGAGTTGGGAGTAATGCATTACAAGTAACTCGAGATACACAATCAATCACTTTAAAAACTAACAGCTCTCCTGTTCCCATGATAGAAATCAGGAGTCATTGTGTGAGTGTGTGAGAGAGTGTGTGTGTGTGTATGTGCGTGTATGAGTGAGTGTGTGTGTGTGTGTGTGTGTAAGAGAGTGAGTGTGTATGTGCGTGTAAGTGAGTGTGTGTGTGTTTAAGAGAGTGAGTATGTGCATGTAAGAATGAGTGTGTGCGTGTAAGAGAGTGACTATGTGTGTGTATGCGTGTAAGAGAGTATGTGTGTGTATGTGCATGTAAGAGTGAATGTGTGTAAGAGAGTGTGTGTGTGTATGCGTGTAAGAGAGTATGTGTGTGTGTGTATGCGTGTAAGAGAGTATGTGTGTATGCGTGTAAGAGAGTATGTGTGTGTATGTAAGAGTGAATGTGTGTAAGAGAGTGAGTGTGTATGCGTGTAAGAGAGTATGTGTGTGTGTGTATGCGTGTAAGAGAGTATGTGTGTGTATGTAAGAGTGAATGTGTGTAAGAGAGTATGTGTGTGTGTGTATGCGTGTAAGAGAGTATGTGTGTGTGTGTATGCGTGTAAGAGAGTATGTGTGTGTATGTAAGAGTGAATGTGTGTAAGAGAGTGAGTGTGTATGCGTGTAAGACTGAGTATGTGTGTATGTGCATGTAAGAGTGAGTGTGTGTAAGAGAGTGAGTGTGTATGCGTGTAAGACTGAGTATGTGTGTATGTGCATGTAAGACTGAGTGTGTGTAAGAGAGTGAGTGTGTATGCGTGTAAGACTGAGTATGTGTGTATGTGCATGTAAGAGTGAGTGTGTATATGCGTGTAAGAGTGAGTGTAAGAGAGTGAGTGTGTGTGTGTATGAGTGTAAGAGTGAGTGTGTATGTGCATGTAAGAGTGAGTGTAAGAGAGTGAGTGTGTGTGTGTATGTGTGTAAGAGAGTGACTATGCATGTAAGAGTGAGTGTGTGTAAGAGAGTGAGTGTGTATGCGTGTAAGAGAGTGACTATGCATGTAAGAGTGAGTGTGTGTGTAAGAGAGTGAGTGTGTATGCGCATGTAAGAATGAGTGTGTATGCGTGTAAGAGAGTGACTATGTGTGTGTATGTGTAAGAGTGAGTGTGTATGTGCATGTAAGAGTGAGTGTGTGTGTAAGAGAGTGAGTGTGTATGCGCATGTAAGAATGAGTGTGTATGCGTGTAAGAGAGTGACTATGTGTGTGTATGTGTAAGAGTGAGTGTGTATGTGCATGTAAGAGTGAGTGTGTGTGTAAGAGAGTGAGTGTGTATGCGCATGTAAGAGTGAGTGTGTGTGTAAGAGAGTGAGTGTGTATGCGTGTAAGAGAGTATGTGTGTGTATGTAAGAGTGAATGTGTGTAAGAGAGTGTGTGTGTGTATGTAAGAGTGAATGTGTGTAAGAGAGTGTGTGTGTATGCGTGTAAGAGAGTATGTGTGTGTATGTAAGAGTGAATGTGTGTAAGAGAGTGTGTGTGTATGTGCATGTAAGAGTGAGTGTGTGTAAGAGAGTGAGTGTGTATGCGTGTAAGACTGAGTATGTGTGTATGTGCATGTAAGACTGAGTGTGTGTAAGAGAGTGAGTGTGTATGCGTGTAAGACTGAGTATGTGTGTATGTGCATGTAAGAGTGAGTGTGTATATGCGTGTAAGAGTGAGAGTGTATATGCGTGTAAGAGTGAGAGTGTATATGCGTGTAAGAGTGAGTGTGTGTAAGAGAGTGAGTGTGTGTGTAAGAGAGTGTGTGTGTAAGAGAGTGAGTGTGTGTGTGTATGAGTGTAAGAGTGAGTGTGTGTAAGAGTGAGTGTGTGTAAGAGAGTGAGTGTGTGTGTGTATGAGTGTAAGAGTGAGTGTGTATGTGCATGTAAGAGTGAGTGTGTGTGTAAGAGAGTGAGTGTGTATGTGCATGTAAGAGTGAGTGTGTGTGTAAGAGAGTGAGTGTGTATGTGTGTAAGAGAGTGAGTGTGTATGTGTGTAAGAGAGTGACTATGTGTGTGTATGTGTAAGAGTGAGTGTGTATGTGCATGTAAGAGTGAGTGTGTGTGTAAGAGAGTGAGTGTGTATGCGTGTAAGAGAGTATGTGTGTGTATGTAAGAGTGAATGTGTGTAAGAGAGTGTGTGTGTATGTGCATGTAAGAGTGAGTGTGTGTAAGAGAGTGAGTGTGTATGCGTGTAAGACTGAGTATGTGTGTATGTGCATGTAAGAGTGAGTGTGTATGCGTGTAAGAGTGAGAGTGTATATGCGTGTAAGAGTGAGAGTGTATATGCGTGTAAGAGTGAGTGTGTGTAAGAGAGTGAGTGTGTGTGTAAGAGAGTGTGTGTGTAAGAGAGAGTGTGTGTAAGAGTGAGTGTGTGTGTAAGAGAGTGTGTGTGTGTGTAAGAGAGTGTGTGTGTGTGTAAGAGAGTGTGTGTGTGTGTAAGAGAGTGTGTGTGTATGCGTGTAAGAGAGTATGTGTGTGTATGTAAGAGTGAATGTGTGTAAGAGAGTGTGTGTGTATGTGCATGTAAGAGTGAGTGTGTGTAAGAGAGTGAGTGTGTATGCGTGTAAGACTGAGTATGTGTGTATGTGCATGTAAGACTGAGTGTGTGTAAGAGAGTGAGTGTGTATGCGTGTAAGACTGAGTATGTGTGTATGTGCATGTAAGAGTGAGTGTGTATGCGTGTAAGAGTGAGAGTGTATATGCGTGTAAGAGTGAGAGTGTATATGCGTGTAAGAGTGAGTGTGTGTAAGAGATGCGTGAGTGAGTGTGTGTGTGTATGAGTGTAAGAGTGAGTGTGTATGTGCATGTAAGAGTGAGTGTGTGTGTAAGAGAGTGAGTGTGTATGCGTGTAAGAGAGTGACTATGTGTGTGTATGTGTAAGAGTGAGTGTGTATGTGCATGTAAGAGTGAGTGTGTGTGTAAGAGAGTGAGTGTGTATGCGCATGTAAGAGTGAGTGTGTGTGTAAGAGAGTGAGTGTGTATGCGTGTAAGAGAGTATGTGTGTATGCGTGTAAGAGAGTATGTGTGTGTATGTAAGAGTCAATGTGTGTAAGAGAGTGAGTGTGTATGCGTGTAAGAGAGTATGTGTGTGTGTGTATGCGTGTAAGAGAGTATGTGTGTGTATGTAAGAGTGAATGTGTGTAAGAGAGTGAGTGTGTATGCGTGTAAGAGAGTATGTGTGTGTGTGTATGCGTGTAAGAGAGTATGTGTGTGTATGTAAGAGTGAATGTGTGTAAGAGAGTGAGTGTGTATGCGTGTAAGACTGAGTATGTGTGTATGTGCATGTAAGAGTGAATGTGTGTAAGAGAGTGAGTGTGTATGTGCATGTAAGAGTGAGTGTGTGTAAGAGAGTGAGTGTGTATGCGTGTAAGAGAGTATGTGTGTGTATGTATGCGTGTAAGAGAGTATGTGTGTGTATGTAAGAGTGAATGTGTGTAAGAGAGTGAGTGTGTATGCGTGTAAGACTGAGTATGTGTGTATGTGCATGTAAGAGTGAATGTGTGTAAGAGAGTGAGTGTGTATGCGTGTAAGACTGAGTATGTGTGTATGTGCATGTAAGAGTGAGTGTGTGTAAGAGAGTGAGTGTGTATGCGTGTAAGACTGAGTATGTGTGTATGTGCATGTAAGAGTGAGTGTGTGTAAGAGAGTGAGTGTGTATGCGTGTAAGACTGAGTATGTGTGTATGTGCATGTAAGAGTGAGTGTGTGTAAGAGAGTGAGTGTGTATGCGTGTAAGACTGAGTATGTGTGTATGTGCATGTAAGAGTGAATGTGTGTAAGAGAGTGAGTGTGTATGCGTGTAAGACTGAGTATGTGTGTATGTGCATGTAAGAGTGAGTGTGTGTAAGAGAGTGAGTGTGTATGCGTGTAAGACTGAGTATGTGTGTATGTGCATGTAAGAGTGAGTGTGTGTATGCGTGTAAAAGAGTGAGAGTGTATGTGCATGTAAGAGTGAGTGTGTGTAAGAGAGTGAGTGTGTATGCGTGTAAGAGAGTGACTATGTGTGTGTATGAGTGTAAGAGTGAGTGTGTATGTGCATGTAAGAGTGAGTGTGTGTGTAAGAGAATGATTGAGTATGTGTGTAAGAGAGTGTCTATGCATGTAAGAGTGAGTGTGTGTAAGAGTGAGTGTGTATGCGTGTAAGAGAGTGACTATGTGTGTGTATGTGCATGTAAGAGGGAGTGTAAGAGAGTGAGTGTGTATGCGTGTAAGACTGAGTATGTGTGTATGAGTGTAAGAGTGTAAGAGCATGTAAGAGTGAGTGTGTATGAGTGTAAGAGAGAGAGTGAGTGTGTGTAAGAGAGTGACTATGCATGTAAGAGTGTGACTGAGTATGTGGGTGTGTGTGTAAATGAGTGAGTGTGGGCGCATGTGTGTGCATGCAAGCATGAGAGTATGTGTGTGAGTGCAAGCGAGTGTGTGGGTGAGAGAGAGTATATGCAAGTGTGTGTGTGTATGTGTATGTGTGTAGGAGAGAGTTTGTGTTTATGTATGATAGAGTGTACGCAAGTGTGAATGTGCGCGCGAGCGTGTGTGTGAGAGTAAATGCAAGCGTGTAAGCGAGTGTGTGTGAACATGACGAATGTTTATTAAATCTCACTTCACAAAAACAGATTAATTATTCCTCAAAGATTAATCAAATCAGCGAAAAGAAAAATCTGAATATTACGCAAACCTGCAATAATTAAACGTTTAATAAAACTCAATTCAAAGCACTTAATCTCACTTTATTGATCCATGTCTTGCTGCTGAATAGTCAATAGTTCAATAACTCAAGTTCAGTTCAACCATCAGTGACTTTAGTTTTTGTTTTTAATGGGGAAGTGTTATTTAAATTATGAATTAACTCGTATTATTTAGTTTAGTGAGAAAGGGTCATTACAGTTACTTAAAAATAGAACTTTGATTTTATATACATGCATCAATCAAGCAATCAATCAAGTCCAGGTGAGAAGTAACGTAACGCACAACTTTTCTTAAAAAGTAACGGAGTAACGAAATTACTTACTCTTCAAAAGATTAACTCAACATTGTAATGCATTACTACTCAAAGTAACTCCCCACACCGGTTCGATGTTAAATATATGTTAATATCGAGATTAGCAGTAAAAGAGTCACAGAAAACCGAGAACGAATGAAGTCATGTGATTCACCGAGAGAAAAAACACACAAACATGACGATAACACAGAAAACACCAACCAGTCAGAACCACGAGCCTACGTACACATAACCCATTATTATATCACCAAACGCAAAAAACATCCAAAAGGAATGAATGATCTAATATTGTCTCCAATCAGCTCGACAGACCGTCGGACGGGTTTACCTTCGCCGCGCGTCCGGATCTTCTCAGGATTGATCAGACACACGCAGCAGCCAGTGCTTTAATGATCCCGAGGCACATCAGCTGTTGTCGAGCATTATGTGCTTCCTCCCGGCAGGACAGGGCAGGACTGACAGTCACACGGGGCTGACGCAAAACACCGATGCTTTCAATCGGTTCAGTTTAGCGACTCATCCGAACGAGTCACAAGGAATTGACCTAAGGGAGAAAACGACGAGGTTGGAGACACAGTATAGCGTTCAGTATATCAAAACACCAAACAACGTGTTTTACTAAAAAATAGCACGAAGAGAGATCAGAGAACACATTTGAGAGAACTACCTCAAACGAATTGGTTGTCGAACCGTTTGGAATTTGAATGAACCGTTCAGACGAACCGATTCGCTAAAATGACTCGGACTACCTAATCAGCTTCTCAGCTGGAAAAGCCCTCCCTTATTTTCGTTCGACTCTCTCAGTAACAGGACAGGGTGAGGCTCATCCCGTCATAGTTTTTGCAGGATCCTCGTCCCTCCCTCTGTCATGTGATTTTGATATTTTGATAATTTGCGTCTAAATTGCGTCTGATTCAATCACGCTTCCTCAATAACTCGCCTGACCTACTTCCTGAACTCATTTGCAATGTGACTTTCGAACGCTATTTTTAATGATATTTCTTTATTTCTTCATTCGTCGGGTGGTTCAATAGAATTCCTCGAAAATTGTACTATTATATTTTGAGGCCACGGATGAAATTAGGGGTCCTGATGTTGGAAAGGGGCGTGGAAAAGTGGCAATGACGTATGGTGATTGATAGGTGTTTAATCCAATGAGCTAAGCATTGACTCTGACGTCACTGATGTATTAGCCAATCGAATCTCTTGTAGCTGACGCCAGGCCCATCTTTGACAGCCTACGGTACAGGCGCAGAAAAGCGAAACCTCAAAACATGTCGGCGTTCCCGTGACTGTTCGCTGTCTCTCCAGCATGACTGTGAGCGTTGAGACGCTGTGACTGTGTGTTTTTGTGGAAGGCTCGACACACGGTAAGGACGGAGCACTGGTGTTTGGTGGTTTATCTGGTTCTTCTGTCAGCATCTCACGATATTCAACATTCAGCTGCACATGAATATGTCCTCAAATGAATTATTACATGAGTTGCATGAATGGGTTGTGAAGACTATTGCTCTTTATTCATGTAAAACACACATGCATGCATTTAACAATGTGTTTATGTAAATATCTACAGCAAATATATATGCATATAATAAATGTCTCTGTGTCTGTATGTATTTTATATATATATATAGAATCTGTATTGTCTGTGTATGTACATGATATACACACACACACACAATACAGAATTTATATATATATATATATATATATTAGTATGTGTGCATATGCCGTAGGTATTCATACACGCACACATGCATGCACACACATTATATATACAAAAACAGATTTTATTTGTGTGTGTATGCATGTATGTGTGTGTGTATATATATATATATATATATATATATAATGCTCTAAATATTCACACACGCAATATATGTACAGACAAACATAAATTTTGGATGTGTGTGTGTATGTATACATACATACGCACGCGCACACACACACATTTATATATAAATATCATCCATTTGGCTTCTGTTTTTATTTTCACCTAGACAGACTTCAACCACTCTCCACTCTGACAGCCGTTACAACACACACACACACACACACACACACACACACACACACACACACACACACACACACACAGAAATGTATAAATAATGCTTCTATAAATAAGAGAGAGATATTGCTGTAGATGAATCCAGTATCAGTTGTTCCTGTCCTGGTGCTTCTGCATTTCTATTGATTAAAGCCACAGTCTGTTGTTGATGTTCGTTCTTTCTCTTTCAGAAATGGAAACTCTCATTCCCATCATTAACCGACTGCAGGAGGTTTTCCTGACAGTCGGAGCCGAGATCATCCAGCTTCCTCAGATCATAGTCGTGGGATCACAGGTGAGTCATTAATGGAGCTCGTCTTAACGCAGTGTGGAAACCTTCCCTTGGACGTGAGGAACGATCTCTGTTCTGTGAACGAGCACGATGCGTTCATGAAGCGGGCCTGCGTGTGACGGCGACGGTGTGCTCCGTTTGTCCACAGAGTAGTGGAAAGAGTTCGGTGTTGGAGAGTCTGGTGGGACGGGACTTCCTGCCCCGGGGTTCAGGAATAGTGACGCGTCGCCCTCTAGTGTTGCAGCTGGTGAATGTGCCACCGCTGGAGGACCGGCGCAAACAAGACAACGGTAGCAACCGCTTACACACACAACTCTTTACAGCTGTTATCAGAGCTGTACACACTCCACACACTCCCTCTCCAAAATAGGGATATAACAACCTAGACAGTATTTTGGGGCATCACTGGCAGGGTTTTACATCATAGCCAGAAAGTTTGGAATATATTGAAATAAAAAAACGTCTTTGCTTTCTTCACATGCCTTGATATAGAAGTCAAATATATTATTAATGATCTTAAAGGAAGAAATGTTCTGGCTTCAGTACAAGACACTTCTTTCACCATTTCTAAAGAAAATCCATAATGCCTAAACATTTACCTGCAAATATAGGCTAATATCACTTAACACTTACAATGCCGTTAAACGCTGTAACTTTCTAAGGTTTTAAAATGCTTTTTTTAATCATTAATACAGTAAAAAAAAAAATTATATTGTGAAATATTTTTACAATTCAATGTTTTGAAAATGTAGTTTATTCCTGTGATGTAAAGTTGTATTTCACATCTATTCATTTAGCAGAATATTTTATATTGTGCTGTATTTTTCATCTGTAATTTATTTATGATTTATTTAGGATCCTTCACAAATCATTCTGATATGATGATTTGCTGCAAAAGAAACAATGTTTAATTTATAAATTTTTTTAAATTTGTTTTAATACATTTAATTTATTGTTTAATACATTTATGGAAACATTTTTCAGGATGCTTTGATGAATAGAAAGAAATAGAAATCTTTGTAATATTATAAGTTTACTAATATTATACTTTTCAATTTATACTGTTGTTGCTGAATAAAAGTCTCATTTCTTTTAAATAAGAAACATTTGACTGAAAGTTCATCCAGAGAAAAGTTATCTTCTCTTATAACATTTGTTAAATTCACTGCATTTAAAAGGGCTACAATGTGTCATTTCCTGTAGATGCAGGTCTTTCTGTCTTGTCCTCCACCTCATGCATAGAGTTGATCTGGTATTGAAGCCGGAGCTTTCCTTTAATCGTGACAGATCTCCGCTCCGCCGCTAGCCTCTGCTCTCTGTGCCGTATCCTGATCTCTCTGTGAGTTTGTTCCTAACACTCTCTGCTCTCCTCTCTTCAATTTCTCAGAAAATGGAGCCAAGCAAAACTCTTCAAACTCCTATCCAGGTCTCTGTCTTTCAACGCGTTCGTCTGCATGATCTGTCCATCTCTCTCTCTCTCTCTCTCTCTCTCTCTCTCCTGGTGTGGTTCTCATCCCTCATCCCTCAGCACTCGCTCCCTCCATCTTTGTAAAAGTCATTCTTCATAGCCTAAATTGTTTTCCATCTGTGGTGTTTTCATTTGTTAGTGATAAAAACTGCTTCTGTTTCCACTGTGAGACTAGAGCAAATGCACGTTTGGGCTCCGGTCCTTCATCTGTGTACTAATGCATCCGGCCGCGGGAACCTTTCTGCTTCAATATTGATTTCACAATTTGCAGTGAAAGCCTGTAAGATGCTTTTATTCTGTTGAGGGTTTCTGCCGATTCAGTGTCAGTAATATTGATTTGTGTTCGTGTCATTCTCTCTCATTCTTCTAAAGGTATCAAAGCAGAGGAATGGGGAACCTTCCTTCACTGCAAAAACCAGGTCATTTAAAAACTTGGACTTCTTGTTTGACACTAAAGCCCTAATCAGACGGGACTACGGCTAGTTTTCTTCACGATTATAATCCTCTCTGAATCTGCCATGCCTGTGTTTTTCTCACACATCTTCAATGAAAATTGTATTATTATCAGGAAATGACCTACTGTTGTATGCAAACTCAACGCTCTTCCGTCTGAATACCAGTGTCTGAGACTGCCGATATTGTGCCAACACCCCCCACACCATTACACCACCACCACCAGCCTGCACTGTGCATAATGGATCCATGTTCTCATTCGGTTTACGCCAAATTCTGACTCTACCTTCTGAATGTTTCTGCTCTGGGTTTTTGCCCTTCCTGAGCAAACGTTTGCGCACCAATCTTCAAAGTGCTTTGCCTTCATTTCAAAATTGATATCCGACCAAGAAATAAAATTATAAAATTAGTAAACCGCTCAGAAACCGTGACGACTGCCCATTTTCAGGGTCAGATACTTGTCTAGATTTCTAATGCGGGTTTATTATAAACGGCCGCTTTTATAAACTCACAGGAAGTTCATTTAAACCGGGTTTTGATGAAGATCAGTAAGTCATTCATTAAAAGACTAGAGCAGATGATCTTCTGTGACGCCCACATCTAGAAAACTTGGAGAAGTAAATCCTGTCCAAATCCTTCCATGCCGTCACAGACACTGAGCGATAAGAAACATCGCTTGGAAAACTATTCCTGTCTGAATACGGCTTAAGTTTGAAAAGTAAAGGGTGATTTAATCTGAGCTTGTTACCACATCGTCTCTATAATCTAACGGCGCTGTTTCTTCTTTGCTCAGATTTTCACCGATTTCAATGAAATCCGGAAAGAGATTGAGGAGGAAACGGATCGCTGTACCAATAATAAGGTGCCGCTCATCAGCGTTTCATATAGTTTGACCAAATGAAAGGCCAGATGTAATTGTTCTCTTTTTCCCTCGTTAGGGCATCAGTCCAGAGCCCATCTACCTGAAGATCTACTCCCCACACGTACTCAGTCTCACGCTGGTTGACCTGCCTGGCATCACTAAGGTAACCACAATGACCACCTGTTCATTTGCCATGTAATGCAAACTAAGTCATTTGCTTCCGGATGATAGATGTGTTTATATTCTGTTTCTGTCAATTAAACTTATCAGTATTTATTAATTATTTAAAAATAAACAAATTCTGAGCCCAAGAAACTAAAGTCTGTCATTAATTGTCATCATATCGAGTCTGACGGGGTGACTGGGTAATTATTGACTAGTATCATAAAGTCTGGTCCACAGAAGCATCTGTCTCACCAGCCACTGTTTTTACATGATTCAGGGGTAAATAGATCTGAAGTAAGACATTGATGGTGCGCTTGACAGTCCCAGTCCAATTTCACGATCGCTCCATACAATGCAAAATCCTCAAAATGTCAAATTGTGTTTTTGCAATCCTGCTTAATTTGTAATTTCACTGCCATGAGTCATTTAGATAATCCCTAATTGAATTACAGCTGTAATGCATTATTGCATAAAATACATGCATAATTATGTTAAAATGTCCATCTTCGCAGTGACGTCTTAAGCAAACAAACCGTTTTCGAGACCTTGCTTGCGTTGGAGGTCTTAAAGTGTCCGCAGCTGTCTGTGTTATCCATGGGTTGCTTTAAATGTGGAAATATGTCAGAATTTGTTAAGAGACAAAAATAAACAAAGTATATGCATGATGTAAATGAATGTAACTATTGTGCATCTAGCATAATGCAAAATATGGTAAATGTGGTATTCAATGTGCACATTTGTCCCACGTTTCTGGAAATTGCCACCTTAAAAGCAGTCATTTTGATTGCAGAAATCACTGGTGGGACTGGCTTAAACCGTTTAAATCGCTGTCTCTTAAATGTGATTTGTTGCCCTAAATCTGACAAACTTCACAAAGTCAAATCTTGTGTCTAGTTCTTCCTAATATGAAATTAAATTAAAATCAGCTCTGAAATTATTGATTGTGGAAAAACATTATATACTGTATTTTCCACACTGTAAGGCGCACCTTAAAAGACGTAATTTGCTCAAAAATCGTCCGTGCGCCTTATAATCCGGTGCGCCTTATGTATGGGCTGAGCTCAAAATCTATACAATTGTTTTTGTGTGACTTTAGTAAGCGCTCAGACTGCCAGACCATTTCCTGATGACAAAGGGACATAAAACATACAGTACATACTCTGGAAGTGATAAACCAATCACAGAGCATTACATATTACATATAGCACGTATGCTTTCCTCTGCCACGGGAAAAACCTGAGAGATTGAGCTGAAATCTGACTCCCCGAGCATATTCCCTTATCAATCCATATTATTTTCACACAGCAAACACCCATAACGCTCACAAGTTTTGAGTACACTTAAATTAATATGAAGAAAATGAAATGATGTGTATAAAGGATGTGAGATGGATTGAAACTGTAAACTTCCTGAGCTTTGTCAGGATGAGATATAAAGACACCAGCAAAACTGTTGATTTCATAACATAATCCCTGACTCCCGTCGCGTGCATTCATTAATCCTTGAGCATATTCCCTTAACAATCGATTATTTTTAACACACGTAAACACCCAGAAAGTGCACAAAAGGTTTGAGTGCACTTAAATTAAATAATGAAATATGTATAAAGGTGTCATCCAACGAGAATGAGTGCGATGCAGAAGCAGGACTCGGAGAATAAGTTCCAAACGCAAGAGCTTTATTCAAGGAAACACGAAAACCAAAATACCTGAAATACAACAGAAACTGGCACTTCTTTGTGGAAACAAGGAACATCCACTCTCATCACGCAACATGAACCTAGAAACGTTCACAACTGACAAAGACAAACAGCTGAGGAGATTTAGGATCGTGATTAGACAGACACACACACAGAGCAGTGTTGCCAGATTGGACTGAGTTTGTTTTAATGTTGAGATTTATATGCATTTATATTGAAATTTTATCAACCAGCCCAATGCATTTTTTTCCCGGGGAACCCTCCCAATCTGGCAACACTGACACAGAGAGAGACACACACACACAGGGGAGCTTAAAAGACCTGGAAGATGCATAAAGGAACCGGGAAAATACAATTCAGGTCCTTCATGTATTTTCCAGGTTCCTTTATGTATCTTCCAGGTGCTGCACACTGCCATGTGCTTCTGTCTAATCACGACACCAGGAAAACTGTTGATTTATTCACATGATGGGTGAGTGTTTGCAAGCTCTGGATGTTTGCTGTGTGGAAAAAGATATTGATGGATAAGCCAATATGCTCAAGGAAGCTTGTATTAATGAATGCACATGAGGGGAGAGTCAGTTGGTCAGAGGAGTCAGATTTCGGTTCAACACCTGAAGGTTTGATGGTGAAATTGCCCATCTGTTCAATTCAGACACAGAAGATGATGAATTTGATGGATTGATTAAAACATAATGTGAGTGTATTGTTATAGTAGAATAAAGTTCAATAAAACTCACTGTTTTGCTTCCGTTACCTTTTGTTTTGTAGACCATATGTTTTAACGTGCGCCTTATACTACGGTGCACCTTATGTATGGATTGAGTACAGAAATAGACCCGTAATTAAGACTGCGTCTTATAATCCGGTGGTGTGGCAAATACGGTATGTGTGAAAATAATGTGTGGTGTTTTTAATATGCTTTAAATTCAACCATGTGCAAATTCATAAATCAGAGAATTTTCTCCTCAAAACGTCAATGAACCAAAGACAGTCTCAAAAACACATTTTGAAATCGCAGGTGTTCATTACATCACAAACTAATCACCAATCACATCATGCCATTAACTATGACACTCTGAATCAAGAGAAGCCCACTTATCTTGCTATATTTTTCTGCTGAAATGAAAAATCATGTATTTATGTATGTGATGTACATTACAATGTTATGAGGGTCTATAACGTTCAAAGTGTTTGTAAGGATGCTGACTGTTAGAAGCTCTGACTCTGAGATGAATAACAGGAACATGGTTTGTGTAACATTAGCAACACATCAGTTCAATATCAATTACCATTATGTGCGCGACGTAAAGAGCGACGCATGAAGCGCATTACCATTCTGATACACCGACTCTTACTCTTCTTCTGAATCAGTTTCTGCTTCAAACATATATGGGCGAGTTAAAGCAGTGTTTGCACGTGTCATTGTGCAGCGTTTACTACAGTGAAGCTGAGCGAGTGGATCAGGTAGTGTGAGTGATTGGAGGCGGGGCTAATCTACATATTCATGGATCACATTTAGATTTAATTTTCTTAAGAGCGGCTAACTTGTGTGAACTCAGAATTCCCAATTGCATGGATTCCTATTGAAACTGGATTTCTCCCAGTTAAATTGTCCCATCAGCTGTAAATGTGTCAGCACTTTTAAAGATAAAATAATTGAAATTCATTCACCCGTCAGTCTCTGTCATGTGATGATTTCTGAGTAGGTCCCGGTTGGTGACCAGCCTGAAGATATTGAGACTCAAGTCCAAGAGATGATTCTGTCCTACATCTCCAACCCCAACTCCCTCATCCTGTGTGTGTCTCCTGCAAACTCTGACCTCGCCACGTCTGATGCCCTTAAACTGGGCCGAGAGGTGGACCCAGATGGTGAGCGTCAGTCGTGATGTCATGATTCCAACCGTGGGAAGGGCGTGCATTGATTGGCTGTTGCGTGCAGGTCACAGGACGCTGCTGGTCGTGAGTAAGCTGGATCTGATGGACGCGGGCACCGATGCTCTGGAGGTGCTGCTGGGCCGGGTCATACCAGTCAGGCTGGGCATTATCGGTGTGGTTAACAGGTCAGTTACTTGATTTGTCGAGAATAAAGATTAAAACATAAATGTATCCTATCCTGAAATTTAAGATAAAAAAAAAATGTGGCTTCTTCCTACGACGCTTGGGTTCATTGCCGGAAGCCTTAGAAGGAACAGAAGGTCTGGCGGCATCGTAGGGCTTAAACAAATTCACAGTGTTACCCCAAAAAAATCCAGAAAAAACACTAACAACACAATTAAGGGCTATGTTGCGTACGGATGCGTAGAAGCCAACTGGACAACTGCATGCTGTATTTTTATTAATTCATTTACTTTACAATGTTAAGTTTTGACCAAAAATGACTATTTTTAATAAATAAAAATATCAAAATTGGAAAAAATTATGAGACATATCTGCCCTCAGAAACCCGCGGAGTCCGCCATATAGATGCACATGTAATATATTTATAGATCCGCGATAGGTGAGGGATTACTGTACAGTAAAAACAGCAACATTGTGAAATATCTCTCCAGTCTTCAGTCTCACAGAAATCATTTGAATATGATGATTTGATGCTCAGGAAACATTTGTGATTATTATCAATGTTGAGAACAGTTGTGCAGCTTCATATCTTTGTGAAAACAACTGTGTATTTTAGGGGATTCCTTGATGAATAGAAACATCAAGAGAGCAGCATTTAAATGGGAAATATTGGAATACTGTAGTCATTGTAAATGTCTTTACTGTCAAAATCAAATTTTATTCAGATCTGATGAAAAGGTATCTTTTTTTTTTTACTACTTAATGCAAAAACCTGCACGCTTTACAATGTTCCCTGTGCCCCTACAAATTTCAGCTCGTTTGTGTATGAAACAAAAATCATAGAGCGCTGTAGCAGGTGATCGTTTCACCTTGAAACTGCACCAATTTGGACCTCCAGCAAATGGGTTTCACACGCATTGTCTGTTTTTTCTTACGAGACCAAAGAGATTGCTATCATTACAGAACTCATTTACATATGAAGTCCTGAAGCCACAGCAGCCAGTTTAAGTGTAAGGGTGAAAAAATCCCCATGCAGAAGAACTTCACCACATGCACATGAAACGATGTCCTACAGAAGTGTGGCACGAGGCCCTTTCCACTTCTTGTACTGCAGTAGAAACTTAATCAACCGTGTGAAATGGCATTGCAATGTTTCTAACTGTAATTCCCTTACATTTGGAGTTGCTCTATCACACCCCTGAGGAGCAGCGACTGTAACGCTCCCTCCGCCGTTATCCTGCCTTACGCAAGCACAAGCACCCACGGGCACCGCGTCCAGCCCGCTATCAGCCAACAGAGATAAATCATTGGCTTATTCCGCTTTGGCTTTAGCATGTCCTTTAGGGCCTGTACGACGTACAGAGACACAATTTAGTTGAGGAGAAGAACTGCAGTGACACTTTTCATTTCTCGACTCTTGTTAACTTAATCAGAAATAGCTGCAGGCCAACGTCTCTTCAATATTAACCTACGCTCTCTTTGAGGATTCAACAACAAGCAGTCAAAAGAAGCAGCAAAGCACTTGAAGATTTCCTGGGAGAGCATTTATGGAAAGCAAGCACTGGCAGCAAATAAAAGAGGTGTTGAGTGCAATATATTGGTCAGTCATTTATGTTTTATCACTAGTGCTTACTAAGGCAAGCGAAATTGCTCTTACGAAAGGTCAAAGATTCAAACTTAACCTTAAATATTAAGGATCTAGTTCAATGCCTACGGACTTGAATGATACCTCAAATCAGTGCTATTGAAGAGAATTCAGACTTGTATGTTTTTCAACCGGTCAGTGCATGATAAAAAAGGGAGAAGCTGGACCCGGTTGCATGAAACCTCTGAAGTAGTTTGACTTGAAGGAATCCCTGAGGGTTGCAACAAACGTCTTAACCGTCGCCCTTACCTAAGTGTTTATACTAAGCATTATACTATACATAAGCATTTATACTAAACACGGCAACGGAGAAGCGGTTGTTATATTTACACGATAAACAGAACGTAACGGACCACTGACTTATAAACGAGTTTAACATTTACTAAACTGTACCACAATGTTTGAGTTATGGAGATTATTAAAGGCAGTCTGACGGATGACATAGAGCGTCAAATCCTGCCATGCCAGTCGCATAGTTTTTCATTAAATTGCATTATATTTGTGCTGCTCTTTGTTATTGTATGCATCAATGCCTTTTTGCTTGTTTGGTGATTAGATTCACAGATACAGTAGATTCAGTGACAGGGAAGAGTAAGAGAGCAATATGTGCATTCAGAAAGTCGCCAATAACTCCAGATAAAGTCACTAGATTTGTTACTAGTCGCTTTTGGGAAAAATTGTTGCTGGAGTGGTCTGAAAACTCGCTAAATATAGCGACAAAGACGCTAAGTTGGCAACACTGAACGCCGCCACGCAGAGGCTGGTGGGAGCGATGTTGACCAATGGGAGAGCAGGATGCTGCAGAGCCGGGAGACAGCCAATGGGAGAGCAGGATGCTGCAGAGCCGGGAGACAGCCAATGGGAGAGCGGGACGATTGGTGCGAGTTTCCGGGTCAGTGGCGCGCGAATTTCAAAACAAAACGCAGAAATCGTCACCTCGGCCGATATTTCGTTTTTCGCATCTCGATCATTTTGGCGTTACTCGGGTGGGAAAAAAAACTAAATATTTTATCGTACGTCGAACTTTTCGTACGTAGAGCGTTTCGTAAGTATATAAGCATATATATTTTTTGCAGCCTTGAATTTAAGCACAAAAGTACAGAGTAACATGTTCAGTGTCCTAAACTCGACGCCTCGCCTAGTCCGGTCTGCTAACCGGCTGCTGGAAACAAGACGTCAAAAGGACAAAAAAAAAACTACTACTTTTATTTTTACGAAGAGGGAAAAACACCCTAGCCTGCCGCACGTGATGAAAGCCTTCATGAGATGATTAATTCAAGCGGACGGTTGGAAGTGATGAAAAAATATAAAAACGTTGCTATTTATTAATTGTTTTTTTGACAATACACACTGTTTCATGAGCGTGGATCGCTTGCATTCAAATACTAACATTCAAGCTTTTAAGACATGAAGACATTTTACTTTTCACAGTAGAAAATATATCCTTTTGATAAAAGATGTGTTTTAAAGGATAAAAGGGTTTTACAGACAACTAGATATTCTGCGGATGATAATTCCACCAGTAGGAGCTGCTACAACAAAACATTTATAACTCCTCAAGCATATCAAATTAGTGTGTATCTTTTTTATGGTCATTCTAACATATCCGCTAATTAAAGTCCCACTGAAGTAGCTTCAAATGTGCAGCATTACTCAGTGTGTTGATGTCATTTCCTCTGAAACAGGAAGTCAGGGCGGGGCATATCAAGCAGCCCCTCCCCCTTTTAAAAACAGCCAATAAGTGTTTAGTTTATTTCACAGCCGTTGAGCTCAGGAAAGCTGCATTTGACGGGCTATTGACAGCCACGGTCTAATGGATTCCCCATTTAGATTTAGCAAAACAGTGAACATAATCATGCTGAGGTTATATAGTTTGAAAAGTGTATAATTAATGTTTGTGCATGTTGTCTCTTCTGCTCATTAGCGCTGTTTAATGCCGAGTATGTCTAGCTGTTTATCCTCCATTGCTTTATAACGCGTCATGCTGTGCTAAACTCAAACGGGTCGATGTGTTTCTGTTCTGCGGCGACTCGGTCATGTGATCCGCTCTGGTCGGTCGTGTCTCTGGATGAAACCGGACGTCATTCCCTCAATGAAAGATGTTCACGCTGTCTGAATCGCTCCCCTCTATGGTGACATTGAGAAAACACTATGTAGAAAACAGTGAGTTTGTGAGCGAGTGACTGACTTCAGCCGCAGCTTCAGCGACTGTTTATAATGAAGGGGCGGGGCTTCAGACTCTAGAGAGCTTTTGATTGGACAGAAAGTCGGATGAGAAGATGAAGAGTGATATCATCAAAATCAATGATTCATATTAGCAGAAGTGAACGCTTCGTCTAAATGTGAATTTTGTCATTTTGTTTTGAAGCGCACTAGCTTGTGGATAAAATATGCTAGCGCTAGCTAGCTAGTAAGGCTAAGGTATTCATACTAAAAGCCCAAAAACTTCAATTTTGATATCATGCCGACCTGTTTTGATTGCTCCTTTTTTTTCAAGGCTAAATGGTTACTGAGGAACTTGTTGCAACGCATAACAACTTAAATGAAATCTCAAGTATTTAAGGGAAAATACTTAACGACATCCTTAAAGTTCCTTCAGTGAAGCTTTGGGTTTTTCTTGCAACCCATGTGTCACTAAGGGTTTCCTTGCCTTATAACTAAAGCTTTGCTGTAATCGGGCCCTGAGCCATAACAAAATATCATACAGATTTGAACCAGTGACCAAATACCCCACACCTGCCCTAGCAACCACCTAACAATTCCTTAGCAACCATTTACAATGCCACAGAGGTGTGGTAATGGGTTGTGCCCAGGAAAGCACCATTTGTGTTCTCTTTATGAAATTGTGCTTTCGTTCCTAGTGATGTTGCTCAATGTTTGGGACTTTGTTGAGGCTTGTTTTTGTCCAGTGCACTGCCGGCTTCCAGCTCACCTCTGTCCTGCACGAAAGCACCGCACATTCATTTACAAATGCTGAAATACTGATTCCATGACGATTCATGGAAGGGTAAAGCATTTCTTTATGCACCACGATTTTTCTCCAATTATTTTATTAATAAAAATTACTTTATTACTAATCACAATATATTTGTTTTTATCTTTGCCTAATGCCTCGTGACTTTTATGTCAAAGAACAATTCATACCTAATGACACCAACAATCTTTATATTCAAAGTCAACATGAATTCAATAGTAACTGCAAATAGTAGATGTACTGTCTAAATGAGACTTCTTGCTTTGAATTACATTTTTATTTCTAAAGGAATTTTTTTTGGACTAAAATTACCTCTCCTTTTTTTTCTGCCAACCTCACTGTGTCACTGTTTTCACAAAAACATTGAGTGATAATAATAATAATAATAATAATAATAATAATAATAATATTTCTTGAGCACCAAATCATCATATTATAATTATTTTAGCTTTGATATCACAGGAATAACTTCTATTTTAAAATGCAGTAAAATGCAATTACTTTTCATGTGTACTAATATTTTATAATGTTATTTTTGTGCTGTATTTTTGATTAAAGTAAATGTGTGAATCTTCACTTGCCTCATGATTTGATTCTATGATGATTCAGAGGCTAACAATTCGATTATAGATTATTTTTAGCACAATATAGTTATTTTAGCGTTGTTATACAAGAACAAATATGCAAATAACAAGCTGCAGAAAAAATACAAATGAAGAAACAAATGAAATGAACTGCTTTTTTCATTTTACAGCCATTCAACAGCAGCATTGAAAGAAGAAATAATAAGATATTTAATGACGAAAAGTAAAAATAATCACACAGAGTTGATCTTCGTTGCTTATTGTGCTTAATAACTTTTTTGTTTAACGTCATGCACGTCTCGTTCACAAGTGCTCTTTTTGTAAAAACCAAAACATTATACACAGTGCTTTGTTTCCTAAGGACATATGCAACATTTTTATTCACATATAATAAGAGTAGCCTACTTTATTGACGAAGAATTTATGCAAAGCACATTAGTGTGTGTAATAGGCTTATTTAATTCTTTTATTTATTTTTTTTATGCATCGATGCAGAATCATTCACATTAACATCATAATACTTGGCAAAAGTGTTTCATAGCTATAGAAAACAAATACAGCCTTGGTGAGCGTAAGAGACTTCTCTCAATATCTGTCCAAAATGAGAGACGGCTGCTGCTCTTTCAGGTTCCTCCTAAAAAGCTGGATTCAGACCAAGGCTGCATAACATCATGCTTAATGATCTAGAACAAACCCCCCCCCAAAAAAAATCTGTAGGGAGAACCAAGTAAATCGAAGTCATTTTTTCTGTTTTCACCCTACCGCTTAATCACACATATAGGATTGTGGAAAGTTATAAACTGCAGTTGAAACATACCGTAGTGTCAAAAGTTTGGAAACATTCACTTTCTTTTTGTTTTTTGGAAGAAGTCTCTTCTGCTCAAGTTTTATTTTCTCTCTCTTTCTTTAGTCTTACCATAAATGTTTTGAATGTGACAAAAAGCCCTGACTGATAATACATGTTTCTTGAGCAGCAAATCATCATTACTGCATTTCGTTGCCTTGTACCTGTACTTGTCTAATGACAATAAAGTTGAATTGATAATAAGAATTATAATTAATAATTGATAACTGAGCAGCATATCATCATATGAGAATGATTTGGATCATGTGACACTGAAGACTGGAGTAATGATGCTGAAAATACAGCTTTAATCACAGGAATGAACTACACTTTACTATATATTCACATAGAAAACAGCTGTTTTACACTGATATAATATTACACTGTTTTACTGTATTTATCATCTAATAAATTCAGCTTTAATCACAGGAATAAATGACACTTTACTATATATTCACATAGAAAACAGCTGTTTTCATTTGATATAATAATGTATTTATGATAAGTAACTAACCCTAACTCTATATTTTGCACATGTAGTTAATATTACTCATACTTATTGAGTTAGTACATTGTTATTATGTCACCTTAAAACAAAGCGTAACCAAAAAAGTTTTGTCAGTACTGAATATCCCGTCTAAATCCCACTCCAAGAAAGCATCTTATCAGACCGTGAGTTCAGATGCGCTCCGGTGCCTTCCCACCCAGTTTAAAGTGTTGCCGTCTTTGATCCGCTCTTCAATCCAACAGTTGTATTTGATGTTTGTACTTCACCAGGAGCCAGCATGACTTGAACACCCAAAAGAGTCTCAGTGACTCCTGCAAAGACGAGCAGGCGTTCCTGCAGCGCCATTACCCGTCATTAGCCTCCCGCTGCGGCTCTCGCTACCTGGCTCGCACTCTGAGCCGACTGCTCATGCATCACATCAGGGACTGTCTCCCGGAGCTCAAGACGCGAGTCACGGTGCTCAGCGCCCAGTACCAGACCCGACTCAACAGCTACGGGCAGCCGGTGGAAGACCACAGCGCCACCTTGCTGCAGATCGTCACCAAGTTTGCCACCGACTACTGCAGCACCATCGAAGGCACTGCCAGATACATCCAGACCTCTGAGCTGTGAGTACAGGCACAAGCACTCGCTTTAGGAGGTTTTCTGTAAAGCACGTTTGTTAAAGTCACCACAAAATCAAAATTAACCAGAATGTTGCAGTTTATTATAAATGATTTATCCGTGCATGTCATTGTTTTAACAAATTAATATGCCCTCGTAATCTTGAATCAAAAGCATTAACCTCCCCTCTCTCTCAAAAAGGTTTTGCTGTTAAAAATTGAAATGTTTTTATATAAAGTAGGTCCAAAAGACAGACCATAATTTGGTACAGTAATACCTTGAGATATGAGCGTCCCGACATACGAGTATTCTGAGATACGAGCAAACCTTCAAGCTATGTTTTGCTTTGAGATACGAGTAAATATTTGAGATACGAGCAGCTTCCAGACGCTAGAGGTGTTCAGCACTCGCAGCAGCTCAAGCTCCTCATTTATGGTGTAATTGCATATGATCTCCACTAGAGGCAGCTTGGTTTCACAGCGGGGTTACCGGGGGCAACGAGTGATTCACCAGTATTAAGCTGGGAGCAGCACGAGTTATGAGCGTTCAATCATAATACATATGAGCTTCTGAGGTATTGTGCGTGTAGTTTATCCAATACACTATACGGGGAGAAACACTACACTTCCGTATTGTGTTTGCATTATCTACGTTACTGTATCGTCTGTGTCGAAGGTAAGAACTCATTACCTTAAAGAATTAAAACTGCATTTTATTTTATATCGCAGGAATCCTTATATACTATAATATTTGTGTGTGTGTCTCTATAGCAATTAAAAACATGTTTTTCCATTGTTATTAGCACTGATAAGGGAGTTTTTTAGAGGACCGGAACGGCAAAACTTTTTTTGGAGCAAAAAGTGAAGGTGACAATTCTTCTAGCGCTTCTCCGTTTCTTTCTTCATCTAAAACTAAACAATGTAGGAAATTAGCACTTCAAAAAGTCATTGTATATCTATACCTGGAACAAAGATGTATTTTCAAAATTCTTGTTATAGGTCTTACTGCAAAAGATTCATACATGCATGATTCATTTCTTTCCGTCTGTGCTTTGTTTATAATCATGACATTTTTGGTGTGAATTTGAAAAACGCTTTTTTTTTGTGCCAAATTAAGTAGACGCAAAGAAATTGCGCACAGCCAGCCAATTAGGCTTGAGCTTATGATCTCAGAAATCTTACCATTTTTGAGCACATAATTGTGATCACTTTGAGCCACTTACTCCAGGTTGCCATCTTGCACCATGTTATCGAGTTTGACATATTGCCATTTCCATGGCTGTCTTTTTTCTGTGACTTCGGCTCAGTCTGTCATTTTCACGCTGAAACTCATGATAGATATCAAGCACACCATGTTTACTTTGTGTGCTTGGCTGAATTTGACAGGCAGATAATCCTCAAGTCTGCCCAACTCCTTATTTACACCCTGTTCACTGTTGGATGAAATGCTGTTCATCTCTCATATCTGTCTAAGTCCACACCAGCTATCGATTAATTAAGTGCCTCGTATTGACGTTTTCTGGCTGGCCGGTTGGGTACGACTGAATGTGAGAGCGTGCCAACATGCCTGTGATGCCCAAAAGTGCTGCATGATTTGTAATTTTCATAGATTGACTGACTGTGAGCGTTTGTTTATTGTAGGTGTGGAGGCGCTCGTATCTGTTATATATTCCACGAGACGTTCGGAAGAACCCTGCAGTCCATTGACCCACTTGGAGGACTCACTGAACTTGATATTCTCACAGCTATTCGAAACGCTACGGTATGATATTTACAGGTTTATGCATGCATCTGTGTGTGTATATAGATAAGTATATACAGTACTTTGCTCACGTTCTTAAAAAGTAAAGTGTGCAATTTCTACGGCAAACCGAATTGCCCAAATAAGGACAATTATTTTTCAAACAGACACAATGTTATGCTTCAAAGCATCATATTCATGTCCTCAACGTGAAGACTTTTAGAAACTGGTTCAGGAAGCTTTTTCAGGGTTCCCACAGTTGTAGAAAACCTAGGATTTTAAAAGTCTGAATAAAATAATTTTCTAATAAATAAAAATCTTTCAAATTAATTGAAGTCATTGAAACATCTATAGTGTACAGTATATACACTACTGTTTATAAGATTGGGTTTTTTGAAAGAAGTCACTTTTGCACGTCTGCATTAATTTAATCAACAATACAGTGAAACAGTAATATTGTGAAATATTATTACAAATTAAAACAGCTGTTTCCTATGTGAATAAATAGTGTCATTTATTCCTGTGAACAAAGCAGTATTTTCAGCATCACTGCTCCAGTCTTCAGTGTCGAATGATCCGTCACTAATCATTCTCATGTGATGGTTTGATGATCTATTTTTATTATTGAAAATAAGTCAAGTCACCTTTACTAATGTAGTGCTTTCTACAATACAGATTGTTTCAAAGCAGCTTTACAGTGGTCACATGAAAACATTATAAACAAAGTTTGTTTGGCTGAAAGGCAGCCTTAAAAGAGCAGGCGAATTAATACAATTGATGAATATTAAGTGTTAATTTATGATTATTGATTGATTTGATTGATTGATAGTTTGATTATTATATTGATAATTCAAGTCTAATATTAAGTCTAATTTGGTCTGATTGGAGATGGGTTCATGATCTACACAGGGGAGGGATTAGTAGAGTCACGGTCTCCGCAGACACTTCAGGGCAGTGCTGTGCTCGTGTCCAGGTCCTTCATCTGATCTGGATACGGCCCGGATCCGGCTGACCACGGTAACCTCGGAATAAACAGAGACCAATATCAGCGTAGATGCCATTCTTCTTCTGATGTATCGAGTACATCAGGTGTTATGGGAATGTTCCCGGTTCCGGCTTATCTAAATTATGCAGCCTAACAATCATTTTACATGATTTGGATTAAAAATGTATGTATAATGTGTTATGTGTATGCCAGGTTGAAGAGATGTGTTTTTAGTCTACATTTAAACTGACAGAGTGTGTCTGCTTCCCGAACTGTAATAGGAAGACTGTTCCAGAGTTTAGAAGCTAAATAGGAGAAGGATCGACCGCCAGCAGTTGACTTTGATATTCTAGGTATTATAAGCTGGTCAGTATTTTGGGATCGCAATAGACGTGAAGGACTATAATGTGTTAAGAGATCGCTCAAGTACTGTGGAGCTAAACCATTTAATGCTTTGTAAGTAATTAGCAAGATTTTAAAATGTATTCGGTGTTTAATAGGAAGCCAGTGCAGGTTTGACAGAACTGGGCTAATATGCTCATATTTCCTGGTTCTAGTAAGAACTCGAGCTGCTGCATTTTGAACCAGCTGGAATTTGTTTATTAAGCGTGCAGGGCAACCACCTAGTAAAGCATTACAATAATTTAGCCTTGAACTCATGAACGCATGAACTAACTTTTCCGCATTTGTCTTTGAGAGTATATGTCGCAATTTAGATATATTTTTAAGATGGAAGAACGCCGTTTTACAGATACTAGAGACGTGGCTTTCAAATGAAAGATTGTTATCAAAAAGCACACCCAGGTTTCTAACTGACGACGAAGACTTGACAGAGCAGCCATCGAGTGTTAGGCAGTAGTCTAGATCAGTGGTCCCCAACCTTTTTTGTGCCGCGGACCGGTAAACGTGTGATAATTTTGCCGCGGACCAGTGCCCGCTCGAGATTGTTGACTTGGGGGTGGCAAGCGTAAGCGAGACTGTTCAAACGCCTCCATAGTCACAGTGCCACAGCCGCTTGCTGCAGCTCACGGACCGGTCCGCGAATGCGCTCCGCGGCCTGGTACCATTTCATCGACGGACCGGTCCGCGAAATCGCTCCGCGGCCCGGTGCCACATCCGGGGGTTGTGGACCACTGGTCTAGACTTTTTGGTTTAATAATTAGAATCTCTGTTTTTTTTTAATTAAGCAGTAGAAAGTTATTAGTCATCCAATTTTTGGATGTCATTTCCAATGCCAACATAGTTTTCAAGTCTATTTAGAAGGATTTTGTGGTCTATTGTATCAAATGCAGCACTAAGGTCCAGTAACACTAACAGAGAGATACAACCACGATCGGATGATAAGAGCAAATCATTTGTAACTCTAATGAGAGCAGTCTCAGTACTATGATATGGTCTAAATCCTGACTGGAAATCCTCGTAGATGCTGTTTCTTTCTAGAAAAGAAACATAGTTGTGAAAGATATTGCCTTTTCTTGAATATTAACTAATTAATTAACTAATTCTTTAGGATCAAGATGTGGTTTTTTTTATAAGCGGTTTAATTACGGCTAGTTTAAAGGTTTTTGGTACGTATCCTAATGGCAAAGATGAATTAATAATATTAAGAAGAGGATCTATGATTTCTGGAAGCATCTCTTTCAGTAGCTTAGTTGGTATTGGGTCTAGCATACATGTTGTTGATTTTGATTATTTAACGATGATTTAATGTTTAGATAATTCTTCCTCCCCAATAGCAATGAAGGAGTGGAAGGAGTTTTTCTTCAGGGACACTAAAATTTACTGGATTTTGTGATATTGTAGTAGACTGTCCATGAAGTCATTACTGCTGTGCTGTTTTAAAGCATTTGGGGTTGAGGCTTTATTTCTTGTTAGTTTAGTCACTGTATCAAATAAATACCTAGGGTTGTATTTGTTTTCTTCTAAGAGGGTGGAAAAGTAAACAGATCTAGCTGGTTTTAAGGCCTTTCTGAATGCAATAGAGCTGTCTTTCCATGAAATGCAAAAAACCTCAAGCTTAGTTTTTTTCCAGCTCCGCTCCATTTTTCTGGCTGCTCTCTTGAGGGCCCGGGTGTGCTCGTTGTACCACGGTGTTGGACTATTTTCTTTAATCTTCTTTAAGCGTAACGGAGCAACAGTGTCTAAAGTGCTGGAAAAGAGAAAAGTTAATAGTTTCTGTTGCAACATCAAGTTCTTTTAGGCTATCTGGGATGTTAAGTAGATGAAACTGATCAGGAAGATTATTTATAAAGCTATCTTTTGTGTTAGGAGTGATAGTTCTACTATATTTATAACAGGGAGTTTTTCGACTTTGGCTAAAGGTAATCTACACGCAACTAAGTAATGATCTGAGATGTCATCGCTCTGCTGCATAATTTGAACAGTATCAACATTGATCCCATATGACAATATTAGATCTAAAGTATGATTACGAGAATGAGTGGGTCCTGATACATGTTGTGTAACTCCAATAGAGTTTAAAATGTCTCTAAATGCCAATCCCAAAGCGTCTTTTTCATTATCTACATGGATATTAAAATCACCGACAATTATGACTTTATCTGCAGACATTACTAATTCTGAGAGAAAATCAGCAAATTCTTTGATAAAGTCTGTATGGTGCCCTGGTGGCCTGTATAGAATAGCCAGCACAAAAGTTAAACAGGAATTATTACTTGGACTAGATAATTTTACATTAAGGACCATCACTTCAAAAGAATTATATTTCAAATTAGACCTTTGAGCAGTACTGATCGTGTTACTATAAATTACAGCAACACCTCCTCCTTTACCTTTCAGACGAGGCTCATGTTTATAACAGTAATCTTGAGGGGTGGACTCATTTAAAGTAATATAATTGTCTGGTTTTAGCCAAGTTTCTGTCAAACACAGCACATCTAGTTTATGATCTGTAATCATATCATTTACAATAAGTGCTTTTGAGGAAAGGGATCGTATATTCAGTAACCCAAGCTTTATCATTTGTTCATTTGTGTTATAACCGTTCTTAGTTGTTTGTAAATCAATTAAATTTTTACCCTTAAACAGTTTTGAGAATTTTTTTGTATTTGCTAATTCGGGGAACAGACACAGTCTCTATAGGATGATATCTAGGTGAAAGAGTAAGGGTCTAAAACTAACTTTTTGAATTACAAAAAGTTTAAAATTACAAAAAGTTATTCAGAGAAGGGACCGATTGTTCTTTGCTGTTTGATCCGCGTTAAAAACACAGCAGCTGGTTTATCAGGCCACTGTCACTTTAAGAGCTGATGCGTGGATCCAGTAAGCTGATACACTAAAGATGACTGACTTTATGAGGATTCAAGCACAAGATGGGCTTTTTTTGACGCAATTTAGTTGCACAAGAAGATGTGAAAGAGCTCAATTCAGTATTCGGGCACTAACATTTTCCAGAGGCACAGAGTTTTTCTTTGGCGTCTTCTTGCGCTTGGAATATTTAAAATGCCAAGGCTTACACTTCTGTGACTTTTACACTTCAACAGCACAGATTTTTACTCTATTTTGGCACTCTTGTTGTTATGTTTCATTGTGTTTTTTCCCTTTAACGCATTTAGTTAACTCGTTAATCCTTTTGTATGAAGACCCTGTGTTTTCCTGCGTTCCTTGTCTGTTCTCGTTCATTTTAGTGGTGTTTCTCCTCTGCCTCTCCGGTATGTTCTTCGTGATTCCCATTATGTGACTGGTGCTTGGCGAATGTTCATTTTAGGCTCCGTTAAAAAACTGCTGAATAATATTTTGTGGGAAAAAAGTGCGATACCTCAAATTAATGCCGTTTAAATGCCTGTGTAAGTAAAAGCTAAATAAAATAATTAGTGCTGAAAGAGTTAATAATGAATGAAAACATTCATTCTTTATATTTCCTGAGAAGGATGCATTAAATTGATCAAAAGTGACAGTAAAGACATTTATAATATTAAAAAGGATTTCTATTTCAAACAAATTATATTCCTTTGAATTTTCTATGCATCAAATAATCCTAAAAATAATGTTATGATTTCCACAATTTTAAGCTGTTTTAAACGCCATTAACCTTTATTAATTATTGAGTACTAATAATAGTTCGTAACCACTGAGCATGCCGGATGATTTCTGAAGTATCAAGTGATACTGAAGACTGGAAAATAGAAATAGAAAACAGTTATTTTAAACTGTAATAATATTACGCTTGGTGAGCAGAAAAAACTTCTTTCAAAAATCTTTTTTTTCCAAACCTTTGATTGGATGTGTATATGTTTGTTTAGCTCAAATCTAAAGTATTACTTCTGATAGATATTGTTCTTTGTGAGTACAATCAATGCAAAAGCGTTGTTGTGTGAATGTGTTTGGTTGTTGTGATGGATGTAGGGTCCTCGGCCAGCGCTGTTTGTTCCTGAGGTGAGTTTTGAGCTGCTGGTGAAGAAGCAGATCAAGAGACTGGAGGAGCCCAGCATGCGCTGCGTGGAGCTCGTGCACGAGGAGCTTCAGAGGATCATCCAGCACTGCTCTGCCTACAGCACACAGGTGCTTCACTGCTGATTGACATGTTGAACATGCAGGGGGGGGAATAAAGCAGGAAATGGAAGATGAGGTTGTAGAGCCAGCCTTAAAGTCTTAGACTTTAACTCTCCTAGCAGTGCTTTATACATTATAATGTGGGTGGTTAGTTGGCCTGCATAAAATATTGGGAGGATAGATGCAATACGACTGGAGGCTGCGATCGAATGAAGTCTCAGAACAGCTTGGTTCATTTACTCTAGTTCATTCAATCCAGCCGTACCGGTACACTGTGTGTAAGTGAACATACAGCACATTTATTTCTTTTTTTTTTGGCAATCCATCCAAATAATTGCTTGATGGTATACCATTTGAAAATGAACATATTAGGAGATTAAATATTAGTTTTGTGATTTTACAGTGTATAATACATTAATTGTATCCATGCGTCTGTCCGTCCGTCACCAACATAGTTCAAGCATTCAGCGTTTCCCAAAACCATAGTTCCAATAAACATTCGATTAGAAGCATAGTTTCTTCTTAAAATGACATGGACTTCAATAAAATGTTATTTGCTCTAACATTTAGTGCTTTCTATCTTACATCCCATTTAAATGCATTGTAATCTTTATTTTAAAATGTCAACGATCAACATAATGGAGTGCGCATAAATGCATAAGGGAACCTGGATAAATCAAACGTCAGATAAAGGAAAAACAGTGCATTCATGCTCCGTTCATCACAGCAGTGTGTCAGGAAAAACCGTGTTACGCGGAGAAGCTGCCGACCGAATCAACCACATGTGTGCCGCATATTAACTGGATTAAAAGATGAATGCTTTCTGTTGTTTATGCAAATAAACTATAATACTATTAATTGCATTAAGTGGACTCTAGTGGACTCAATTTATACATAGTTCCCACATGACGTTATCTCATACGTTTCATTTGCAATCACACAATGGTTAATACCTGCTGGATTAAAGATCGTACAAACCGTGCAGACGATTCCGTGAAACATAGTTTTTACACTATACCTGTTGTGAGGAAATTTGAAGTAGAGCAAACGAAGACGTTTATTGAAGAGCGACAGCGGACATGGTTAGCCAACATGACATCATTAACGACAGTCCTGTAGGATTTTGAGCTCACGACAGAGCTGACACATTCGTGACCAAGTACTTAATTTCTAGAATGATGAACTACGGTGATTTACGCAGTTGTGCGGGAAACTCCCCAGCCTAGTCAGATTCTACAGTGGTTGAGCCGTCAGTACCATGATGATTTGAGCGATTCATTCTGGTGGCTCAGTTTTCATATAATATTCTGAGTGTCCAATTGAGGAAGCGTTGCTGCATGAATGTTAGAGCGTGTCTGCATAGCACATCACGCTCTTATTTCAAACAAACAAGATATTTCTGTTTCCCCTGGCAAGCCCTTATAGCTCAGCATTTCTACAGAATGAAATGTAAAGAGAAGAGAAGGCTTTTACAGACACCTCTCCTCGCAGGACAGCCGGCATTAGGATTCTCTCCTCATTCTGCTCTTATCTTCTCCGTCCTGCTGCCTTCACTCTGTGCATTTGTTTTACATTTCCTCCATTATACACATGAATTTAATGCCAGAACATGCACTGTGTTTTGGGAGAATATTATGCTTTACTCTTTCATACAGGAAGTGTAAAAATGTTTGCATAATTGACAGCTAACCCTCCATATGTATGTGTGTTTGTTTATGTCTGAAGGAGCTCTTGCGTTTCCCCAAACTACATGATTCAATAGTGGAGGTGGTGACCAGCTTGCTCCGGAAACGCCTGCCCATTACCAATGAGATGGTAGGAACATATGCCTGTGGCTGCACCTGCAAACTCAAACTTGCCTCGAGGACGTGTATTCCAGTGACCTAATCACGATTAAGCCGTGTACTTTGAAAAGTGAATTGAAAACCTTTCATAAAACAGCAGAAACGTCAAAATGATTAAAGACCAAAATGTACACATTTTCGAGTAAATAAAGAAGTACAGTAATACCTTGAGATACGAGCATCCCAAGCTACGAGTGTTTTGAGATACGAGCAATCCTTCAAGGACATTTTTTGCTTTGAAATACAAGTAAATATTTGAGATGCGAGCAGCTGAGAGATGCGGATGCTAGGTGTTCAGCCTCACTCCTTCGTGTTCGTTGACTTTCTTGAGCATCTTCCTGTGGTGTATTTTATATACATTTATGGGTAATTGCACATGATCTCCACTAGAGGGCCACCTTTTACAGCGGTGGTTACCGGGGCGACAAGTGATAATAAGCTGGGAGCAGCACGAGTTATGTAGTGTAAATATGAGCTTCTGAGGCACATTAATGTGTGTGTAGTTTATCCAATACACAAGACAGGAAGAAACACTACACCTCTGTATTGTGTTTGCATTATCTAAGTAATCCCTCTCTTCTCCTCCTCCTCGGCATTTTCGGTTTTTGACCAAAAAAGAAAAACAGCCCAAAGTATGATCCGAAAATGCCACTCCACCTTCAGTGTTCATGTGTGAGGGATTGAAGTTGAGAAAGAAACTGGATTAGGTTATTTTAGGTTTTGGCCTAATTATTACATACTGTATTTATCCATGCTTGTAATAGTGTATTTGATCTTAAACCCCCACCCAATATATAATATATATTTACTTTTTAAATTCGCTATCATTAAAATTACTTAATTTCTTTAAACGGTATACAATTATATCAAAATAAGCTAATTATATGTAAATAATTTTTCAAAAGCATTTTGCGTTTCGCATGGAATTTCCATGCATCCCCATTTACAATGCAATACCAGATCCATATTTAGGAACTAGTCTGATTTATTTGTTGTCCCTCCCTATATATTAATTATTAACTGACTGCGTTTAATCACAATTGGTCTATATGAATGACTTTTTTGGGGGGCTAGGGATGTACAATATATTGTGGTTCTCTGCTGTAGTGTTAGGCAAACGATTATTATATACAATTTTACTAAATTAAATTAAAATATTAAAATTATTTAAGCCTCTTTTGGGATTCTCCTCTTTGGACGATACAAAGAGAGTGATGGTGAACTCCTCAGAGAACAATACTGTTGGCACTAATCAAACCAACATTTGCCATTAGTGACCATGAGTGACCAAAGGTTTAGTGACCATCATTCTCTAAACTCTGTGGAGCTGGTTTTGGTGAAAACAAGACAGTCGTGGTTTAATTTTGCAGTGAGTTGAGATGCATTACACTGGATTCCAGAGCTCTTGATACACGACAATTACCATATTTTACCGCATGTAACCCGCACCCTTATATAACCCGCACCCTTATATAACTCACACCTTTATATAACCCACACCCATAAATTGATGAACTTTTTTGTGTAAGTTCACATTTCGAATGTTGCTCGCATGACGTCAATTATCATAACTGACACAGTGCTTGTGCGTGAAATTCACACAATAAGAAAACAAACACAAGTCAGAATCAGAAGAGAAAGAAAGAGCAGTGTCTCCCGCTGTGCAGCAGCTCGTCCCTTAAGAAGCGATTCTACAGGTGTTGATCATCAGATGAGATGAGAAGAGCCCGCCCTCATGCAGCACAGCCAATCACGACTTCCTGCATGATTGACAGGTCAGACAGCCAATCAGCACCAGCTGTCAGAGTGACCGTACAAGCGCCAGAGACAACAACCCTCACAAGAAAGAAAATACCGCAAAAAAACCCTTACGTCCATAACCAATATATTGAAATATTATTAAGTGTAAACATTTGTGATATAGTCCGCACCCTTATATAACTCTCCCCCCCCGCGGGGTTTGTAAATGGTATAACCCGCGGGATATATGTGGGAAATTACGGTACTTGCTGTCCTGGTCACAGATGAGCTGGTGAGATGAGATGAGCACACACCAATAGTTAATCCTCTCTTATACTCTGATATGCCTTTCATTATGTTGTGTGGATTGCACTATTTTATGCTCAGCTGTGCGATTGCTCTGCTAACTCAGGTGTGAAATCTCCAACACTATATCGACCAGTGTTTCAGTCTCAGTCTCCCTGTAGATCATACATCTAAAATCCTTGGCGTCATATTCAGAGCACAGCTTTATCTAATTCTGAAAATGTGTCATCATGTTAACTCATGGAATGTGTTCTTCCTCTCAGGTTCATAATCTAGTTGCAATCGAGCTGGCCTATATAAACACCAAACATCCTGATTTCACAGATGCTGCCCAAGTGTCTGCATCTGTCAACAGCCAGCAGGTACTAAAACTTTCTCTCTCTCGCTCTCTCCAAGTCCAAACAGGATTAGTCCTTGTTTTATCTGTCTCTTTCCCAGGCGGAGGCTGGGGATGGAGGGAAGCGATGGAAGAATGAGAAGATGCCGTTGGAGGAGAAAGGCCCTATGCCGGGGTTTGGAAGCCCCACTAAAGCCGTCAACCTGTTGGACACGGTATGTCTTTGTTATCTCAAAAGTACAGAAGCCAACACGTTTGAGGAAAGTCAGGACTTTTGCACATTCTTCTGCAGGCCATGCCAGGATCCCGCAAACTGAGCTCTCGAGAGCAGAGGGACTGTGAGGTCATCCAGCGGCTCATCAAGTGCTACTTCCTGATCGTGCGCAAGAGCATCCAGGACAGGTCAGAGTCTGTTTGTGTGCGAGCGACCGGGAGCCGCATGCCTCTGATCCGTCTTTTCTGCTTTGTCTAGCGTGCCAAAGACGGTGATGCATTTCCTGGTGAATTTCGTGAAAGAGCATTTGCAGAGTGAGCTGGTCGGTCAGCTTTACAAGCAGCCTCTGCTACAGGAACTGCTCATCGAGTCTCAGGAAACCGCTCAGCAGCGCACGGAGGTCGCACAGATGCTGGAGGTACGTGTGCGTGCGCGTGAGCCTCATAAAACACACGGAACAGATCTAAAATCTCAAGAATGCAAATCACCAAAACTATCAAAAGAGAATTTCTTTTTTCAGCAGTCAAAGGAATTTAGTTGCATTTGTCAGATGCTGGGGGGGGGGTTCAGTACAACACTGTAAAAAAAATGATGCATTGTTACCAATACGGCTGTTTCTGACTCCTTCTCTTTTAGGCCCTCAAGAAAGCCAGCAACATTATCTCAGAGATCCGGGAGACTCATCTTTGGTAGCCAAACGTTCACTTAAACATTCTGTCCAGGAAAGTGTTTACATGTCTGTGTGTGTGTGTGTGTGTGTGTGTGTGTGTATGACATGAGTCAGATATCTGAAGAAATTCAATGCCTCTGCCAGCCTCAACATTCAACAAAATGTGTACAGTTTTGCAAATGCTCTTCATTTCTACGGTATATGCACTGATTCCATAACTGTGTGCTTGACAGAGGTCACAAGTGTGTGTGTGTGTGTGTGTGTGTGTGTGTGTGTGTGTGTGTGTGTGTGTGTGTGTGTCTGTCCTCGGTAGCTCAGATATAGTGAACATATCAAGACCATGTCATTGTCTTCAACATTGTTTCTTAAAGATTTGTTCAACATTATGACCATTTCTCTTTCATTTAATGTTTTAAGAATTGAGTAATGTCTCAAATGGTATTAAGAACATCCCAAGACCAACCTTACAGCATTTGAGCTCTTATACACTCACATGATTGATAACAGGAGTAGTTTACCAATGAAAAGCCTGTATGACGTTCTGCTGTATCTGTCATAGAACATCTGAGATGTTTTGAAGAATATCTACGTTTAGTACATTGAAGCTTCGAAAGGGACTGAAATCATCATAAAGGCACCATAAATCATCTTAAAACTAGTCCATCTGACACTTTAAATAGCATTGTGTGAGGAACAGACTGAAGTTTAAGTTGTTATTCACTGAAAGACATGGCGTGAGTAATCAATGACACTTTTTTTGAGTAAAGCACTCATGAATATGCTGTAAATATAATGTAATGTATGTGGTGTCCTGCTTTACTGTGAATCTAGAACTGCCCCTTTATTAGATTTGGTCAAAAATCAATGCATGCTGGCACAGTTGTACATAAGTTATGTGATTTCACAGAACGGAGATAAAGTTTAAACGAGATGGATGAAAGAAACTCATTTATTAGGGTACGTTTAGAGTAATGACTGATGTCTAGACATGGTGCAAATAAAGAGTAGTGCGGTGTGAAGAGCCGTTGTGCTCTGAAACACTTCAAACCACGGAGACTTGACTGCCATGTAATATTTATGCTTGTATGAATATTTATTATGAGAGTGAGTTTGCCTGTGTCAAAGAAGGTCAAATGAGGAAGAACAAAGAAATGAAAACATTCCCACCGAATGGCTGTTTGAAGCATCGAACACCAGGAATGAAAATAGTGACAAATACAAAGAATGCAAAATTAAAACCCAACACACATGTGGCCAGTGTAGTTGTTTTATTTCCGGTGAAAACCAATATTAATGTTTCTGGGCGTTTATGTTGGTGGCAATGGCGTATGACAACCAATCAACTTAAAAAAAAAATAGACATGCCAAAAAAGAAGCTGTAGAAGTAAAGGGGAATTATTAAAAATAATATAAACGCATATATGCATTGTTAAATACCTGATAATGTAATAAGCATGTGTTTCTTGTCAGCCTCAAACTTATACCACTAAATTTGTTCCTGCCTCATGTTTTATGAACGTTCCTCTGGGTGTGTGTGACGTGTACAGTAGAGATATGATGCGTTTCAAGAGATTTGAGCGATTTGAAAGTAAGATCCATAGAAACGCTTCAGAGGCTGATGGACTTTAATGAGCCCCGTTGCAATCTCAGCTCTGATTACATGATGCTGTGTGTTTGCTGAAGCTCTGCGAGCCCATCCTAAATAGTCTCGAGCATGTTAATGAATCTCGTGGAACCTGTCAATAATATATTCATGTCAAGAAAGCCAATCTTTAAGAACGGTATGATTTTTGCGCTGTATCTTTTTCAGTTAGCCACGTTTTGCCAAATTCCTATTAGCTTAATGTAAGAAGAAACAAATCATGGTAGTCGTGGTAATGAGAAACATATTTTATAAGTTGCTTTTCAGAATCAAACATTCACATTGCCATAAAACAAGTTATAAAATGTGTTTCTCATTACAATAAAGCAATAAAAAAAACGTTTTTTTTTTTACTGTAACGGAGGAAAGTTGAATTCTCATTAGCAAAAATGTGCATTTCTCATTACCGTAATGCAAGAAAATAATCTTACTGTCATTACCATAATGTTTTTTTATGATTATTAGTTTCCAGAGTGTTGTTAATCTTTGAAAAAATTTGTATAATTTTTTAGTTTATTACTGTAAATTACAGTAAAACCATTTTTCTGCTACCGTATTCATATATCAAATTCTCATTAGCAAAATTAGCATTTCCACAAAAAAACCTTTCTCATTACCATAATGCAAGAAAATGATTCTTATTTTCCAGAGTCTTATTAGTATGATTGAAAAATGTGTATACATTTGTATTCACTTTTTTTTTTGTTCACTACTGTAAATTACAGTAAAACCTTTTTTCTGCTACTGTAAAAAAATGTAATTCAGCATTATTAAAATTAAAATTGCGTTTCACATTACATTGCTGAGAATTGGGAGGAAATGTGGTTAATTGTCATGGAAAATGATATAGTCCTTTAAAATATCATTTGTAGTTTGGTCTTGTGTTGGTGGTGAAATATGACCTGCACAGGCAACGAAACCCCGTCAATCTCCCTCCAGTCTAAAGTGACGTCTCCACTACCTGTGTGTTCAGCATTCTTTCATAGTCGTCAAGTGTGCTTAAAGAAAAGTGTGCTTTAATGACATCAGACTCGTTGAGCATGTGTGTGTGTTCGCGTGACAGAGAGTAATTGTACATGTGGGAGCTCGCGGTGAATCATTTTAAATAGCTTGCCATCTCTTGACAAATGCCTTTAAGCGCCTGCCTGCCATTTTATTTTTGTGATACATGTTGATGTACTGTTCACTGTTCAAAACAACATTAAAACGAGATGAAAACCTCTCCTCTGTCCCTGTGTTGAAAGCAGCTATAGAACATTTTCAATACTGTGCATATCTTGCGTGATTCTCTTCATGGTCACACTGAGCAAATGATTTTTCTATGCACTTATCTGTGCTGAAGTGAAAAAAGTAGCGAGTAATTACTTTCTACAAAGTCACAAATTTTATCAGCTTGCTCTGATTTTTTTCTTTCAGCTGAGTGCCTTTAGGCAATAAAACGAAATGCAGAAGGAATTACATAATATGTAGTAAAAACTTGACTTGTTCTTTTAGATGTGAAGCAGAAAAACAGAAACTCTTAAAAACTGGTGTGAGAGACCCGGTGTGAGAAGCTTTTTCATACAGTGCATTTCATTATGAAATAAATATCATTACAGAAGTAAAATGGATTGCCAAACGATTCATCAACATTACAATCCTTGATTAAAAAAAAAAAAGTTTTAATAATATTAATAAAGTTTTATAATATAAAAAATGAAATTAACTCACCATAACTTAAGCAATTTTCCTTGTTTTTTCAACTCAATTTTTAAGTCCATTTAATGTAATTTGAGTTGATTGTACTTAAAAATGTTAGTGTGTGTTTAAGTAGGTCAGACGGACATATTTTTGAATGCATTTGTAATAGGGCTGTCAATTTAATGCGTTAAATAAATTATTTACGTGTGAAAATAACCCGTTTGATTACTGCTCCAGACCTACTGGTTCATCTTACATTTCATATTTGTTGATGAACATGAAGCAGAGCAACAACTCACTGTGTGCAGTTAGAATGAGCCTAAAATTCAAGACACCAGGGCAAAAATGCCCCTGTAATGAGGTTTAGTCTCATTTAGTCTTGTTTTTATTTTGAATAGCACAAGTGCAAATGTAATATTGATTTTATACAACAGTTCAATAAGTAGTTACTAGTGTGTTATGTTTTAGAGCCAGAGCAAAACTGTTGTGCATCTACGAGCACAGTTTAGTTTGGATGAACCTGCGTTTTAGGTGAACCAATGATTCATTGTAGGTTTCTTATTTAGAACATAATTTCATAAAAAAAATGTACATATTTACTGTCATTATTTACTCGCCCTCATGGCCGTTGAAGCCTAAAAGTGTGTGTAATAAATTCTATGTTGAACCAAAACAAAAAAAGCTACGCTAAAGCTACTTTTTTTCTAATTGCTTATTAAATTTTCCCTTGGGAGTAATTTTCAGATAAATTTGATTGATTAGATTAATGAATCGCCATATTGTGTAATTAGATAAAACAAGTTCTTTGTTTCACAGCTTTCCTGACACCACATCCCAAAGATGCTCTATTGGGTTGAGATCTGGTGACTGTGGGGCCATTTTAGTGCCGTGAACTCATTGTCATGTTCAAGAAACCAATTTGAAATGATTCCAGCTTTGTGACATGGTGCATTATCCTGCTGGAAGCATCAGAGGATGGTACATGGTGGTCATAAAGGGATGGAAATGGTCAGAAACAATGCCCAGCAGGCCGTGGCATTTAAACGATGCCCAGTTGGCACTAAAGGGCCTAAAGTGTGCCAAGAAAACATTGCCACACCATTACACCACCACCACCAGCCTGCACAGTGGTAACAAGGCATGATGGATCCATCTTCTCATTCTGTTTAATCCAAATTCTGACTCTACCATCTGAATGTCTCAAAAGAAATCGAGACTCATCAGACCAGGCAACATTTTTCCAGTCTTCAACTGTCCAATTTTGGTGACTCGTGCAAATTGTGCCTCTTTTTGCTATTTGTAGTGGAGATGAGTGGCACCGGTGGGGTCTTCTGCTGTTGTAGCCCATCCACCTCAAGGTTGTGTGTGTTGTGGCTTCACAAATGCTTTGCTGCAAACCTCAGTTGTAACGAGTGGTTATTTCAGTCAAAGTTGCTCTTCTATCAGCTTGAATCAGTCGCCCATGACCTCTGACCTCTAGCATCAACAAGGCATTTTCTCCCACAGGACTGCCTCATACTGGATGTTTTTCCCTTTTCACACTGTTCTTTGTAAACCCTAGAAATGGTTGTGCGTGAAAATCCCAGTAAGTGAGCAGATTGTGAAACACTCAGACCGGCCCGTCTGGCAGCAACAACCATGCCACGCTCAAAACTGCTGAAATCACCTTTCTTTCCCATTCTGACATTCAGTTTGGAGTTCAGGAGATTGTCTTGACCAGGACCAACCCCTAAATGCACTGAAGCAGCTGCCATGTGATTGGTTGATTAAATAATTGCATTAATGAGAAATTGAACAGATGTTCCTAACAATCTTTTAGGTGAGTGTATTTACTGTCATTATTTACTCGCCCTCATGGCCGTTGAAGCCTAAAAGTGTGTAATAAATTCTATGTTGAACCAAAAAAAAAAGCTACAGCTAAAGCTACTTTTTATCTTTCTAATTACTTATTAAAATATCCCTTGGGAGTAATTGTCAGCCAAATTTGACTGATTAGATTAATGAATGGCTACATTGTGTAATTAGATAAAACAAGTTCTTCGCTTGACAGCTTTCATTTTTAAGCGTAGAGCACTGCGGTTTCTGGGAACACAAGTTTAAAGACGCTAAAGTTTGCATCAACTCCTTCCCTGCCGTTGATTGAGGTTTCTGAGAAAATGCATATAATTAAAAAGGCCTGATGTTACTGAATGAAATGTGGAGCAGGACGAGCTTTACGACTGTGAAGCTTTGAGGTGTTGATGGACTCAACTTTTTTGTGAACGTTAAAAAAACACTGATGGGGGAAAGATGACACAGCTTGCCTTTCAGAGGAAACGGATCATCAAACTGAAAATGCAAATGAGATGCTATTCATTCGCCACTTGAGTATCAAAATCAGGTTAACCTGGAGAAGTTCTTATATAAAACTCATCTGCTGGTGTCAATCCATGCAAATGTAATGCAACAACATGTCTGGAAAGACAGCAGCAATTAATCACATCTGAATTACACACTATCACTTTCAGAGGCTGATATGAAGTAATGGGGAGGGTGAAATAATTGCAACACAAAGCAAATATGTGGGAAAGCTGTCATGAATTATGATAAGGTGACTGAAGGAGGCTGTGTCTTTTCTCTCGAGGTTCTTCTGTGACGGAGCCGTTGATGCTCGGTCCTGCAAGCATATGCAACAAAGTCAGACGCATTGATTGTTTCTGTTTTACAGATGCAAAGTTTGATGACAATTAAAAAATACTGTGATGGATATCAAACGTTCTTTAAAGCTCACTTTTATGGAAAACAAGATTTAGAAATCCTCATGACATCACAACCAATTAGACAAATTCTTAAAGGGATAGAAATGTAAATTTGATCATTATTTACTTTCCCTCGTGTCGTTCCAACCCCGTAAGACTTTCTTTCATCTTCAGAACACACATGAAGATCTTTTGTCGCATGGATTACTTTAATGGTGTCTTTACTTTGTGTAGCTGTCAATGGAGGCACAGAAAGGCTGAGTAATTAATGACCAGTTTCATGTTGTCTGAACAAACCCTTAATAGAACTCTCTTTACCTCTTATCTCTTTACTCGCATCTGTACCTTTTTGAAATATCAGTGGCAGAAAAAATCAGGCTGTGACAAACATTGCTTTTGCACATTTAAGTTTCTGATGATAAAATTCTGTAAATTATAAACTTGCAGTTTAATCAGAGTTTTGTCTTTTGTCATCACTTTTGGAATTGTGTTTGTCTCAAAGTGTGTTTATCCCTAAATTAGCCAAAAATGTGTTTTTGGTGACTCGTTTCGTATTGGGTTTGTAATTTTTTTTTTTTTCGAGATTGGTTTAGGGTTAGTTTCTTTAAATTGATGTACAGTAATACCTTGAGATACAAGCGTCCCGACATACGAGTATTTCGAGATACGAGCAAGACTTCGAGCAAATTCTTGCTTTGAAATGAGAGTAAAGATTTGAGATACGAGCAGCTTACAAACGCCGACGCTAGGTGTTCGAGCTCACTTCACATGTTCGTTGACTTCCTAAGCATCTCCCGCGAGTCTTCCTGTGGTGTGTGTTATAGATATTTATGGAGTAATTGCATATGATCTCCACTAGAGGCAGCTTGGTTTTACAGCGGGGGTTACCGGGGACGACGAGTGATTCACGAGTGTTAAGCTGGGATATGTTATGAGTGTTCAATAATAATAAATATGAGCTTCTGAGGCATACATTACACAAATTACACTCTATTTAATACACTACACGGGAAGAAACATTACACTTCCGTATTGTGTTTGCATTATCTACCGTATTTATTCGAGTATAACGCGCACACGTGTATAACGCGCACCCCTAATTTTCGATTAAAAATCGGTATAAAATTTTGTTTCACACCAAACATTGTAATTGACAAAAAAAGTTGTTTAACACGTGCAGCCATGATAAAAAACATTTATTTATTGTATAACATATACTTATACAGTAATACCTCTGTTTACGAGTTTAATTCATTCCAAGAGCGAGCTCGTAAACCAAAATGCTCGTACAACAAAACAAATGTCCCCATTGGAATGCACTAAAAATCTATTTATTCATTTCACACCACCACAAATGCCCATTTTAAATATTTTTGGGGGTTTTACCCTATTAATTGCAGTTAAAATTATAACCATTAAGGTCTCATATAAATACTAATTAATAATTGACAATTCTAAAAACTCTAAAAACACTTGACAATTTACTGTAATGCACTTCACCTGAGGAGAGAGGAGGGGGGAGCGGGGAAAGCAAGGATTCATGTGCAAATGAGTGAATTTATTATGATAGTGCAGAAAACAAATGAAGTGATAATCCAGAGTGAAAGTCGTGAGACGGGGAGCCGCGAATGAACGCACGGGAGCCGCGACTGAATGATTGAATGAACGAACGAACGAACGAACGAATTCGCGACAATGAATTCATGAACCGTGACAGTTACTGCTTAGAGGTACTGTACGTGTATATTTCACTACGTGAACAAAAGCGATCACTATTAATTAATGTTAACCACTTAATCACTTATAAAAGTATCACTGTGGTGAATGATGCAGCCAAACCAAGCGAAGCTGAGAGAATGAATGAGTTAAGGGGTGATAAAGGGGTTGGAATCGCATGACTGTGTTATGAGTATACCGTAACGTGTGGGCGAGGAAATGAAGCGCCGAGGGGACTTTTTTTTCCCTTCGCTGTCGTGTACAGTGAGCGGCTGCAGCCCGTAAAATGCGCAGCGCGAACTCACAATTCGCCAGCGCCCTCAAAGGACCGGCCGTCAAAACAAACCCCACCCCACCCCAGTCCAGCCCTCGTGTATAACGCGCACCCTAACTTTCATTTATTTTTTTGGTAGAAAATTTTGAACCGAATAAATATGGTACGTTATTCCTCCTCCGCACATGCCGCCATTAGCTGCTACTGTATCGTCTGTCTCGAAGGTAAGAACTCATATTTAAAACCACATTTTATTTTATATCACACGAATCCTTATATACTACATATATTTTTGTGTGTGTGTGTATGTCTCTATAGCAATTTAAAAAATATTCTTTCCATTGTTATTAGCACTAATAAGTGAGTTTTTTAGAGGGACCTTGTATCTCAAGGTACTACTGTATGTTTAAATGTTTTATGATCTTGAACAGTAAGACCTTTCTATGGTGTAATAATGCTTGTAAGATAAAAAATAATATTCTATTTAATACCATGTACTTTAATCTTACAGTTTATTGTATTTATTGCACACTATCAATTTCCAGAGTCTGTTATGTAGTGCTAGAAATTTGAGTATTTTTTTTTATTTTTATGCATGTATTTATGAAGGCATATAAATGTTTGGACTGCAGCAATCAATCAAGAATTATAATACAATAAGCCATTTTGGAAGCAGAATATGGAAGCAGGTTGCAACTTCCGTTTCATGCCAACTTTAATGAAACAGAAGACAAAATAAACTACAGGCTTGTTAAAAAAACAACCTAGTCCCTGCATTATCCCTTGGTAAACATAATGTATGTTTTGTCTCATTCAAATGTCTCATTTACCTTCCTGTAGCTGAACAGCACAGCCGAGGTCATGGGTTCAATTCCCAGGGAACCCAACGCACTGTAACTCTCCACACAAACGTCTGGCAAGTACCCGTTATAAATGGGACGATCCTTCTACTGCAAAATGTATACAAACAGAAACTCCCCAAAATACAAATGACTTTCAGAATGAAGGTAGTCTATTAGTCCACAGAGCCTCCAGGCTGAAACCCAGCTAATGAATGCAGTAATAGCTGGATTTGCCTCAGGACAGTTCCTTCTCACAGTCGGATGGACTTCACGCAGTGACCTGGCGAAGAAAGGTAACAGCCCAGCGCTGATTATATTGAAGAACGGCCTTCTGATATGCCAGCATAAAAGGTCATCTTCTCCTCAATGTGTGCTGAAGTATTTAGCAACTAAAATTAGATTAGACACCGAGGAGAAAGCAGACCTCGTTCTGTGGTTTCTCCCTCAGAGGGAGGCGTGCTGTGGTAGATCTCTCCCTGAGGAATTGTGCAAACATCCAAACATAACAAAAATCGCTCTGTCAGCTCTCATGTCAAGGCTGTGGGCGCGCAAGCTATTTTTGCCCATCATCAGAAAACCGCCGACTTATTATTGCAGTCTCAACACAAAAACAGGACTGTGTGCATAAAGGAATACGTAACATTCATGACAATTATTTGGATTTGCCTCTTTGGTTTAAACAAATGAAAAATACGTATTGGCGTTAAAGTTTAAATTCTAAATTCTGTTTCGATTCTTAAAATGATGCTGCTTAATTGGTGATATAGTCAAAATTACCCTTTGAGGTGGTACTACTTTTTGGACGGGAGTTTTTCCAGTGACTCTTTCCAACGCAATCCAATGAGAATTCGTATCTATTTTCTGTTTTGGCAAATTAGTGGCTATGAATTTGTACAATTACTTTTTTTAAAAGTGATTGTTAGGTTAAAGGTGGATTTAGGGGTGGAGCTTCATGCTTGCCTTTGTTCCTAAAATTGTATGTTTTTGTGCAAGTCATAGTACAAATTCATTACCTCGTTAAAGTTACGTTTTCCGAGGAGATTGGGTTAAGTTTTTTTGCAGGTTACATCTTTATGCAAGTGGGGGATGGCAAGTGGCTGTCTTAGTGAGTCATTGAATCATTCAACAGATTCATTCAAAACTGATTCATTGTGCCTCTTAGATGTGCAACAACGGATTCTACTTTGGCTTCATTCAGAACTATTTAAGTTGGTGGAGATAAAAGTAAAAGTAACTGACATTAGTAAAAAAGAAGTACACTTTCAAATACTTTTAAAAAGAGCACTCATTATGAAAATATTCTTTAAAAATATACTTAAGTGCAAACTGTTTCCCCGGATGATATTTGCATTTAAATTAAAATCTATTATAGTTTTTATTTAGATTATTAGCTGAAATTTGATGTATTTTTTGACCCACATAAGTAATTATTGTCAGGGTTATGTCAGATTCTGTTTTTGGGGGAGGATCACTATCCCTTCGCTGAGTTTTACCGTGGCACACTTTCCATCGCGGGCAGCCAGCTCTCTACCCTCTGCAGACAGGACTCACCGTTCCAGCCAAGATGGCACAATAGATCCTCTGTTCGATGTCTGAGCCTGCCACGGAAATAGAACCTGAGCCAACACCCACCATGAACCACATGCAAGATCCACCTCTAACCAAGCAGCCAGAGCCTGCTGACGTGCCCATCCTGGAGCGAGAGCAGGAAGCCCCCTCTGTCCCGAGGCTGGAGCCCACCACCAGGTCCATCCTAAGGTCCGTGTCGTGGGCTGAGCCAGAGAATTGCTGGCTTAAACCATTTCTCTATGAAGTCAGCTTTCATCCTTGTTCCTGCCCCTGAACTCATCCCAAGGAATCTATTAGACGAGCTCGTCCCGTCCTGTCTCTTGTCCACTCAGGACTATGCTATGCTAGTGCTCCTCAACTCCTCTCCACCAGCTCGGCTATGTTATGTCCCCTGGCTTCACTTTGAGCACATGACTCCACGTGAGCCTCTCAGCCCATCAGCTCCACCTTGACTCTACACTCCCACAGCTCCCCCATAGTCTGACATGACTCAGGCTCCACGTCCATCTGGCTCCCCTTGGTCTCTGCTCTCCTGGTTCCTCAGCAGATTTGACTGCACCTGAGCCCTCCGCTGTTTTGGCTCAACCAGGTTCCTCCATCCCTCCTGCTCTGCCTTGGTCTTCATTCCCTACGACATGACCCCATTCTGCCAGGCCCCTGTCTTCACATCGGCTCCTCAAGGGCATCACCTTGGACTTCTGGCCTGCAATGTTGCACTGGTCTCCACAAGCTCCGCCTCTGCCGTTCAACCCCCAGGCTCCACTCACAAAACCCACCGGAGCTTTGCCTTGGCTCCTCCCTCTGTCGGCTACACCGTAGTGTTTCTCCTGGCTTGCTTTTCCTTTTTCCTCTCTGTCCTTCGTCAACCCCTCATCCTCCTCCGAAGCCACCATTGGACTAAATTGCATAGTGTGAGGACGAACCTGTGGAAGGTGGGAGTTTTGTCATGGTCATGTCTTGTTTCATTGTTTTTCTGTTTATATGTCTGTTGCTTGTATGTCCCTTCACTTTAGCATTCTTTGTGACCGTAACTACTCCATGTTAGTTTCCTATACTGAGCTGTTTTGTTCAGTTCCCTCTTGTGTATTTACAATCTATACAGTTCATTGTCGGTTCATGTATTGTTGTGATATTAATGTGCATAGCAGATTAATTCTCCAGTGTGTATTCTCTGTGATAAAAAAAGTATTTCTCTTAGATTATTTATGCCATGCATCTCCCGACTACCACAGTCTACTATACATGACATTTAAATGTAAATTCATAGTTGTCTTTGAAATGTTGTTAGTGTACTGTAATGTATTCAAAAGCATTTACGATAAACTAAAATATAGTCCAATGTCCTTCAATTGAAATTTGCATGTGTTTGACTTAAATATATTTGTAATTATACATTTGCAATTAGAAAGTTAATTTAAGTGTAATATTGAATAACACTACCATTATAATCAAGTACTAGTGACATGTGAAGGCCAAGGATAGTATCCCATACTCAGAATTTGTCCTCTGCATTGAATCCATCCATGTTAGTGCACACACACTAAAAGTATTGAGAATTGAACACACAGTCCGGAGGAGAGCGAAGCCATTCACTGCAGCGCCCGGAGAGTGATTGGGGGTTTGTTCTATATAAAGTCAGTGGATCAAATCTGGTCACATTAATAAGAAGAGCCAAAAATGTAAAGCCAGAATTACATAGATGGATAGATAGATAGATAGACAGATAGACAGAACGGTAGATACAGTGGGTACGGAAAGTATTCAGACCCCCTTAAATGTTTCACTCTTTATTATATTGCAGCCATTTCCTAAAAGCGTTTAAGTTCATTTTTTCCTCATTAATGTTCACACAGCACCCCATATTGACAGAAAAACACAGAATTGTTGATGGACGGACGGACGGACGGACGGACGGACGGATGGATGGATGATGGATGGATGGATGGACGGACGGATGGATGGAAGGTGGGCTTTTGTAAAAGAATATTTGAGGCAGTTATTTGTTTCCTGTTTGTCACAGTAAATGCTGACAGCTTATGACCTCATTTCTGATTGAATGGGAATATGAGACTCGCAGTTATTCCAGCTCTGCAGGCGCTTCTGGGAGTTGAGAGGCGCACATTAACACAACCGACAGCAGTAACACCACAGTAAATGTCAATCCCATATTTACCTTCGTTTATTTACAGAAAAGAAATGCGTTTGATGCTGCAGAAGGAAACAATCAAGATACTGATCTTTAAACCTCTCCTTTATGTGAACTATATACGGTTATTAAATCTTGATAAGATCAGCAACCATCTAATGCAGCGGTGTGTCTGACATTGTGGAATGGGTTTTTAAAAAATGCAAGTTCATCATTACAAATATGTAATTACAAATATATTTGAATAGATGACAAACGAGTTTTAATGGAAATTACATTAAAGTATGTTTCAGCTTACTATAAATGCATTCACCAGTACACTTTAAACATTTAAAATACAATAGAAGTAATTATAATATTGTATTGATAATGCATCTTATTGACAGGTGGACTTCAAAATGAAACCAATGTGTTTGTAAGAATATGGCCTTAATATGAAGATAGAGCCATATCTGGTGTGTTTTATTGTTTTATTATAGAAAGATCTTGTTTTTATTTGTAAAAGTAGAAATAAACACATACTGTATGGTTTTGTACATTGATTTTGTGTCCCGGTCTTTGTTGATACTTTTGTTCTTGTTATATTCTCTACTGGTGTTTTCAAGGCAAGCATCACTCTTCCTGTTGCTCATGCTCGGAGTGAGGGAATTGAGCAAACCCCTCGACGAATCTCTCGTCTCGCACGGCTCTGGAAATGAACGATACCACAGATTGCTTGTTGAGGAGAGCTGCTATTTCTTTTCAAAATTACTTTTGCCTGGTGGACATTAAAACAGCTGAGAAACCCTTGTGAAAAAAACCTGCATTTTAGCAAATGTAGAAAAGAACACACTTGCATGAACATTTACATTGATATAAAATGTAATTAGCTGGACCCATGTAAGTTTATAATCACTCATATTATCTCTAAAATATGGTTCCATTCTGCTGAATGTATTGGCACTCATTACAGTCAACTAAAATATACTTTAATGTCATTTCTATTGAAACTTGTGTGTTGTGTAATTCAGTATAAAACAGCCATCTAGTGTTACTCTTACATTTTACACTAGATGAGTTGGAATGAAACTGAAAAAAAAAAAAAAAAAAAACACATAAAATGAGAAATGTTGTCTTGGAAATTAACTGAACTTAAACAAGTTTAAGTTTGACTTTAGTACCAAAATGACTCAACTAAAGCTAAATAGAAAAATAAAAGACTAATAAAAATCACAATAAATAATATGAATACTAAAATCTAAACGTTAAGATAAAAGTTAAGATAAAACCTGAAAATATAATAATGATTGCTAAAAAAATAATAAATATTATAGTAGTATAACATTCCATAACATTCCCTAATAAACATCATTTGTCATTCTTATTAATTAATGGGATTTCTTCAAATGAAAATACATTATTTAATGTTGCTGATTCAAACTAAACGGATACATTTATGGGTTATGGGTTAAATCCTCTTTACGGTGAGTTTCAGGTGACGGCTGTATTCATGAAACGTTTGAAGATGTGCAGAAAGGCAGAGTGCTGCTCGCTCGGCTTCTTCCTCGTCTATTTCCACATCTTTGCATGTTCTGACAAACTGCCTTTGGCTTTCGCTCACTGAGGGATTTATAAGAGTAAAATACTGTGGAGATTCTAGATAGTTCTGAGAGCTTCAATAATGTGAGTAAATACAAAAAAAGGAAATTTCAATCCATCCATCTATGATCTATCTATCTATCTATCTATCTATCTATCTATCTATCTATCTATCTATCTATCTATCTATCTATCTATCTATCTATCTATCTATCTATCTATCTATCTGTCTGTCTGTCTGTCTGTCTGTCTGTCTGTCTGTCTGTCTGTCTGTCTATCTATCTATGCCTGTCTGTCCGTCCATCCGTCTATCTATCTATCTATCTATCTATCTATCTATCTATCTATCTATCTATCTATCTATCTATCTATCTATCTATCTATCTATCTATCTATCTATCTATCTATCTATCTGTCTGTCTGTCTGTCTGTCTGTCTGTCTGTCTGTCTGTCTGTCTGTCTGTCTGTCTGTCTGTCTGTCTGTCTGTCTGTCTGTCTGTCTGTCTGTCTGTCTGTCTGTCTGTCTGTCTATCTATCTATCTATCTATCTATCTATCTATCTATCTATCTATCTATCTATCTATCTATCTATCTATCTATCTATCTATCTATCTATCTATCTATCTATCTGTCTGTCTGTCTGTCTGTCTGTCTGTCTGTCTGTCTGTCTGTCTGTCTGTCTGTCTGTCTGTCTGTCTGTCTGTCTGTCTGTCTGTCTGTCTATCTATCTATTCTGTCTCTGAGCTCTTCAGGCAGTTCCTTTGACCTTCATGATTCTCATTTGCTCTGACATGCACTGTGAACTGTAAGGTCTTATATAGACAGGTGTGTGTCTTTCCTAATCAAGCCCAATCAGTATAATCTATCTATCTATCTATCTATCTATCTATCTATCTATCTATCTATCTATCTATCTATCTATCTATCTATCTATCTATCTATCTATCTATCTATCTATCTATCTATCTATCTATCTATCTATCTATCTATCTGTCTGTCTGTCTGTTTATCTATCTATCTATGTCTGTCTGTTTGTCTGTCTGTCCGTCCATCCATCCATCCATCCATCCATCCATCCATCCATCCATCCATCCATCCATCCATCCATCCATCCATCTCTCTGTCTGTCTGTCTGTCTGTCTATCTATCTATCTATCATGTATGGTTTTCTTTGTTCTATGTTCTTCGGTTCTTGTCTTGTCTTGTTTTGTGCTTTGCTTCATTTGATTTGGTTTAGTTTAATTTGTTGTTTGTTTATCTATAGTTTTCTCTTTCAATCATATGATGTGGAGGACAAAGCATAACCATCCATAAAACTGCAGCACAAGCCTGTCAATTTCCCATCTGTCTCAAACCACAGATATTTAGATCACCTCTCAAAAGAAGAAAAACAAAAACATGTGAATAAAATGTTTTAGGCACTTGTGATCCATATCCAGCATCTGCTGCAATATTTCAAACACTAAAAACAGCAGGATATTCGAAACGCTTAGCGTGAAGAACACTTAAAAAGCCCAGAAGGAGGAACTTTAAATATATGTACAGCTCAAGTTACATGAGGTTTGTTTACATATAGACCACAAGACATAATAATATCTGAATTTACACAACAGATCCGGTTCAGAAGTTTATATATGGTTTATTCATAATTTGTAATAGAGTGTGTTGTACCTGGATGATCAAAAGCTGCAAGTATTCCCTGCCGCTCAACACAACACATTAAGAACCAGCGGGTGGGAACCTTTGAACAAGGTAACTGGGAATATTTCCTATTTTTTAGTACTGCCCTGCGGAAGCTACCCTCCCAATTACCCTGTGCAAATGTTTACGCCCCCTGAATTTGAACAGTATGACATACAGTACTGAGTTTCAATGAAGTGTGTGCAGCATTTTGAATTGCTTCATTTTGTGTAAATGCAGATATTATTAGACCTTGTGGACAATATATAAACATCTATTATAACAAAAGAAAATGCATTGCAGTGCTGAATAAAAAAGACATATATAATCTCTCTTATTTTTGATTGATATTTTGCACAGTGTTTGCAACATGACTTTAGCTAATAGTTCATTTAAATATTCAACAAAGTGTGGAAATATGGTGATCAAATATTTTAGAGCTGAGCATAACTGAGAAAAATATTCTATGTTTTACTAGAATTATACATATTTAACAACACATGTTTTTTCATGGCCTGAAATGCAATTTTAAAATTCTCTGATATCTCCAAGTTGTCCATGATTGTGTTGCAATGTATCAAAGGTGTGAGCGCGTTTAAATGCAGACTAGCGCGCGATTATGAAGGAGCTGTCATCTGTTCTTGTGCTTGTCAATGGCTCTCGAGAAGCGATCAGATATGAGGTGTGCAAAAGCCTCAGAAAACGGCTCAGGAACAGGATGTGAGGATGTTGTAATCTTGTAATTCCGGCATGGCGTGAAGTGCTGAGTGTGTCTGTGAGGGAGAACTGTTAAAGGAATCCTCTAGTGTGTCACACGTGTTACTAATTTAGTGTTTATATATTTTTTAAATGTTGTGTGCAATTGCAAATGAGTTTTGAACATGACATCTGTACACAGTGTCTCCCATTTTATTTTGTTTTGAGCCCCATTGACTTGCATTGTACGAAATATACATTTTTAGGAAACTTTCAAATTTGGTGACTTGAAGGTAAAAAAATCATCATATGTCAGAAGTTTTGGTGACTAGAAATATGAGACATAGATATATCTTAAGAAGAAGCAAGAAAGAAGTACCAACAGGTTTGGAAGGACATGAGTAAATGATGACTGAACTTTCATTTTTAGGGTGACTATCCCTTTAAACACATGAAAAGAAAACCCATTTCAGGTTTTCTGAAGGCAGACACTATACTGTGTAAAGCTGCTTTGGGAGAATCTGTATTGCTATACAGATAAATTGAAATGAAATTGAAACTAGCATTGTGGCTCAGGCAAACGCCGCTCGCAGTTTCTGCAGGACATGTCACAATTTGAATTCTTTTTGCGATGATCATGCAGAACAAAGCGCTCAGATCTAGGCCTCCTGTGAGTCTGAGTGAAGAACGCTTGCTGTCACATTCGCCTCTTGAGGCAGCGACTGCCGAAATCAATAGCGGTGTTAATGCAGCACAACTTTTATCCAGGCTCTATTTAAGTCTCTTTAGGAATAACAGAAGCAGTTCTAAGACTCCACTTTCTGAAACATCATAACAGTTTTAAAGTGTAATTAACAGCTTCATTATTGGTGATGAAGCTGAATCCTGTGGCAACAGATCGATGGGACATCAATGGACGCTGCTCAATGCGGCTAAATGACCAATAAAAGAAATGTACTTCTGCACCGCATTGATTCGGCTAACTTTTTATCCTGGCTGGTGGTAATTTTGCCGTTCTGTAAATGCACCAGCCTCATGAGGGTGAGGTCATATATGGGTCTGTTTCAAATTACCTCCATCTATCAGCTGCGAGTGGCATTGGATTCCAGGTATTAGCGATTAGAGCAGATGACAGATCCCGAGAAGAGAGATTTAAAGGCAATCTCAGTAAAACTGCAGGCTGGAAACTTCGGCATTTTATTTTCCGCAGCATCTAGAATCTTTCATCCTCACACTCTCCCACACGTCCTGTTTCAGTCAGTTCTCTCTCTCTCTCTCTCTCTCTCTCTCTCTCTCTCTCTCTCTCTCTCATGAACTAAAAGTCCATTGACCTCTGCGTCTGCATCTATACAACCTGACAAACCTGACAAACCTGACAAACTGATCTCAGACCAAATCAAGGTCCAGTAACTAAAAGTAAGCCAATAAAGTTCATATCTAATATGCAAAGATAGCCCGTTTTCAACAATTCAGGGCTACAGAAAGTTAAAAATAATTTTATGATTAATATTATAGTTTCATTTCATTTCATGATGCTTAGAGCGATGCCCGTGTGAAAAAGAAGTTTGCTTAATTGTATTTTTGAACTTGAATTTATAGTGTACTTCAAATGTATACTTGCAAATAATCTAATATTAATTAAATGAATTAAAAGCAACTAAATTTACAACTTCATGACAAATTTGTGATTACTAATATACAGTAGTACCTCAAGATACGAAAGGCTCAACTTACGAAAAGTTTTCAAGATACGAAAGGTTTCTGAAAGTCAGAGAGTCGCCCCATAACAATTTTGAAACTCGCGGGGTAATGGGGTGTTTTTGGAGGGCATGGAACGGATTAGCCATTGTTAACCAGGAGGGTATTTATGGACAAACACGGGGTTGGGACCAGGTGACGCAACTTGGGACGTGATTAGGCACAGACTGAAGCGTGCAGGATTAGGAAGATATACAAGGGAACCCAGATGTGACAGACACGACAAGACTGTGACAATTATGATAAAAGGAGTCAAAAAAAGCATCTCAAACAGTAGAGCATGGCACTTGCAACACCAAGGTCATGGGTTCAATCCCCAGGGAAAGCAAGAACTGATTAGAATGTCAATGTGTTTCTTGAATGCAATGCAAGTCACTTTGGATAAAAACGTCTGACAAATGCAGAAATGTAACTTTAAGAATCATTCAAATTCTACAGACGTTTTTTATCAAGACACATTAATCAAATATTTTCTATAAAAAAATTAATGAAAAACAGAAAATGTTCTGATAACTGACCAATAGGTTACGGTTTTCATCAACCAATGTGTATGATTCCATAACGGCCAAATTTGTCATTTAATCAGTCTGGATGATATATTGGTGTATTACTCGACAAAACAATTCCATTTGTCATAATATCCATAATAGAAAAATACTATTATTCTACAATACCACCCAGTCGCAGAATAGAAGAAGTGTTCTGTTTCGCTACATTCCAGTTCTACATTTTCCGTTCTTCTAACAAGTTTCTGCTCTTTATGCAATACCACAGACCTAATAGCAATTCCATCATCATCATCCGAGTCTCGCACACTCCAGTGCTTAAACATGATGAAACCCGGAGAGAAGAGACATTTTGGCATCGAGGAGGCACTGAACAAGCAGAAGAGGTGATTATGCAGGCGGCTTCTCTAAAATAACATATGATGAAGTGTCATAATGGAGCTCATAACTTTTTATCATTTTCTTTGCAAGTGTTTCCAAATATCACACTCGTAACTGTTAGAAACATCTTATACTGTTACTGCCCTTTATGTAAGAATAAGTCATCTTCCTAATGCATAAATGTATACAGTCAATTGTTATGTAACGGTAACAATTTTGTGCTTAACCAATCAAACATATGTATCCGTAGCTCTACAGGCATAATTAGAAAATAATGATTAGCTGGTTAATGTGAAGGTTAACTGTCAGATGAAGAACGACACTTTCTCTAGAGAAAGGAAGACGCTTGTGGGCCTTTGTATCTGCAGTGCACCTGCTTTCACAATGGCAGTTTCGTTAATTAAAAAGCCAGCAGGGATCGAAATGTCATCCTTCTACCAAATGTACAGTACGCCTGCATGTTTGTGTGCGGCTCTGACGTGTTCAAAACAAGTTAAGCTCTAGAAATCCAAAGATTTGTGTTTAAGGTCAGGCATTTACAACTAAAGGCCTTGATATACATATATATCCCAAACTATGCTGGGAAGACTGTTCCAGAGTTTAGGAGCTAAATAGGAAAAGGATCGACCGCCAGCAGTTGACTTTGATATTCTAGGTATTATAAGCTGGTCAGTATTTTGGGATCGCAATAGACGTGAAGGACTATAATGTGTTAAGAGATCGTTCAAGTACTGTGGAGCTAAACCATTTAATGCTTTGTAAGTAATTAGCAAGATTTTAAAGTGTATTCGGTGTTTAATAGGAACTCGAGCTGCTGCATTTTGGACCAGCTGGAATTTGTTTATTAAGCGTGCAGGGCAACCACCTAGTAGAGCATTACAATAATCTAGCCTTGAACTCATGAACGCATGAACTAACTTTTCCGCATTTGTCTTTGAGAACATATGTCGCAATTTAGATATATTTTTAAGATGGAAGAATGCCGTTTTACAGATGCTAGAAACATGGCTTTCAAATGAAAGATTGGCATCAAAAAGCACACCCAGGTTTCTAACTGATGACGAAGACTTGACAGAACAGCCATCGAGTGTTAGGCAGTAGTCTAGATTATTACGTGCTGAACTTTTTTCAGAATTAAGTAGTAGGAAATTACTAGTCATCCAATTTTTTATATCAGTTATGCATTCTGTTAATTTAGTGAATTTGTTCGTTTCATCAGGATAAGAGGAGACATAGAGCTGAGTATCATCAGCCTAACAGTGAAAGCTAATGCCATGCTTCCTAATAATTGCACCCAAAGGAAGCATGTACAGGGTGAAAAGCAATGGTCCTAGTACTGAACCTTGAGGAACTCCATACTGAACTTGTGACCGATATGACATCTCCTCATTTACTGCTACAAACTGATAACGGTCAGATAAGTATGACTTGAACCAGGCTAATGCAATTCCACTAATGCCAACATAGTTTTCAAGTCTATTCAGAAGGATTTTGTGGTCAATTGTATCAAATGCAGCACTAAGGTCTAGTAACACTAACAGAGAGATACAACCACGATCGGATGATAAGAGCAAATCATTTGTAACTCTAATGAGAGCAGTCTCAGTACTATGATATGGTCTAAATCCTGACTGGAAATCCTCGTAGATGCTGTTTCTTTCTAGAATGGAACATAGTTGTGAAGATATTTCTTTTTCTACTGTCTTTGACAGAAAAGATAGATTCGAGATTGGTCTGTAATTAACTAATTCTGTAGGATCAAGTTGTGTTTTTTAATAAGAAGTTTAATAATAGCCAGCTTAAAGGTTTTTGGTACGTATCCTAATGACAAAGATAAATTAACGATATTAAGAAGAGGATCTATGACCTCTGGAAGCAACTCTTTCAGTAGCTTAGTCGGTATTGGGTCTAGCATACATGTTGTTGATTTTGATGATTTAACGACTTTAGACAATTCCTCTTCCCCAATAGCAATAAAAGAGAGCAATTTTTCTTCAGAAAGACACAATGTGTCTAAAGGTACTATGTCACAGTGTTACACGGAAAAGAACTGTGATGATTCTTCAAAAAATCTATTTTTTGTGTTCTATTACAGGTTTGAAACAACATTAGTTGCAAAAGTACACGAATGAATGCCCTAGTGAAATAAACCTATAACTTATATTTATACTTATATTGATTTATTTGTACTAAAAATACATTTTCATATTCACTGACATATCGCTTGAGACTTACTGATATAAATTTTATAGTTTATGTGTTATACTTCTTAATATTAAGGCTAAAATATGTTTTAATATCACTATTAGTAAAGACAATATGATCACCGCATAATATCAGTCTTTTCATGAAAGATATTTGAAATCTACCTAAAGTATACTTGCAATATTTCTATACTTTTACTCAAGTACATCTTTAGTTGCACCTCAGCTCTACTGAAGTGCATTGAGCTCAACATTAGACTTTAAGAATATCAAAGATACAATTGCAGGGTATTTATATTCACTACATAAACATCCAAATGTATTTCAAACACATTTTGTGTAATTATTTTCCACTAGAGAGTACATGTCATTGTTTACTCACCTTCATCTTACTCAAAAACTTTCATCTTTCTATGGAACACAAAGGAAGCGACAGTCTTTTGAGAAATGTCTCTATGTATTTTTTGTCAATAAAACAATTCAGTTAACCTCTTCTGAAAATCTACTTTTGTTTCCACAGAAGAAAGCAAACCATTCAGTTCCTACATTTTTTTTTGTAAACTATTCATTTCATTGTCATGAAAATAATATTACAATGAAAAGTCTTCCCTCATGATGCTAACAGATGCCTTCGATATATTGCTATCATCGTGTTCCCACTGAGTTTTGAATTGTTACCTCATTATAGCACTTTTCTGGTCTTTCATCATCATTTATATCTCTTCTCCAGTGTGTTTGCCTCTCTCTCTCTCTCTCTCTCTAGGTAAGAGCAAACCATCAGTGCAGGGGTGAACACGTCTTCTCACTACAGCGGAATCACATTACTCACAGTTTTTGCTTAAGAATGACTAAATTATTCATGGATGTACAAACTAGTAACTTCAACCCTGTTTTTGTCATTTTGTCTTCCCTCCCAACCTCCGCATTGTACCCAGGCATCTCTCCTGTCTCCCCCTCTCCATCTTGCGCTGATGAATCGGCTCGGATGGAGGAATGAACAAAGCCGAGCGAGCGAGCGGACGAGTGGTGCTGAGGAGAGTGGAAGCGCGCGCTCAACTCAGTGATGCTGTCGCCTGGACAACAGCAGACGGTACAGACACACAGAAGAAGCGCTGCAAACAAACACATGCCAACAGAACGCAAAGCCCATCCAAAAAGCCCTCAGTGACTGAAAAATAAGGAGTCTTGTGTTATACTAAGATTTGCTGAAGTAGTTTGTGCTGTTCTTTACATTAAGAAACAAAGACAAGTGCTTTCACTGCAGCGCGGACTAAACCTTCACATCCATCCAGAGTGACTCAGGTAAGACACTTCTTTTTTATTCAGTTCAAAAGGAAACAGTAGATATATATGTTTTTGTTTTTGTGGAGAACTCAGTTGTTCTCAAACCAAGGTGAGCTGCTTTTCACAAGAACATCCCTTTCCATTGACTTCAATAAACTAATGATACTTTAATAAACCTAACCTTTATAGAAACCTTTCTGCATTTATATATTTACAGTACAGTCCAAGTAACTATACATTACTATAGTTGCACATTTTTTATGTTCTTATTCATTATAAGCACATAATAAATAAGGATTATTAGCATGTATATTACAAGGTTATTGTCTGTTTATTAGTACTTATAAAGCACATATTAATGCCTTGTTCTGCATGACTACATCCCTCAATCCTCACCAATACCTAAACTTAACAACTGCCTTACTAACGAGTAGTATTAATGAGCAGCAGTTAGTTTATTGAGACAAAAAGTTGCAGTTAATACTTCAATTATTAAGTTAATAGAGAGAATTGGACCTTGATATTTTTTCGTAAACCCGTTATTATTTTGAATGCTTACCAAGCCTTATTGGCAGGAACCATGGCCCCCATTCTGCAGGTGATTTGTGGCTTGACCGTGGTTTTGGGGGCATTGGGTCCAGAGGAAGTTCTTTGAAAAACACACAATCTACTCCTCCAGATCTGCAGGCTCTCTCTCTCTCTCTCTCTCTCTCACTCTTTCCTCCAGTGTGATCTAGACGCAGCTTGCTAGTGGACGCATCCGTAAGCAAGTGCTGGTACGGCGCTCCAATCGGTTTATCTCTCATTCCCTGCCACACACACATTCACTGCTGCATTTGACAACAGTTAATAGACCTATAGGAGGCAGATTTTTCTCCGACTGGCTTCTCTGTCGTTACGTGTTTCGGAAACAGACGGGTGGTTATTTATACTTGTGAACTTTCCTGATTTTGGAGAGAGACTTGTCGAATGAGTCACTGTTGTTCAGCCGTTCCAAACGTTCAATCGCAGTTGAGATTGATGCTTGTTTAAACTGTGGTGTTGTGCACTTCACACTTCAGTGTGTGTGGAGACGGAGACGCACACATGAGGTGGTGAAGGGGGCTGAGGAAAAAGGTGAGCAGAGGCAGGTGAAGAAAGAAAGAAAACAAGGCAGGGGAGGGGAGGGGGGCTCAACTATTTTTAGCTTCCATCAGATGAGAAGGTTATACGGTCTGCCACACTGACGCGAGATTCGCTTTACATGCACATATAAACACAACACTTTGGAAAGGCTTGCAACATTTTGAATAATTTAAAACAATGAGGTTTTTGCATGAGTCTTATTATATTCATATTGATGGCTGCTGCTGCTTTATTGTATTTCCTTTATGAAGTGACTTCACTGTGCAAAAATCAATGTTTAAGACATCAGCGCCCATAAACTCCCATTCCACTGTGGAAAATGTTGAGGTATTGAGCAAATTGATTCTTTTTTACACTGAATATGTTTAGTACGATGCCATGAGGATAATTTCTGATGCATTATGGATGGTCAGATGGACTGGAGGCGTATTTGAAGTTGAAACTTTGACTAAAATGTTATTAATGTTCACAGTGGCAGGTTTTCATCTCCCTTGGGAAGGTCAGACACAAACGTTTAATTCAGTTTGTGCTGCAAGTGTGTGTCCTTTAAAAGGATAGTTCACCCAAAAATGACAATGATCAAAAATGATTTATGGCTCATGTTGTTCCAAACCTGTTTTACTTTCTTTCCTGGAACACAAAAGAAGATATTCAGAAGAATTTTCATACATGAAAGTATACATTGAGACCAGGGTTTTCAAATCTCCCAAAATCAGCTTAAAGGTATAATAATTAGGGCTGGGTTTTGTCTCAAATTTCACAAGCTTCCGATTTGATTAGACTCTATTGAAGTTAGTTTCGATTTACTGTATATCAGATTTTCTCAAAAAGAAAACAAAAAAATCTCTCACTCTTTACTGCTGTAAATGATTCAGTAAAAAGAAAGTTCGGTCATAATTTCTGTACCCTCATTAACAAAAGCCTGTGTGACTTCCTTTATAACATTCTTAATAAGATGTTAAGATATTTTGTGAAATTTTGTGGGGGTTTTTGTCCATGCAAATTATGTTAATGGTCACCAACATTTGAAATGACATTGAGGGTCAATAAATGATGAATAGTTTCAATCTATTCCTCTTCAGAAGACTTTGAATGCCATTTTAGCGCTGTTCATTTCTTTTTTTAATCAATGCATGGTAAAGGGCAGCTTGAATATTCTATTAAATATCTCCTTATGATATTTTCAAAAAGGTCATACAGGTTTGGAACGACATGAGGATGAGTAAAAGATGACAATCTAAAACTCCTTGTGTGGCCTTTTGAGATTTCTGAACAGAATTATAAATGCATTCTGCTATATAAAGAGGTTTATACAAAATAATTATGCAAATGTGGATAAGTGTTTTAAATTAAAAGTAAACAATAACAGCGTTTCAATACTCGGAGCTAACAGCAATTCCAGTAAGTAATCCCACCTCTGTTTTGAAAATGCCAACAAAATCCCTGGTTAATATTTGTTTGCAGACTATAATAGTTGCACCTAATCTAAATATCTGCATATTTGTTATTTTAAATCCTAAGGGTGGTTCAGCTGCTCTCGGCCTCAAACTCTTATAGCGATTTAAAGTGAAATGATTCTGCTCCGGGTGTTTAGTTTAGCTGGTTATTGATGATCATCATGAGGGACATTAGAGGCAAAAGAGAAGATGACACGTGTGTGTGTGTGTGTGTGTGTGTGTGTGTATGTATTTCAATCATGTATGTATTTCATCACAGCTTTCTGAATAACTTTAGTGTGTTATTGAATATGACATTATTAATGTATTTGGTATGAACTTGCTGCTTCCAACAGATACACAGACGTGTGTGATCAGATCTAGGCAGGTGGAGCTGGGGAGGTGGAGGGGTTCAGAGGAACTGCCATAGCATGCTGAAGGACTAACTTACAGCAATTTCAGCAATAGCTATTTCACAAACCGATCAAATCATTATTGCCTTCAAAATATTCTGTTCATCTATAAGAATAGATTAATAACATACTAGTTACTTTCCACTCAATGCTCCTAATGTCCGTGAACCAACATGAAATGCAGAGGACAAATTCTGACTACGGGTTACCATACTTGGCCTTCGTGTCACTATACTATACTATATTATTTCTGAAGATTATGATATATAGTGTACATTACACACTTTGCAAAAGGAGCACATTGTATTGGGTCCTGTATTCCAAAAGTCAATGCTGCTGACTTGACCTTGACTGCAATTGTTATCTCTTTCTTGCCTCATTATTGATCAGATTGGAAATAGTTAAAACGTTTTTACACACACACACACACACACACACACACACACACACACACACACACACACACACACACACACACACACACACACACACACACACACACACACACACACACACACACACACACACACACACACACACACACACAAAATAGTGTTTTGTGACAGATGCTTTTTACGCGACTCCTTACTCAATTATCAAGCAAAATAGCGAGGTCATGTGTGGCATCCTACTATTTGAAATGTGTATCGTTGCATACTGTATTCTGTTTCGCAAACTTTTTTATACAATCTACATTTTCATCAGACATCGATCACGTTGGCCTCTCACCATGTTTGATTCAGCAACTCTGGCAGTGTCTCTGTTATCTTTGCTTTGCTTTAATTATTTAAAACACTGCAGTAGCGAACAGTGAACTCCCAGATAACCTTAGATATTTCAGAGCCTTATATCACATGGCAAAAAAAGAGTCTTCAAAAGCAGAACTTCTATGATATGAAAGAAAAAATATGCTCGGTCTGTCAATGTAGGGCTCTCTACGGGGCCACAACCTTGACAGAGATTTGATTCCACACCATCCATCAGTCTGCTATGCCCGAGGTTTCCCTCTAAAGCTGAAAGATTCATTTTAACCTTTTGGAGAAACGACTAGAGCTCTCAGATCTGATGCAATGGGACACTCCAGCAAACTCCTCTAAAAACAGCCTGAGAGTCTCCAGCATGAACAGGGAGCGGACGCAGCGTTGTCAGTCTCGGCCTCAGGTGGCACATCCACATGATGCATGCTCAAAAACGGCAACAGTTGTTTCAAAATGGTGCTCTCTGATCCGATTGGTTGACAGGATGCAATTTCTGGGAAATTCAGTTCAGAAGCCACAACACTAGGTTGTGCACATACACATTTCTGTATTTAGCAGACGCTTTTATCCAAAGCGACTTGCATTGCATTCAAGAAACATATTGACATTTTAATCAGTTCTTGCTTTCCCTGGGATCAAACCCATGACCTTGGCGTTGCAAACACCAATGCTCTGCTGGTTGAGCTACAGGAAACCTGTAGTACATGTACTGTCAGCATATATACAATTTATTGCCAATGTTTAAAAAGGTTGTAATGAAACTTAAAAAACAAGACTTCCCTGGTTGTCTATGAAAGCCTGTAGACTGATTTTTATGTGAAAATCAAAAAGATGTGACATTTACACTCGCTCCCAGGAGCCTGTGACACATGGGATGAATGCTTATACAATGTTCAGGATAATGATGACAAAGCCATTATAAATTATTGTTAAATTATTATATATTATATAGCCACTATATAGCCGATGGTCTCAAATATACATATTAATCAAACAATCATATCAGAATCATTTAATACCTCATGTGTCGACAAGATGCCAGTGAATCGCAGAGTTGGTGCAAACATATCAACATCATGCTTTCTTAACTGCCGCTTTCTCACCATTGTCATTTTTGTGGCGTTATACTTTGTTATTGAGAGCAAAAGTGAAGACTGAACATAAACTATGCTGTGAGAAGTGGATATCAGGGCCTTGAACCATGCTCAGCCTCTTGAATGTTTTGTCTCGCTGTTTTTTCAGCGTTTTGCACACAAGCGCAGCATATTTAAGATGCCGTGTCAAGGTGAAATACTTTATTCATTCGTCATCATCAATCGCACAATTCAGCGGCGTCTCATGTTTTTAAAGGCAAGAAGGCATTCAATGTGAACCGGCCCTTAATGCTGATAGTCTGGCTTTGCAAGAGTCAATTAAAGCATTGTTAAAACAAAATAGCCTCTCTGTTTCACAAAATGACTAAAAAAGCAAATGGAGATTCATTGCCCTGCATGAGTCACATGTCTGCAACAAAATATGACATAAACGCAGGACTGCTTACTAGACACTTTTAAGAGCGCTTGTTACCGTAAATATCTAGTTAAATATCCTTATGTTTCCAAAGCATCTTAAAATCTGCCAAGCCTCTATCCTTTTCTGTCAATCATGAATGCTAATGTGGCAGGCAGAGAGCATGCTGGTTTTGCACAGCGTAGCAAAAACCACAATGCCACTAGAGAATATTCCTTACAACCTCACCAAACACAACACTGTGGTCCAGCTGATAACAGCTCATCCCCACACTGTCAATCAACAGCTGAATCTATTTAGACATCACTGGCATGGCAGTCAGGGAAGAATAAATATCTGGAATCTCTTTTATCACTGTACTGAACTATAGCTGTGAGCTACTGCACTATAAATATTGCTTTCTCTTTCTTTCTTAGATGGAGAAGTCTGTACTTTCTCGGAACAGTTTGACAACGGTGCTTTTGGGTCAATTTAGGTCAGCTGAGTATTTTGTAGCTGAATAAAGTGGATCATGACTGCAGCATCAAGGCAAATAGCATAAAATTGAATATTGACTTTGAATGTTTACTTCGGTTTGCTGTTGAAATCAGATCACGGAACTGAAGCATAAGAAATGAACCGCTTGCAATAGGTATATCAGGCCAGGGTTATTATTATTGCAGCCTGTATTATAAACAAAGTCATCATTAAGAAACTAAATTAATACAATTAATGGTCTCACTATTAACTAAATATTAACTAGGACTTTTGCTCATTAAGGCAGTTGTTAAGTTTAGGTATTGATGAGGATTAAGGGATGAAGATTATAGTCATGCAGAATAAGGCGATAATGTGTTTCTAAGTACTAATAAACAGACAATATCCTAGTAATATACATGATAATAAACAATTAGTCAATAGTTATTTAATTAAAATTACGATTTTACTTTACTGTACACTTTTACTGTTTACTGTGATAAAGTACTTACAAATCATAGTCATTCAATAGTTTATAAATTGTAGTTAACACATTACACGTTCTTCAAGAGTTCTTAATTCAGTGTTACTGTAATTAACTAATTGTTATAGTTTAGTTACATAATGCTTTGTTAACTTATTAACCATTAACAGTTCTCAAAAATGACATTAATTAAGTGCTTTAAACCAACCTTTACTAGATATGAATTGTATCCTTTAAGTGCGCGAGCACGCACGCGCACACGGACGCACACACACACACACACACACACACACTTTTCATCAAAATTATGATTTTATACTGTACAGACTGTATATTCTTTTTACGGATGAATTTTAGCAACATAACCTAACGAGTATTTGTATATGATGCTCAATATGCACAGCATTATTTATTTGCATTTTGTTTCATTTAGGGTATAGGCTTAATGTATTTGGTAACATTTTCATGAACTCTTAAATACTAATGTAATTAATATATAATAAAGTTTGATCTAAAACCATTTTAAAGCGCTCACATTTTCTGTGACCTAATCTAAAGTGAAAGCAATTTACTGTCAATATGTTGTTAACAAAGCATTGATTGCATTATTGCCCATTTTTATATAGTCTATTAATGTATTAACTCCAGTTTATAAACTATTAATGAATTATTTACAAATGATTTGTAAATACTTTGTTACCATTTACACATGAATTGTTACCAAAATTACAGTGGTTGAAAAATGAACTAAAATAACAAATGTTTAAGATGAGTTAAATACAGTATATTAGATAATATAAACTAACAATTCCTGATCTGAATTCTGACTTATGATGCCGTCTGAATGATAAGGAGTGCGTTTGTTTGTTGGCTGGTCCCTCAACTGATCCTGGTTTCTCCCAGTGATGTTTTTCTCCTTTCTGTCTCGTGATGGAGTTTGTGTTCCTGCACCTGTCAACTCTGGCTTGCTTAGTTTGAGACAGTTAATGTCCATCAGCATTATTGATCTGAGTCTACACTGTTGAATGAGAACGGAACTGTGCTGAACCATGACATAATGTTTTAAATTAATTTAACACCTGATCATTAACGGACCTGAATCAACACTGAACCGGCTTCAGCTGAACAACAGCCGAAATGCATCATTTTGTTTTCACTGTAAAGCTGCTTCGAAACAACCAGGGCTGCGTTTCCCAAAAGCATCGTGAGCTTAAACTGATCATAGAACAAATTGCCACTAATGGTCTTTATGATCAATTTATGCTTATGATGCTTTTGGGAGACGCAGCCCTGAAATTGTATAAAGCGCTTGACTCTTAAAAGTTCTACCACCAGAGCATTAAGCCACAGAAGAAGGAATACAAGGATTTGGGTTCTGTAGACCCAAATGGGAGTAAGGTTTGGGGGGAATGTAGCGGATGTAGGCAGGCAAAAGCTGCGCGTGTGAAACCTCACTTCCCTGATCTCAAGAGGTAATAATAGTTCCAACTTGTCCAACTTGGAAAAATGTAATTTATTGCATGATTCTAGGAGTTTCACAGAATATAATGTACAACTTTATAGCATTTGACAAGGCCAAACTGTCCACAGAACACAGATAAGAAAGAGGCCAGTCGGAGAGCACTGACACCTCCTGATTTGGATCAGGTGTTCCTCATCTCTCCTGCCACCTATAAGACAACCAACCGAAAGACAAAAAGAAAAAAGGACGCCCACACACTACAACACAAACACACAAGTTTCTGAAGCTGTTTGTTAGAACTAAGGTTTCAGAAACACAGAATACATCATGCTTGTTCGTTTGGGAAACGCACACCAGACTGGGATTATGATCTGGATCAACTAAAAATCCGAACAAAATTAACATTGCCGAAAGGAAGATTAATTCGCTTTCCTGTAACTCAGTCAGTGGAGCATTGGTACTCACAACATCAAGGTCATGGGTTCGATCCCAGGGAAAGCAAGAACTGATTCAGTGTGTTTCTTGAATGCAATGTAAGTTGCTTTGGATAAAAGCATCTGCCAAATGCATAAACATAAATTAAGCTGAAATGTCAATTAAACCAGCATTAAGATGCAGCAACAGTATTAAAAGACAAATTTGGAATAGCAAAACTATAAAAACCTTGTTTAGACATCCTTGTACACGTTTTGTCGATATCCAGTCTTTCATTTTCTCAAGTCATAAGGGAGAGAGAAAAACCAAAGCGGTATAAATGAGCAGGTCTGGCCCATTTCTCAGCCGCTCTACAGTCCCAGTGTCTTTCACGCATGGGGACCAGCAATGACAGCGCAGCAACAGCAGAAGAGCAGCCATAATTAATGTGCTCATGATATGCTATATCTGCCAGTGTTTCAGTTCTCAGAGCATGCATGCTTACAGTAAATAGATGAAGTCTCAGTGGGAGATTACTAGGGACTGTTTTCCATCTTATTCAGGGAGTGCAATCAAGCTATTAACCCTTTAACCGGACACACTTACAACAGAACATAGTAAGAGTTTTAAAATCAGCACGAACCTCATGACTAAGGCTGTGCAGCAAAGCAAATATTTTATGTGTAGCAATGGAAAATATGTTTAATGTCCTGTAAACCAAATGTGGGCGGGGCTTAAACAAGTTTTTTTGTGATTGAGATAGGATAGTACTGGGATAAACAACATCATTCCTGGAGTGCCGCTGTTCTGCAAACACACTTGTTACTGAGGCTGCTGGCAGGTGAGGGTGTTTTTTATCAAGAATGGAGCTAAACTCTGCAGGATTCAGGAAAGACACAGGAGTCGGAGAGATATGGGGACGGGATCGGGAAAGATCCCCAAGCCAGGACTTAAACTTGTGTCACAACCACTCCAATGGTCAGGTCAGAGCCAATGGTCAGCTTAGACTTGATCCTTGTCAATCATTTTGATGGACAGGGTTGTAAAAACGTGTCATTTTAATTTCCGTATTTTAAAGATAAAAAAAAAATGTAACAGCTTTAACAGCTCGTTTAAATTTTAAGGGCAAGATTGTGCATTTATTTATTTAGAAAGAGAGACTGTGCATCAGTTTTAATGTTCAACACGACACAAAGCAGATGAATGTTTGCTGTTTTCCACCGTGACAGCGGAGGCCATTAATACACAAGCTTTTGTGCCTGAACCGACAAATATGAACAAAGCAATGTATAAAAAATTCAATTTGATTATAATATGAACAAAACGTAAAAAGTGAACTGAACTATATTCAATAGATCTTCCTCCTGGTCACATTGACTTACACTGACTCGCCTGCATCAAGGGAGACTGATGCAGAAGCAATTGTCATTGGATTGCGAGGCCATCAGCTCCGACATGAAAAGCCCTTTTTAAAAATGGAATTTTGTTCTTTTCATCATTGACATTGCAAATATACATAAAATAGTTTATTCTCGTTTAGTACTAGATCTCTATAAATGTCTTTTATTAATTAAATGTAATTCAAATATATTTCAATAATTAAAACAATGTTTATTAAAGGTAAAATAAAAGGAAAATGTTTGGTAACACTTTATTTTGATGGTGTTCTTTAGACATTCTGTTGATTATAAGCAACACTGCACCTGCTTCTCAGGAGAGTAGGCTGCTAGGGAAAGGATTAAGCACAAAAGTTTGGTGTTAAGTTTAAAGTTCTCTGGTAGAAAATGATGCTGGTTTTCCAGCATCTCGCTCTCATCTTGCTCTCTCTCATCAGCCATATTGCTTTAATATGCATCTCTCCTATTGGTCAGAATCTGCAAAACCAAAAGAGCATCAATGTTCCATATGTAACCCTGAGAAAGGGTGCGAGATGCTGAGATATAGAGTTGAAGACTTGTGTGAGCCGATGTCTGAAGCACGTCATACATGCCAATCTTCATTGGCTCCCGCAGTCAGGTGACATCACAGGCTTTAAAAGGGAACCTAGAGAAAATGTCATAGAAAGGACAACGTACAGGCAACAACTTCCAATCGCGAGAGGTCTGCTCTACCTTGGGAACATGTCAGACCTGGCGAGAGAGCATCGGCTCTACACCCTCATGCTCTCTTTTAACGATCATCAAAGGTGCATGCCTGAACAACCTCTTTGTAGTTGAAAAACTTCAGCGCCGAGCCTCAAGGCATGCGCTTTTCCTGATAGATAGGTCTCCTTTGGAACTAGCCGATAAGATCCATTCAACTACTACCTCCAGTATAACCAGAGGTTATACAGTCTCCCTGCCACACAGCCCTTGACAGCTGATGGTTGCCATTCCTCCAGTTGTGGAGAATAGTGGAAAGAAGGACAGAGAATGGGTCAGTTTTATGCTCTGTCCTGATACTCCTCATGAATCGTTAGAAAACATCTTAACATAGTCCTCCACTATATCTACACTATCACCTCTGGGTGAAACACTGGAAGGGAGACAAATGATGTAGTGAGTCGCAAAAGCAGAATGCTAATTCTCCTCCCTGTACTACCATTCAAATGAGGAAACAGATTGATGCAACCTCCATAGCTAGGAGAGGGCGTCGTTTAGAGAAGTAAACTTTCCCACTCCATTTTCTGTAGCAGCCCTTTCCCTCCCAAGGGAAGTGCTGTAATGCCATTTCCAACATGACTGTGATTCTAAGGGAAGGATATTGATACTTCTACCAAACTCTATGCCAGAGAAGGTGACAGAAGAGGAAGTGGGATGCAAATGGGGTATTAGTCATTCTTCCTGTCCCAGAACAAGCCTATCTGACATGTGAACACAGCGGGGGCACATAGCTATCGCCTCCAGCTGCTACTGGGAAGAACTGGGAACAAATGATAGATAAAGGCAAAGAAGTACATGAAGTACACAAAAGAAGATATTTTCAAAAATCTTTGTACCCAACAGTTGTGGGACACCATTGACTTCCATAGTATGAAACAAATACTATGGAAGTCAGTGGGGTCAATATATATTCTTCAAAATATCTTCCTGTGTGTTCAGCAGAAGAAAGTAATCCATGCAGGTTTGGAACAACTTGAAGGTGAGTAAACTTTTGGGTGAACTGTCAAAACATTGTGTTGTATAAAGTACGAGAAAAACTGATTTATTAAAGATGAAAGGCAGTCTTCAATAAATCCACACACGAGTAATCCACACAACACATACAACACATCAAGACACAGACGAGACTCAACAACACTGAACTCAAACAAGGGAATTAAGTATACAGAAAAATGAGCATAGTTAAAGACTCAAATGAAATGAATAATGAATCCCATCAGCGACCACAATGACAGATTAAACAAACAAATATGACAATATTATCTGCAATACAGTACTTTTCAGAAAATTACACCGTTTTTTAGGCCACTGGTACATTTATGACTGGCAAAGTTCTATTTAGTTGTAAAATGTTATTGAAGATACATCCATCTTTAAGGGATGTCAAGAGATTGTTGTTGACCTCACCTGTTGCAATTGCCCTGATGCGATTGACCGTTCAGGTAACTTAGAAACACATAAGCAAAAATGATATCAAATTAGAACGGACATATTGACATTTCAGAATATTTTATGCTGAATGGGTGTCTGCTACAGCCCCAGTAAAGCATCCTGGCTCTCAGCTGTCAGAATGGACATTAACCCGGATTGCGCAAAGCTGCTGTGGTCAGCACCAGGGATGTGTATTGTGGTGTGAATGATACATTGGTGGATTTGACACCTTAAAAGATATTACTCCCCTCTGATCTGGCGACAACTAATGTTTATTTAAGCGGTAAGGCAAATGTGCAAAGCATGCATAATGGTGCGGTGCTGTAAATAATGGGCCTCATTACCCGCGGTGTCAGAATGCAACATCATGCATTGTCTCTGAAGCTGTTTAGAATCATGGCTGATACAACAAATGCTTTTCAGGTCACATGGATTACTGAATTCATCACAACTACTCTCATTTGCTCAACAACCTATACATCTCAGAAAGTGGTGCAACCACATTTTACATGGCAAGAAAGATTCACAAATCATTTTGCGGCTGATCTGGAATAATTTTCAAAGCAAGACAGGGCAAAGGGTCACACTGCTCTGTACTCGTTACCTCTTTAGCCTCTGAGGAAGATTTTACCTTGTGACAGCACCTGAACAGCCTATGCTAATGTTGGAAAAAGCCGTTTAACTTGAAAGAATAGCTATTAAACATTTGAATATGTTCACACCGCAGCTGAAGAATATAACCGTTAGGACTGTTTTGTGTAGACATGGTTTGTTAATGAAATAGAACTGCATTTTTAACTGACTGAATTGAGTTTGGTTGATATGTATGAATGGAACCGCATAATTAACTTAAGTATGTCATGAGGAGCATGCTTGATTTTCATCTTTCACTGTCACACACATTACTCATGGCTTCAAATAACCTGCTCATTCAGACAGCATGGGGTCAATGATGTGTTACTCATTTCTTTTGTCTAGTTAGATGAACATAAACACAGATTTTTCAAACGGAATATTTCATTCGTTGTTATTTTAAATATATTTTAATGAAAAAAATAAAATGATGGCATCTTCAAGCTTCATTGACTGTGAATGTAGCACGGTTTCTCTTCCTTCGATCGGTTCCTGTCTCTCTGTCTTTTCTCTCGTTACAAAACACGTATTCTTAGCCTAATGGATTTGTCCTCTGCTGAGGCAGATGTTGAGCTCTCTGCTTACTGTGAAGACAGATGTTGGTTCCCCTCCGCTGTAGATGCCACCAACCCAATATCCTGCTCAAAATAACCATCTTCTCCTGTGGAGAAACAAAATATGCCTGAAATGAAAACCTCAAGGCCTTTTAAATAATTACACATTAATGAATGTAAAGTCATATCACTGATGTCACTGAGCTTTGTTTAATTTATCATGTCATCACAGTTCTTGGACTTCTTGGACACAGTTTTGTCCACACATGGAAAATTGAAATAATATTGTGTAACAAACAGCAGCAGACTCTTTGCTTTCATGTGCACCGTTTCCCCTGCCTTCTTTGTTGTGATGGTGATTAATTTGATTTTGTGGTTGTGTTCAGCTGTGTGTGTCATAATCTCCCCTGAGAGAGTTCAGTTCAGTTTGTGTGTCTTCGTTGGGTCTCGTCAGTGCGCTGGATGTATTTCGTTTGCTTTTGAAACAGCAAGTAAATGTCCGAATTTTCATTTTGGGGTGAACGCTAACTTTTTGTTAAGAATAAGCCGTAAAAATTGAATCCTTGAAACAGCCATCTCATAAGAGCCCACTCAGCTTACATTGGAGCGCACACCTGAGCTTAGCCTACGGTGTTTGTGCATTGAAAGGTGACTTTTAAATGGCTTCTATCTCAGAATGCTAATTACTACCTCAACAGCTTATCAGTTTTCCAGGAAGGTTTATTTAGCACCTAAATCAAGCATCGATCCACCACTGACCATCTGATCCCAGGAGGGAAATCTTCAGATTCTCTGTGGGGCAGAGATATAGAGATGGAGCATCCGTACCTGTCTGCCTCCCTCCTTTCTATCTCACTCTCTTTCTGCCCCTGGGCTCTACGCTGTGCTGAAAGTCAATGACTTCCTGGCCTTGCGCTTGCACACATGGCTCTGGGGGCAATCTGTGTTGAAAATGAAATGGTACGATCTCAGTTTCATGCTGCCTCAGGCTGTATTGTACATCAGGCAGGACTTACATTGGACTCCTGTCTCTCTCTGTCAGTAATTAGGCAGGCTTAGACGAGTTGAATGATTTAATTTTCAGTGACGCTGCCAACTGTGTGTCAGCTGCTGATAGCATGTTATCTCTGGCTCTCTGTCCCCGTTCTCTCACTCACTAGTTCACTCTGTCTCTCTTTGTGTGTATGTGTGTGTGTGTATAAGGCAAAGTTGGATTTCTGACAATATCTGCATAAATCCCTATCATTTCACAGTGTAACTGCATTCAAATAACTTGCAATTATCACTGATTATTAATTATCGTATTTTCCCGCATATAACCCGCAGACGCAGATCATCTGCATCCTCATATATACCAACGTAAAAAATCGTTGTCATAACCCGCAGCCTTATATAACCCGCAACCGTAGATTGATTAACTTTTTTGTGTATGTTCACATTTCGAATGTTGCTCGCATGGCGTCAATTATCATAACTGTTCAGCTCGGTACACAGTGCTTGTGCGCAAAACTCAAACAATAAGAAAACAAAGAGTGTTTTCAGAGTGACAGTGCAAGCGCCAGAGACAACAACCCTCGCAAGAAAGAAAAACAGAAAGAAAATCTTACATCCTTCGGAACGTAACAAATATATTGTAATATTATTACGTGTCAAAATTTGTGATATAACCTGCGGGGTTTGTAAAATCTGGTATAACCTGTGGGTTATATGCGGGAAAATACAGTAATTCCAAATTAAGATTAGAACAATTTTTAGAGATTTTTTTTAGAAATACCTCTATTTGTAGGTATTCAATTACATTTGTATTTGTATTCAAAGTTTGTGTTGTCACTTACTGCTACGATTCCTGTTTCATGTTTCCCTGTTTTGGATTCTTATTTTGACATGTAGATTCTGTTCACATTAAAAAACTAAAATAAAAAGTAATCGTTTCCGTTCTCACGGATCCTGTGTTTGCCTTGGTCCCTTTGTCCCTGGTTTGTTTTCATAGTTACCCTCATTAATCTCCATAGCTACTAATCACTTTCACCTGTTTCTTGTTCCAGCACTTGTTATCTTGTGTATTTAAACCCCAGTGTTCCTATGTTCTTTGTGCTGTTGTTAGGGTTCATTATTTTCCTGGCCATGTCTGAAATATTCAGTTTCTACCAGGAATTACTTTTGTTGTGTTTGTTTAAATAACTGCAAGTGGATCCATCTATCCCTTATTTCTGAAACAGCCATGTTCCACTTCACATCAAGGGGGTCCTAAGCAAACTTCCAAGGATTAAGACGACTTAAAAGTATTTAAATGAATCAATATAGTTTTTTAAAAAGAACATGCAGTTCTTGAAAGTTCTGGACTCATTAATTTAATATATCAGTACATGTTTTAAACAAGTGTTGTCTTAATTACAGCAGAAACACCAAAAATATATTTTTATTTTGAATTGGTTGGTTTTGAATATTTTGTTGCTTTTGATTCCTTTACATTAAATAATACAGTGCAGTAAGGCATCTGTACTTTCAAAAGTAACTTCACTTTTTGCAATAACTACCTATTGTCAAGGCGGTTCTTAGTAGATGCATTTATTACTTTTTTCTAGGATGAGATTTTTTTCTCACAGTATACTGACAATTGGGAAGATTGAAATATGCATTACGATGAAAATAATATCACAATGCAAAACAACTTTGAATCCTACCAAAACGATTCCTGCAGATATGTGCAAATACTTTTCACAAGGCACACATCTGAATTCAGCATCTCATCCCAGTGGCCAAGCCATCTGCCAGCCTGATCGCTGGCCTGCGAGACTCGGTTTTCTTCATTTCCTTTCACCACTCACAACCCAGAGGCCAAAACCTTCCACCATTACACTTACAGAATGACAGATTTCACGGCTGTGTCCTTGTCTTAGCAGTGGCCAGCTGAGAATAACCTGCCACTCTCTTATGGATGCTCTGTAAATCAAGTGCACTTTATCGCAGTATTCACCTGTCCAGACACAAATGGGTGCACACACAAGGCCAAAAGGCATTAATGTAAGTGTTTTGTATCTTTGTTGTAGTGCCTGCCATGGATTCGGAAGATGAACCCTTGTTGCTCCAGGGTACCTGGAACTTAAGCGAGTTTGAAGAGCAAGAGGAAGAAGATGAGGAGGAGGAGGAGGAGGAGGAGGAGGAGGGAGAAGAAGGAACTGAACGAGCAAATGGAGACGAGCAGGTCTGTAAGGGGTTGTGGTGGGCTTTGGGCTGGGTGTATACGCAGCCCTGGGCCAGCGGGTTGGTTCTGGCTGTGGGATTTCTGGTACCCTTCACACTCTCGGCTTATATGTTCCTCCACTGTGAACCATTAGACATTGACCTGTCCTACAGTGCATTTGAGGTCAGGAGTCATGCCTCTGCAGAACGTTTCGATGCTCTCGCCATTGCCCTGAAAAGTCAGTTGGGGTCTTGGGACAGGCACAGGCGTGACGCTGAGGGATTTGACTTTGAAGCCAATGCTCTGAGGGACCTTTTGTTGCTCATGGTAAACAGAAAAGGGAAGGACGTCTCTGCATTGGTGAATGACACAGAACCTGCTGGGACCTTGGGGCAGACTGAGACAGGGGTACACAATGACACTAGACAGTTTGGAAATGAGAAAAACAACAAGATGAAAGAGGAAAAGACAGATTCAACAAATCCTAAGATAGCGGCAAGCATCAATTCCAGTGATGCTGAAGATCACAGGAAACCAGACTCACTCTTAAAGAGGGAGCGAAGATTTGCAGGCTACTCCTACCTCCAGACCCAGGCTCTGTGGAGGATAGAGCTTGTTTTTCTGGCCCAGGGCGACAAGGATAACAACATTTTCACCCCCGAACGCCTTCACACCATACACCACGTGGAGAGAGTTCTAATGCAGCACCCTCAGTTTCAGCAGTTCTGCTGGAAGCCACTGGAGGCTTTGCGAGACTTGCCCCTGGGACCTTCCTTCTGCTCCCCTCCAAGCTCCCTCCTGTCCTACCTCTTTCCGAGTGAACGTGCGGGGAAGATCTACTATGATGGAATGGGACCTGATCTAGCTGATATACATGGTGAGTTATCAAACTATTCCAATGTGAGTGTCTTATAGAGTTTCTAGTGATCCTCAAGATCTTGAATAGCTAGTTTTGGTGTGTTTTTATTTTATTAGAGTTGGAGTTAACCCTTGCAGAAAAGTAGAAGGTGAAGAACTGGACTTCTCTGACATACAGCAATACATCGGTTTACGAGTCGTTCAAAGAGAGTTCAAATTCGTTCAAAGAGCTCGTAACTCAAAACTCTCGTACACCAAAAACAATATCCCCCAATCGATTCGTTCCACACAACCATAAACGCCCATTTAAAAAAAAAAAATTGGTTTTACCCTATTTCAGTTAAAATTATAACCATTAAGATCTCATATAAATACTAATTAATAATAAAAAAAATACTTGACAATTTACTGTAATGCACTTCAGCTTTGAGTCGCGTCGCTGCTGGCGTGAAGGAGACGAGAGGAGGGTTTTACTGCTTACAGGGAGAATTTCATCCCTTCTTTCTTACTCATCTTGAGCTCATTGTCTATATGCTGTACTGTACGTATATATTTCACTACGTGAACAATAGCGATCACAATTAATGTGAACAACACGAGGTAAAACCGCTGTAAATCACTTATAAAAGTTTCACTGTGGTGAATGATGAACCAAACCGAGCGACGCTGAGAGAATGAACGAGTGAAGGGGTGATGGGCTTTATAAGAGGCTGTCGTTAGGATATTTCCAGTAAAAATGCCCGCGAAGATGCTGAGCGTTAGGACTTTTCCACACAAAAAAATGCGTGTGGGTGAGGGAAACATTTTCTCGCACTCCGATACAATGCTCGTACACCGATTTGCTCGTATACAAAGTCAATTGTGAACTAAGGTATTACTGTATATTGTAAAAAGTAACAACAAATGAAGGCTGTTTGATATTCAATGTCTCTTTCACAATTAACTGAAATGTTTTGAACTTCCCTGATTTTAGTGTACTCTTTTCTCAGGTGCCCTGAGCTTGGCGATCACACACCCACAGTTTTACTGGTATGTGGATGAAACTCTCACCCCAGACAAGCTTCAGTCCTCTCTTCTTCGCAGTGAGATCCATTTTGGAGCTCCTCTCCACTCTTTCTACTCTCTTCAAGACAGACCTTTAGAACAGAGACGTCTCTTCAGAGATTTTGTGGTGCAGTATGCGGAAATCCTTTCACAACAATCCACCAGGTGGGTGTTGAGATTGCAGTTGGGGTTTCGGAAATGGAAATGTGTTCGTGTTGGTAAATTGCATAAACAAGAAGGCTTTTTGTTTATTTGTCTGGTCTAATACCATGCATGGTTAAATGCAAATTCAATTTAACAAACATGCAAAGGGCAGTAAACTTGCTGGGTCCTTGGAAACATGCAGAACTTTATAGATCCCTGTTAGCAGAAGATTTCCCACCCTGTGTTCTCCCATGCAGAGCTTATCTTTTTCTATTTTGAGTAGTTTCAAATAATTACTATATGCATATTGCCATTCAGAAAAGTTGATAATTCAGATATTACACTAATAAAGTCCTTTTTTATAGTCATTTAGGTGTGTTTTCTGAGAATATATCTTGAATGTTTATTTTCTCACCCCACTGGGATTTTTTTATTTTACTTGTTAAAAGCATAAACCAAACATATATTTTGCCATTTTGATTATGAGATTAATTTATTGTTTTAAGAAAGGGAAATAATTGTTCAAAATCTGAAAAGTGCTTTATGTTAAAGAAGCTTAATGTTTCTTTACTGGTGCACTGCATGCAGTGGATGCGGTTTTGTATCAATCAGTACAATTCAGTGAGACAGACAACCCATTATGCTGTTTATTAAAAAAAATCTGTAATTCCAAACACACATTTATTTTAAAGAGCTCTCCCTGCCATGTCACACAAAATCTTCCGTTCAGTGCTCAACTTCATATACATAAGAAGGGCATTTTTATTCTAAAATAATATACAGTATCGAATGATAATTTAATGCTCATGAAAATTGCATAAGACAGAATTTGCTTTCACAAATTTTACATCCATATAACTGAGCCATCAACTTGCAATCTCAGTGCAAGTACAATCTCAGTGGCACAATGGTGATGAATCATGGTTCAGTTCTCCTGCTCCTCTGTCTGGCAGCTGGAGAGACTGTTCACTTACTAATGAAAAACTAATGAGTTATATATAAATTATTAAACACAAAATGGGAGTCTATTAAGCCACTAAGTATTTCTTAGTGTCAAAGGCAGAAGTCAGTTAGTCAGATGTTTCAATTTTGGTTGCAGTTGCAATTTTGAAAATCAATTCCAGAAGGATGATCATCAAACAAAACCAGTCAAAACCAACGAATCACACACAATGGCCCAAAGCTTTATCACATCTGCAAAACACTCCTAATACACGCACTGCCCTCAAGGCATTGAATGTAGGCAGATGCTCTTCAAAATGACAATCATTACTGCCGGGATGACAATGGTAGGAAGCCTGGAAATGAGTCAATGGCCAGACACAGAATGGCCATTCATTGTAGGCGGTCATTGTATCTCTCATACTGTAATAACTCCTTTAAGAGCCCACCGATGTAATTAAGATAATCTTTTTCCATCTGCTAATGTCTGATCATTTTCTCTCTCATCCCCTTTATCCGGTCCTTCTCTTGTTGCATATTGTCTGATAACCCATACTCATCTTGACTACTCTTCCCTCTCATTCAGTGTTCTCTTTTATATTCTCTCTCTAGTAAAGTGAAGGTGTTGTACGGGGGTACAGAGTTATTTGATGATGAGGTACGGAGGACGTTTCACAGTGACATGTTGCTGGCTTTGTTCAGTGGAGGATGCATCGCTTTCCTTGTGTACGTTCTAACCTCATTTTCTGGTAAGATTCTCAAGCGTTCCAATCAATGTTTACTATTCAATACATGGTTTTATCAATTAAATAATTGATTAGCTGTTAGTTAACAGTTAACAGTAAGCTGTTTCCAGTTGTTTTAGCTCTACAAAAACAGTTTGTAGTGGTGTTTGATGCAGCACTACTGGTATTTCTGTTTCACCTCCTTTTTGAACATTCCTTTTTTTACTATAACGTTGCACCTTCATGCCTACTAACTCTCATTACAGTGATAGTAGAATATTAGTATACTGGTAGGGTTAGAAGAAGATGACATATAGTTACAATGTTACTTGAAGTCAATAGAATGCACAAATCAGTGATAAATCTAGAGTATATTCATACCACACACATTCTTACTACAGTATATAGAATGTACTTTTTTAATTGCCGCAAAATCTAGTAAAAAAGTCTAGTCAAGAAACTGTAAAAAAAAGTTTAGTCAAGACAATAGAGGTTGTTTCAAAGCAGCTGTACAGAGATAACAGAAAAATAATGCAACAAATTTTATTTTGGCTGTACAGCAGCTCTAGAAGAGCAGGGCAATCAGTAGTATTGATGAATATTAAGTGTAATTAAGCCATTTTTTCAATAGACAGACCTACTCAAAGAGTACGTGATTTCAGATGCAGCCACTGCATGTGAGTCATTAAATAATTAACTCAATGATTCATACAAACAGACTGAAGAAGACATCAATTTGAGCAAAACTGTTGGTTCTGCTTTTGATTTCATATGAAAATATTGTCCTTGGCAGAGCAAACAGACAGCAAAATATCTGGCGATATTGTCAAGTCAAGTCACCTTTATTTATATAGCGCTTTTTACAATGTAGATTGTTTCAAAGCAGCTTTACAGGAAAAACAATATAAACAAAGTTTGTTTGGCTGAACAGAAGCCCCAAAAGAGCAGGCGAATCAATACAATTGATGAATTTTAAGTGTTAAGTTTCCCCAACTGAGCAAGCCATAGGCGACAGCGGCAAGGAACCAAAACTCCGGCAGGTGACGTAACGAATGAAGAATAGAATGGAGAAAAAACCTTGGGAGAAACCAGGCTCAGTCGGGGGACCAGTTCTCCTCTGGCCAACAGCCAAACAGTGCATGATTATTATACAACAATTCAAGTCCAATATGAAGTCCAATTTGGTCCGGTTAGAGATGGGTTCATGATCGTCACAGGGGAGGGTCCAGTAGAGTCACGGTCTCCGCAGACACTTCAGGGCAGTGCTGTGCTCGTGTCCAGGTCCTTCATCTGATCTGGATACGGCCCGGATACAGCTGCCCACGGTAACCTCGGAATAAACAGAGACCAATATCAGCGTAGATGCCATTCTTCTTCTGATGTATCGAGTACATCAGGTGTTATGGGAATGTTCCCGGTTCCGGCTTATCTAAATTATGCAGCCTAACAATCATTTTACATGATTTGGATTAAAAATGTATGTATAATGTGTTATGTGTATGCCAGGTTGAAGAGATGTGTTTTTAGTCTACATTTAAACTGACAGAGTGTGTCTGCTTCCCGGACTGTAATAGGAAGACTGTTCCAGAGTTTAGGAGCTAAATAGGAAAAGGATCGACCGCCAGCAGTTGACTTTGATATTCTAGGTATTATAAGCTGGTCAGTATTTTGGGATCGCAATAGACGTGAAGGACTATAATGTGTTAAGAGATCGCTCAAGTACTGTGGAGCTAAACCATTTAATGCTTTGTAAGTAATGTAACAACCCACAAGTTATGTTACTGTGGTATCATAGTAGTTGGTTCAGCCAACCACCAGGGGGCTCTAAGTTGTATATCTCTTACAGGATATGAGGTATATAAGTAGAGGAAAGAGAAGGTTTAGAGGAGGAAGCATGGTTTTTCATGACAGGCCAACTAGCAATGAGTCCGGATTGAGAAACCTAGGTTTCATGCTCAATCTAAGTAAGTTTTTCAATGTATTGTTTGGTGTTTTGATTTTCTCTGTTTTTCTTTAGGATTGGAATGTGTAGCTCACGGTTATTGTTTTTGTGAATGTTTTCTAAAAATGCTAATTCTTAGTTTGTGCTTTATTTAGAAGGACTCTTTTATATTGGTGGTTTTAAACACCACTCAATCTTTTGGAGAAAGGACTATCAAGTTCTATTAGGAGTTGAGTCCAAAGTTCGACAAGGATAGAGGGTTTCTTGAAGAAGCACATAAGACATTCATGGGAAACTTTACAATGAACTGTAACTGATTTAAACATCAACATCAACATCGCCGCTGCCATCATCGTCATGATTGATTTCTCTATGAACAATGGACACTGCTTCATAGAGGAACATTGAGGGGTACTTTAATAATGGCGGATAAGTTTATTTTTCATTTGAAACATATGTTGGGTTATTATTGATTGTGTTTTGCATTTACTCTTTATTGTTTGATTCTTCATTGTTTTGTTTTAAAGATGTATTCAAATCGTTTATCTTTAATTTGTTTTGGTTAAAGTCAGTATCCATTATAAACACTTTGGTTGGTTTAAGAGATTTTTGTGGTTAAGGCTGGTTAAATTTATTCAAGGTGCATTTACATGGTTGGTGGGCCCCTCCCTTAAATTTATTATAACAGTTACTTTTAAAATAAGAGTGGACAGTTATAGATTGGCGCCCGAACAGGGACCCCCAAAAAACCTGCATATTTGCTACCATAATCAGCACTATCTCGCACCAAGGAGTTAGTCATACTGCCATGGAAGGGGATGAGGACGTTCCTGTTGTAGACTTCTCATCTGAACCTTTTGTAGTACCAAGGGAACCATTGAAAGATTTAATTAATACTTTTAGTGACTTGTATATTGACTCAGATGATGAAAGTGAGAGAAGCAAGGATAATGCTCAAGATGTACCTGAGGATGACTATTTTCCACCTCCACCTCCACCACAAGAAATGGATCCTGAAGTGAACAACGACCCCTTTATTTCTGTAAAATCCACGATTACACACTTAACAGAACAGATCACATCATTGGAAGATCAGTTAACAGATTTTGGCCAACGGCTGAGTGATAAAGTTCCTTTTGAAGATTTTGAAAACCGATGTAGAATCATTGAGGAAAGGATGTCTTATCGTCTGCAACGTGAATGTGACAAGGTAAAGAAACAACTAGAGTTGTGTGTGCAAGAGTTAGGACAATCTGTAGTAGACTGCTTGAAGAGAAGAGATCGTCAGTTGGACCAAAAATTCCAAACCTTTGTACCAGCTTCATCCACTCCAATCACCCTAGACTCCAAAGCCACAGTTCAATTACCTTCTTCCAGACGGATGTCAGAAAATGCAACATACAATGTGCCATCCGGTCGCTTACCAACTCAAAGTAACCAGACTACAATACAGTATAATCCTCCAGTCAAAATTGATTTTCCCAGCTTTAGTAGTACACAAGATGATGATCCCATTGTATTTGTTGAACGCTGTGAAGAATATTTTGCTGTACGTCCCCTTAATAATGATGAAATCCTTGCATCACTAACAGCAGTCCTCAAAGGTACTGCGAAAGACTGGTGGATGGCAGAACGCAGAAATGTGTATAACTGGAAACAGTTTAAAGAAAAGTTTCTACACTCCTTTCTAAGTGAAGATTATGATGATGTGGCAGCAAGGAGAATATTGGAGAGAAAACAAGGGACCAAGGAAAGTATCAGAGATTTTGCATTTCACTATCGAGCACTTTGCCTGAGATGGAAAAAAGGAATGTCTGAAAAGGAAGTTGTTCAAGCCATCCTGAGAAACTGTAATCCACGGCTTGCCAGTTTGCTACGTGGAACCATCAAGGACGTTGCAGAATTGGTCAGGATTGGAACGCAGATCGAAAGAGACCTTGATGAATCCAAAAGATATTGGAGTCAAGTCAATGTAGAAGAACAGAGGAAGAAAGCTGCTGTAGTTCACGAACCGCAACACAAACCACCACAAGCAAGTACTCGAGTAGTACAATCTTGTCAGAATTCCACGCAACACGACTATAAGAACATTACCCTTCCCATAATTCTACAGGACAGATATGTTGTGGCCATGGTTGACACAGGTAGTACGTTCTCACTGATCCAGGAGTCATGTTGGAGACATTTGAGTCAACAAGAGCAGTACCAACCTAGTGAAGGACAATCCTTTCTGCTGGCCAATGGTCAAGAACAGACTGCAATTGGTAAAGTTGTATGGAAAGGTGAAATTCATGGACTATCAGTGGATCTATCATTATTTATTATGCAGGATGCTGACTTGACCGTACCAATCATTCTTGGGATGGATTTTCTGTTACAGACAGGAATGGTGCTAGACTTTCAAAAAGCTCAGTTCAGCCTGCCTGCCAAAGAAGGTGTTATGGAAGTTAATACTTTTCCTTTCCACCACCACCACCGTTACCCCACTATGCACTTTTATCTTGCTGTTCCCTCGCCTGCCTATGGCAATGAAACCTACATGATGATACATAAACTTACTCTACAAGCAGAAGCCGATCAACAAACAAGACAAGAGCTGCAGAATTTGATGTTAAATTGGCCTACTGTTTGTACTCAAGAAATTGGACACACTAACCTTATTAAACATCGCATCATTACCACTGATGAAGTGCCGGTAAGACGACGTGCTTACAAAGTTTCCATGGAGAAACAACATTTCATTGAAACACAAACACAGGAATTACTGGACAAAAAGATAATTCAGATGTCGTCTTCTCCTTGGGCTTCTCCAGTGGTGGTAGTGCAGAAGAAGGATGGAGGATCAAGATTTTGTATTGATTATCGTGGACTCAATGCTAAAACCCACCTTGATGCTTACCCTATGCCCCAGATTCAGGACATTCTAGAATCGCTAAGTGGAGCCACTGTTTTTAGTACGCTAGATCTCAAGAGTGGCTACTGGCAGTTAGAGATGGCGCCTGGAAGCATCCAGAAGACAGCTTTTGTAACGTCGTCCGGATTATATGAATTTGTACGTCTGCCTTTCGGCCTGAAAAATGCTGCAGCCTCTTTTCAGAGGTTAATGGAACACGTACTACGTGAAATAAAGGGAAAATGTTGCATGGTATATATTGATGACATTGTGGTATATTCCAAAACCATGACGGAACATCTCAAACACCTTCATCAGGTATTTACATGTCTCCACAAAGCCGGACTCACACTTAACCTTCAGAAATGTAACTTCATTCAAAAGTCACTTTCATTCCTTGGACACATAATTTCTGATAAAGGTGTAGAAACTGATCCAGCTAAAGTCTCAGTAGTCAAATCCTTCCCCACACCTCAATCCATCAAAGATGTTCAAAAATTTCTAGGATTGGCAGGCTGGTACCACCGTTTTATACCTCTGTTTTCCGAGAAAGCTGCACCTCTCCATGCTTTAAAGCTGAAAAATGCAACCTGGGTCTGGACGGAGCAATGTCAACAAGCGTTTGACACAATCAAGAAGGATCTGATACAAGCACCGGTTTTAATTTCACCTGATTTTAACAAAGCTTTCCGAGTGCAGACCGACGCAAGCGACATTGGCTTGGGAGCTGTTCTTACACAGGAAACAGCTGGAGAAGAACAAGTGATTGCGTATGCTTCCAGATTGCTCAAAGGAGCAGAGAAAGCATACTCTGTATCAGAGAAAGAGTGTTTGGCTGTAGTGTGGGCTGTGGAGAAGTGGCGTCAATATTTGGAAGGTCGGTCATTTGAAATAGTAACTGACCATGCTGCTCTTACATGGGCTTTTCAGCATCCAAAACCATCTTCACGCCTCATCCGTTGGACAATACGTCTACAAGGATTCCATTTCACTGTAAAATACAGGAAAGGACAATGCAATGTAGTTCCTGACGTATTATCTAGAATCCAAGGTCACGATGCTTCACCTGACACAATGTTCGTCGTAAACACTCCCACGACCAACACATCGTTTGTCAATATGCCGGTAGATCTCACTCAGATTGCTACATCACAGAATCAGGACCCAGAAGTTCAAGAGTTAATTCACAAGGTACAGAATCAGAGTACACCAGACGCTTCACGAGTTCATTACCTTTTGAAAAATGGATTTCTTTTCCGCAGCATACCTGATGGTCAGAAAGGACAGAAACTTCAACTGGTCATACCGGCTATTCATCAGGAAGCATTTCTACAGTACGCCCACAACAACCCACTCAGCGGGCACCTGGGAAAATTGAAAACTCTTCTAAGACTTTTAGAAACGGTATACTGGCCGAGGATTAGGGCTGATGTGTGGAAACACTGTAAAGAGTGTCACATTTGTCAAAGGTACAAACCCTCACTGACAAAGTTGTCTGGACATTTGCAAAGTATTCCGGTTGTTGAGCCTGGGTATATGATAGGGGTTGATCTCATGGGTCCTTTTCCCAAAAGTGCCAAACAAAGCGAACATCTTCTTGTTACTGTTGATTACTGTTCCAAATGGGTAGAACTTTTTCCTTTGAGGAAAGCAAAAGCTCCACAGATAGCCAAGATTCTGATAGAAGAAATCTTCACCAGATGGGGAACCCCGGCCTATCTAGTATCAGATCGAGGAACGCAGTTCACATCAAACCTTCTCAGTTTGATATGCAAACAGTGGGGGGTGGTTCAAAAACTGACTACAGCTTATCACCCTCAGACAAATTTGACAGAACGGGTTAATCGCAACCTGAAAACCATGATTGCATCCTATGTTGAAGAGCAACATCGCCAGTGGGATAAGTGGTTACCCGAATTCAGGTATGCCATTAATACTGCTTGGCATGAAAGCACAGGATTTACACCAGCAGAAATAGCTCTTGGACGTAAACTCAAGGGACCAATGGAGAGAGCTTTTCAACAACCACCCAATCCTGTTGATTCAGCGTATCCCATACTCGACAGGCAAAAACAACTCATCAGCTTAGTAAAAGAAAATGTTGAAAGGGCTCAAGCTAAGCAGAAACGGTACTACGACCAACGTCGAAAACACACACAGTTCCAGGTTGGAGATGTAGTTTGGGTACGGACTCATCCCTTATCCAGAGCAGATGAGGGATTCATGGCTAAACTTTCTGCTAAATGGAAAGGTCCGGCGAAGATAGTTAGAAGGTTAGGTCCGGTTAATTACTCTGTAGTTTTTTTTAACGATTCGACCAACATCGATACCTACCATGTACAGAACCTTAAGATTTGTCATGGTCACGACAATTCTTCATTTGAGCAGGGGGGTATGTAACAACCCACAAGTTATGTTACTGTGGTATCATAGTAGTTGGTTCAGCCAACCACCAGGGGGCTCTAAGTTGTATATCTCTTACAGGATATGAGGTATATAAGTAGAGGAAAGAGAAGGTTTAGAGGAGGAAGCATGGTTTTTCATGACAGGCCAACTAGCAATGAGTCCGGATTGAGAAACCTAGGTTTCATGCTCAATCTAAGTAAGTTTTTCAATGTATTGTTTGGTGTTTTGATTTTCTCTGTTTTTCTTTAGGATTGGAATGTGTAGCTCACGGTTATTGTTTTTGTGAATGTTTTCTAAAAATGCTAATTCTTAGTTTGTGCTTTATTTAGAAGGACTCTTTTATATTGGTGGTTTTAAACACCACTCAATCTTTTGGAGAAAGGACTATCAAGTTCTATTAGGAGTTGAGTCCAAAGTTCGACAAGGATAGAGGGTTTCTTGAAGAAGCACATAAGACATTCATGGGAAACTTTACAATGAACTGTAACTGATTTAAACATCAACATCAACATCGCCGCTGCCATCATCGTCATGATTGATTTCTCTATGAACAATGGACACTGCTTCATAGAGGAACATTGAGGGGTACTTTAATAATGGCGGATAAGTTTATTTTTCATTTGAAACATATGTTGGGTTATTATTGATTGTGTTTTGCATTTACTCTTTATTGTTTGATTCTTCATTGTTTTGTTTTAAAGATGTATTCAAATCGTTTATCTTTAATTTGTTTTGGTTAAAGTCAGTATCCATTATAAACACTTTGGTTGGTTTAAGAGATTTTTGTGGTTAAGGCTGGTTAAATTTATTCAAGGTGCATTTACATGGTTGGTGGGCCCCTCCCTTAAATTTATTATAACAGTTACTTTTAAAATAAGAGTGGACAGTTATAGTAATTAGCAAGATTTTAAAATGTATTCGGTGTTTAATAGGAAGCCAGTGCAGGTTTGACAGAACTGGGCTAATATGCTCATACTTCCTGGTTCTAGTAAGAACTCGAGCTGCTGCATTTTGGACCAGCTGGAATTTGTTTATTAAGCGTGCAGGGCAACCACCTAGTAAAGCATTACAATAATCTAGCCTTGAACTCATGAACGCATGAACTAACTTTTCTGCATTTGTCTTAGATAGCATATGTCGCAATTTAGATATATTTTTAAGAAGGAAGAACGCCGTTTTACAGATGCTAGAAACATGGCTTTCAAATGAAAGATTGGTGTCAAAGAGCACACCCAGGTTTCTAACTGACGACGAAGACTTGACAGAGCAGCCATCGAGTGTTAAGCAGTAGTCTAGATTATTATGTGCTGAACTTTTTGGTCTAATAATTAGAATCTCTGTTTTTTCAGAATTTAGCAGTAGAAAGTTATTAGTCATCCAATTTTTTATATCGGTTATGCATTCTGTTAATTTAGTGAATTTGTTCGTTTCATCAGGATGAGAAGAAATATAGAGCTGAGTATCATCAGCGTAACAATGAAAGCTAATGCCATGCTTCCTAATAACTGCACCCAAAGGAAGCATGTACAGGGTGAAAAGCAATGGTCCTAACACTGAACCTTGAGGAACTCCATACTGAACTTGTGACCGATATGACATCTCCTCATTTACTGCTACAAACTGATAACGGTCAGATAAGTATGATTTGAACCAGGCTAATGCAACTCCACTAATGCCAACATAATTTTCAAGTCTATTCAGAAGGATTTTGTGGTCAATTGTATCAAATGCAGCACTAAGGTCCAGTAAGTCAAGTCAAGTCAAGTCACCTTTATTTATATAGCGCTTTTTACAATGTAGATTGTTTCAAAGCAGCTTTACAGGAAAAACAATATAAACAAAGTTTGTTTGGCTGAACAGAAGCCCCAAAAGAGCAGGCGAATCAATACAATTGATGAATTTTAAGTGTTAACTTAAGTAACACTAACAGAGAGATACAACCACGATCGGATGATAAGAGCAAATCATTTGTAACTCTAATGAGAGCAGTCTCAGTACTATGATATGGTCTAAATCCTGACTGGAAATCCTCGTAGATGCTGTTTCTTTCTAGAAAGGAACATTGTTGTAAAGATATTGCCTTTTCTAGAATCTTTGACAAGAAAGGTAGATTCGATATCGGCCTGTAATTAACTAATTCTGTAGGATCAAGTTGTGGTTTTTTAATAAGCGGTTTAATTACAGCCAGCTTAAAGGTTTTTGGTACGTATCCTAATGACAAAGAAGAATTAATTATATTAAGAATAGGATCTATGATTTCTGGAAGCATCTCTTTCAGTAGCTTAGTCGGTATTGGGTCTAGCATACATGTTGTTGATTTTGATGATTTAACGAGTTTAGACAATTCTTCCTCCCCAATAGCAATGAAGGATTGGAATTTTTCTTCAGGGACACTAAAATGTACTGTATTTTGGAATATTGTAGTAGACTGTTGCATGTTTATTATTTTCTCTCTAATATTATCAATTTTGCAAGTAAAGAAGTCAATGAAGTCATTAGTGCTGTGCTGATTTAAAGCATCTGGGGTTGAGGATTTATTTCTTGTTAATTTAGTCACTGTATCAAATAAATACCTAGGGTTGTATTTGTTTTCTTCTAAGAGGGTAGAAAAGTAAGTAGATCTAGCTGATCTTAAGGCCTTTCTGAATGCAATAGAGCTGTCTTTCCATGAAATGCGAAAAACCTCTAGCTTAGTTTTTTTCCAGCTCCGCTCCATTTTTCTGGCTGCTCTCTTGAGGGCCCGGGTGTGCTCGTTGTACCACGGTGTTGGACTATTTTCTTTAATCTTCTTTAAGCGTAACGGAGCAACAGTGTCTAAAGTGCTGGAAAAGAGAGAGTTTATAGTTTCTGTTGCAACATCAGGTTCTTCTAGGCTATCTGGGATGTTAAGTAGATGAAACTGATCGGGAAGATTATTTATAAAGCTATCTTTTGTGTTAGGAGTGATAGTTCTACTATATTTATAACAGGGAGTTAGTTTTTCGACTTTGGCTAAAGGTAATCTACACGCAACTAAGTAATGATCTGAGATGTCATCGCTCTGCTGCATAATTTGAACAGTATCAACATTGATCCCATATGACAATATTAGATCTAAAGTATGATTACGAGAATGAGTGGGTCCTGATACATGTTGTGTAACTCCAATAGAGTTTAAAATGTCTCTAAATGCCACTCCCAATGCGTCTTTTTCATTATCTACATGGATGTTAAAATCACCAACGATTATGACTTTATCTGCAGACATTACTAATCCTGAGAGGAAATCAGCAAATTATTTGATAAAGTCTGTATGGTGCCCTGGTGGCCTGTATAGAATAGCCAGCACAAAAGTTAAACAGGAATTATTACTTACACTAGATAATTTTACATTGAGGACCATCACTTCAAAAGAATTATATTTCAAATTAGACCTTTGAGCAGTACTCATCGTGTTACTATAAATTACAGCAACACCTCCTCCTTTACCTTTCAGACGAGGCTCATGTTTATAACAGTAATCTTGAGGGGTGGACTCATTTAAAGTAATATAATCGTCTGGTTTTAGCCAAGTTTCTGTCAAACACAGCACATCTAGTTTATGATCTGTAATCATATCATTTACAATAAGTGCTTTTGAGGAAAGGGATCGTATACTCAGTAACCCAAGCTTTATCATTTGTTCATTTGTGTTATATCCGTTCTTAGCTGTTTGTAAATCAATTAAATTTTTACTCTTAAACGATTTTGAGAGATTTTTGTATTTGCTAATTCGGGGAACAGACACAATCTCTATAGGATGATATCTAGGTGAAAGAGTCTCTATGTGTTGGAATTTATCTGACCTCTGTGACGTGAGACAGCTAGCAGACGGTCGGTTTAGCCAGTTTGTCTGCTTCCTGACCTGGACCCCAGTTAGTCAAGGTTTAGCTCTAAGACTATATGCCAAATTATTAGAGAGAAGAGCGGCACCATCCCAGGTGGGATGAATACCATCTCTTTTCAACAGGTCAGGTCTGCCCCAAAAACTTTTCCAATTGTCTATAAACCCTATGTTATTCCGCGGGCACCACTTAGACATCCAGCCATTGAGTGAGGATAATCTGCTAAGCATCTCATCACTCCTGCGCATAGGAAGAGGGCCAGAGCAAATTACGGTGCCTGACATCGTACTTGCGAGTTCACACACCTCTTTAATATTACTTTTAGTGATCTCCGACTGACGAAGTCGGACATCATTAGCGCCGACATGAATAACAATCTTAGAATATTTACGATTAGCCTTAGCCAGCACTTTTAAATTTGCTTTGACGTCAGGCGCTCTGGCTCCCGGCAAACATGTGACTATGGTGGCTGGAGTCTCTATTTTCACATTCCGAGTAATAGAATCACCAATCACTAGGGCACTTTCAACAGGTTTCTCAGTGGGTGCGTCACTGAGTGGGGAGAACCTGTTTGATGTTCTGATCGGAATGGAACAGTGGTTTTTTGACCCGCGATTATGCCGTCTCACAGTCACCCAGTTGCCCTGCTGCACGGGCTCTACAGCCGGAACCGAACAATGTACAGGGTTTGCTAAGCTAGTCACATCCAAAGTAGTATCTAAAGCCCTTGCATTCTTACTATCCTCGATTAAAGTTTGGATGCGTGTCTCTAATTCTGAAACCTTCTCTGTCAGCCTAACTATGTCCCTACATTTATGACATGTGAAGCCGAAAGACTGTCACAGCTGACAGAGACAGAAAGACTATGCATGAAGCAGGCAGTGCAAGTGACAATTTTGAGAGAAGATGACATGACTCACCGCGTGTGTTGATCCAACTTGTTGACCAGTTGTTTGATGAAGTCGGGAAAAAAGGCGCGAGCGAGAAAAACGCTGTATGCACGGACAGTAAGATAGCACAATGCTAACGCGTTTAGCGACTTAGATTAAAGCTAACGATTACAATATATTAAATAATCTAATATTGTATTTAGCAATACAAACGAACGTCGAGTTTAAGATCTAAAACAAAAATCAAGTTTATATGACAGTACAAACGCAAACGCAATCCACTCGAGCAGACAGGAAACAGCAGTGCAGCAGTCAAAAACGGTCCGTCTGGAACAATCAGCCACCTGTTTGATTGTATCTAAAATCACTGTAAATTTTATAGATTCAGTATCACACACACACATGTGCTGTTGATTTGAATACTGCGTCACAACTTGAAACTACTCATGTGATTCAAATCTTAAATATCAAATTTAGATGTGTGTATATATATATATATATATATATATATATATATATATATATATATATATATATATACAGTGGAGTTCAGTTATGTTGACGGCCTCGGGGTTGCAAAAAGCATCAAGATAACCGATGATCAAGAAAACCAACAGCCGATATGACGATTTGTTTGATGAAGCGATCGGCATGCTATAAAAATATACATACATATATGTTTGCTAACAACAAAAGGCATATGTGCACCAAATAACAACAGAGATTACAATAAAACACACCTTCCATTCTCGATACAAACTTTTAATTATATTTTCCAACATTGCAAACACAATGTTCGCTCACGGCGTAAACACAGTCACAACACACATAAACACATTCGCTCAAAACAGTAATTTCGCTCGGACACAGTTCTGAAAGTATTGCACACGCGGTTACTATGGTTTCTTCACAAACTCTAAAATGCTTTGTTGCTTTTTGCCTTTAACAAAGTAACGACGTCTTTGTTGATCTCAATGTAATCTGGGAATTCCTGGACAATGATGCTTCACTGAACACACACTCTCACTGCAGAAGTGCTTGCCTCACTGAACACACACACTCACTGCAGAAGATTGACTCACTGAACACACACACTCACTGCAGACGCGCATGACTCTGCTCAACTCCTGCGCCTCCTCTTCCAAGATAGCATCTAGAAGTTCTCTTTCAAGCATACGTTTCGGTGTCTCACTATGGGATAAGCCCCTTCCGTATTCCTCAGAAGCCCTATTACAGCCCTATTCTTCCTCCCTCAGTATAAATTATGGACACAACGTCATCACGACATTCAAAAACCTCTTCTCGCTTCACACCAGAAGCCTTCTATCTGCTTCGAACACAAACTACTGGTCACCACGCCATTATTCACTGGTTCCTTCAATCTGCACTCCAGTTGATTGCAAGGACTGTTCAAATCAACGATGGCTGCAGCAATGCAGACTATTCCGGCTAGCGAGGGAGATTCGGTGTGACTCTGTTCATGCAGGAAAAAGATTTCAAGCAAAGACACACACCAGGTATGCTCTGCATGTCTTGGGGTGAAACATGCCCAGTTAGCCATCGACAATCCCGGTTCCTGTGAACACTGCGCATGCTTCACCATGAAGAGCCTCCGACGCAGACTAGCACGCCAAGTTAGCCTGTCAGGCCAGGAACCCCTCATGTCATCTAGCCCCGCTCCAGCTGCCACTCCGCTGGTGACCACACCTGTAGTGCTGCCCACCACGGCAGCTCTATCCTGGGGTGAACAGCTTGACGCGTGCGTCCCTCTTTCTGCTATGCCTAGCATGGACTAGGAAGAGGACGTCTTTGACCTAGAGGACAAGGGACAGTCGGATTTTCTTCTCTCCGAAGAGGAGGAGGACTTCGTGGACTCTCCCTTCCTCCCCCCTGCGCACCCGGCACAACTGCTCTCTGCGGCGGGTTCCATGGAAGAGGCGGGTGGGGCACCATCCTCCCCGCTTCTCAGTGTTGATCTGCAGGATGTGTGCAAATGCGCTGCAGAGAAACTAAATATTCCATGGCCGACCGAGGGTAAGAGGGTAAGAGACTGCCGAGCGCAAAACGGGCAGCACGGCAGCTCCTTCCGGTGTTCTCAGAGCTCCTAGAGGAGGTCGCGGTTACCTGGAGGGACAAGCCATTTACAAGCAAGATGACCGTGCAAGCCGCGGGCAAGGCCATGGCCACAATGGTCATTGAAGAGAGAGGACGATGGCTTAATTTGGCTAATCTCTCTGACAGAGAAAAAGAAGCCATCCTGGACGCACCAGTGGTCGCAGAGGGCATTTTCGGCTGACACTGATGCAAAAGAGGTGCGAGGAAAAGAAGAGGGCTGACGAGGCTTTGCAACTCTGTTTGCCTAGAAAGTCACAGACTGCACTCCCTCAGCCACCTCGGCAGACCTTCGCACAAGCTACGGCCCACCCACCACCCACCTTTCACATACCCAAACGGCAGAGACCAAACGTGAATGTGGCGGGTCCGAGCGGGGTGCCAGAACAGAGAACTGCCTGGCATAGGAAGAAATACCCGTCTGCGTCAGATCAGACAGTCCAGCCGGCTCCTCAACCTCATATTCAGCACCTTCAGGGAGCGAGGAGGAATAAGAAGGAAGTTTGACGAGTTCCACAACAGGGAAAGGAGTTCACAGCCCCCCCGCTTACAAGCTCCCGACCCTCAAACTTTCAGCGTTCAAGGGATGTTTCTCAAAGATCCCAAGTGTTCCGTTTGGGCAGCAGAGCCCAGTTGGGCCAAGGGAAGCAGAGCAGTGAAAAGAACGAGAGAGGGTGCAGTGGTCACAACTGTCATAAACACTTTCCATGTTCAAATATTAATAAAGTTTTCAATGTACCCCCCAAAAATTTTGCAAAACATAATGCCCCCAAAAAAATTTGCAAAACACATTGACGGAACACAGTATAACACCATCTCAGAGGGTTATCGCTCCCTTAGAGATGGTGAGCTACCTAGACTCTGTCCAAGCGCAAAGTGTTCACACATGCGCAGTACAGACCAAAAGCTCATTCATGACTCAGCCACACGATGGCGCGAGAACACTGCAAATAAACAATTGCACACTGTCCCGTTGGGTATTGAGAACAATACAGTTCGGGTACAGACTGCAGTTTGCATTTCAAGGGGATAATTAATTCCAGAGTGCGGGGAGAATTAAAACATGTTCTTCAGGAGGAAATTTCCTCTCTGTTGAACAAAAAGGCGATAAGAGTGGTTCCACCCGAGCAAAGTCACGATGGGTTTTACTCGAGATACTTTCTCGTTCCGAAGAAAGGGATCCACGCCCTTTGTCCCATACTAGATCTACGAGCTCTGAACAAATACTTAAGAAAGTACAGGTTCAGAATGCTCACCCATTCCACACTCCTCAATATGATGCGTCCCGGCAACTGGTTTACCTCGATCGACCTGAAGGATGCATACTTTCACGTAAAGATATATCCACCCCACAGGAAATACCTGAGGTTTCCTTTCCTTGGCGTGGCATACGAGTATATGGTTCTCCCTTTCGGCCTGTCTCTCAGCCCGAGAGTGTTCGTAAAGTGTACAGAAGCGGCCCTGACTCCACTCAGAGAAAAGCTTCACTTGATGGTTCACTTGATGTCACACTGAATTCCGGAGGGGGAAAAGCGTCTCTTTCCGCACATGTCTCAGATTATTGGGACTGATGGCCTCAGCCCTGATAGTGGTTCATTTAGGCAGACCGTTCATGAGAGAGTTCCAACGCTGGGTAACATCCCTGATGTTGGACTCATTACGACACTCCCGGAGGAGTGGCCACTGCGCCAGTGGAATCATCCGACCTTTCTGGTTCAGGGGGTTCCAATGGGCATGGTTCAAGCCAGAAAAGTCATAACAACAGATGCGTCGCTGTCCAGTTGGGGGGGGCATTCACAAGGGCAGGATAGTGAATGGAAGATGGGATCACTATCTGACCAATCTTCACATAAACTACCTGGAAATGCTAGCCGTTTTTCTGGCTTTGAAGCATTTTCTGCCTTTCTTAAGCGGGCATCATGTTCTTGTGAGAACAGACAACACTACTGTTGTGGCTTTCACAAATCAACAGGGGGGGGTCTCAGATCACTGTCCCTACACATGTTGGCACGCAAACTGATTTTATGGAGCAGTGCCAACCTTTTATCCCTGAGAGCGACGCACGTACAGGGGATCATGAACCACGGTGCGGATCTGCTGTCCCGGGGCAATCCTCTCTACCGGGAGTTGAAATTGAACAGGGAAGTGGTCGAACAGATTTGGAGCATATACGGGAGAGCGACAGTAGATCTGTTTGCGTCCCACGACAATGCTCAGTGTCCTCCGTTTTTCTCCCTGAAGGATCACAGCACATAGGATTCCCACCGATAGCGTTAATATCCCCCACACTCCACAGAGTGAGGGAGGAGAGACTCAAACTGATATTGATAGCTCCGAGATGGCCAGGGAAATACTGGCTGGCGGAGATCATACATATGCTTTACAGAGACCCGTGGTCTCTCCCATTGCGCAGAGACAGGCAGGGTGCGAGATCTTTAAAAAGAGTTTTGTTCCAAATGCCATCTCAATCCTTAACAGGTTACAAAGCTGAACTTTAACATTTATTTATTTATGTTTTGCTTCATGTGGATATGTGTTTTTTTTTTTCTCTTTGTGAGCGTGTACTGTATGACAGTGTGTGATAACAAATTTCCCGTAAGGGACAATAAATGATTCTATTCTATTCTATTCTATTCTATTCTATTCTATTCTATTCTATTCTATTCTATTCTATTCTATTCTATTCTATTCTATTCTATTCTATTCTTTCATCCTCACCCAGAACGCCTGGCACTATGGGCCTGGCCAGTGAGTGATTAAATCTGAATAAAACTGGTCTGTCGGACAGTGTTATCAGAACCATAAAAAATGCTAGAGCTTCATCGACTAGATCTCTATATGAGTGCAAATGGGGTGTATTTGAACGCTGGTGCACTGCTAAACACGAAATTCCCTTTCAGTGTTCAGTGGCAGTTGTTTTATCATTTCTACAAGACTTGATAGATCAAGTTTTCAACGATAAAGATGTTTCTGGCTGCTGTATCGGCTTGTCACGTAGGTTTTGATAAAAAAAAAACGCTGGGCAGCACCCTTTAGTGTGCAGGTTCATGAAGGGGGCCCGTCGCGTTTTGCCAATTTCAAAACCGCTATCTCCCTCATGGGATTTGGCACTGGTGCTTGATGCTCTTTCAGTGTCCCCATTCGAGCCACTTGATGAGATTGACTTCAGAATACTGTCGTTTAAGACGGCATTGTTGTTAGCTCTGGTTTCAGCGAAACGCGTGAGCGAGATTCACGCGCTTTCAGTGCATTCAGCATGTATGCAGTTCATGCCTGGGGATGCAGGAGTGGTTCTGAAACCAAATTCTGCGTTTATGCCCAAAATAATTAATTCTATCATTCCTCTGGAATTGAGAGCTTTCTATCCACCGCCTTTTGCTTCATCGGAACAGCAAAAGCTAAATGTGTTGTGCCCAGTATGCGCGCTACGCATTTACACAGAAAGAACCAGAGGGTTCAGAGAGAGTAATCAGCTGTTCGTGTCCTGGGCAAAACCACACACGGGGAAGCCGATTACTAAGCAGCGTTTATCGCATTGGATAGTGGAGGCGATTTCGTTGGCATATTCCAGTAAGGGTCTTGTGCCCCCATCTGGTTTACGTGCACACTCAACTAGGGGGATGTTAACTTCCTGGGCTCTCTTTAAAGGAGTCACGATACAGAACATATGTGAAGCAGCGAGTTGGTCCTCGCCGCTTACATTTGCACGGTTTTATAAACTAGATGTTACGGCTCAAACTCTAGCACATGCAGTATTGAGCGTAGGATCTGAGTGATGACTCGTCGGCCCCGGACGCAGTGATTGTGGTTGGCAGAAGATTTTGAGACAGGCTATCTGGCAATACAGGAGTAAAGCTATCCCATCCCAGTGAGACACCTCACTTAATGCTATCAGAGAACCAGGGTTACGCAAGCAACCTATTGTTCTCTTTCAAGCATACGTTTCGGTGTCTCACTAGATCACCATCCTTGCTGTGTGAAGCGAGGAAGAGGTGTGCTTGTTTTTGAATGTCGTGATGACGTTGTGTCCATAATTTATACTGAGGGAGGAAGACACTCCCAGACAAAACGTCACATCTGCCAGCCAATTGGGGCTGGCGTAATGTAATAGGGCTTCTGAGGAATACGGAAGGGGCTTATCCCATAGTGAGACACCGAAACGTATGCTATCAGAGAACCGGGGTTACGCAAGTAACCTATTGGCTTTAGACTTCCGCGAGTCTTAGACACCCGCCACTTCCGCAAGTTCTTCTGCGGCTGTGCGGCACTGTGAGTGAAGATCCACGTGCAACACGAACTCAGTGCATGCACAGTGAACTAGGTCCCATCATTAGCCACGACTTGTCCCTCTTTTGTGCTCGAGATATCAGTGTTCGGCGACATTAAAGAATCGACGTAACCGATGAGAAAATACTAAGACAAATTGGGAGTTTGGCGGTTCCACTTCAAAAACGTCGACATAATAGTATTGGCGAGTTAACCATGAGTTGATATATGTGAACTCCACTGTATATATACATCATTTTAAGTTATTATTAAGATATCTAAAAAAATTTTTTTCAATAATATCTTTATAAATTAACATTAACAATTTTATTTTAAAGTGTTAATTTGTCTAATTCAGTCTTGCCAAATATTGTTAAAGATATGATGCAAGCCTTGATTTAGCTGTGTTTTTATGAATTGTGTTTTGTCAGAATTGCAACTGGATTTAATTTCCTCATCTACAATCGGCCACAGCATGCTTTGTGTCAACAGACAAGCTGTAAATGATTTCTGAAATTAAATCTGACTCATGTCTTGAACCTGCCCAGAATACCCACACATTTTACAACTATGCAGTATGACTTATTATAGGCACAGCCGCAAACATGTATTTCAGCGATGAATCTATTAAAAGCAGAAGAGGATGCAGACTTGAAGGTGTACTAACTGTGACTTCAGATGTTGGGCAATTCATCAAGTAAATCTTATTGATTTGGCCATCTTACAGCTCCACAGCTGGTTTTCTTTGTATATTCAGGTCGTAAGACTATTTTTGTCAGGACATTCCTAAAATGAGGCTTATTTTCTCACAGCTGCTGCACCAACATCCGCCTGGAAAATGGAACAACACTATTTGACATTTTTATAAAAACTTTAATGACGCTTTTTCACGTTATGTAACTTGACCTCTGTGCTTTAGCTGTATATCATATAACCTTCCCTGAGCCTTCTGAATTCATTTACGTGTCAGCTGCTCTTGCAACGTGCTACCTTGTTAGAGAAACAATAGAGAGCTCTCGAAACGCTGTCGTTCCACTCAGCTGGCGCACCAGTTTGTTACAAACCTTTAGTGCTTTCAGTACACCACAACACTTTCAGTTAATTCAGGGATAAAAGCTTGAAACCACAGAAAGCATCTCCTAGTGCTGCAAAGCATGTGGGCCAAAAATATCTTGCCAGTTTTGCAATTGCTATTGGTAAATTCAAAACTGCGAGGACTCTGACAGCAATTCTTGGCGAATTCAATCAGACCTGTCATGAGTTGCCTGCATTAGAGTAATTAAGTATTGATGCTTGCGTAACAAAAGTTTATGTAGCTATTACAGTACAAAGCTGTTGTGCTATTGTTGCTACATTGCTGTTTTTATAAAAGTTTATTATGCAATCAGCCATTCATTTTTTTGAATTATGTCATTTGAATGGTTGATTTCAATAAACTGATCCAAAAGCTAAAGGTTCACTGAATTTTTTATTTTTTTAGTCTCTTGCATTTGTACAATTGTTCTGCTCAATATTTTCACCATTGAGATGTTTTGTGTAAGAGTAAGATTTTCTTTTTCCCTGAATGAAATTGAAGGGATAGTTCACCCAATTCATCTTTGGAACTCAAGAGAAGATATTTTAATGACAGCATTGACAACTGTGTAACTAGCACTTTCAAGCCCTATAAAAACATAATTTACTACTTGGACGCTTCAAAAAAGTTCATAAAGAGAGTTGTTAAACTAATTCATATGAAGTGAGAGGTTTAGTCTCGGTCCTTTTATTTGATGAAAAGATTGAATTTAGGCTTTTATTCTAAATAAACATTCATCAACATCAGAAGATCAAGTGAGAGAACCAATGAGGTTCATTCTCATGTTACCATCACTGGATTAAATTACATATTAAAATATATTCATATACTTTAATATATTATATTCAAAACTATAATACAAATATAAATTGTAATAACATTTCACACTATTTTATATCAAATCAATGCATCATTGGTGAATAGATTTGTCACCAAGAGACCGCTTTTTAAAAAACATTAAAAATCCTACCTACCCCAAACGTTTAAATGCTACTGCATATAACTTAAGTGTTTACATTTATTTTTAATTATATATTTTTAATTGGTGGCTATTTTAGCTGAATTGTAATAAATACTCTTCCGATTACAAATGCAAATATTGAGATTGCATTTGTAAATAAATTAGTTTGTTGGTAGGTTTTAGTGTATAGTCAACTAAAGATTACTGTGCAAACACTAAAAGTCACAATGTAGTGTAATTTCTTGATTTGGTATTATATGTCATGTACTCTTTGTTTCTCCGCAGTGTTTCTGACGTTCTTTGGTTTGGCCAGTATTGGTCTGAGCTGTCTGGTGGCGCTCTTCTTGTATCATGTGGTGTTTGGAGTGAAATACCTCGGCATTCTCAACGGAGTGGCAGCCTTCGTCATCATCGGCATTGGTGAAAATAAGAAACTATTAACCTCTGAACTTTCCACGCTATAAAGGAACATGTTCTTTGGTCTTACCATCTTCCTGTCTCTTTCCTTCTAGGTGTGGATGATGTGTTTGTGTTCATAAGTACTTTCAGACAGTCCGCCCACCTGACTTGTTCAATGCAGCGTATGATTTACACAGTAAAGACGGCAGGGAGAGCCACGTTCCTCACGTCCTTCACGACGGCGGCTGCATATGCTGCAAACACCTTCTCACAGGTGCAGACAGCGATTTTCAAAAAAAAAAAAAAAAAAAAAGTGATTTTCAAAACAAAGATGTGCTAAAATTGAGACCATTTTGAAAAAGTATGCTGGGAACAAAATCTGCACTTTCGTGGGATTTTATTCAATTCACATTATTAAGTACATTTTAGTATTTGACAGACACTTTTATTTAAAGCGACTTACATTGCATTTTAGGAACACATTGAATTAGGTCTTGCTTTCCCTGGGATCGAACCCATGACCTTGTTAACACCAATGCTCTACTGATTGAGCTACAGGAAAGCTATAATTGTAATTGGTAGCAATTAAACAGGCTTTTTTTCCAGCTATATCTTTATGAGCTTTCTATGTAAATTACCTCTGTTGTGATTGGCTAACCTCGACGTACCAACTTAACAACTACAGTTGGTTGCTTAATACTACACAGGCATATGCCATGATATCAGTACCGTGATGATGTTTGCTTGTACCCTATTACAGTATTAGTAACATAATATAATTAATTCCAATGGAAAGTAACACAATACAAAAAGTCATGCTCTAATCATGACCTGTGACCCTTATATTCTGTATTAAGGGGTTTTCCTGCCATTACAGCAGTTTAAGCTTTAAGAGATGTGATAAAATGTCCCAAAAGTCCTGAGTGAACCAACAGATTCGCATGTGACCTGTTTGAAGCTCAGGATCTGACATCAATCAAAAAATAAACACAAATGATGTAATACTACGCAAGAACATGTAAAAAAGACAGTCAAACATTTATTTTTCTTTAAAGAGAGGTCTTGTTTTATTCACAGTAGCTTTTATGCCCATGGGACTCTTATGTTTCTGTCACCATCTCATGTTTATTCACTAGCATATTGGCGTAGTGAGAATCCCAGTGGTTAATTTATTTTAAAACATGCAAAGGAAAAAATAAATAAATCAACCAACACCTGACGTGTGACCTTTATCTGTTTTGCATGCGTCATTAGATCCCAGCGGTTCATGACTTCGGTCTGTTCATGTCTCTCATTGTGAGCTGCTGCTGGCTTTGGGTGTCCATTCTCATGCCTGCTGCCCTTTGCATCTGGACCCAGTGTGGAGCTGCCCATGGCAACCCCTGTCCCAAATGGTAGAGTTGTTATGTCTTTCCAAATATCTTTTGAGAGTTACTCTCTTTGAATTTTATTACGCTTATCACATTAATCATTCATTAAAGGTATATTTGCGGTATGACGACTTCTGTGGAATGCAAAGAAGACATTTTTGAAATTTAAGTTTGGCTCAGAAAATTCTTCAAAATATATATTGTATGTTTTTTTTAAGAAAGACAGTCAAGGTTTGAAATGATATGTGAATAAATGACAAAATGTTATGCCTTTAAAATCACATAAAATCATATCTTTCCAGACCCGTATAACTTTCTTTCTTCTGCGGAACACAAACAGAGAAACTTGAATGTGCTGGTCAGTCTTTTCCATGCAATTCCAGTGCATTACAGTGTTTGATTATGTTGTTTTAAACATTCCTAAGATTGTTTTGTCGGTCTCCTACAAAAGATTTACATCAAAATGCAACTCTTTTGTCACAGTGACTGAAACAGTTTGATAAAGGATTTAGTGACTCTAAACCCCTCATTTCCGAGAGCTACTCTGCTCTGATTGGTCAGTCTGTTTTGATTGGTTGACCTCTTTTAGCACGTTTAGGAATCCAAACATTCAGTATAATATCTGAACTTCAGCTCCGATCTTCCTCAGCTCGTGCTTTAATTATAAAATTCAAACAAAACACTTTAGATACAAAACCAAAAGCACTTCATGTGCAAAATGCCATCAAACTGAAGAACAGAGCAGAGAACCACCCAATTAACATCCAACAATGACATTGACATGAAACAACAAAGGATAAAGACAGAGGGAAAAGTCTCAGGTTACGTATGTAACCACAGTTCCCTGAGAGGGAACAAGATGCTATGTCAAAATGTGAATGCCTTGGCATGTAGTCTTGTGAAGCACTGTGAAATCGATCAAACGATAGTGGAGAGTGTCTAAAGCAAACCCTGAGACTCAAGCAGCTGAGGCAAAAGACACGTCTCATTGCCTTTCAGGGAACTATGCTTACATACGTTGCTTACATTAAAACGCTAGGCCAGGGGTTTTCAAAGTGTGACAATCATGCATCGCCAGTGTTGCCAACTATTTTCAAAGGAAAGTCGCTAAAGGCTGGCCAAAAAGTCGCTAAATGTCGCTAGGTGACGTCATGCGTAAATTAGCATATTCGTGACGTCATCACGCTGTACTAGATTGCATACTTTTTTGCGTTCTGCATACCTAGTGTGCTTTCTCAACAAGAATGCCCGAGTATTATCACCAATAAATGGGTTTGATTCCCACTCCTTCCTGTATTTTTGGGTGTACAGTTTTGACTGAGACATGATAAGCAAGCCAGCTAGTTAACTTTTGTCACAGACAGGCGCACACACACAGTGGACAAGAGTATGTGACTGAGAGTATGTGACTGCATTTGTCAAACAAATGCAGCGATTTATATTTGTGCAGTGATTTAATTATTTTTACACCATTTTATATCCCGTGCTGCCATGGCGGGATCAGCCAGCTCCGGCTTCCCGCACATGCGCGATTCATTTGCATGTGGAGGAGTGAAGATCTCTTGCTCTGCCTGCATCTGGGAGCGGATGCTGCGCGAGGACTGGGCCGCCTGTGAGTGCTTTGGTATGGGGTTGGGGCCCACGGCAGCGCTCGATGCTCATTGAGAAGAGTAAGAACGATATGTGCTTTCACTTCAGAAAGTCACCAAAAGTCGCCAATAACTCCAGATAAAGTCGCTAGATTTGTCCCTAGTCGCTTTTTGGAAAATTTGTCGCTAGGGTGGTCTGAAAAGTCGCTAAATATAGCAAAATGTATCGCGTCGCGTCTTTTTTTTTTTTTTTTGGAGGGGGGCGTCATTGGGTGGGTTATGTCAAAAGGGAGGCCCACTGTCTCAGACTTTGAAAACCTCTGCGCTAGGGGAATGATGTACCAACGCCACCTCAGTGACGCCGGCTGCAAGTGTGTCACAGCTCACTGCAAGAGTACCCTCGTCCCCGGAGCGGGGTAGAGGTCAAGCTGGTAGAGCCTCTGGAATGTGTGCAGGAAGGACCAGCCTACTGCAGCACAAGCACAAGCAAGGGAGACCCCTGACAGAAAGCCATAGAGGCAGCCTCGCTTCTAGTGGAGTGGGCACAGACCTTCAAGGAGAAGGAATTTCGACCGAGTCCTAAGCCAGAGACGGAGCCTCAGCTATCTATCTACCAAAGATGCCCGCTTAAGGGTCCCGGCAAAAGCACAAAAGCACAAAGGTCGGTCATACGCCACAGTGAGACTAGTGGGCATAAGGGTCCAGTGATCACACTGGAATGACCTTGATCTTAAATTCTGGCCATGATCACCAAAAAGGTGGGAGAGGACAGAGCCTCAAGCCACGAAGGAAACAAGTACCGAGAACAAGTCACCTGAAGGTATGTCATAAGCAAGGCAGCCACATTAACCTCTTGGGTGGGAGAAGAGAAACCTGAGTGAAGCTGTCTCAGAGGAAACAGCACGACTTAGGGGTGCATGGTTTCCTTGTGGTGGGGGCTCTGGAAAGGAGAGTGGTCTCAGCAACCTCGGTTGAGAGACCGAAAACTATGTGCTATCCCCTCGGAGGCCGAGCACAGAGATGTGGACTCTCTCCAGAACTCCCAGGAGCCAGGCAATCGTGGAAAGGTACGGATGTAGCCTCGGCAATGTACAAAACCTAGTATCCAGCCCAAAAGAGGGTCTGGAAGAAAGAGGAGGATACCGCAGAGAACCGCGGGAAGCTCCCCATATTTTCCCTGGGCCTCGACCCCTGCCTCGACAGGACGCCTACTCCCATATAATAGGCGACCACCGCTGTGTTGCCAGATTATGGACAACAAGTTGATGGCCACTAGATTTGCCTTGGAGAGCCTCTGGTAGGGGTAGATACGTGACTAGAGACTCTCCAAAGGGAAAGGCTCTCTCAAGGCTGTGTTATGAAGGAGTGACCCCTCCGGACCACTCCTAAACCGTAAGGGTGCATCCGTCTATAGAATACGCATCGACAAGGAGCATCAGTTACGGGTCTTAGAGTCAAGAACCAATGTGAGGTTGGACACACTAGGTGTCAGGTGTCAGGCGGTCTTCAGATCCGGCCCCGTGCCAGAGGGCTGAGCCTGAGAGCGTCAGCCTGACCCACTGAAATTGGGGAGTGTTGCGGATAGCGACACTCTAAGGTGGAGTGATCCCTCAGGATCAACTCCAGAACCATAAGGAATGCATTTATCGAAAGCATTATGCGACGTCAAGGAGATCCGATACGGGTCTTTAAGATAAGGTTCCTCCAGTACCAAAGGTGTGTAGGCATGCCTCGTGACCTTGATAGTGTGGAGGTGGGGTTACCCCTCAGGGAAAACCCCATTGGTTCTGGCCACCACTGCGGTGGTCTCATGTACAGCAACCCAAGTGTCTACCACTACAGGGAGCCGCTGCCCTGGGATCCAGTACTCTGGGAGTCCCAGCAGTGCGGCCTGGCCTATTATAGGTTCTTGACGGCTAAAGAATATGATTGATGCCCGCGGGGACACTCCTCGAAGTTCAACCTCAACCCTAGCATTTCGAGAGCGCGAGAAGATATCCAACGAGAAATATCCTGCGGCGTAATCACATGGCGAGAAGTTCTCTAGGAAACCCCCCTCTTGAGAATGGTCTCTGGTACTTGAAGAGCATCCACCACAGGGCCCCGATTCTTGGGGAATGCCTGGGTTGAAGGCTCGACTCCCCCAAAGCAAACCAACTCGGGGGTGGCAGCTGGGGAAGATCGCCTATATGAGGTCTGGTGTGATCTGTGTCAGTACCTCTTGCTCTGTGTTTTCTTGGTGGTGAGCCAGAAATCTGAGCTTGAGAGTGTCAGCCCGATTTTCTTTTGGTGGGGGGGGGGGGGGGGGGGGGTGATGAGTGACAACACTCTACTTTTGTGTGGCCCTATGGGAAAAGCTCTGAGGCTGCGGCTGGCTCACAGTCTCAGCTTGAAAGCAGTAGCTTCGTGCACACCACCTGCTGTCAGCAGCCTCCAGAAAACTCTCAACCCGGAGGTGACAGAGGGGCGCTCAGGGCGATGTACTTATATCTTTATTTTTAATGGCTTAGAATCAGCCAAAGAACCTCTCCAAGAAAATGGATCTGGTGGCTTCGGAGCGGTCAAAGGAAGAGGCTGTCTCCTAGCAGCCCGGAGAGAGAGAGCCCTGCCCTCTTTGAGGTCCCAGAGAGATTCTGCATGCCCGGAATATCATGTTATCATGCCCACAGTAGAACGGTAAGGTTCTTTAGGCCTATCGCTGCTAGGCTGGAGCGGAATATTCTCTACCCACCAGAATAAAGTGACCCACATGGCTTGGTGGGCAGCACTGGGGATTTGCACCTGATGCTGGGAAAGAATCGCGGAGAAAATGTTTGTCCAGATGCACTCATTAGGATTAGCGTCTCTGTTCTCACCAGCCATGTTTTTATTTAGCCGCGAGACAATGCGATTCACAACCTCTACAAGCTCCTCGTAGACCAGGGAGGAAGATGGCAAAACTCCTCAGAGCTGGATGATGCAGCGCCAGTGTGCCTCTGCCTGGTCAGAAGAAACAACCCTAGAACATGCCTCTGGATCCAGGCATTGAAACAGATCTGCCAGGTAAGGGCTGAGATAAGGCAGAGCCCCCCTCAAACCCCACTGCCAGAACCAAATGTTTTTATATATCATGCAAACCCCAGGACAGAGATCACCGCTGAGCCTTGGCAACAGCGGGATCCGAGCCTTGAGAGACGCAAGCCTGAGCAGCGTGAGCCTGAGCCTCTGCTCCCACCTGGTGGTTTTCTGAAGCTTTCACAGCGCTCAGGCTTGCATCTCTCAAGGCTCGGATCCCACTGTTGCCGAACTCCAAACAAGTCTAAACATAAGAGGTGTGTAGCCCTGCCCGCTCTAGTTTGAGGGCAGGAGAAGCACACACTCTAAAACTTGCTACTTCACCATAAATATAAAGGTCCCTATAAACAGAAATATAAAATAGAAAAGTCCCTTGTCTTTTTAAACTAGCTAAAGAAAGATATACTTGTTTCACACACACAGATCCAACTAGCTTCACACAAAAAAATGACACAGAGCTTTGCTGAAGACAATCAAAGTTGCCGCTTCCGGTTTCCGTTGCCCTTTTATGATCCTGGATCATGACATCACTGAGCCGTGACAATCGTTCCACAATCGTTCAATCGATTTCACAGTGCTTCGCAAGACTACATGCCAAGGCATTCCCCTAGTGTTTTGACACAACGTGAGTTCCCTTGAAACACAGGTGACACGACTAACAAGGTGACTGTTTACGAAACAGGTGACTGGAATTACACAGGGACGAACATGGGAGGTAACAGGAAGAGGGTGGAGACTGGACATGATTGTGACAACCATAGGCTGGAATTATACAAATGTGTTTCATTTACATGATGTAAAACATAGGTGGTAGGCAACAGGAAGTGAGACTGGACACTTTTATGGTTCTTTAGCATTGCTTTTGAAGATTGAAAACTTCAGTCTCCATTCATTGCAGTTGTGACCAGCATCAAAGTATCTTCTTTTGTGTTCCACAACAAAACAAAGGCATACTGATTTGTAACGACTTGAAAGTGAGTAAATGATGACATATGGGATTTTTGGGTGAGTTATCTCTTTAAACTTAAATTGTTTTGATTGTTAAACCCAACAGGTGGACCACTCTAACTAAACTCTCCGCCAGCCCTAGTCCTCTCTCAGATGATGATGATGTTGCTCTAATAACTGTAGAAATGGAACCAGGTAATTTTGATAAAATATTACAAAGATTATTTACCAATGAACCACTCACTATCCCACCAGAAAAATGAATTAAGGAAGTAAAAAGGCCCACTTTAATTGTAAGGTAATTTTAAAGGGATCATGACATTTTTATTTAATTTTAATTTGAATATGTCGTTGAGGTTCACTTATAATGTTGATAAAGTTTTTTTTTGCACAAAATACAAATATATATGCAGAAAAACGATTATTTTCAACCTCAGCCAATTTTCAATTATTTTCTGCCCCTCTGTCTGTGTAATGATTCATCACTCAGGCTAGGATCCATTTGCATGCTTTATTAAAGATAACAAGGGTGGTCGTACAGGCAGGGTCAAACAGGAGCAAACAGGGACAATAGGGCAGGCAGAATCGGAGACAAAGTAACAGGCAGACAGATCAGAACAGGCAGATAACACTCACAGATCACAATTCTAGGCAGGGGTCAATAGCCAGGCAGACAGGTTCAATAACGGGTAGATGGCAGTAATGGTAACAGAGAAACAGTCAGGGGAAATAATGCTCAGTAATTATTCACTGGGGCTAAACAAGACTTCGCACTGAGGTGCTGGGTAACCAGGTTTATATAGTCTCTGTGAATGAGTAACAGCTTAGATGGTGATTAGTCCATGGTACAGGCTTCAGGGAAATGTAGTGTTTGTATGCATATGTGTGTGTGTGTGTGTGTGTGTGTGTGTTAGTATTCGGGCGATGGCGACCTCCAATGGCCAGGAGGGAATCACGGAGTTCGTCTCTGTGACAGTCTGAAATGATCAGTTTTTAATGTGTGGCTTTTTTAAGGCTTGTCAGTAAAAAGCCACTGTTGTGATTGGCTAACATCACTGGATAGTGTCATACAGTATCATCATCTACTCGCTAAAGTAAGTGTTTTGAAAACATTATCCATATAAAACTGTCTTATACACAAAACACATTGATCGTTTGTGAGCAGCTGCTGTAAGATCCATCACTGCTGCATCTTTCAACTAAAGTTTCTTTAAACTGTCAATCAACAAACATGTAATCCTCTGTCGTGATCCGGGATTCCATTGACAAATAATCCTTGACGCTGTTCAAACTGGACATTCTTTCACTAGTCCATTTGTTGTGGACAGACTGAAGCATGTGCAGTGTGCCAGAAACTGAATGCTCATCTGTAAACTGTATCCGGTGTAGAGAAAGTCAATGATTATAACTGCTTTTGACGCAACGCTCACATCCAGTGTTGGTAGATGTCAGTTAAACCAGTGGTCCCCAACCCCCAGTCCGCGGCCCTCTTTCAGATGGAGTGTGAAACAGCACTGTCCGTGGACGAAATGGTACAGGGCCGCGGAACGATTTCGTGAGCGGCTGCAAGCGGCTGTTGCGCTGCAGCTTTGGCAGTGAGGAGGTGTGTTTAAACAATTTGCCTGTGTGATGTCACAGATCACGCAATATCAGAACGAGACATTTCTGGAGCTGCATTATGCTTTAATGGTGCAAAGACCTCTTGTATGTCAAATTTGATTTATCATGTCATGACCCCTTTAAAATGAAGACTGTGGTGCATTATCTCAAATTGTTGAATGACTTGATTTCTGTCCAGGTGTGTATAACTGTGAATCGGATGCAGCTCTGCTGTCGCTCTCTGCAGAAACTCCTTTGTCCGTGTCCACTGAGGGTGGCATAGGAGTTGTCAGTGCCCACCTTCAGAGGCTCCTGAGACACTGGGTGGCAGAGCCTGTCATTGAGAAACGGAAAACTATTATAGGTGAGTAACATTTGTGATCATATGTGTCATTTGTGATGATTATCTCATTGAGGTGATTTGCTTTCACAGTACTTATTAATTTTCTCTCAGCCTCAAACAATGCACTCACAGACCGCCTACAGAGCTTTCATTTAGTGTCTGATGTACGTCAAGCACAAAACTGCCAAGAGCTTGCTGGAGACTTCCACTCTGAGCAACTTTCTGAATTGTGGGGCACACAGGTTTTTATCAGTCTGTCTGAACCCAAAGTTGTGTGCAATTAATTTACCATAAATGCTTCAGCTGATGAGCTAGCTGCTTGATTTGCCAACATTTCTTTTTCTATTTCTTTCATTGCCAACTTTACATTTGAGTTTCATGTAAAATATAATGTAAGAGTTTAATTTGAGGCATTTGGTAGCTTGTGAACATGAGATATCCTTGAGCGCACATCACTTTTATTTTCAGGGCTACAGATTTGCTCGCATTACATAAAAACAAAGTTGTGTTACTTTGCACTTGTAAAAAGTATACTTTAACAATTAAATGCACTTATTTTTCACAAGAGTGTTTACATTAACAGTTAGTTCTTGGCCAAAATATGATGGACTGTGAACCAGTCTATATAGAATATTCTATTCTGTTTTTTGCAACATGTATATATGTATGTATAGTATGAAAATGTGCAGTGTGCAACATAGCATGAGATACTGTATACCACAGTGTTGTGCAGTCATGGACAAAATTGTTGACACCTCTCAAGTATTGCTCACAGAAAAGTATTGCATTAACACATGTTTTGCTACAATCTAAATCCCATTGAACACCTGTGGTGAGATCTTAAAATTGCTGTTGGGAAAAGGCTCCCTTCCAATATGAGAGACCTGGAGCAGTTTGCAAAGGAAGAGTGATCCAAAATTCTGGGTGAGAGTGCAAGAAGCTTACTGATGGTTATAGGAAGCAGGTGATTTCAGTTATTTTTTCCAAAGGGTGTGCAACTAAACATGAAGTAAAGGGTGCCAATAATTTTGTTCAGCCCATTTTTGGAGTTTTGTGTGAAATTCTATCAAATTTGCTTCTTTTCCTTCTTTTGTTTTGTTCCAATACACACAAAGGGAATGAACATGTATAGCAAAACATGTGTTAATGCAATACTTTTGCAATTCTGTGAGCAATACTTGATTTTCCGGAAAAATGTCAGGGGTGCCAACAATTTTGTCCATGAATGTATATCTCTTTCTTGACTCATAACTTAACAAGACTACTAATTTTGTATAGGCTATAATAACTGGACACTATTTAATGAGTTAAACATGCAATACAATGAGGCAACAAAAAAGTTGCATAATAGTACAGTATTTTGAATATTTGGTGTAGAATAATGCTTATATGGATTTTCTTATTATAAAAAAAAAACAATATTTAGTATGGTATTAACGTAGGCTACTAACATTCTGTGTGCTGCATTCACTAACACTGTTTACAGCGTACTATTTCTTAAAATAGTTCTACATTTTTTGACAGCAAAGGAAATGAAACAAGGAAGATTTACAGATAAACTTGGAAACAAATGTTTTCTTTTAGAATTTGAATATAATTTTGAGAAAACATTTCCTTACTTTTGGCAGTTTGATTACATGATCAAGTCAAGTGCATTGCATTGTTGTATTGGTTGTGTACAGCGCATATTTGGCTAATTTTGTACAGCATCCAGATATTCTATGCATAGCCTACTGTGCAAAAGCAATACGTGAAACACTAAACTATATATAGACAGTAATACCTGGTGTACAAGCATTTTGGTTTACGAGCTCGCTCTTGGAACAAATTAAACTCGTAAACCAAAATGCTCGTACACCAAAACAATTGTCCCCATAAGTATGCACTAAAAAAATCTATTGATTCATTCCACACGACTATAAATGCCCATTTTAAATATTTTCTTTGGTTTTGCCCTAATAATTACAGTTAAAATTATAACTGTAACAGAGACTAGGGTGTGCCTACTGCAAAAAAAAAACAGCAACCCCCTTACTCTGAACATACTCGCAGATGGAGGCGCAAAAATGAAGTGACGGGATATTGTAATCCAAACATTTAGTGTTTATTCAAAGTGTCCAAAAAACGAAACAAAAAAAACAAACCCAATGTTGCCCAGTGGTATGCAAATGAAATCGACAATGACTGAAAATTAATACAATGATCAAAAAGGGATAAGCAAACAAAAATTTTGGCAATGCCAATAAATTGGCCCAAACTGCCACGACCCAAGATTGGGTACCTCCCAAGATTATATCACTTTACCTCTCCCTCCATTACAGCTCTGAGAGGCCATCTTAAAAAGGTCACGGCACTCCCATTTGAACTAAACCATTTAGAAAAAGGGTAATAGAGAGATACAAGGAACCTTCTGGATAAGTTGAACCTTCTGTGTGGCTGATTGTTCCAGACGGACCGTTTTTGACTGCTTGTTTCCTGTCTGCTCGAGTGGATTGCGTTTGTACCGTCATATAAACTTGATTTTTGTTTTAGATCTTAAACTCGACGTTCGTTTGTATTGCTAAATACAATATTAGATTATTTAATATATTGTAATCGTTAGCTTTAATCTAAGTCGCTAAACGCATTAGCATTGTGCTATCTTACTGTCCGTGCATACAGCGTTTTTCTCGCTCGCGCCTTTTTTCCGGACTTCATCAAACAACTGGTCAACAAGTTGGATCAACACATGCGGTGAGTCATGTCATCTTCTCTCAAAATGGTCACTTGCACTGCCTGCTTCATGCATAGTCTTTCTGTCTCTGTCAGCTGTGAAGGCTTCACATGTCATAAATGTAGGGACATAGTCAGGCTGAAAGAGAAGATTTCAGAATTAGAGACACGCATCCAAACTTTAATCGAGGATAGTAAGAATGCGAGGGCTTTAGATACTACTTTGGATGCGACTAGCTTAGCAAACCCTGTACATTGTCCGGTTCCGGCTGTAGAGCCCGTGCAGCAGGGCAACTGGGTGACTGTGAGACGGCATAATCGCGGGTCAAAAAAACACTGTTCCATTCCGATCAGAACATCAAACAGGTTCTCCAAACTCAGTGACGCACCCACTGAGAAACCTGTTGAAAGTGCCCTAGTGATTGGCGATTCTATTACTCGGAATGTGAAAATAGAGACTCCAGCCACCATAGTCACATGTTTGCCGGGAGCCAGAGCGCCTGACATCAAAGCAAATTTAAAAGTGCTGGCTAAGGCTAAACGTAAATATTCTAAGATTGTTATTCACGTCGGCGCTAATGATGTCCGACTTCGTCAGTCGGAGATCACTAAAACTAATATTAAAGAGGTGTGTGAACTCGCAAGTACGATGTCAGGCACCGTAATTTGCTCTGGCCCTCTTCCTATGCGCAGGAGTGATGAGATGCTTAGCAGATTATCCTCACTCAATGGCTGGATGTCTAAGTGGTGCCCGCAGAATAACATAGGGTTTATAGACAATTGGAAAAGTTTTTGGGGCAGACCTGACCTGTTAAAAAGAGATGGTATTCATCCCACCTGGGATGGTGCCGCTCTTCTCTCTAGTAATTTGGCATATAGTCTTAGAGCTAAACCTTGACTAACTGGGGTCCAGGTCAGGAAGCAGACAAACTGGCTAAACCGACCGTCTGCTAGCTGTCTCACGTCACAGAGGTCAGATAAATTCCAACACATAGAGACTCTTTCACCTAGATATCATCCTATAGAGACTGTGTCTGTTCCCCGAATTAGCAAATACAAAAAACTCTCAAAACCGTTTAAGAGTAAAAATTTAATTGATTTACAAACAACTAAGAACGGATATAACACAAATGAACAAATGATAAAGCTTGGGTTACTGAATATACGATCCCTTTCCTCAAAAGCACTTATTGTAAATGATATGATTACAGATCATAAACTAGATGTGCTGTGTTTGACAGAAACTTGGCTAAAACCAGACGATTATATTACTTTAAATGAGTCCACCCCTCAAGATTACTGTTATAAACATGAGCCTCGTCTGAAAGGTAAAGGAGGAGGTGTTGCTGTACTTTATGGTAACACGATCAGTACTGCTCAAAGGTCTAATTTGAAAAATAATTCTTTTGAAGGGATGGTCCTCAATGTAAAATTATCTAGTCCAAGTAATAATTCCTGTTTAACTTTTGTGCTGGCTATTCTATACAGGCCACCAGGGCACCATACAGACTTTATCAAAGAATTTGCTGATTTTCTCTCAGAATTAGTAATGTCTGCAGATAAAGTCATAATTGTCGGTGATTTTAACATCCATGTAGATAATGAAAAAGACGCTTTGGGATTGGCATTTAGAGACATTTTAAACTCTATTGGAGTTACACAACATGTATCAGGACCCACTCATTCTCGTAATCATACTTTAGATCTAATATTGTCATATGGGATCAATGTTGATACTGTTCAAATTCTGCAGCAGAGCGATGACATCTCAGATCATTACTTAGTTGCGTGTAGATTACCTTTAGCCAAAGTTGAAAAACTAACTCCCTGTTATAAATATAGTAGAACTACCACTCCTAACACAAAAGATAGCTTTATAAATAATCTTCCTGATCAGTTTCATCTACTTAACATCCCAGATAGCCTAGAAGAACTTGATGTTGCAACAGAAACTATAAACTCTCTCTTTTCCTGCACTTTAGACACTGTTGCTCCGTTGCGCTTAAAGAAGATTAAAGAAAATAGTCCAACACCGTGGTACAACGAGCACACCCGGGCCCTCAAGAGAGCAGCCAGAAAAATGGAGCGGAGCTGGAAAAAAACTAAGCTAGAGGTTTTTCGCATTTCATGGAAAGACAGCTCTATTGCATTCAGAAAGGCCTTAAGATCAGCTAGATCTACTTACTTTTCTACCCTCTTAGAAGAAAACAAATACAACCCTAGGTATTTATTTGATACAGTGACTAACAAGAATTAAAGCCTCAACCCCAGATGCTTTAAATCAGCACAGCACTAATGACTTCATGGACTTCTTTACTTGCAAAATTCATAATATTAGAGAGAAAATTATAACCATGCAACCGTCTACTACAATATTCCAAAATACAGTAAATTTTAGTGTCCCTGAAGAAAAATTCCAATCCTTCATTGCTATTGGGGAGGAAGAATTGTCTAAACTCGTTAAATCATCAAAATCAACAACATGTAGGCTAGACCCAATACCAACTAAGCTACTGAAAGAGATGCTTCCAGAAATCATAGATCCTATTCTTAATATAATTAATTCTTCTTTGTCATTAGGATACGTACCAAAAACCTTTAAGCTGGCTGTGATTAAACCGCTTATTAAAAAACCACAACTTGATCCTACAGAATTAGTTAATTACAGGCCGATATCGAATTTACCTTTCTTGTCAAAGATTCTATAAAAGGCAATATCTTTACAACTATGTTCCTTTCTAGAAAGAAACAGCATCTACGAGGATTTCCAGTCAGGATTTAGACCATATTATAGTACTAAGACTGCTCTCATTAGAGTTACAAATGATTTGCTCTTATCATCCGATCGTGGTTGTATCTCTCTGTTAGTGTTACTGGACCTTAGTGCTGCATTTGATACAATTGACCACAAAATCCTTCTGAATAGACTTGAAAATTATGTTAGCATTAGTGGAGTTGCATTAGCCTGGTTCAAGTCATACTTATCTGAGCGTTATCAGTTTGTAGCAGTAAATGAGGAGATGTCATATCGGTCATGGGTTCAGTATGGAGTTCCTCAAGGTTCAGTACAAGGACCATTGCTTTTCACCCTGTACATGCTTCCTAATAACTGCACCCAAAGGAAGCATGTACAGGGTGAAAAGCAATGGTATTAGCATTGGCATTAGCTTTCATTGTTACGCTGATGATACTCAGCTCTATATTTCTTCTCATCCTGATGAAACAAACAAATTCACTAAATTAACAGAATGCATAACTGATATAAAAAATTGGATGACTAATAACTTTCTACTGCTTAATTCTGAAAAAACAGAGATTCTAATTATTAGACCAAAAAGTTCAGCACGTAATAATCTAGACTACTGCTAACACTCGATGGCTGCTCTGTCAAGTCTTCGTCGTCAGTTAGAAACCTGGGTGTGCTCTTTGATACCAATCTTTCATTTGAAAACCATGTTTCTAGCATCTGTAAAACGGCGTTCTTCCATCTTAAAAATATATCTAAATTGCGACATATGCTATCTAAGACAAGTGCGGAAAAGTTAGTTCAAACCTGCACTGGCTTCCTATTAAACACTGAATACATTTTAAAATCTTGCTAATTACTTACAAAGCATTAAATGGTTTAGCTCCACAGTACTTTAGCGATCTCTTAACACATCATAGTCCTTCACGTCGATTGCGATCCCAAAATACTGACCAGCTTATAATACCTAGAATATCAAAGTCAACTGCTGGCGGTCGATCCTTTTCCTATTTAGCTCCTAAACTCTGGAACAGTCTTCCTATTACAGTTCGGGAAGCAGACACACTCTGTCAGTTTAAATGTAGACTAAAAACACATCTTTTTAACCTGGCATACACATAACACATTATACATACATTTTTAATCCAAATCATGTAAAATGATTGTTAGGCTGCATAATTTAGATAAGCCGGAACCGGGAACATTCCCATAACATCTGATGTACTCGATACATCAGAAGAAGAATGGCATCTACGCTGATATTGGTCTCTGTTTCTCTGTCCCTGGGAGACGGACCATTTTGACTGCTGCACTGCTGCTGCTGTTTCCTGTTTGCTCGAGTGGATTGCGTCTGTTTGCGTCGTTTAAACTTGTTTTTGTTTTAGATTTTAAACTCGACGTTCGTTCATATTGCTAAATACAATACTAGATTATTTAATAAATTATAATCGTTAGCTTTAATCTAGTCGCTAAACGCGCTAGCATTGTGCTATCTTACTGTCTGTGCATACAGCGTTTTTCTCGCTCGCGTCTTTTTCCCGACTTCATCAAACAACTGGTCAACAAGTTGGATCAACACACGCGGTGAGTCATGTCATCTTCTTTAGCAATTGTTACATGCACTGCCTGCTTCATGCATAGTTTGTCTGTCTCTGTCAGCTGTGAAGGGTTCACATGTGATAAATGTAGGGACATAATTAGGCTGACAGAGAAGGTTTCAGAATTAGAGACACGCATCCAAACTTTAATCGAGGATAGTAAGAATGCAAGGGTTTTAGATACTGCTTTGGATGCGACTAGCTTAGCAAACCTTGTACATTGTTCGGTTCCAGCTGTAGAGCCCGTGCAGCAGGGCAACTGGGTGACTGTGAGACGGCATAATCGCGGGTCAAAAAACCACTGTTCCATTCCGATCAGAACATCAAACAGGTTCTCCCCACTCAGTGACGCACCCACTGAGAAACCTGTTGAAAGTGCCCTAGTGATTGGCGATTCTATTACTCGGAATGTGAAAATAGAGACTCCAGCCACCATAGTCACATGTTTGCCGGGAGCCAGAGCGCCTGACGTCAAAGCAAATTTAAAAGTGCTGGCTAAGGCTAATCGTAAATATTCTAAGATTGTTATTCACGTCGGCGCTAATGATGTCCGACTTCGCCAGTCGGAGATCACTAAAACTAATATTAAAGAGGTGTGTGAACTCGCAAGTACGATGTCAGGCACTGTAATTTGCTCTGGACCTCTCCCTATGCGCAGGAGTGATGAGATGCTTAGCAGATTATCCTCACTCAATGGCTGGATGTCTAAGTGGTGCCCGCAGAATAACATAGGGTTCATAGACAATTGGAAAAGTTTTTGGGGCAGACCTGACCTGTTAAAAAGAGATGGTATTCATCCCACCTGGGATGGTGCCGCTCTTCTCTCTAGTAATTTGGCATATAGTCTTAGAGCTAAACCTTGACTAACTGGGGTCCAGGTCAGGAAGCAGACAAACTGGCTAAACCGACCGTCTGCTAGCTGTCTCACGTCACAGAGGTCAGATAAATTACAACACATAGAAACTCTTTCTCCTAGATATCCTATAGAGACTGTGTCTGTTCCACGAATTAGCAAATACAAAAAACTCTCAAAACCGTTTAAGGGTAAAAATTTAATTGATTTACAAACAACTAAGAACGGTTATAACACAAATGAACAAATGATAAAGCTTGGGTTGCTGAATATACGATCCCTTTCCTCAAAAGCACTTATTGTAAATGATATAATTACAGATCATAAACTAGATGTGCTGTGTTTGACAGAAACTTGGCTAAAACCAGACGATTATATTACTTTAAATGAGTCCACCCCTCAAGATTACTATTATAAACATGAGCCTCGTCTGAAAGGTAAAGGAGGAGGTGTTGCTGTAATTTATAGTAACACGATCAGTACTGCTCAAAGGTCTAATTTGAAATATAATTCTTTTGAAGCGATGGTCCTCAATGTAAAATTATCTAGTGCAAGTAATAATTCCTGTTTAACTTTTGTGCTGGCTATTCTATACAGGCCACCAGGGCACCATACAGACTTTATCAAAGAATTTGCTGATTTTCTCTCAGAATTAGTAATGTCTGCAGATAAAGTCATAATTGTCGGTGATTTTAATATCCATGTAGATAATGAAAAAGACGCATTGGGATTGGCATTTAGAGACATCTTAAACTCTATTGGAGTTACACAACATGTGTCAGGACCCACTCATTCTCATAATCATACTTTAGATCTAATATTGTCGCATGGGATCAATGTTGATACTGTTCAAATTCTGCAGCAGAGCGATGACATCTCAGATCATTACTTAGTTGCGTGTAGACTACCTTTAGCCAAAGTCGAAAAACTAACTCCCTGTTATAAATATAGTAGAACTATCACTCCTAACACAAAAGATAGCTTTATAAATAATCTTCCTGATCAGTTTGATCTACTTAACATCCCAGATAGCCAAGAAGAACTTGATGTTGCAACAGAAACTATTAACTCTCTCTTTTCCAGCACTTTAGACACTGTTGCTCCGTTGCGCTTAAAGAAGATTAAAGAAAATAGTCCAACACCGTGGTACAACGAGCACACCCGGGCCCTCAAGAGAGCAGCCAGAAAAATGGAGCGGAGCTGGAAAAAACTAAGCTAGAGGTTTTTCGCATTTCATGGAAAGACAGCTCTATTGCATTCAGAAAAGCCTTAAAATCAGCTAGATCTGCTTACTTTTCCACCCTCTTAGAAGAAAACAAATACAACCCTAGGTATTTATTTGAGACAGTGACTAAATTAACAAGAAATAAAGCCTCAACCCCAGATGCTTTAAAACAGCACAGCAGTAATGACTTCATGGACTTCTTTACTTGCAAAATTCATAATATTAGAGAGAAAATTATAACCATGCAACCGTCTACTACAATATCACAAAATACAGTAAATTTTAGTGTCCCCGAAGAAAAATTCCACTCCTTCATTGCTATTGGGGAGGAAGAATTGTCTAAACTCGTTAAATCATCAAAATCAACAACATGTATGCTAGACCCAATACCAACTAAGCTACTGAAAGAGTTGCTTCCAGAGATCATAGATCCTCTCCTTAATATTATTAATTCTTCTTTGTCATTAGGATACGTACCAAAAACCTTTAAGCTGGCCGTAATTAAACCGCTTATTAAAAAACCACAACTTGATCCTACAGAATTAGTTAATTACAGGCCGATATCGAATCTACCTTTTTTGTCAAAGATTCTAGAAAAGGCAATATCTTCACAACTATGTTCCTTTCTAGAAAGAAACAGCATCTACGAGGATTTCCAGTCAGGATTTAGACCATATCATAGTACTGAGACTGCTCTTATTAGAGTTACTAATGATTTGCTCTTATCATCCGATCGTGGTTGTATCTCTCTGTTAGTGTTACTGGACCTTAGTGCTGCATTTGATACAATCGACCACAAAATCCTTCTGAATAGACTTGAAAATTATGTTGGCATTAGTGGAGTTGCATTAGCCTGGTTCAAATCATACTTATCTGACCGTTATCAGTTTGTAGCAGTAAATGAGGAGATGTCATATCGGTCACAAGTTCAGTATGGAGTTCCTCAAGGTTCAGTGTTAGGACCATTGCTTTTCACCCTGTACATGCTTCCTTTGGGTGCAGTTATTAGGAAGCATGGCATTAGCTTTCATTGTTACGCTGATGATACTCAGCTCTATATTTCTTCTCATCCGGATGAAACAAACAAATTCACTAAATTAACAGAATGCATAACCGATATAAAAAATTGGATGACTAATAACTTTCTACTGCTTAATTCTGAAAAAACAGAGATTCTAATTATTAGACCAAAAAGTTCAGCGCGTAATAATCTAGACTACTGCCTAACACTCAATAGCTGTTCTGTCAAGTCTTCGTCGTCAGTTAGAAACCTGGGTGTGCTCTTTGATACCAATCTTTCATTTGAAAGCCATGTTTCTAGCATCTGTAAAACGGCATTCTTCTGTTACGTCTCCCTATTTAAGAGGGTCAAAGAACCACCTAAAAAGGGTCAGTAACATATTTATGAAAGTAAAAGTAAAGAAAAGAAAAGAAAGGGTTCAATTACTGAGACGAAGCATGAGTGTGAAATGAATCAGGCAGAGACATGGATCAAAATAATAATTTGTTTAGTAATTCAAAAGTAATATAAACAGCCAGTTGCTTTACAAATCAATAGTGGATAGTAGTAAAGAAAATATATACAAAAACATGGAACATGAAAGTGTGGGACTATGAGCGGGGACCAAATCAAAGAAATCAACAAAACATAAACAGCTAACTTATTAGTAAATGCCCTTATCTACCTTTAAAAAGTAAATACAAAAATAAACTCCTACTAAACTACACTAACTAACAAACATAAATACATAGAATAGTCGCCGCTCCTTACCTGGTGTATATAACAGTCACAGTAACCTACGTGCGCTATGTAAGTCACGTGACATGCTTCCCTAATCCCAACACTCCAAGTCCGAAATAAACAAATCAGTGTCGAAGCAAAGTTGTAAACAAAACCAAATCTTCCAAAACAAAGTTTACCAACAGAACTTCAAACAATGAAAATCAAAACACAAGCAAACAGAAATCAAACAAACGAAAGAAAACACGCCTCTCTCTTCCTCCAGTCACTTCCGGGTCTTTATACAGGTGACATTGGTTCTGATTGGTTCCCGAGGAAGGTTGTCCTTTGTGGGCAAATGGTGATTGACATCCGAGTCGACCAATCGTGAACCTATAAACAGATGACAGAAAAGAGGGAGAGAGAGATAGAGAAAGAAAAACCCAAATTCTGCCAAAATACGTCATGGACGTAACACTTCCATCTTAAAAATATATCTAAATTGCGACATATGCTCTCTAAGACAAATGCGGAAAAGTTAGTTCATGCGTTCATGAGTTCAAGGCTAGATTATTGTAATGCTCTACTAGGTGGTTGCCCTGCACGCTTAATAAACAAATTCCAGCTGGTCCAAAATGCAGCAGCTCGAGTTCTTACTAGAACCAGGAAGTATGAGCATATTAGCCCAGTTCTGTCAAACCTGCACTGGCTTCCTATTAATCACCGAATACATTTTAAAATCTTGCTAATTACTTACAAAGCATTAAATGGTTTAGCTCCCCAGTACTTGAGCGATCTCTTAACACATTATAGTCCTTCACGTCTATTGCGATCCCAAAATACTGACCAGCTTATAATACCTAGAATATCAAAGTCAACTGCTGGCGGTCGATCCTTTTCCTATTTAGCTCCTAAACTCTGGAACAGTCTTCCTAATACAGTTCGGGAAGCAGACACACTCTGTCAGTTTAAATCTAGACTAAAAACACATCTTTTCAACCTGGCATACACATAACACATTATACATACATTTTAATCCAAATCATGTAAAATGATTGTTAGGCTGCATAATTTAGATAAGCCGGAACCGAGAACATTCCCATAACACCTGATGTACTCGATACATCAGAAGAAGAATGGCATCTACGCTGATATTGTTCTCTGTTTATTCCGAGGTTACCGTGGTCAGCCGGATCCGGGCCGTATCCAGATCAGATGAAGGACCTGGACACGAGCACAGCACTGCCCTGAAGTGTCTGCGGAGACCGTGACTCTACTGGACCCTCCCCTGTGACGATCATGAACCCATCTCCAACCGGACCAAATTGGACTTCATATTGGACTTGAATTGTTGTCAATATAATAATCATGTACTGTTTGGCTTTGGCCAGAGGAGAACTGGTCCCCCGACTGAGCCTGGTTTCTCCCAAGGTTTTTTCTCCATTCTATTCTTCATTCGTTACGTCACCTGCCGGAGTTTTGGTTCCTTGCCGCTGTCGCCTATGGCTTGCTCAGTTGGGGAAACTTAACACTTAAAGTTCATCAATTGTATTGATTCGCCTGCTCTTTTGGAGCTGCTGTTCAGCCAAACAAATTTTGTTTATATTGTCTTTTCTGTGACCACTGTAAAGCTGCTTTGAAACAATCTACATTGTAAAAAGCGCTATATAAATAAAGGTGACTTGACTTGACTTGACTTGTTTATTCCGAGGTTACCGTGGTCAGCTGGATCCGGGCCGTATCCAGATCAGATGAAGGACCTGGACACGAGCACAGCACTGCCCTGAAGTGTCTGCGGAGACCGTGACTCTACTAGACCCTCCCCTGTGAAGATCATGAACCCATCTCTAACCGGACCAAATTGAACTTCATATTGGACTTGAATTGTTGTATAATAATCATGCACTGTTTGGCTGCTGGCCAGAGGAGAACTGGTCCCCCGACTGAGCCTGGTTTCTCCCAAGGTTTTTTCTCCATTCTATTCTTCATTCGTTACGTCACCTGCCGGAGTTTTGGTTCCTTGCCGCTGTCGCCTATGGCTTGCTCAGTTGGGGAAACTTAACACTTAAAATTCATCAATTGTATTGATTCACCTGCTCTTTGGGGGCTTCTGTTCAGCCAAACAAACTTTGTTTATATTGTTTTTCCTGTAAATCTGCTTTAAAACAATCTACATTTTAAAAGCGCTATATAAATAAAGGTGACTTGACTTAAATAAGATAAATACATTACCATAATAATAATAATACAAAAACACCTTAACATTTGAAACAAAACAAAAACAAACTGTAATATTCATTAATATTTAACAGTTTTCTAACAAGAATTAAACCGTTCATCAAGAAGATCCCCTTCATGAGAACAATGACCCATGCCTTCTCTTGGTGGGAACAAAACAAATAATGTCAATTCAAAATGGTGTCATTTACAATGAACAGGTTTATAAGTATCCAAATTTGTGCAAAATCAATAATATGTGATGTTATAATGTGAAGTGCATGCATGTTCAAAGTCCAATGGTAAGTCCTCATTGTGACAATAACCATTAAGATCTCATATAAATACTAATTAATAATTGACAATTAAACTCTAAAAATACTTGAAAATACGCCGGCACGTGCCGGTGACGTCATGAGACAGTATAAAGGCGCGCCCGAGACCCGCAAGCGACAGCAAAAGAGTGTCTGAAGCGGGCCCGGAGGCGCATGGAGCTGAGGCAAAGACGCAGCGTCTCGTTCCCCTCAGGGAACCAGGGTTACATTCATAACCCGAGACGTTCCCTTTCAGGGAACTCGAGCTGCGTTAAAGCGCTAGGGGAACGCTATACCAACGCCACCTCAGCGTCGCCGGCATCCGGGTGTGTCCCAACTCACTGAGAGAGCACCCTGGTTCCTGGGGCGGAATCGAGGTCCAGTTGGTAAAACCTCATGAATGTGTGCGGCGAGGACCAGCCAGCCGCAGCACAGACATTCGACAAGGAAACTCCAGAGAGGAGGCCCTTGGATACCGCCCCGCTCCGAGTGGAGTGGGCCCGGACCCTCAAAGGAGAAGCATGTCTGGCCGACTCGTAAGCTAGACAGATAGCCTTGACTATCCACTTAGGGTTTGCTTGGAAGCTGGAGCCCCCTTAGGGGTCCCAAAGCAAACGAACAGTTGGTCCAACTTACGCCAAGTGGCAGTCTTGAGACGTAAGCATCCAGTGCTCGCACTGGACAGACCTTTTTCTTGTGCTCCTGCTCATGATCGTCAAATGGGGGGAGGGCAGAAGGCCTGCAGCATGATAGACCGAGGCATATTAGTGGGAACCTTGGGGACATAGCCTGGCCTCGGGTGGAGAAAGGTTTTTCCCATCCCGGTCGCGACCTCGAGGCATGAGGGAGCCACCGAGAGGGTCTGAAGATCCCCGACCCTCTTAAGCGAGGTGATAGCCAGCAAAGGAAGGGTCTTAAGAGAGAGGAGCTTGATAGGGAGCAAAGGGTGCCTGGGACAGGCCTTGGAGTACCACAGACCAGTCCCAGGAAGGCACCCTAGTCTGTGCCGCAGGTCTCAGCCTTAGTGTGCCACGGAGGAAACAAGTGACTAGGGGATCCCTGCCCAAGGGCACCCCACCCAGAAGTACATGGCAAGCCGCTATGGCAGCCACATAAACCTTCAAGGTAGGGGGGGGGGGGGGGGACAGCCCTGCCTCAAATCTTTCTTGCAGGAACTCCAGCACTTTGCCAACTTGACAGGTTACTGGGTTCACCTGCCTTTCGCTACACCAAGACGCGAAGAGTTTCCACTTCAAGGCGTAGAGTTTCCTCGTGGAGGGAGCTCTGGACTGAAAAATGGTCTCTACAACCTCAGCTGAGAGACCGGATTCCATGAACTGGACCCCCTAAGGGGCCAGCCCACAGGTTCATTAGCTCTGGGCGGGGGTATGCAACCCTCCGCCTGGGACAGGAGGTCCCTCCTGATTGGAATCCCAGGGGACTCCGTCGAGGAGGTACACGAGGTCTGGGAACCATATTCTGGTAGGCCAGTGGCTTAGATGGACCTTGTCCCAGCGAATCTTGGCCAGAACTCCCGGGAGTACAGGCGTAGCCTCGGTCACGCCTGTACCACGGCATCCCGCCCCAGAGGTGCTGGATGTGTTAACGAAAGCCACAGAGGGCAGTGAGTGTTCTCTACGGCGGCAAACAGGTCAACCTGTGCCTGCCATATCTGTCCCAAATCTGCTCCATATAAGCAAGGAACCAAGAGTTCTTCCACATACTCAGGGTATGCCCCGTGACCTTGATTGTGCGAAGCGGGTTTCCCCTCGGGGGGAACCCCTTGGTTTTCAGCCACAACTGCAGGGGTCAAATGTACAGCCGGCCCAGTGGGATAATGCTGGATGCTGCTGCCATGAGCCCTAACACTCTCTGAAAGTGTTTCACCGTGAGTGAATTAGTGAATTGTCCCCAAGGGTGAGGGAAAGATTTTCTCGTACACCGCTTGTACACCGATTTGCTCATATGCTAAGTCGCTCATAAACCGAGGTATTACTGTATATATATACAGTAATACCCCGGTTTACGAGTTTAATTCGTTCCAAGAGCGAGCTCGTAAACCAAAATGCTCGTACACCAAATCAAATTTCCCCATAAGAATGCACTAAAAATCAATTAATTCGTTCCACATGACCACAAATGCCCATTTTAAATATTATTTTGGTTTTACCCTATTAATTGCAGTTAAAATTGTAACCATTAAGATCTCATATAAATACTAATTAATAATTGACAATTAAACTCAAAAAATACTTGACAATTTACTGTAATGCACTTCAGGTTTGAGCAGCCTGCTTGGAGGAGAGAGAGGAGGGAGGAGGGGGGAGCGGGGATAGCAAGGATGAAAGCAAATGAGTGAATTTATTATAATAGTGCAGAAAACAAACAAAGTGATAATCCAGAGTTAAAGTCGTGGAACATGGGAGCCGCGAACGAACGAACTCGTGGGAGCCGGGAGAGAACGAATTTGCGGGAGTCGGGAGAGAACGAATTCGCGGGAGCCGCGAGAGAACGAATTTGCGGGAGCCGCGATAGAACTAGTGGAGCGCGGGGCACAAAGTAACGCAGGGTAAATAGTAATAGTAATAGTTTTTTAGATAGTTGCACGGGCATAAATGTGAAGTGCTAAAGGGCTTTTCATCACACTGTTTGCACACGTCTTCTGGCCATTTTTCGAGACATTTCATCGAAGTTTGGATGAGAACCACAGGAAAAACTCTTTTGGCAGCATGTAAATATTTTTTGTTATAGTAGTTGTTTTTGATTTTCAAAGAATGTGTGAAAGATTGTTAGTCTAATCTTATATTGTTATGATTACCATCTTCTTGGCTAAAAGATGGTACCATTTTGAAAGACGTGAAAAACACATAGTGGCTGCTGCCGCATTGAACAAGTTGCATCAATAATCATATATTTTGCATTGTATTAACCTATTAAAACGTTTTTCATGTCATTACATTGTTAAAATGTTAAAATTGTTAAAAAATAAAGGAAAAATATATATTTAATTCATAAGTTATGCTTATGATCATCAAGACGCAACTTTTTTAAACAAATAAAAATACGTGAATGAACTTGCATTGGATAACATGGTGTTACAACTAACCCGCTGTCTGTTAAAACGAGCCCCGCTCACGGGGTAAGAAGTCACATTTTACTCCTTGCGCTTTTGCCCAGAGAAACGGCAGGTCCGACGAACATGAAAACAGTGCTCATTTGTAGGAGAGATGTATATGTTGTTTGTATAAAAATATGGTTTGTCTAACCCTATTACTTTGTTTATTATTTGGCTAAAATCGTGTATATTTCACTACGTGAACAATAGTGATCACAATTAATTAATGTTTAGAATATGAGGTAAAGACTTCTGTAAATCACTTATAAAAGTATCACTGTGGTGAATGATGCAGCCAATGAATGAGTTAAGGGGTTATAAAGGGGTTGGAACCTCCTGACTGTGTTATGAGAGGCTGTCATTAGGATATTTCATGTAAAAATGCGCACAAGGATGCTGAGCGTTAGGACTTTTTCCACACAAAACTGCACATGGGTGAGGGAAATTTTTTTCTCGTACACCGTAACAATGCGCGTACACCGATTCGACCCTCCATGCTCGTACACCGATTTGCTCGTATACCAAGTCGCTCGTAAACCGAGGTATTACTGTAAATATATATATATATATATATATATATATATATATATATATAGTAAAGAATGTTTCATTTTATTAATAAAAATGACAAAATGGCCAAAAAATAATGCTAAAATTATTAAAAATTCACAAATACTGTAATAGTATATAAATAATTATAAAATAACAGTGATTACCAGTATTTACTAAATCAGGAATTGCACTAAAATATATTAAAAAAAACATACCTTTATAAGAACTAAGTAATGCTTGCACACGTATGAAGGTCTGATAAATGAATTATCTGTACACAAGCAAAGAGTACAGTAGTGAACTCATGCAAGTCAGATTTATGCATGAGTAAGATGAACATCTTCTGGCTGTTTTGTTTCAGACTCTCTTTTAATTTGTTTCTTATTCTCAAGGTCAGTCTGTTCACACTTCAAACAAAAGAGCTACGAACTGCATCCCTTATGTGCCTGCGACAATGCAATTAAGCCTGCATTAGCATAGTGGACAAGAAATTTAAATTATTCTACACAAACACCTATTGTTTAAATGCATATTTATGCAGCTGCATGTGTGTCAATAAGCTAGATTAGAGCCAGGTTTCTCCCAGGCCACCACTGCTCTTTCCTCTTATTAGGTGAGCAGCTTGAGCAGTGTTGAAACAACGGCAGTATAATTATAGACTTAGAGACAGTTACAATACAGTAATGCATAATGTAATAGGATTTTCTTAAACCCCAGCATTAGCTCGTTCTGATAAACATCCTCCCCGTCTCATCGCACATCTTATCCTGTCTGTTTTGCAGGGGTGTATGCTCTGGTTCTGCTGGGCTCGGTGTGGTGCTGTTGTCTCCTGCGGCCGGCCAGTCACGCACCTGTGCTGTTCCACAGAGACACCAACCTGCAGAGACTGCTGGACATGCGCAGTAACCTGAGCGCTCAGGGAATCGCTTGCCATATGTGCTCAGGTGAGCCTTCTTAACAGTGCCGTTCACTGAAAACAATCTCTTGACTCATTTGTGCTGCATAGTTTGATTAGACTCATGGCACGATACAGTAGATGAAGGCAGCGGGCAATGAGCCGAAACATGAGAGGAGACAATATTTTGGAGTAAGCTAATAACTTTCTAATAAGCCATTACGTAAGGGATAATATCTGCTTTTCATCAGGGTCTAGTGCAGTGCTTCTCAATTATTTTCTGTCGCGCCCCCCCTAGGAAGAAGTAAACATTTCGCGCGCCCCCCCTCCCCCTATTTTGGAACTTTCGCTTTATTGTTTCCATGGCAACGCGTCATGCTTGTCACGTGACAGACCGCAGTCACAAAAAACGCTGTTTGATAGATGTTTCACATTTATTTAGTTTTTTCTTTTTTATTCAAAATAGTCACCAATTTGTTGGCTCTGTTATCAACTACCTGATATTCAGATTCTCAGATATGTGGAAGTGAATGTTTGTCGCTTAAAAACCTTTATAATGATCAAGTTCTCTGAGCGCGTCTTTTTTGGATTAGTGCCAGATAGCGCGTGAAAACACGTGTGAATTTAGCGATTGATCACGTGACACATGAACACCGGTGTGATCGTACACATCAACGGGTGAAGGGTTTGTTATCTGAACTTCATATCTGCTGCTCTTGTTTAGTGCAAGAAAACCTACTCCCTGACAAAAAAAGCATGTTCCCCACGGTCACGCGCGACCCCCTGGCATCACCCCACTATTTGAGAACCACTGGTCTAGTGTCACCCACAAGGGATTCATTTTATTGTTATGATTGGCTGACTGAACATTATTCATCATACAGGAGACATGAAATTAGACTAGCTATGTATGAAATAGTTTTTTTATAGCAATGATCAATTATTCTGTTCAAAAATATTCAACCACAAAATGCCATCAATTGACATTTCCCAGCCAGATTCAAGTATCCTATGTAACAAGAGCATTAAACTAGCATACATAAATTATTTAAATAGACAAATGCTTCAGAGTCAATGACTGGATGATTATTGCAGTGATTATTCTGTTTCCAGCATGTTGTATGTTTGGCATCAGTTCTTCTAACTCTGATTGATGGAGTGAGTAGCTTTTCATTTCTTAAACAGCCATGTAGGAAAACACCACGTCCATATTCCAGGATGACAATGTGAAGATTCATCCAGCTCAAACTGTGAAAGAATGAAGAGTCATTTCCACACATGATTCAGCTCCTCTGAATCCAGAGATTAAATTCACTGGAAGTTTTTTGGATGTGCTGGAGGAAACTTTACAGAGAGATGCACTCTTGCATTGACAAAACAAGAGCTTGTCCATAAACTGATGCACCTCTTGATGGAAATCACATCACAAGATTCATTTCCATCAAGAGCTGCATCCATTTTTGGACAAGATCTTTCTTATATTGTCTCTCAATATCCTGATAAATTAAAGAGGCAAAAGGGTCCAATAATTTACACTATGTGGACAGAAATATTGGGACACCTGACCATTACGCCATAAGGGACTGCAATCACATTGCATTCCACATACACTCGCCTAAAGGATTATTAGTAACACACACTAATACTGTGTTTGACCCCCTTTCACCTTCAGAACTCCCTTAATTCTACATGGCATTGATTCAACAAGCTGCTGAAAGCATTCTTTAGAAATGTTGGCCATATTGACAGGAGCATCTTGCAGTTGATGGAGATTTGTGGGACGCACATCCAGGACACGAAGCTCCCGTTCAACCACATAAACCACCTAAAGTGTGCCAAGAAAACATCCCCCACACCATTACACCACCACCACCGTTGTAACGAGTGGTTATTTCAGTCAAAGTTGCTCTTCTATCAGCTTGAATCAGTCGCCCATGACCTCTGACCTCTAGCATCAACAGGGATGTTTTCTCCCACAGGACTGCCTCATACTGGATGCTTTTCCCTTTTCACACCGTTCTTTGTAAACCCTAGAAATGGTTGTGTGTGAAAATCCCAGTAAGTGAGCAGATTGTGAAACACTCAGACCGGCCCGTCTGGCTGCAACAACCATGCCACGGTCAAAACTGCTGAAATCACCTTTCTTTCCCATTCTGACTTTCAGTTTGGAGTTCAGGAGATTGTCTTGACCAGGACCAACCCCTAAATGCATTGAAGCAGCCGCCATGTGATTGGTTGATTAGATAATTGCATTCATGAGAAATTGAACAGGTGTTCCTAATAATCCTTTAAGTGAGTGTACATAGACATTAATATGTAATTTGTCCAACCTTTGCAGCTTTAACAGTTTCCACTCTTCTGGGAATTTTGCCCATTCATCCAGTAGAGATTTTGTGAGGTCAGGCACTGATATTGATTGAGAAGGCCTGGTTCCAGTTCATCACAAAGGTGTTTGATGGGGTTGAGGTCAGGGCTCTGAGCGGCCAGTCAAGTTATTCCACACCAAACTCATCCAACCATGTCTTTATGGATCTTGCTTTGTACACTGGGGCGCAGTCATGCTTGAATAGAAAAGGGCCAAACTGTTCCCACAAGGTAAGAAGCATAAGGGGAATATGCTAAAAAAAACAGCTCTGTAGCATTATACCTCCTCCACCAAACTTTACAGTTATTTTCTCCAGGCGTCTGCCAAACCCAGACTCACCCTCATGCCAAACCAAAAAGCGTGATTAATAACTCGACAGAACACGTTTCCACTGCTCCAGAGTCCAGTGGCAGGGTGCTTTACACCACTCCATTCAATGATTGGCATTATACTTTATGTGAGGCTTGCTTGCAGCTGTTCCTAAATGCTTCCAGTTTACAATAATACTACTTACAGTTGACTGTGGAATATCTAGCAGGAATGACATTTCATAAACATAACCCAATAACAGGCTTGAATTCACTGAGCTCTTCAGAACGAACTTCTTTTTTGTTTACTAATGTTTGTAAATGCAGACTGCATGGCTTGGTGCTTGGATTTATACACCTGTGGCAATGAGTCTGATGAAAAACCTGAATTAATTAAGCGGTGTGTCCAAATACTTTTGTCCACATAGTTTTTTTTTAAACACATAGGACCAGATTTACTAACAGCTTGTGCCAGCACAATCCCTATTTTGGTGTTAAAAAAAGACACACAGTGAAAAATGTGCTTATTACATATGGATTTGTAGGATTTTCTCTTTCAGACACAAAATTTATAGGAGAAGAGTATTTAAATTAATTACACAAGGTGATTTACTAAGGTTTGCTCAAGTCAATTTCCTGTTATCTGTGGGATTATTTAGCACCCACAATAAAACAAGTCTTAAAGCAGACACTAATTTGCACTGCTCTTGATAGATTGTGTTGGTCATTATGGAAATGATCCGGCTGCGTCTGTGATCTTTCATTTGTGTCAGTAAAACATGCGCAGAACTTTCCTCTCCCATTGACACTTTCATGGGATTGCACTCTCACGCCAAAGTGCCTTGTTTAGTAAATCTGCCCCAAACTAACTTTTGGAATTTAACAACGTCCATTCAAGATCTGGGGAGAGTAAAAGTAAAACAATTTTTAGAAACAAATGCTTTTATTCAGTCATAGTCAAGTCACCTTTATATACTGTATATATATATTTATAGCACTTTTTACAATAGAGATTGGTTCAAAGCAGCTTTACAGAGAAAATTATGCAAAACAAGTTTTTGGGCTGAACAGCCACTGTAGAAGAGCAGGACAATCAATAATATTGCTGAATATTAAGTGTTAAGTGTCCTCAACTAAGCAAGCCAGAGTCGACAGTGGCAAGAACCCAAAACTCCATCAGGAGACAGAAAGTAGAGAAATAAACCTTGGGAGAAACTAGGCTCAATTGAGGAACTGGTTCTACTCTGGCCAACAAACAAATGAACAGTGCATGATTATTATATTGACATTCAGGTCAGGAGTCAGATTGAGATCGGGATGCTCAAAATATTTAATCCAGTTCTAATCTAATCTAATCCAGCATATTAGAATGATATGTGACACTGAAGACTGGAGTAATGATGCTGAAAATAAAGCTTTGATCACAGGAATAAATTACATTGTTTTAAATTGCTAAATGCCACTATAGTTCTGTACAGTATTTTTGATAAAAATAAATGCAGCCTTGGTGAGCAAAAGAGACTTCTATAAAAAATTAAAAAAACGTATTGACACCAAACTTTTGAATAGTAGTGCATGTGTAGTGTTTGTTAATACATAATGCTAATGATGTACAATTATGATATCAAATGAGATGAGCATGGTGCTGTGATAAATACTGATTAACATAGTACTTAACGCCCAATTCAATACCAATAATCCTAGTAGTAATATTAATAATACTAAAACTACATTGCCTAAAAAATTCCATTGACTAGCTCTAAATTTGAGTCATAACAAAAAACAAACCGGTACAGACTGACATGTCCGACTTCTCTGTGTCTCGCAGGTGTTTTTATGGAGCGACCTCATAATCTGCACAGCGCTGCTGATTTCACAAGCTCTACCTCAGGGAACCATCCCACAATTCCCTCAAACCAGTCCAAACCAGCATCCAACAGCACCGCACAGACGCTCGCAGGTTTGTTTTGCTGCTCTGCTGGGAGGACCGGGTGGAAAACACTGACATCTATTTCATCAAATCTTAATCAGTCTTTGATGCATTCCCTGCTGGAAAAACCAGGTCATTCCTGCGAAAGGTTGTCAAACTGGCAAACCATTTTCAGAACATGGGTTAATCTGCTCATCCCACCAGCTTAGTTAAGGGCTTTTAATAGCGCTAACTTGGTTGGCCAAAGTCCAAACGCTCCCATAAAATTTAATATTTTTTTGTTTTCACTATGGTTTTCCATCCTCTCTACACTTTAATGTGTCCATAGCAGTGTAGACGTGGTGTTCAAATGTTGCAGGCCTTATTCTTGTTCTAAAGTTTCAGTTTGTCTTGTTGTGAGTCTTTGGTGTAAACTCACCTTTAATAAATGTGTGTCAAAAACACCTCAGGACCCGCCTATCAAAAATACTGCTTCTCTTAACTCTTAACATTGAGAATCTCATCAGAAAAAGAATCTCCTTACGAAAAAGAAGTTTATTCAAGTGTCCTGTTAATATACTTTTAAACTAAAAACAAGAAAGTATACTTCAGGCTACTTTTTCCATTTTTCTCAGAAATATACATAAAGATTCAAACTACATGAATTTGATGCTGGTTGCACAATTTTATAGGGAGTATTTTTCGCTTTATTAATCTTAAGCGTATAATTGCAGTGTAAAACTGCCAAACTAGTAGTTTACTGAGAGTATACTTTCACAAACCAAAGAATGTTTTACAAGTATTAAACTATTGAACTACAGTGGAACCCACTTATCTCAAGCTCGGTTAACTCGCCAACCGTATTATGTCGACGTTTTCGAACTGGAATCGCCAAACTCCCTTTTTGTCTTAGCATTTTCTTATCGGTTATGTTGATTCTTTTATGTCTGATATCCCGAGCACAAAAGAGGGACAAAGTCGCCACTTAACATCGGTTATCTTGATCCCCGTGACTAATGATCGTACCAAGTTAACTGTGCATGCATCACGGTCTGTTAGGTCGCTCACTCCAATGACGCATCACTCACTCTTGCGGCGCAGTGCCATGCAGCCGCAGAAGAACTCGCACAAAAATCAAGCTTTACAGATGCTATCTTAAAAGAGGCACAGGAGTTCACCTTCACTGTCCAGGAATTCCCAGATTACTTTGACATCGACAAAGACAAGTCAAGTCACCTTTACTTATATAGCACTTTTTACAATACAGATTGTTTCAAAGCAGCTTCACAGTGATCACAGGAAAACATTATAAACAAAATTTGTTTGGCTGAACAGCAGCCTTAAAAGAGCAGGCGGATTAATACAATTGATGAATATTAAGTGTTAAGTTTTGATTATTGATTGATTTGATTGATTGATAGTTTGATTATTATATTGATAATTCAAGTCTAATATTAAGTCTAATTTGGTCCGGTTAGAGATGGGTTCATGATCGTCACAGGGGAGGGTCCAGTAGAGTCACGGTCTCCGCAGACACTTCAGGGCAGTGCTGTGCTCGTGTCCAGGTCCTTCATCTGATCTGCATACGGCCCAGATCCGGCTGACCACAATAACCTCAGAATAAACAGAAAATAATATCAGTGTAGATGCCATTCTTCTTCTGATGTATCGAGTACATCAGGTGTTATGGGAATGTTCCCGGTTCCGGCTGACCTAAATTATGCAGCCTAACAATCATTTTACATGATTTGGATTAAAAATGTATGTATAATGTGTTATGTGTATGCCAGGTTGAAGAGATGTGTTTTTAGTCTACATTTAAACTGACAGAGTGTGTCTGCTTCCCGAACTGTAATAGGAAGACTGTTCCAGAGTTTAGGAGCTAAATAGGAAAAGGATCGACCGCCAGCAGTTGACTTTGATATTCTAGGTATTATAAGCTGGTCAGTATTTTGGGATCGCAATAGACGTGAAGGACTATAATGTGTTAAGAGATCGCTCAAGTACTGTGGAGCTAAACCATTTAATGCTTTGTAAGTAATTAGCAAGATTTTAAAATGTATTCGGTATTATAGGAAGCCAGTGCAGGTTTGACAGAACTGGGCTAATATGCTCATACTTCCTGGTTCTAGTAAGAACTCGAGCTGCTGCATTTTGGACCAGCTGGAATTTGTTTATTAAGCGTGCAGGGCAACCACCTAGTAGAGCATTACAATATTCTAGCCTTGAACTCATGAACGCATGAACTAACTTTTCCGCATTTGTCTTAGAGAGCATATGTTGCAATTTAGATATATTTTTAAGATGGAAGAATGCCGTTTTACAGATACTAGAGACGTGGCTTTCAAATGAAAGATTGTTATCAAAGAGCACACCCAGGTTTCTAACTGACGACGAAGACTTGACAGAGCAGCCATCGAGTGTTAGGCAGTAGTCTAGATCATTATGTGCAGAACTTTTTGGTCTAATAATTAGAATCTCTGTTTTTTCAGAATTAAGCAGTAGAAAGTTATTAGTCATCCAATTTTTTATATCAGTTATGCATTCTATTAATTTAGTGAATTTGTTCGTTTCATCAGGATGAGAAGAAATATAGAGCTGAGTATCATCAGCGTTACAATGAAAGCTAATGCCATGCTTCCTAATAACTGCACCCAAAGGAAGCATGTACAGGGTGAAAAGCAATGGTCCTAGTACTGAACCTTGAGGAACTCCATACTGAACCCGTGATCGATATGACATCTCCTCATTTACTGCTACAAATTGATAACGGTCAGATAATTATGATTTGAACCAGGCTAATGCAACTCCACTAATGCCAACATAATTTTAAAGTCTATTGATAAGGATTTTGTGGTCGATTGTATCAAATGCAGCACTAAGATGCAGTAACACTAACAGAGAGATACAACCACGATCGGATGATAAGAGCAAATCATTTGTAACTCTGATGAGAGCAGTCTCAGTACTATGATATGGTCTAAATCCTGACTGGAAATCCTCGTAGATGCTGTTTCTTTCTAGAAAGGAACATAGTTGTGAAGATATTGCCTTTTCTAGAATCTTTGACAAAAAATATAGATTTGATATCGGTCTGTAATTAACTAATTCTGTAGGATCAAGTTGTGTTTTTTTTAAAAAGGGGTTTAATTACGACTAGTTTAAAGGATTTTGGTACGTATCCTAATGACAAAGATGAATTATTAATATTAAGAAGAGGATCTATGATTTCTGGAAGCATCTCTTTCAGTAGCTTAGTTGGTATTGGGTCTAGCCTACATGTTGTTGATTTTGATGATTTAGACAATTCTTCCTCCCCAATAGCAATGAAGGAGTGGAATTTTTCTTCAGGGACACTGAAATTTACTGTGTTTTGTGATATTGTAGTAGACGGTTACATGGTTATAACTTTCTCTCTTATATTATGAATTTTGCAAGTAAAGAAGTCCATGAAGTCATTAGTGCTGTGCTGTTTTAAAGTATCTGGGGTTGAGGCTTTATTTCTTGTTAGTTTAGTCACTGTATCAAATAAATACCTAGGGTTGTATTTGTTTTCTTCTAAGAGGGTAGAAAAGTAAGCAGATCTAGCTGATTTTAAGGCCTTTCTGAATGCAATAGAGCTGTCTTTCCATGAAATACGAAAAACCTCAAGCTTAGTTCTTTTTCCTGCTCCGCTCCATTTTTCTGGCTGCTCTCTTGAGGGCCCGGGTGTGCTCGTTGTACCACGGTGTTGGACTATTTTCTTTAATCTTCTTTAAGCGTAACGGAGCAACAGTGTCTAAAGTGCTGGAAAAGAGAAAAGTTAATAGTTTCTGTTACAACATCAAGTTCTTCTAGGCTATCTGGGATGTTAAGTAGATGAAACTGATCAGGAAGATTATTTATAAAGCTTTCTTTTGTGTTAGGAGTAATAGTTCTACTTTATTTATAACAGGGAGTTCGTTTTTCGACTTTGGCTAAAGGTAATCTACACGCAACTAAGTAATGATCTGAGATGAACAGTATCAACATACATATAACCCCCCTGTCAACCGTTCAGTATCGCTTCTAACCCTTTACCTTTTTGGTAAAATTATCAAACGTTGCCCGGTTCGCGGCGCAAAAAAAGGTTGGGAATCATAAAATTGAGTCCCAATTAGTATTGAAATAGTACACTTAAAAATATACAACCATTACAATGATACACGTATGCTTACTACAGAAAGTATACTTAAAAATATACTTAAACTTTACTTAAGTATACTTCATAAGATTTACAGTAGGTAGCTTACAAAAAACAAGTATAATTCAAGTTATTCAATTTACCTATAGTCCATATAATCTTACTATACAGTCCCTTAAAGAGATAGTTCCCCCAAATATTTTAAATTATATCTTATACTCTCCCTGAAGTTGTTCAAAACCTGCATGAATGTTTTTCTTCTGCTGAACTCAAAAATATATTTTGAAGAATGTCGTAACCAAATAGTTGCGGGGCCTATGGAGTTAGTCCGCTATATTATGTGTTGCACTTTCTCCCATTCATAGTAATATTCGCCTATAGCAAATGCATAACAAGCAATGACCAGCTAGAAACCATTTCAGTCCGTTTCTGGCAATATTCTCTCAATCAATGAACTTAAAGTGCTGTGAAAACAAAAGTTTGGATGTTGTCTTAACTGCAATGGCTTTCTGAAATCTAAATATTCTGTTATTATGCAGTCCCTCCTCCCTGAACAGTGGTTGCTGAATGTAATTGAAGATATTTCACTTTGAATAGTCCCTTTACCAGTCATAAAACATTTTTTGGGGGGTTTTCATGGGCAACATATTTGTATAAAACATCAGAGTTTTTACGAGACACACACAGCTTTCAAACATACAACTATTTTCCTGTGAAATCACAAATAAAATAAGAACAAATGCACCTCTTTGTTGATCTACATCCGTTGACATGCTCGTGCAATTTTAACTAATTTAATAAATAATCAGTTTCAATTAGCTAATGCATGTTTGGGGTTGTTATGAAGTCTCTTATAAACTTCTGCAGGTGGTCTCCTCACTGTCTATGTGTTTAAGTTGGAGATGGGCTCTGCTGTTCCTCTATATCGCTATTCACTAAGTGCCAGTGTACCTGCACCCTGGCAAGCGTCATCGTCTGGGCACGGGGACATCCCATTCTTTCAGGTCTGTATGGTCACACACATTCACACACAGATTAATAAACATATACATTCATGCATTTGGCAGACGCTTTTATCCAAAGCGACTTGCATCGCATTCAAGAAAGCATTCTAATCAGTTTTTGCTTTCCCTGGGAGTCGAACCCATTGCCTTGGCGTTGCAAGTGCTGTTTGAACTACAGGAGCGCTTCACATCAGGAAAGCTAAACACCAGGACTGCATGCCATTCAGAAAAGAATTTAGAATGCCTTTAAATTCCAGTTCTGTTCCTTGAATGAGTTTGAGTTGAGGCAAATATTGTGCACAGTTGCGTATTGGATTTGAGAAAGTATAATGAAATTCACAAAGAATATAAACATACCGATGTTATTTTAGTCACAATCGGCTGGTTGAAGGACAAGGCCAACTGGATCAAAGCGCAGCAGTCTTTACTGAAAACAAAGTTTAGACAAACTTTAACTAGCAAAAGGCAAATTTTGATGTGTTTTTTATTTATTTAAAATTTGAATCTGAAATCAATATGGTGAATATTTTGTGCTGCAAATTTTAAACCAGTTTTTTTTTTTATTAAATATTTTGATTGTACTGAAATACGTCTGATCAGTGAGAAACAAAATATTTTACCTATACAGTAAGGGAATAATTAGTTAAATTAATGATGTAATTAATATTATCTTGAAGAGTTCACTCCAAGAACGACAGCAATAAAAAGTGATTCCAATGATGTTGTTGCTTCGTGCGGTTTACAGTAAACTGCTGTTCTTTTATTTCTAGAACTACACTCACCTAAAGGATTATTAGGAACACACACTAATTCTGTGTTTGACCCCCTTTCACCTTCAGAACTCCCTTAATTCTACGTGGCATTGATTCAACAAGATGCTGAAAGCATTCTTTAGAAATGTTGGCCATATTGATAGGAGCATCTTGCAGTTGATGGAGATTTGTGGGACGCACATCCAGGACACGAAGCTCCCGTTGGAGACTGTGGGGATTGTGAAATATTCAGACCGGCCCGTCTGGCAGCAACAACCATGCCACGCTCAAATCACCTTTCTTTCCCATTCTGACATTCAGTTTGGAGTTCAGGAGATTGTCTTGACCAGGAACAACCCCTAAATGCATTGAAGCAGCTGCCATGTGATTGGTTGATTAGATAATTGAATTAATGATAAATTGAACAGGTGTTCCTAATAATCCTTTAGGTGAGTGTACATCTTTATCGTCCTTGATGCGAGCGGGCCTTAACTAATGAAATGTCTCTGTTGTGCAACTGTTGAATTTTTTCTGAATTGCAGTTCAGTAAATTCCTCTCCCTGTCATTCCAGTTTAACATAATGTGAGCCGTGATCCATTCAATTTATACTCACACAAATGAATTGGAAAAAAAGGCAATTTCTTTCGAACATTTACACGCAGAGTCTCGCACGACTGCTGGTTGAAAATTCTCCATTAAGCTAAGAAAAGGAAACAATGGTTTATGCGAGCGCAAACATTTGTGTCGAGAGACAGCTGCGATAAACCATTTTCTTGAAAACATAATTGTGGTTGGCAAAAGTGTTTTTCACATTGCTTAATACCTTCACTACACAGACAACAGCCATTACGGCCTGTTTGCTAATGCCTCAGTGAAAAAAATCTATTGCCACGCCTCTGAATTCCTTCATCTGCGGAGGAATGTGCGCAGCCAAATATCTGTGGCCTGTGTTTGTATCACCTCAGCACACTTCACTTGCCCTTATAGCCCCATCCCATCTGAACTGACAAACACTGATCGATGTGTTGTCACGGTAACAGGCCTACAGCAGTCCCCATAGCAACTTCAGCACACGGATGACCGTGTGTGTGTCTCACGCCTATCACCCCCGCCCTCGCTGGATGCTTACACTGCGGTCATGTGACGGCAGCCGTCGCTGGAGATCAGAGTTTGAGTTCTACGTGGCTTCGGTGGAGCAGCAGCACAGCAGGCGAGTGTGAGACGCACACGTGATGTTCGCAGATGAGCCGTGACTGATTGAAATCATGTTTATTGCTCTCAACTGTGCAACATTTAACCCTATATGATTCAGTGCCCCAGTTGAACAAGTGCCTGAAAATGATCTGCGATTATAATAATCCAGTAATTGATCTCTGGTTTGTGTATGTGTGTGTACAGGAGGCTCTATTTTGCCCAACACACCATCAGCCCGTACCCCAGTCGTGTGTGTGAGGGGCCGCCGGGGTGTGTGTTCAGCTCTGGGCCTGATGGACCCACTCAGGGCAGCTTCTACGCCCCACTTCCTGCTGGTACATGCATGGTTTTAAATGCATTTGAAGTGTATTGAACGTGCACTTTAATTTCTTAACAATCTTAAGTATACTTTTAAAAAGTGCACTTTGTAATAATGTCATATGTAAAATTCTTAAAGAATATTTTAAACCTTGTTTTAACTCTTTCCAGCCATTGGTGGACATGTTCGGCTTGTCATGTTTTAACTGTTCTAGGGTATGACAGAATACAGAATCTCTTGATCAAAACACATGAGAAAGAGAAGCAGTAACAAGCGATAACATATGTCAAGTCAACTTTATTTATATAGCGCTTTTTACAATAGAGATTGTTTCAAAGCAGCTTTACAGAGATAACAGGAAGATAATGCAACAAAGTTTGTTTTGGCTGTACAGCAGCTCTAGAAGAGCTGGACAATTAATAATATTGATGAATATTAAGTGTTAAGTTTCCCCGACTAAGCAAGCCATAGGCGACAGCGTCAAGGAACCAAAACTCCAGCAGGAAACAGAAAGAATGGAGAACAGAATGGAGAAAAACAAACCTTGGAAGAAACCAGGCCAGTTCTTCCTCTGGCTAACAAACATACAGTGCATGATTATTATATTGACAACATTTCAGGCCAGGAGTCAGAATGAGATTGGGACGCTCAAAATATTTAATCCAGTTCCGTCTGGTTGGAGATCCTTCCCAAAGGAGGGTCTAGTGAGCAGACGTTGATATAAAATAAAGTGATAATCAACATTAAACAGCATATAAATTAAACAGCCTAATTATACAGTGTTTTGTTCAGGAAAGAAGGAGGCGGGAACTGGCAAACATTCAAACACTTAATTATAAAATAAACAACAACAAAATAAAAGTCATTTCACAAACACAAAACCCAATGTAAAGCCCAGGCCTGTTCCTCTCATGTCCGTCACTGGCGTCTCTCCTCCTTTTATGCCTCCTCTCCTCCGTGAGAAAACGGAGGCTGGTGCAGCACACACTCATTATCACTCACACCACCGGCCTCGCTCCGTTCTCACAGCTCTCGGCCCCGCCCTGCTCTATTTCCCCTCGCAGTTCACTTATTTTGCTGTGTTGACTAACATACGAGAGCGCATGTAAAATTATTTTAACTGTAGTTTGTTATATGCAGTCTTGAGGAAAGTCACTTTTAGAAGTAATGTACAGTATTGTGCTACTCCCAAAAAAGTAATGCATTGGATTACTTTTGAGTTACTTTTTCTCACCTGAGCTGGGCTTGTTTGTTTGAAAACATAACTCAGATATTTTGTTTAAAATGTAAAAGTAATGTGTTACTTTACCAGTTATTTGAAAGAAACAAAAATCTGATTATGCAACTTGTGTTACTTGGCTATATGATATTACCTTACACTTCATTACAAATGTGTAATTACAAGTACATTGCCTACAAGTTTCAATTGAAATGACATTAAAGCATGTTTTAGTTTAGCAAAAATGTACGCATTCAGGAACCATATTTCAAAGATAAGTAAATTATGAAATTACTTATAAAAGAATACGCATGACCTGTGGATCAAATGTCTCTTAAGTTCAACTAATTACATTGATCATAAATTTGAACTGAAATACATTTTAATTTCTTTGTAATTAGCTTGGAGTTTTGTGTCTGAAAGCACTATATTTAGTTTGCATTTAAGTATGTATATTTTTTAAAGCATATTATTTCTGCAATAAAAAGTCTTTCTTAAACTTCACTTTACTTCTTTTTCACATGAAGTAACTTGTAAGTAACTTAAAAATATCTGAGATCTGAATAAACATTATGCATAGTTGATAAACAGATAGCAAACATACCCACGATGTCTGAGACAGAATCAATATTCCTTTGATACGCCCCAAACCTCTGCAGGAGATGCGGGATACTTTTCTTTTATGACAACATGCCAGATGTTCTTTCTTTGCTAAGTATCAGATGCATCTTCTATATCTGATCAGCTCCGACCCAGATGAAGGTCTCCAGGACATCAGGCTTTAACCCCTGCAGTGGAGGGGAATGTGGGAAACCAGCAGTGCGCCCTCTAGTGGACACCGGAGCCATGGTGTTTGTAGTGTTCGGCATACTGGGAGTCAACCGCACTCAGCGATCAGACAACCATGTTATTGGAGACCTGGTGAGACAGAATACAACTATTTACACTGTTTGCAGTGCAGAAAGGAACAATGACTATAATGTAAAAGCGTTTGCGAATAATCATAACATCAAAACATGGCTAGTAACTCAATTGTAGTGGCTGCCTCCCAGTTTACATACACTTGCACTTCTGGAAACAACTCCCACTGCTTTGAATGGTAATGAATGAAAGGCTCCAATTATTTTATGTTATGATCAATGTCACACGTTTGTGATCTAGAACCTCAACCCTGTATAAAGCTACTGTCTCTTTTTGATGCACAGATTTCTAAGATGTCTTAATTATAAACCTGATCAAAGCTTTGCTGAATAACCTGTTGTACACAATCTACTACATGCCTTCTGTCTTCTGCTCTGACTGATGTGGTTTAGACCTTTTTTGGCATGTAAAAACCTTTTAGTATCATTGTAAAACGTCCCACTTCAGGTCATGGTTGACGTGTGTCTTTGCTCTGAATTCTTTACTGAATTCTTTTTTTACTCAGTAAAATCAAGAATAATTCTTATATTCTTAGTAATATTTCAAGATGAACACTTACTGGACTGAAACGACTTAGGTTTACTTGCTTATCCATCCATCTTTTAGCTTTAAATCATGGTAAAATGTGTATATCAAACATGATCAGGTTTTAGGAGATCTCAAACATCATTATATTGCATTGCATTATGTTTTAAAACTACAGACCTTCGATCATAAAACTAAGCATTTAAATATGATCTTAATGTGTATTATTGGCAGATATAGAGAGAAAACAGATATTTGTATGCGTTTATATAAGTAGATTTACAACTGCACCAAACTGAATGTTTTGCTCGGTTTGCTCGTTTATTTCCCCTTGAGTTTGAGCTCTATATTATCCCTATGAGCCATAAAAGCCTGATCTATCAAATATTTGACTCATCAAAAACACATAAACAACACATAAAAAAACACCAGATTTTTTTACAAATATTTCGTTTAAAAGCTCATTAAATAGTTCTATTTAAAATATAAATTTTAAATAAATTATATTTCAAAGGTCAGGATTTACAGGATTGTTCCTTTATCATTTTAAATCACTTTCAGGCTTGAATGGGAAACCCAAATGATTTTTAATCTGGTCTCAGTTTGTACATTATGCATTCATTGATTGTTTTCCTTTGAAGCTGATTTATGAATTATTAATTGAGCGATTATTGACATTCCTCCCCCTCAAAGGGTAGTGTGATCTATGATCCGGACTTTGATGTTTTTAATGAGATCGGGCACTTGTGCAAGCTGTGCAAAGTCATCAGTGCCAATACCAAGCTGGTGAAGCCTGGTGGAGCTCAGTGTTTGCCGTCAGGTGAGGGAGAATCATGCACGACTTCTTCTGAAATGCCCTTTCAGCCGCTCACAGTTTAACCACATCCTGTTTCCCTCTTTCAGGGAACAGCCTCACATCCATTCTGCCCTTACTGCACCCGGAGTGTCACTCTCTTCCTGAGCCCAACCTCTTGCCCGGCCAGCTGTCCCATGGTGCAGTGGGCATGCAGGGCGGTAGAGTGCACTGGATCTCCATGGCTTTTGAATCAGTGAGTTTGCTACTATTTCAATAGATCACGCAAAAATCTTGTTGATTCCATTTGAATTAGCCATTTTTATGGTGCTTTTTGTTCTTCTAGAGACTGTGACAGTCAGTGTTGGGGAACGTTACTTCTAAACTAATTACGTAACTTTTTATGCATAGAACTTTTATGCATTCTGTTACTTTTGTGGTTGTTTTTCTCACTTGGACTGGCTCACCTTATGCAGAAGTTTTTTTTTTTTTTTACATGAGTGTTTAGGCTTTCCTGTATCTCAAACAGTAGAGTGTGGCGTTTGCAAGAGCTGATTAGAATGCCAATGTGTTTCTTGAATGCAATGCAAGTCACTTTGAAAAAAGTGTCTGCCAAATGCAGAAATGTAATGCATTCAACAACACTGCCTATATATATACACAGTGGGTACGGAAAGTATTCAGGTCCCTTACATTTTTCACTCTTTGTTATATTGCAGCCATTTGCTAAAATCATTTAAGTTCAATCTTTTTCCTCATTTATGTACACACAGCACCCCGTATTGACAGAGAAACACAGAAATTTTGAAATTTTTGCAGTTTTATTAAAAATGAACAACTGAAATATCACATGGTTTTAAGTATTCAGACCCTTTGCTGTGACACTCATATATGTAACTCAGGTGCTGTCCATTTCTTCTGATCATCCTTGAGATGCTTCTACTCCTTCATTTGAGTCCAGCTGTGCTTGATTACACTGATTGGACTTGATTAGAAAAGACACACATCTGTCTATATAAGACCTTCCAGCTCACAGTGCATGTCAGAGCAAATGAGAATCATGAGGTCAAAGGAACTGCCTGAACAGCTCAGAGACAGAATTGTGGCAAGGCACAGATCTGGCCAAGGTTACAAAAAAACCTTTTTCTGCTGCACTTAAGGTTCCTAAGAGCACAGTGGCCTCCATTATCCTTAAATGGAAGATGTTTGGTACGACCAGAATGCTCCCAAGAGCTGGCCGTCTGGCCAAACTGAGCTATCAGGGAAGGAGAGCACTTGGTGAGAGAGGTAAAGAAGAACCCAACGATCACTGTGGCTGAGCTCCAGAGATGCAGTCAGGAGATGGAGAGAGTGGTAGAAAGTCAACCATCATCGCAGCCCTCCACCAGTCGGGGCTTTTTGGCAGAGTGGCCCGACGGAAGCCTCTCCTCAGAAAAAACACCTGAATGACTCCAAGATGGTGAGAAATAAGATTCTCTGGAGTGTTTTTCAGCTGCAGGGACAGGACGACTGGTTGCAATGGAGGGAAAGATGAATGCGGGCAAGTACAGGGATATCCTGGACGAAAACCTTCTCCAGAGCGCTCAGGACCTCAGACTGGGCCGAAGGTTTACTTTCCAACAAGACAATGACCCGAAGCACACAGCTAAACTAACGAAGCAGTGGCTTCACAACAACTCCGTGACTGTTCTTGAATGGCCCAGCCAGAGCCCTGACTTAAACCCAATTGAGCATCTCTGGAGAGACCTAAAAACAGCTCACCACCAACATTTACCATCCAACCTGACAGAACTGAAATAGGAGGAATCTGCAAGGAGGAATAGCAGAGGATCCCAAATCCAGCTGTGAAAAACTTGTTGCGTCTTTCCCAGAAAGACTCACGGCTCTATTAGAGCAAACGTTGCTTCTACTAAATACTGAGCAAAGGATCTGAATACTTAGGACCATGACATATTTCAGTTTTTTTTTTTTTTTTTTTTTTTTAAATCTGCAAAAATGTCAACAATTCTGTTTCTCTGTCAATATGTGGTGCTGTGTGTACATTAATGAGGAACAAGAAGAACTTAAATGATTTTAGCAAATGGCTGCAATATAATAAAGAGTGAAAAAATAGTTTATTCTACAATAACTATCGGCTGGATGTGCATTATGCATTATTACACGGCTCACATAAGTAAATAATTAGACATGAAATATTGATGAGTCTAAATATTTGATCAGCTCTTTAAATGCAAAGCTAGCAAGTGGCAAGTTCAAACCAGACGGACATTTAAGGGATACGGTTCAGTCATTGCACTTATTACACGACATTTCACCACATAAATAATTATAGGTGTAGGGGAATTTACAGTTAAGACCCGAGGACCAGATATGTTGAATGAAGACCAGGAGTCAGAAGTGCAGTCAATAGAAGAAATTTTAGTGAAGTTTAGTTTGCAGTTTCATCAGCAGAAGCCACAGCTTCAGGTCTCACAAGGAGTTCGTAGGCCGCCCCAAATACAATAACATTGTTACAGCAATTATACTCTAACAGAGGGTGCTAACTACATCAATGATGACGTTTAAATGATCCTGATTGGCTAAGAAAGAAAGAAAAAAGGAAAAACAAAACTAGTAATTTTCCACACAAGAGCAGACAGTCTGAAGCATATCTTCGTTGATCACATGGTTGACGGGTTCGTGACGTGGCTTGTCGAGAACAGCAAGTCATTCCGTCTCCTGATAGTGCCAGTTAATCACCTCACCAATACAGACCATATTAACGCACACACACAAATACACAGCTTCTCCAAGGCTGAACTTGGCTCAGGCTCCAACTATAAACCAAAACATTCTGATAACATACTCTATCTGTTGAGAAGTGCTGACAATATTCATCCTTACTCGATGGAAAAATACAGAAGAGTAAAGAAAGGTTTTAATTAATAAAAATCCCTAACTTGATTATAAATCACTCTTTACAAATCATTCAAATAAGAAAGGGAAAAGAACATATGAAAAATAAGACAAAGAAACATATGAAAATTAAGACAAAGAAAAGAATATAGGTACAAATAAGAAAAATGAAAGAATATATATATACAAAGCGGCAATGGATTTCCGAATAGTATCCTTCAGTCCCCCCTATAAGGCCAAATGTGTAGTAAAACAACACATCTGGGCTATCAATTAATGCCGCTACAAATTGATATATTCACCCTTGCTCTAATTCCGGTTAAAATTGTATAAAACAAAATATGTTTTCCCTTCACAGACTTAACTGGAACAGAATATCTTACAGAGCACAGAGTGTGTTATTGACCTTCAAAACAAAAGACATGGTTGTATAAACTGTTAGTATGAATCTTGGCTATTTTAGTTTATAAATCAAATTAAATGGATTTAAAAATTAAATAAATTTTTATTCTCTAGAAGCCGGAATAAATGGGAAAATAGTGTTACATCCCCAACAAAATCCCCACACCAGGTATTAGGTTAAAAGTGTCACGTCTACTGATATAATCACCCATCATTGCATGAAAATATCAAGATATACACTTTGTTGTTGTTGTTGTTGTAAATAAACCAAAAACAAAGCAATTTCCAATTCATTGTAGAATACATGAAATAAGAGGGTAAATCTATTTCACTACACCAATTAAAATCAAAGGTGGTCAAAATAAAAATAAACAATGAAAGAATAAATAAATCCCATAAAAATCCGTCTTAAGCTTTGAGTTTCTACTGAAAGTGTCATTCATTTAACAGGCAAATAGCATGTACCATCTTAATTGCAGGACATATTAAAATTTTCTTTTTCAAAAACAGAAATAAAAAATGAAACAAATTCAAATAATCATTTCAATAATTATTTCCACTGAAACAAAATAATTTCACAGTATTCAAACCATGTTAACATTCCAAAATTCAAAATCAAATAATAATGATTTCCTTTGGTCAATTTTGTTCTCAGTATCTCAGTTTGTTAAACCTGCTTATGCGTTATGACCAAAATCTAAACCCTTTCATTGTCATTTGGCTCATCAGATACCATTAGGTTTGCTATCTTTCAAATTTGTTATAAGTTGAACAAGAACTGTCAGATTTTCATAATATATTAATTTAAAAGTGTTCTTAAATTGATCCAAATTCATATCTGAATTTTTCTGTTCATAACATTCATTTTATTTATTTTCATTTTAATTACTTGTCAAGGTATTTCTCTATCAAATGTTTAGACTTTCTGATCCCACAAATATTATCAGCATTGCCTCAAAAACAAAAATATGATATTAACTCAACTCAACCTTGTTTATAAAGCACTTTCAACACCACTATGTGGAAACCGAAGTGCTAACCAAATAAAAATTAATGAAAGCATAAATAAAGCATAATACACACTAACAAACGGCAGATTTCAAAATACTTTCAAATGCTATTGAAAACAGATGAGTTTTTAGCACACTATGAAATAAACCGAGAGTAGAAGAAGATTTATCAGAGAGAGATAGTCTTAGCGCTGCAACAGAGAAGGCCCAATCACCTTTGCATTTTAGGCGAGATCAAGGAATCATTAGTTGTAATTGATCTTTTAAACGCAGGGACCTATTTGAGTGATGCAGAATGATTAGATCTGAAATATTCTCTGGTTCTAACCCATGTAAAGCTTTAAAAACATATAGCAACACTTTATAATGAATTCTGAAATGTATAGGAAGCCAGTGTTGTTAGATAAGCACTGGAATGTGTTCTCTCTCTTCGTAGTTAGAAACCTAGCAGCTGAATTCTGAACGAGCTGCAGGAGAGAGAGACCTGACTCACACCCAGATACAGTATAGTAATTCAAACAAAATAGCATAAAGGCACGCACAATTTTCTCCATGTCATAAAAACAGAGGATAGACTTCAACTTAGATATAGAGCTAAGATGATTAAAACTATTTTTAACAATGCATTCATTTGGTGATCAAATTTGAGCTCAGAGTCAAAAATGCCTCCAAGGTTTTTCAAACTATAAAGATTTTTCCCTGAAAGGAATCCCAGGCAGTCAATGACATCATAAAGACATCCCTTATTACCAAATAAAATAAACTCAGACTCATTCATCTGGAGAAAATTGTTAGCCAGCACTTAACGTTATCTAAACATTCAAACAAAGTGTGAGAGTCATTAGCATACAAATTATAATGAATGATATATTTTTCAAAATCACTCCCAAAGGGAGCATATAGAGGGAGAACAAAACTGGCCCCAAATTGAGCCATGAGGGACCCCATTCAAGAGAGGGGTAACGGATGAAAAGAAAGTCCCAGGATTGACTAAAATAAGTCCTATCTTTTAGATATGAGTAAAATCATTCCAGGGCTAAACCCTCAATGCCAACCACATCTCAAAGACAATCAATGAAAATCCTATGGTCAACGGTATCAAATGATGCAGATAAGAGATGAAACCGTTTGTTATCTTTATGGTGTATAAAACAATCATCACAAAATGAAAGAGTGATTGAGTCTGTGCTATTGGATGATATAATTAAATAACTGTATTGATTTGAGGGACAGTTACCCGGATGAGCCTGTGTTTATCGGTGAATAATATACCGCTTGACCAAGATACGATTGACCAATAAGAATCAAGCATTCCGCAAATTGAAGGAATGTTTTGGTGTGTGTGGTCAGAGCACTGGCCACATGTGAGAAGTGAGGGTTCGCTATAGATTCAAAAATTCATTTTCAATGCTTGATTTTCATACAACTCTTTCTTCATTCTCGTTGTCTCTCTGATTCAGACCACCTACAAGGGAAAGTCTTCGTTTCAAACCCACTCTGATTTCCTCCAATGGGAGAGTTTCCTGCAGAAGCAGCTTGCATCACTCCCGGCGTCGTCTGCCTTGAGACGAGGCTTCCAGACCTGCCAACACTGGAAACAGATCTTCATGGAAATTATAGGCAAGAGAGCAAAAATAGAACGTGGCAGAAAGACAGAAAGCAGCTTTGATAAAAATGACTCTGCTTGAATAAATGAGCAGTTTAAGAGGCGCAGACATCATTAGCATGAGTGCTCATTAACCCCACTCTCAACAAATGACAATAATGAATCTGCATTCAGATTCTCTATTCATATTACATTTAACATGGACAGGCGCCCTCCCTGAACACCTCTTTCTGCTCTACCCCTTGACTGCAGGTGTAGAGAGCGCCCTCTACAGTCTCCTGCTGTCACTTGCAATCTGCATCGCATCAGTAGCTGTGTTTACAGCACATCCACTCCTGCTGCTGCCAATCCTGCTGAGCATTCTGGGTATGTCATACCACTGCACAAACATTTGAACTATTCTCAATCATTTCAACCCCAAAAGTAAGCTAATAGAGGAAAAGTGTATACATGATTGTAAAATAATGAGAATCATTGAGAATTACAAAAAGATGCCCATTTAATCCTTTACTGCTTATAATAGCAATTAGTCATGATGCCAAAAAAAGAGAATGTATTTATAATAAGAATATTATTTTGTAGATAATGATTTAATTTTTCTTTTGCATGAAATGTCATCTGGACGTGTTTGCGTGAGATTCGCTCTTTGATTTAATCTATACCCTTGAAATAGTTTACCACTATTTTTTTAGAGCAACTCATTTTCATTCAGTCTCCTTTGGGACAGTGTCTGTTTTTTTCCCCATTCTGTTGAATTTAATTGACTTTGGTAATATGTACTGATGGTGAAAATCATTGCCTTTGAAATGTGCAGCTCTATTCCCATCTCATTTATATGTTAATACAATATGGCAGACATGACCGTAATTTAACTTCCTTTCAAGCAGGGATATTATCACTACAAGTGATTACTCCGACTGAACGAATGTACAAATTATGTGAAATGAAAAGAGACTGGGAAAATCATCCCACTTCTAGGTGTCCGACTAAACAAGGAAATAGATTTCAAAAATGTGCAATGATGCTTGACTTCAAGTGGAGGATGGCATAAAAACAGTGACAGGACACAAACAGCTTTTGAGTAGCTTAAAGAGGACATATTATGTTTTTTCTGTTTTTGCATTTTAGTGTATAATGTTGTTGGAGCATGAAAAAGTTCTGCAAAGTTACAAAGCACAACACACTTCAGCGAGAGTTCTTTTCAATATCAGTACAGTGATCCCTCGTTTATCGCGGTTAATGTGGACTGGAACCGCGGATAGGTGAAAATCTGCGAAGTAGGATTGGCCCCTCTAGGAATTTCCGTATATGTGTGTGAAGGTACCAGGGGTCTCATATACAAAGCGTGCCAGTTTAAAGCCAGTGTCCATGCAAAGGTTGTGATCTATAAAAAATAAACTGGACGAGAGAATGTGCGCACCTTTAAGCAAACTTTGAGCTGTGCGTACGCTCATTCTGCAGACAAAGGGAAATGGCGACACAGATGGTGAGGTCGTGAACTGAAGTTAAATGAGGAGAATGATTATAAGAATTAATAATTTAATTTTCACCCCATTTCATAGGTTATATGCACATTATCATGAGGATTATACCCAACAGTGTCATTTGTACAGATTGTTTTAGGCTATATATATCTAGTAAAATCCAAACGTAATTCAATGTATTAAAAAATAATAATGATGATAATCAGCGCTGCCTTATAGTCACATTGTCTACAATGGGAGTGCAGAAGGAGTTACATGTGATACAGAATAACATGAAATACCATTTTATTACAGAACTGCAGAACACAGTGTAAAAAGGAAATATTTTCCTTCATGAACATATATTAATACCTTGGTTTACGAGTGACTTTGTATACAAGCAAAGTCACTCGTAAACCCTCGCCCACGCGCATTTTGTGTGGAAAAGTCCTAACGCTCAGCATCTTCGCGGGCATTTTTACTGTAAATATCCTAACGACAGCCTCTCATAAAGCCCATCACCCCTTCACTCGTTCATTCTCTCAGCGTCGCTCGGTTTGGTTCATCATTCACCACAGTGAAACTTTTATAAGTGATTTACAGCGGTTTCACCTCGTGTTGTTCACATTAATTGTGATCGCTATTGTTCACGTACTGAAATATATACGTACAGTACAGCATATAAACAATGAGCTCAAGATGAGTAAGAAAGAAGGGATGAAAATCTCCCTGTAAGCAGTAAAACCCTCCTCTCGTCTCCTTCACGCCAGCAGCGACGCGACTCAAAGCTGAAGTGCACGTTACAGTAAATTGTCAAGTATTTTTAGAGTTCAATTTTCAATTATTAATTAGTATTTATATGAGATCTTAATGGTCATAATTTTAACTGTAATTAATAGGGTAAAACCAACAAATATTTAAAATGGGCATTTATGGTCTTGTGGAACGAATCTAGTGATTTTTAGTGCATTCTTACTCTTATTCTTTCTATATTTTATTACATTCATTACAAAATTGTTTTGGTGTACGATAATTTTATATTACGAGCTAGCTCTTGCAACGAATTTCAACGAGGTATTTCTGTATATCATAAAATGTCAAAGTCTACATGAAGTACAATCGCTACTCATCATTGCTCCTAACTATTACAGTGTTCATTACAAAACCGTCAAGAAGCATGTATTCACTATACATTTTCGTCTTAAATTTTCACCCACAAATGCGATTTTGTCAAGGTGTTAACGATCAGTCAAGTCACCTTTATTTATATAGCGCTTTCTACAATACAGATTGTTTCAAAGCAGCTTTACAGTGATCACAGGAAAAACAATATAAACAAAGTTTGTTTGGCTGAACAGCAGCCTTAAAAGAGCAGGCGAATTAATACAATTGATGAATTTTAAGTGTTAAGTTTCCCCAACTGAGCAAGCCATAGGCGACAGCGGCAAGGAACCAAAACTCCGGCAGGTGACGTAACGAATGAAGAATAGAATGGAGAAAAAACCTTGGGAGAAACCAGGCTCAGTCGGGGAACCAGTTCTCCTCTGGCCAGCAGCCAAACAGTACATGATTATTATACAACAATTCAAGTCTAATATTAAGTCTAATTTGGTCCGGTTAGAGATGGGTTCATGATCGTCACAGGGGAGGGTCCAGTAGAGTCACGGTCTCCGCAGACACTTCAGGGCAGTGCTGTGCTCGTGTCCAGGTCCTTCATCTGATCTGGATACGGCCCGGATCCGGCTGACCACGGTAACCTCGGAATAAACAGAGACCAATATCAGCGTAGATGCCATTCTTCTTCTGATGTATCGAGTACATCAGGTGTTATGGGAATGTTCCCGGTTCCGGCTTATCTAAATTATGTAGCCTAACAATCATTTTACATGATTTGGATTAAAAATGTATGTATAATGTGTTATGTGTATGCCAGGTTGAAGAGATGTGTTTTTAGTCTACATTTAAACTGACAGAGTGTGTCTGCTTCCCGAACTGTAATAGGAAGACTGTTCCAGAGTTTAGGAGCTAAATAGGAAAAGGATCGACCGCCAGCAGTTGACTTTGATATTCTAGGTATTATAAGCTGGTCAGTATTTTGGGATCACAATAGACGTGAAGGACAATAATGTGTTAAGAGATCGTTCAAGTACTGTGGAGCTAAACCATTTAATGCTTTGTAAGTAATTAGCAAGATTTTAAAATGTATTCGGTGATTAATAGGAAGCCAGTGCAGGTTTAACAGAACTGGGCTAATATGCTCATATTTCCTGGTTCTAGTAAGAACTCGAGCTGCTGCATTTTGGACCAGCTGGAATTTGTTTATTAAGCGTGCAGGGCAACCACCTAGTAAAGCATTACAATAATCTAGCCTTGAACCCCCTATATATGGGATTCCACTCTCATTTACATGCCGATCAGCATTCATGAGGTGATTTGCATTGACTATGTATGGTTAAAAATGGGTGTGTGCAGGGTGGGATATGAGTCTGGTTCACATACGCACATCTGCTGGTGATCTGTGATTTATAAAGGGAATATTTCTTACAGGTGTGCGTACGAACGGTTTTATAAATTGGAATATTTTTTGGCGTACACCATTTTTGGCTTTTAGCTGTACGTCAATGTAACGGAGTTAAATGTTCAGGGAGGAAGGAGGCGGGAACCGGCAGACATTTAAACACACTTTAATGGTGAAAATAAAACATAAACTCAAAACGAAAGTAATGGCGGCGGCCCCTCGCGGTCGACCGCCGCCCACACAAAACATAACATAAAGTCCCAGGCCTGGTCCTCTCTCGTCTTCACTGTCGTCGCTCCTCCTTTTAAGTCTCCGCTCCTCCGTGAGACGAGACACCGGTGGCTTCGCAGGTGGCGCTCATTACCAATCACGCCACCGGCTCTCGTGACGCTCTCACGGTCCCTCGACCCCGCCCTGCTCGCCACAGTCAACTTTTAGTAGGGATCTTACGCACAGTTTTATAAATGAGACCCCAGGTGTTAACGAGAATGCGTCTCCCTCATACTTGTGATCCAATCGACCAAAAAGGATCTTAATACCAGATGTAAACGGGACCAAATATTTCACCTATAATGTACTTCATTTGCATTTTTGTTCCATGTCATTTTGCTTTATTTGATGTTTGATTCATCGCAGGTTTCCTCATACATCATATTTGTTTTCCCCATTTTATGCACTTGCACATACTTCGAAAATGGCACTGATTGTTGAATTAAAGATATAGAATGCACTGAATGCCCAAGAACTAATTCTATTTAATGTCCACATGTCATTTAACAAGAAACAATGCTTCTAACCACAGCCATACAGTTAGCAATACTGTCTACAAATGTTCATAGAACTGTGGTTTAGAGAAGTTGGTAACTTGCGACCATAGTTTGCTAACATTTGGGGAAACACATCCCAGAGTTTTACTGACAGAGAGGAGATGCAAAAATGTCAAATGTAAGAAAAATAATGTGCCTTTTGAACAATCAAGAATGAAAACCTATTCTAGTAGAGCCCAAAAACAAAACTAAGACTTACAATAGCCAGGTTAGGTTAGGTCCTCTTTAAAATAAGTCTTAAATCTTGAAATCTTCTTAACATGTGTGTGTTGGCACCGGCAGGTATGGTGTGTCTGGTGGTGGCAGTGATGTATTGGCTCGGGTGGGAGATGGGTGCAGTTGAAGCCATCTCTCTCTCCATATTGGTGGGCTCTTCGGTGGACTATTGCCTGCATCTAGTGGAAGGCTATCTACTGGCGGGGGACCCTGAACCTTCAGGACTGGCTGATCCCAGTTTGGTATGATTTACATTTATCCATCACTCAACAAATGTGTCAAAATGCATCTCCTGTGATGTTGAAATGGAGCTGTTTTCATGATATGTTCACATCCCTGCCTGTTCCATTGGTTGTGATCTGGGCACGCATCAACAAAGTATCCCAGTTTTAGACAGAGAACTTAAATAAAGATTCAATAAAGGTATTCTTGATGTATTATGTTTTAATGCAGTCAGTGGCGGAGCTTAGTAATGACGCGCCCCAGTGCAGGCGATCACGCCGGCCCCTGAGCTGCACAGTTATCAAGCTCATACAAACACACACACACTGCACTCTTGTCTAGAAGGGAACTCCATAGAACAGAGGTTTTCAAAGTCTGAGACAGTGGGCCTCCCTTTTGACACAACCCACCCAATGACGCCCCCCCCAGCGACGCGATATATTTAGCTATATTTAGCGACTCTTCAGACCACCCTAGTGACAAATTTTCCAAAAAGTGACTATGGACAAATCTAGCGACTTTATCTGGAGTTATTGGCGACTTTTGGTGACTTTCTGAAGTGAAAGCACATATCGTTCTTACTCTTCTCAATGAGCATCGAGCGCTGCCGTGGGCCCCAACCCCATACCAAAGCACTCACAGGCGGCCCAGTCCTCGCGCAGCATCCGCTCCCAGATGCAGGCAGAGCAAGAGATCTTCACTCCTCCACATGCAAATGAATCGCGCATGTGCGGGAAGCTGGAGCTGGCTGATCCCGCCATGGCAGCACGGGATATAAAATGGTGTAAAAATAATTAAATCACTGCACAAATATAAATCGCTGCATTTGTTTGACAAATGCAGTCACATACTCTCAGTCACATACTCTTGTCCACTGTGTGTGTGCGCATGTCTGTGACAAAAGTTAACTAGCTGGCTTGCTTATCATGTCTCAGTCAAAACTGTACACCCAAAAATACAGGAAGGAGTGGGAATCAAACCCATTTATTGGTGATAATACTCGGGCATTCTTGTTGAGAAAGCACACTAGGCATGCAGAACGCAAAAAAGTATGCAATCTAGTACAGCGTGATGACCTCACGAATATGCTAATTTACGCATGACGTCACCTAGCGACATTTAGCGACTTTTTGGCCAGCCTTTCCTTTGAAAATAGTTGGCAACACTGGCGATGCATGATTGTCGACACACGCCTACTCCACTGCCGCTTGCAGCCGCGACAGAATGACATCACAGGGAAATGTAAAATGAAGGAGGTTTAATACAAGTTCGGCGAGTTATTATTAGACTATAATTTTTTACAACTCTCCGCGCCTCCCCTGGCATGGTCTGGCGCCCCCCAGGGGAGGCGCGCCCCACACTTTGAAAACCCCTGCCATAGAAGATAATTTGTGTGCCTAAACTAATTAATTCAGACCAACTAAAATCAGTATCTTATGGGTTTCTTATGTTAAATTAGATAAATTAGCGTGCATCTCTCTCTCTCTCTCTCTCTCTCTCTCTCTCTCTCTTTCTCTGACACACACACACACACACACACTCAGTCCCTCTCTCTTGCTCTCTCACATACGCAGTCTCTCTCTCTCTCTCACACACACATACACTCAGTCTGTCTCTCTCTCTCTTTCTCTTTCTCACACAAACTCAGTTTGTCTCTCTCTCACACACACACACACACACACATACACTCAGTCTGTCCCCCCTCTTTCTCTCTCTCTCTCATTCTCTCACTCACACACACACAAGTAACAAATTAAACATGTTGGATTTTACTAGGGTTTCCCTTCACCAAATAATTTTCCAGTTGACTAGAAGAATGTAAGTGATTAGTTGACTAATCACACCTGTATATTAATAATCCATATAAATCATAACCATAAACCTTTAATTACCTCTATATAACACAATCAATCGCCTAATCAGCTCTTAAAGCAGTTCCTGTGAGTGCACAGAAATAAAATCAGTCAGTTTCTAATGACGTATTAGGCTACTCTTAATATAAGACCAAAAACCAAAAAAGTATTTTAAGTGAAATGCAATTTATTCTAAGTCATTTATACTTAGGGTTATATTTGTAATTTCAGTTTTCATTTCATCAGTCTAAAGTAAATGTTTTTTTCAAAAACTCAAACTATTTAACTATTCCAACACTGGAAACTCTGACTTCATTTGACAGAAGAGCTGCTTTTTCCTCATATTTCCTCAAATACATTTAGTGTACATATACAATTATATTATGTTATAAATTAGCGTTAGAAATGTTATGTTTTTTTAAAGTTTTAAAAATGTAACTTTTTTATTTCTTTGACTATTTAAATTCACATATATTCATAAATTCAGTGCAGTTATAGCCTACATAATCTCACATTTAATTTTTTTCTCTTTAACTTTTATTATAATCGTTTTATTTTATTATAATCCTTTAATTAGGTTGAAACAAACGGATATTTAATGCTATTTTTAAAATGAGAGAATTTTACAAAATCCAGTTACACTTTTTCCATCTGTAGAACAAAATAAATTAACTATAATAATTAACATGCAATGATAACTTATGGGGAAAAAACATCAAAGAGATTACAAAAGTACAAAAAAATTTTTGACAGGGAACAATAGATCCTCCGCAATAATTGCCGGCACCAGTCGTAAATATTAAGCATTTTTAATAAAATCAATAGCCGACTACAGCTGGGTCTTAAATTCAAAAACTAGAATAATGACTTTAAACACCGACTGAGCGCAACCTGAACAAACTTGATCCGTTTGAGCACGATCAGTCCAAATTACATTCAGAATCGGCCTGATGTGATGTCGAATCTCAAACCAGCGCACCAGTGAGATTTCATATGTTCACATGTCAAACATTAATACATGTTTAAAAGTTTTTATTTAATTTTTCACTTTCTTGTCAACTACAGTTATGTTTTTGGATAAAATTCAATGTCTTTTTGGCAAGAAAACTAAAAATAATGAATAAAATGACAAATTGAGTAAATCCTAGTCTACCCGCTCTGAGCAGGATCGAACCTGTGTCTCTGGTGTGGGAGGTGGGTGCACTGACGAGGATGTTATTAGACTGCAGTCACTGCAGCGCCTCCTTGAGGGCAGAGGAGTCACCTTTACACGCACAGCTCTTACTTGGCCTACTGCGGTTACATAAACAATACAATATATTTTCATCAAAAGACAAAAGCTGTGGTAAACATGAACACTGATCGATTCGGACTGCAGTGTTATGGAGAAAACCTGCTGTTTCTGAGCTCAACCCCAGTGACTCGGAGAAATGATGAGATAAACACATCTGATCGTAATATTCTGCTCTGTACACACCATTCCTTTCCCTCAAGCTTCATTTCTTTCTAGTATTGCGAATTACTGAGAGTTTTCCAAAACATGTAAACATGATTGGCCATTTACACTTCTTGATTTAAAAGATAGTAGGTCTATGAGACAAAGAAGTCATTTTAAGAGTCATTAAAAAGAAAGAAAAACTCAAGTTGAGTTTTTTATGTGTGTTACAAATGCGATTTCTTCTTACAGGAGGCCTCCATCAAACGGCAGCTGCGGACCCTTGAAGCGGCCAATCACGTGTGTGTTGCCATAGTTTCTAGTGCCGTCACTACAGTAATTTCAACCATTCCTCTCTTTTTTTGCGTCATTGTGCCTTTCGCCAAGTTTGGTCAGATTGTGGCCATTAACACGGCGATTTCCATCGTGTTCACTCTCACAGTCACCACCGCGCTACTGGCGACAATGGGACCCGCCGACTTCACTCGGCCCCCCAGAGCCGTGCTCAAAGCCGCTCTGGTGGTCTTGATCACGGGTGTCTGTGGAGGTCTGCTCTGGTGGACCGGATCACAGTTTGCTCCTGACACACTGGTCTAACTCACACAGCGAATCCCTCCTGCACCCGATTCAGGCCGAGGAACCTCATTTCAGGAGGACTGCAAGTGTGCAGCTGTGATTTGTTGTAGACCACACACGGGAACATGAACTCATTGGGAAGCAAGTTGGGAAAATTGAAGTATTTAATATATGTGGCACACTGTTAGAAATTAGGAAACCCTGTACGTGAATAGTGAACAGTCTGCATGAAGGTAGCGAGCCCTGACAGACGTGGGAAATGACGTCAGACACATTTAGGCGAGTAACGCCGTCTTTGCTATCATGAATCGATCTGTCAGGGACTTGCATTAATGTGTGACCAAAAGTGTTGATTATTTCTCGATGTTTTGTTTTATTCGCCACCTGGACTGAAGCGTCTCGGGGGATGTGAGGGGATGTGTCTTACATTGGTGTGGTGAAGCCGTGAAGAGAAGAACATGAGTTCTGTGAATTCATCGTACAGGCGGGAGCAAGACAACACTGAAGGAGAACGTCTAAGACGAAGCTCATTGTTCACCACACTCGAGGGATGTGGCGCCAGGGTTGGTGTTTAACTCGGAAGTTAGTTGGTTGAACCCTAAATATATAAGTCCTATTGTCGACAACAAATGACATTCACAAGCCGTTTTACTTTTGTAATGCAATGGCTAGGGTACCCATAACGTATCCCTAAAATCAGAGGGAAACTGTAGCCCTAAACCTGACAAACCGTAAACTTGTCCCTCAAATCTGATTGGTTGATACTAATGTTGATCCAGGAACATGCAGCTCTTGATGCAATCAGGTTAGGTGGGATTTGGGAGGAATTGATTGGATGGTTTAAAGTGAAAGTTAAAGGGTTAGTTCGCCCCAAAAATGAAAATGATCCCATAATTGACCCACTCTCAAGCCATCCTTGATATTTATGACTTCAGCCGAACACAATCGATAAAATATAGTTAAAATAGTACATTATAAATAAATAATCCTGGCTCTTCCCAGCTTTATAATGGGAGTGAATGGTACCTGCGATTTTGAAGCCCTAAAAAAGCACATCCATCCATCATAAAGTAATTCATATGGCTCCAGGGGGTAAATAATGACCTTCTGAAGTGAATCAATGCATTTTTGTAAGAAAACAATCCATGTTTATAACTTAAAAAAAAAGTTTTAAAAAGTTTAACAAAATGAAAAGAAAAACTGATACTAATTCTAAATGATAATTGAACAGATAAATAAATACTATAATATGATATTATACTATATATGATAATTATACAATTATAATTATACTATATATGCTATTATATTATAATAGCATAATGCGTACAACTATATAATACAAAAACATCACGAAGGAAAACTCATTTTTTCTCATGAGAAAATTTCTTCTCATATTTTACAATTTGGAGATGGAGACGTTGGTGTTGAATTTATACAATTTGATTTGTATATTAAAAATAATGAATTTTTAATAATTAGTCCTCCCCTAATCTGACCCTCAGAGGGGTGTAAACTGAACGAAAGAGATTGTGCAAATACACACACAGTTGCAACCAATGTGCCAAAAGATAAAATAGTTGTGAATTTCCGTGAGATGGTGTTAGTTTTTTCTCTGTATAACCTGCTCAGTAAGGCCAGGAACATAAATAGGATCCATTTTGATTTCATGTTTACTTAAAGGAAGAGAAACTCATTATAAAAAAAACAGAAACATTTATAAAATGTTGCGTAGAAACCGTCCAACAACAAGAAAACCGTTGAAGAGGGTTGCAGTACAGATCGGACTGCCTGTAAAGTGTGAGAGTAAACATGGTAAAAAGTTGTTTTTTGTGTCTGGATTTTGTAAGATGAAAGTGTAAAATCATGGTGAACTTCATGCTGGATTTTGTAAGATTCTAGTGAAACAAAGTAATGCAAAGTAACGCTGTGCTTCTGATGTGGTTTGTTAAAATCTCAAGTGAAAACATGTTTGCTTTTGTGTTTCTGCACATCAAACAGATCCACTTTACCCGATGCGTCTTTATCTCTTCTGATTGTTGTAATTTAACTGTCTTTCAAAACATACAGACACACAAAGTCATACGACCTTTAATGGTCTGATCATTTGACCTCCAGTCTGGAAATAATCCAGCACTTCAGCCACAGACACTCGCTGTCTCCACTGCCTTCTGCCTGCAGGATTTCACAAACCTTCGCAGCTCTATCTGCTTGACAAAGGATTATTGTAGAGAAATATTAACATTAACAGTATATGTTGTGTTCAAAGTTTGAATCTCTCAAAAGAAATGTGCAGGGAAATTTTCACCTTTAAATTTTGTCGAAATTCATTTTGCATCAAGAAAATAAAACATAGTTTAGGTTTTTTTCCAAATTGTTATAAGCTAAGCAATTCTAATTCCATGTGGACACGATAAAAAGTACAGTGGGCGTGATTTCTGATTACAAATATACGTTGGAAATACAGTATACTGACATTGATTAAATGTTCTTCATTTTCTTTATGCAAATTACATTTGATTTTGGGGTGAAATATGTCCTTGACATTTTCTACAAGACTCTCCCTAAAAAGTTTTATGATGGAAATAACATCAATCTATCATAGAATATCATATTCCCATTGCAACTGTGAAATAAAAGCGACATCTTGCAGTTCTTTCCTCTATATTCTTAAATCACACATTTTCATTTGAGAGAGTTCTCTAACCAACCTTAAACTTACAACACTTGCTTGACTTTATATAGCTCTTCCCATCAATTCTGCTTAATTTTTAATGTTGGAAATCTTAGATAGCCATTAATAATGCACTGTAGTGTCCATTCATAATTGATGATCTGTTATTTCGCAAATTCAATACTGATATGTGGTTTATTTAGAAATCCACACAGTCATCAAAACGAGGAGGAAGCCAAACTCTCAAGACCTTGAAACCATTAGAGAATAAAGAAAAGCCTCAAAAACATGGAGGACTTTTACCTTCAGCGTTCAGCTTATGTTTGAAAAAGTAAAAAAAAAAAAAAAAAAAAAAAAGTAAAACATTTTTTTGAAAGCATTCTGAATTACAATAGAGTGCTTAGTCTATTTTTCCCCTTCAATTTGCTTTTTTTTTTTTTTTTTTACATAGTGCTAACTACTATAAATTAATTGGTAAATCTGGGCTTTTATTCAGTTAATTAAATGGTCAGTCCACAATTCCTGAGTCTACAAGACAAAACGTGACATGAAGCATTTCAAAATGAAAATAACATTTTATGAAATAGATGCACTTGTTAACACTATGTGCAATACATAGGTGAAAATTAGCTATACAATATAAATAAATTGCATCTTTTGTCTGCAATTACACACAGCCTTACTTCTCAAGTTATCTATGGTTTAGTGTACTTTGAATACATTAATACATATTTACATACATACATACATATGATAAAATGCATAAACATACCAAGTCTCGTGTGGGAAGGCCGGTCAGGGTGAACAGATCAAGCATACACTATTATGCTATGCTGAGGTAACATTTCAGAAATTTGATAAAACAGATCACTTGAAGCCTGCATTCGGCAACACAAAACACTATTTCTAACAGGAAATAACATGGGCATTAAAAACATTAAGAATGTGCTTTGCTTAGCAAAATGTACAAGTGCTCCACTACTCTAAAAAAGCTATGCTAGGAAGCATATTCAAATACAGAGATGAGAAATTGGGTATAGACGTTCTCTTGGACACATGAAATAAAACACATCTGAAGAACTAGGATACAAGTTAGTTGATCTTGAGCATAAAGCGTAAGCATCCTTAGCTTGCAAGAACAAATATCGAGAAACTTGAGGCTTGAGGTGAACACGTGGCTCGAGGTGAACTGACTCAGAGTTCAAACGGAAGGCATTGCAGAAACGTCGAAAACCCTTTAAAACCCAAAAATCTTTCCTCTACAAACCATAATCCTCATTATTTGCCTTCCTGGATTTCACACACCCAAGTCAAACAGTAACCGAGTCCTGAAAGGTTTCAAATCTAGTGTCTTGAAATGGTTCGGTGGGTAATGACAATCAGATATCCTGAACCTGAGATTAAAAAGAGCTTTAGGTAAATCCACAAAGGCAAACAGGTGTGAAATTATATCACATGATGAAAAGAGCTGTTGAAACGGAGGAGACAGCCTTTGAAGGAGCTCTGCAGAAGAGACAGGGAGAGGTAGGGAGTAGTGATGTAGACTGCATACTTGAAAATGGAGAGCGGGAACACTTCAGATCAAATAATCAACCCCGGGGACAAGACTATTCAGCACTATTCCACACAGACTTGACGTCTAACATCCTCTTTTCCCAACTGACATTGAACATCAATGGAGAAAGAGCAATTTCAGGTGACCAACATGAAAGCACCGCTCATTTGAAATAGCACCATCCCACCACTCTCCCACACGCTGAGGTACGTTATTGGAACAGATTAACAATTTACACCGTTTTTCCCACAGCCAACGATGTAAGAGCAACATCTACCTAGCAATGGGGCACCTTAAGACTGCTAAAAGGGCAATTATTTCAGGTTTAACTCCAAATTGTACTGCTGCACATAAATCAGACCTTAGTCGGAATAGACAACATTTTATTCTGACCGTGAGGGACATTTGCACATTTTGTTCAATAGGTTCTAATGTCTACAAATCACGTACTCGCCCTCAAATCATATCAAACTTTTCTGTTCCTCAGTGGAAAACCAAAGAATGGTTTTGTCCATACAATGAAATTCAATGGGATCCAATCTTAAGTTGTTTTAGACCCCCGTGACTTTTATTATATAGACAAAACCATTCTTCCAAATTTGCTTCTTTTGTGTTTTACAGAAGAACGAACATCATACAAGTTTGGTATGTCAAATCTTCATTTTTTGGTTGAACTACCTCATTAAAAGGTACCTCATTTAAAGTCATAAGTTTTTAGGAGTCTACCCTAACTAAGGTCCAGTCATGCAGCTTTCATACTATAACATTTGTTATGAAATCAACTAAGAATTGAGAAATTTGGGTCATAGACTACAAGGAAAGAGCCTGAGAAAGAGAAAAAAGGCTGGGACGTGTTATAAGAAAACAGCTTTGGGACACAAGAGGGCACACCAATTCTAATGCGTCTGTGCCTAATTTGTTCATGATCGACAAAACACTGAATGAGCGTTACGAGGACAGAAGCATATTATCAGGACTTCGGAAGAAATGTGTGTAAACTGATCCGAATTTTGAATTTAAAACCATTCTGTTTTTATGCAAAAGCAATTAACAGCCATCAGTCATGGGCCATATTTTGTTTATTAGTCTTTTAATATGATAACTGTTATTGGAAAACCTCCTGGAGAGTAATATTGGGAAGGGAACCTTCTGGGCTAGTGGCCAGGGAAAGCAAAATAGTTATTACAAATGCTGGTGCCATCACGTCTACATTTCCTTCTAGCTGTACTACATGCATCTCTTTGACATACAGTGTCGTTTGCTCAAGTAACCAGCCCACAATGGCCAACGAGACTCTTTATGAACAACCAATGCCAATAATGTCAAGAAGAGACAGTTGTTTCCTCACAGTGCAGCGGTAAATCTCCTGTCTGAAGGTTGTAAAATCTGTGAGGAACCCCGTCTTGAATGCCCTGCTCCACTCATTTCTCACTTCCTCTATCCCACTGTTGCACAGATGACTGGTTTGGTTGACTGTTCGGTTCTCCTGCAGGAGTTCCTCAGTGTATTTGTGTTTTTAAAACGCACTCTTGGCTCATGAAAGATGAAAAAAGAGAGGGGAGAGGGGGGGGGGATTCCTGTAGCTGATCAACTACACCCACCCTCCCATAAAATAAGACCTTTCAATTTTGCCCCTATATTGGTATCCAGCAACTGAATACATTCCACCCCCCTCCCACCTCCAAAACCTGCCCCGAATGTAATCATTAAAAAAAAGGTAAAAACAAAGTCTACTGCGGAATGGCTTTACTCCTCACAGTCAGTAGGGGATGCCGGAACCCCTGTGAACTACTGAGGTGCGGTTGGCGTTCTTGCGGCTGGTCCGTCGAGTCTGGGTGTTCTTGGCGGCCGGGGGGCTCCGAGCGATGGGTGAGGCCCTCCCCGTGGGGCCCTTTCGCTTCCCCCTAGGCCCTGCACGGCCCCTCCCGGCCACTAGAGGTCACTTTTTACGGGAGTGGAGTGTGTCCTGAAACTTGGTGCTGGTGTAACGCACGTGGAAGCCCTTCTTATTTATGGTGTCATCTGAGCGGAATTTGATGACAATGGAGTCGCCAGCCGAATAGATCTCCTCTGGAGGCTAGAAACAGAAAGACGGAGGCAGATGTCAACATTTGATAAATACTGTGATGTTATTTCCATTAAGAGGTGCATTATTTTTAGATCAAGAACTTGTATTGACAATGCAAGAGTTGAGCATTATTATCACTTTGATCACTGCACTGAAATGCCAAAATTTACTGAGTTCCCTGAATTTCTCTCTTGATCATGAGACAAAGAGCTGGGAAAGTGTTGCCACCTAGTGGACAAACTTGTTCAAAATTCAAAAACAAAATTCAAAACTATCTAGTTTGCCTAATGAGACCTTGATTGGCAGCTTCAGGTGTGTTTACTTGGGGTTGTAGCTGAATTCTGCAAATCAGTGGTCATCCAGGAGCAGGATTGGACACCCCTGGTCTAGTAAGACCTCGATTATCTGCTTCAGGTGTGTCTAATTGAAGTTGGACCTAAACTCTGCAAAGAAGTGCCCCCCCAGCAGCAAGATTAGATATCACTGGCATAGAAAGACCTTCTTTAACTGCTTCAGGTGTGTTTGATAGGGGTTGGAGCTGAACTCTGCAAGGCAGTGGCCCTCCAGGAGTAGGATTGAATACCCCTGGTCTAGGAAGACCTTGATTATCTGCTTCAGCTGTGTTTGATTGGGGTTGGACCTAAACTCTGCAAAGCAGTGGCCCTCCAGGAGCAGGAGTCGACACCCCTGGTCTAGTAAGACCTTCTTTAACTGCTTCAGGTGTGTTCATTTGGGGTTGGAGCTGAACTCTGCAGGACAGTGGTCATCTAGGAGCAGGATTGAAAGTCCCTGGTCTAGTAAGACCTCGATTATCTGCTTCAGGTGTGTTTAATTGGGGTTTGAGCAAAACTCTGCTAGGCAGTGGCCCTCCAGGAGCAGGATTGGACATACCTGGAGTACAAAGTTTGCTCAGTTTTAAAAACTGGGGTATGTTTTCGAATACACACTGTACGAATACCTTAGCCGCTTAGCGTACTCATCAAAAACCGAAGTACACATTGAGCTGTAGAAGGTATCTGCCTATGTGAGTAGTGGATAGTGTGAATGTTCATTAGGGCTTTAACCTCAAAAATGTTTAAACAGTTTCAGAGTAGTTTCCATTGTGTAGCGAACGGGTCTGTTAAGAGTTTGAGTGAGTGATTCTTCTCGGAGCAAGCCTAATGGGTTATTTTGGGCTGTGACAGCCTAATGTGGCAGCACACTTAAGCTCATGTTGCTCGAGGGGCATATTCCCTGCTGTTAGTAAATTGTCAGTTGTTTTGGATTAAAAGCATGCGCTAAATGGCAAGTTACCAAACTTGATTGAAATAAATGCGCACTGTTTCACATCCTCTCCGTGCAAGTCAAACAAATCAGTATCAGAATAACATCCGATATACCTCGTCTAAAGTCCACATCAGCCTCTCATAATTTCTCATTGAACCAAAGTAAATATAATCATGCAAACAATGACTTTTTCATTGTCCTGAGATTTTTGTAATCTAACATTCAGCTCTTCTTAACTTCCCCGGATCAAGAAATGAGGAAAAACCCAGACAGTCAGATAAGTCTTTATCCTATAAGGAAGTGGTTCTCAAGTGCTGGATTCTGTCCCAAAATTGGGTCACAGATCTGTTGTAATAGGGTCATGGACAGCAGGGTAAATCAGGACTGTACGGGCTAGTGAACAAAATCTCCAATGGCTCATAGAAACCAATCAAGCATAACTAAGCCATTAGAATGAGAGAAGGCAAAGAAATTTGTTTCTACAAATAGCTGGATTCATTGGAAATTTGATACTTTTATTTAATTAAAAAGATTCCATTTGGAACATTTGCATTTAAATACACATGAATATATTTTTAATGAAATGTGTCTGTCCCTCCTTTATAAGTCCATTCCACCAAAACTTTAATGATTCAAAAAACATCACTAAGAGATTGTAAATGATGATTTTATCAGATGAACAGATTTAAGTTGCACCTTATTGAAGTATAAACACTGATCAACGCACAAACAAAGAGAATCAAATATGTAAACGGAAGCTCAAACTTGCTTGCGAGATGAACGAGAACCAAAGGCGATTGTTCTCACATTCACACAAGAACATTTAAGTTTCTGCAAGAACGAATGAGGTTTGTTCTCATGCATCAGGCAAGTGTGACTGACAGAAATATCTGAGGTTTTATTAAAAGTTTCATTTGTGTTTCAAAGAGGAGCGCAAGCCTTTTTGGTTTGGAATGACATGATCTATCCCTTGAACAATCCCTTTAAAGACCACTTTTGCAACAAGCTTAGATGTTGCCACAACTCTTTTTTTGGACTTTTGTAGAATTTATGGTAACAATTTATCTTGATGGTCCTTTTGATCATTCTGTTGACAATAAGTAACTTTACAACTACATGACAACTAACTCTCATTAGAGTATTAGTGACTGTCTGCTTAATATCTGATAACTCTTTACTAGACGTTCCACAACAGACAATCACTGGCTATGAGTAACTTTACAACTACATACCAACTTGTTCTAACCCTTACTCTACCAGTTTACTAATACTCTACTAACACTCTAATGACAAAGTTACATACAGTCAAAAGAATGTGTTAAAGGGACCATCAAAATGAAGTGAAACTGACTTTATGTAGTAAACCTAGATCTGTGCTTTACCCCGGATCCACAGTAGCGGCCTAGTCTGGGTGATTTGGTGTCCGCCCCATCAAACAGCTCCATGTAATCATAGCCACAGTCGGCCTCCTCCTCAATTTCGAAGGTCTGGAAGATGAGCTCCACACCGTAGCCCTTCTCTGCTGTGATCACCCACTGACAGTCTGACGCCCCGGGGTAGTTATTATCACCAAACTGGGCATGAGAGTAGAGGTCCTTAGTTTTCACCTCTGCTTTCAGACGACCTCCACACTCTGCAGAAGAGAGGAAAAAGAACACATGAGGAAAGTCCTTTCCTGTAGGTCAAACAGCAGAGAGTGACACTTGCAACATCAAGGTCATGGGTTCGATTCCCAGGGAAAGCAAGAACTGATTTGAATATCAATGTGTTTCTTGAATGCGATGTAAGTCAATTTGGACAAATGTTAATGTAAGTCTGACTTCAGCGTCTCAGCATATCATTGTGGCTGAGATTTTGAACACTTTTGACCTAAAAACTACTTAAGGCCAGTTCACACCAAGGATGGCAATTACAAGACAAATATAAAAGTTTTACAAATAATTGTACGCTAAAATAACAATGGAGTCATTCCACACCACAACTATAATGATATAGCTGAAATCAGACATTTTTTTTCCATCTGATGAACGCTAAAAACATTGACAGCCAATCAGAAGAGCACATTTAGCAGCATTTAAAGTGGCAGACGAAAAAACTGCAGTGTGTGCCAATAACAAACAGACCTTTATTGTGCGTTGGTGTGGACGTTCATATAGTTATCATTCTTGGTTTAAACAAGCCTTTATACTTGAGATTAAAGACAATATATTTCAATGGTTTAACAAGACATTTGCATGTTCATGGTTCTCGTTGATTCAAGACCAAATTAGGTCAAAACATTGATTCAAGATTTTATTCAAATGATTTATTTATTCTAGTTTTTATTCTATAGTTTATTGTATAGATAAACGTCTGAAAATATGATGTATACCGTATTTTTCACCATATAAGACGCTCCGGAACATAAGACACACCCAATTTTAAAGAAGGAAAATCTAGAAAAAAAGATTCTGAACCAAATACTGCAGTAAAATATTTTATATCAACTGTATAAAGTTAACAGCACAAAAAAACATAAAACAATTTTATGCCAACCATGTAACATATTAAGAACTATCTTTACTCTCATTAACAGTCAGTAAAGTCAGTAAACAGTGAAAGTAACAAAAATAAGGCTGTAATGTTTTTATTCGAACCCAATAATTCCTCTTCTTCGCTGCTATCAGAAATGAGGAAGGACAGATCCACGCAGTCACTGTCATCACTTTCTTCCTCACTGGTGTCAAATAAGACGTTCTTCTGTTCCTTCCAAGGCATTACTAAAAGTCATTGTGTTTACTTCATTGTGAGGGGGGGTTGTACGCTTGTTTTAATGGAATTTATATGCACATATTCAATTTGGGCGGGTTTTTCATCAAAAACCAGCCCAATTTTTATCAACCAGCCCAATGCATTTTTTTTCCGGTCGGATATGACCAAAAGGAGCCCGCCCAATCTGGCAACACTGACTGAGAGAAGTGAAACTAAACCAAGAGAAAGAAGCGTGACTCACAGAGAGTGAAGCGTGAGCGCCGAACACGCATGTTTTGGTTGTTGTTTTTGTTCAAGTCTGAGAAAATAAAAGAGCCCGTGATTCTCAGCACGCTGACCCTGCCTCCTTCTTTCTCCCTCTTTCTTCCGGGTTTCGGCAGCAGTGTGGTAATGTTCTTTTGTCACAGGGAAAGAAGGAGGCAGGGTCAGCGTGCAGAGAATCACGGGCTCTTTTATTTCGTTTCACTTCTTTCAGTTGCACTCGTGACCCTCGCGTTCTCTGCTTCCGTGGTGACTCGCGTCTCGCCCGGGTCTCTCTCCCCATCTCTCACTTCTCGGCTCAATGAGACACAGGTGTTTGTCGATTTGCACTTGATCTTCTTACGCACGGCTCGTCTCCTGACTCTCTCTCCCGCTGCAGACCTCGCTGAACCACGCCCCCCTCGCCACAGTCATCACTGTAAAGTCCACCATTGCCCCCCACTCGTCATCACCACGGCTACGGCCGAGGCCGCACTCCGCGGATTCTTTATACTCGTCGGATAGGACGCACCAATTTTTCCCTCCCAGTTTTGGGGAAGAAAAAGTGCGTCTTATGCGGCGAAAAATACGGTAATTGAAAACTAAATATAAATGTGAAAATCTGAACTTTACATAATATGTCATGAACCATTCAAACCATCCTGAAAGTAATTTCAAAATTATTAAATTAATGTCATCAACGGCACATTCACATTCAAGCACATTCACCAATTTGCACGTTCAAGTTTGACAAAAGACAACAATGCATGACGCTTTTTTTCTCTCTTTAAATCAGAGGTTCTGTTCCTTCTTTTGATATATTCCATGTTCAGATATTCATATAACAAAATATTCTGGGGGCTATGAGTTTTTTGTGAAAATGATCCAAAATACTGCTGCTGACTGGCAACTTTAAAAAAAGAAAGGTAAAAAGCATTTAACCCATGTGGTTCAGTGACTATTGTTAGGAATGATACAAACCACTGCATAGTCTCTTACAGTATGTCATTTAGATAGATGTGCTCACCTGCAGAATGGGAAGCCTCAAAGCCTTTCTTCTGCACGGAGTTATCAGAGAAGAAGCGGATGAACAACTTGTTTCCGTTGGAAATGATTGGCTGAGGTTTCTTAGCGCCGCAGTATCGTCCGAGGCTTGGTGCTTTCCCATCCCGACCGTCGTAAATCTCAATGTGGTCATAAGCACATTCCAGATGAGGCTCCATGTCGATCTCATTGAAAGCCTGAAACATGCGGAGCAAGTCAACGTTTGAACGGCAGTGTTCTTGAACTTGTTTTCACTTGCAAGTGTCATGAGACATGGCGCATGCTTACAAAAGCTGCGTAGTGGAGCACAACTGGAGTGTGTGAGGAGTGAAAGGGGGAAAACAAAGTTCTGGAGTATTTAGGACAGTGTGTCATTGCACGGGATGCTTCAATGGTCAAATGCATCCGTCTAATAAGCGTTTGCATAAAAATAACAACAGAAAAGCAGAGCAGTGGAAAGTAAAAATACATTACATGAACACAGAACTTCTTTTTTTTGTTTAAAAATGTGAGATTCAGTTCATATATGCTGCAAATAACAAGAAATTTTTCGAGAAAATGAGTTCAGGGACTGGCTGATTAATATTAACATTACTATAAAACAAAAGCTCACAAGACAAATTGTCAGGAATGCGTATGTTACGGAGTCCAGTGAGTGGATCCAGTTTTGCGGTCTGCATTCCACTATTATGAATAGTTGTCTTTATGGTTCCAGATTCTCATTTGTTTGTTTGGCAAGCGGGTCTTTATATAGTTATTATATAGTATAGCTAATATAGTTATTTTTAAAGTCAAGTCACTTGGTTTAACAAGACATTTGCATGTTCATGGTTCTCTTAATGTTGATTCATGGCCAAATTACACATAGGTAATCAAAGTGTTTTATTTTAGTTTTTATTAAAATGATAACACATTATTAAAATGATTTATTTATTCTAGTTTAATTAATCATTAGATTTTTATCAACTCAAAAACCTCCCGCAGATCCTTCATGAACCCACAGGAGTTTGCAAACCCAGATTGGAAAACTCTGGGATAACATGAAAAGTGAAATATAAAATATGATGCATGTATATATATATATATATATATATATATATTGAATATAAAATATAAATGTGAAAATCTGACCTTTACATAATGTGTTCAAACATAATAACCATTCAAACTAAGAAAGTTCCCAAAAGTCATTTTAAAACCTTATTTAGACCTTCAATTAATATGAGCAACAATCATATTGATCATTACAAGTTGCACCATTCATGGTATCTGGTTATTGTTTAAAAATGGTAGTCATAAACATCCTTCATCCTATTGAAAAAGGGTTTTAAACTGGACATATCTTTACAATGGAAAAATAAATGCAATACAATAAAAACAATACTTTAAAACCTTTTAACAGGCTCCTCCCCTAGTGGGCGGTCACATGTTTCAAACTGTTGCATTTTATAATCAACTCTTTTTCCTAATCTTGAAAAAACACACATGGCTGGAAAGGTCTGAGACTCAAGATTCCATATTGGGCCACTGTTTTGTGAAAGAAGAGATATTGTCACAGAAATGAATTTGTTACAGGAGAGCGCCCAAACTAAATCTCTCAGGAACTTCAATTTTTGTGATACCAACTTCAAGTTTGGAACACAACTTTTGTCAGGCATATGGCTTTGATTTTCTAGCAACTTTAGAGTTCAAATTATTTAGTAAAATATATATTTTGTAGGAAATAAAACTGTTTAGTTCAGTATATTTGCTTTACACTAAATATTTTTTTTTTTGTGCTACGGTCTATATTTACAAACTATTTAAGTTAAAGGGAGAAAATTCTGTCATCATTTACTCGCCCTCAAGTTGTTCCAAACCTGTATGAGTTTCTTTCTTCTATTGAATGCAAAATAATATTTTATAGAATACATAGTTGATGGTAGTTTCTCATTGACTTTGGAAGTCAATGTCTATTGTCAACTGTCTGGTGACCAACATGCTTTAAAATATCTTCTTTTGCGTTCAACAGAAGAAAGAAACTCATACAGGTTTGGAACAACTTGAGGGCGAGTAAATGATGACAGAATTTTCATGTTAGTTTTGTCGACTCTAACTATGATGAGCTTTTTTTTGTCGACTCTAAGCCTTTTCACAATACTTTTGAACTATTCTGCTAGGTTACATCACAAGGAAAAATGGTTATGGGGGCCATTGCTCTACATTACCCAACTATTGTAAAAATGGGTGGAGAGAAATTATACATACTATTTTGATGCGATGTCCTGGAGTGGTGGACAGGGCCCAGGTGCAGGCCTTCTTACTGGGGTATTTATCTGGCCAGTTGGGGCTGGTGATGGTCCCACTCACGCTGTTCACAACATGATCACAACCGGCTGCAAAAGACACCAATAACACGTGACGTCCAACACCAACAGTCTCATCCTCTTAATCATCACATTAGCCAGATTCAAACTTCAAACCCTGAGAACAGTTGTTGTTTTTCTTTTGCTACAAAGATCGCTGCGTTTCCTAACCTTCTCAAACACCCTTTCTCCACAGTTTTCTGTCTTTTCTCCCAAGCTCTGCTAATGTCTTTCTATTTCTCTAAAAATATTCCGACGCTAGTTAGTGCCAGTGAGCTGAAATCAATAGGTATGTTTTCTGAGCATTCTTGTGCTAATAGGGAACCTAAAACAACCAGACTTCTGTGAAAACACAGTGACATACAGCATGCACTTCTGCTAGATTCAGTGAAACACTTGCCAAAACCAATTTCAGAGTTGTGGTTTATCCTTCATTATAAAACAGACAGTTTCAGCTCTAATTGGATGAACTAAGATTATGAACTGTGACCACACATCAACTCTACATTGAAAACAAAAGGGATAGTTCGCTTAAGAATGACAATCCTGTGCACATTTTCTTGCTTTAAAATATCAAAATGTCACTGGATCTTCTGTGCATCATAATCGAATGTGCTGCATTTTGAAAATGTGGAATGGCGATGATTTTGAATGAAAAACGGCTTACATTTTAGTATGTTCCTCAAAAACATATATCTCTTCAGAGAAAGCTTGGAATTTAACGCACAAGTATATTGACCATGATTGCTATGAATACCATAATCAATGGAAGAGAAATGTCATACTTGGAGCAGCATAAGGGTGAGTATTGAACATTGGTATATTGGCATTGCTATATATAAATTGCTATATGTGTCACACCTTCCTTGCAGTCGTGTTTATTCTCATGCAGTACGAAGCCACTTCTGCACTGACAACTGTAGCTGCCAAAAGTGTTGACACACTCATGCTGACATCCGCCGTTCTCCTTCGAGCACTCGTCTTTATCTGTGAGAACAAAGCACCAGATCTCAGTAAAACACACGCAGGACTTTTTGCCCTCCATAGGAGGATTTAAAAATGAATTTATTTCTACTTCATCAGGACAGATTATCATAGCATTACAGTTTTCATTGTGCAACTTTTTCCTCAGTTTTAAAATGTTGAATTGTTAAATTCAACATTTTAGTCCCACACCCAGAAACTTCTCCACTTGAATAAATGAAATCAGACCATAAATAAAGACAATTCTACTTTGCACTTTTCCAGGAAACAATCGTGTTTCAAAATTCATTTGGTATGTGCAATTTAAATTAATGATAGTGCAACTCAAGGGCAGTGATTCTTTGCTCTTTGCTACAGTGTGTGTGTGTGTGTGTGTGTATACACACACACACACACACATACATACAGTTTTATATTCTCACAAGGCTTGACACAAACTTTTTTTTACTCTCCGGCCAGTGGTTTACCAAAGTTATTAGCCACTCAGCATTTTCGCTGGCCATCATTTTAACATCAATACCATGGGGAATGGCAATTTATATATTTGTATTAATTTGGCAGCAGGAATATAAGTCTGCTGTCACTTTAAGACCTGACACACAGATCCATTATTATGTTACACATGCCTTTTCTTCCACATTCACTTAAAACAAAACTGATTATGTTTACATGAATACTCACCAAGAACAGCATTTTTTACATTATTTGGTGTGTTTATGTTTAATAAGCAGTGATAAAGAACTCAATTTAGTGCTGAGATATGGCGTTATGTGCGCGAGCACAAAATCTGCAAAAATGTGTAAAATTATGAGCAATTCAAGGTCTGTAACAGCAACAATATTCATCGCAGCAAATTAAACGAGTGAGGGAATCACAATTGGAATCGTGCATCTGCGCAAAAATGAGTATTGGAAGCGTTTCAGATTTTTACATTGATATGTATCGAAAAAGCGATATTTTTGACCTGTATTGCACTTAGTTTATTATTTCATATTCCTTTTTAAAGGACTACAATTGAAAAATGTATATATATTATATAGAAAATTCAACCTGCCAAAGTGACGAGCAGGAGAGGCTGCGTTACAACACCGGCACACACACATTTGGCGAGTTGGTTGGTGTTAACGTCAAGCCCTCTTATACATACATATTATATGCACTACATGTCACTACCTGTTCAAATTTATTTTTACATTTTTGAAAGGCGGCGTATATTTGATTTAAAAGTATATTTCAATTTAAAACAACTGTTTTCTATTTGATTATATTTTAAAATAAAAAGTAATTCTCTGATGGCAAAGCTGCAATTTCAGCATCATTACGCAGTCTTCAGTGTCCCATAATCCTTCAGTAATCATTCTAACATAAGAAATCACACATATCATCAAAAGAATCACATGACACCCAAAACGTTTTTCCCAAGACATGCTTCCTTTTTTTAACTTCATAGCACACACTCACCTGAGAAGAACTGGGCCTTGAAGCCCTTCTTGGAGACGGTGTTGTCAGATTTAAACTCAATGCGCATGTTGTTGTACTGAGAGGTGATGGCCTCTGGTTTCTCCGCTCCGCAGAATTTCCCATGCAGTCTGGAGTCGGCAGAGAGTCCGCTCCTCACCTCAACAAAGTCATACTTGCACACCTGCGGAGGAGAAAGCAAACATGAGTCCTCCAGCAGCCTGCAGTTCACCTTTCAACCACAACATGACTTGAGAACGCTCCTTCTTGATCAAGGCAGCCCAAAACTTGTCTTTTCAGCAAGATAATATATAGTCCCATTAATTGCACTGTTTTCTGCTTTGCATTAATCTTATCTGTATGTGTTATCAGTCACTTATAATAAAAATTTACAATGTAAAATATAGAGGGAAAAGAAGTGTGACATGAAACTGGATGGATTCCATGAAGATTACAGCTTTTCATTTTGGTTCACAGCAATTATGCATAATGACCAATCTACCATGAGCAGTGCAAATTACGTCTGGTTTAAGACATGCTCTTATCGGTTGGTAAATAACGGCGCAAATACCAGTAAAATGACTAGAGCAAACCTTAGTAAATCACCTTGCATGACTCATTTAAATATTGTCCTCCCATAAATGTAGCTTCTGAAAGGGAAACTCCTACAAATGCATATGCAATAAGATCAGCCGCAAAAATAACTCTGTCCACACCTTTTCAGCGCTAATTTTTCACTGCGTGTCTAAATCCTGACAGTAGATGTAGTAAATCATCCTCTAATGGTGTGGCAACTATCGTAAGTGGATGAACATCTGGTTAAACGTTATCAACATAATGCCTGTGGATGGAGTTTGCTCCATATAAACAGTACTTTCTGCACTAAAATGTAAAAGGATATCAGAAATGAACATTATGCAACAGTCTCTTGCCCAATAGACTTTCAATGTATCTCCATTACTGTAAACAGACCTGATTTTGTGGTCATGATGATTTTCTGTGGTAATTGACAACATATCACTGATGGCGTTCATAGAGCGCATCAGAAATCTACCTGTATCCATTGTAATTTCACAGTAAGTCATTCATTTGAAGCACTAAAATTGTCAGGCAAACTTACAGCTAATTTAAACATGGTTTAGTGGGTCGTCTAATTCAGCAGACTAATAGCCATTCAAAATAGCCAGCCTGAGCCAAATGCCTCATTTTCTTTCTTAAAAATAATGCAATGATGTTGCTTACATATTAAAGCAATGATAGTGGCATCTATTAAAATGTGTGAGGTATAAAAACAGGCTCGAAGCCAGATGGTAAGCCTTCAGCTATTAATATCCTAAGGACTTTTGATAAACATACATGAAACCAGAAATCTACCCTTCATCTTAACACACACAAGCTTAGCAAACAAATCATCAGTGTATTCGTCATGTGAGCCGCACTAGGAAAAATCGCCGAAAGCTATCAGCAATGATCAAGTGAGAAAGGACGAAAACAATTTGGAGAAGTCAGTCCCAAAAGCCCTGTGGTGATTCATACTATCAAGCTGAAATGAACCAGACAAACCCACCCCACGGCGAGGCAAAAACCTAGTGCTCACATCGTTCCCCTCAGTCTCGAAGACGTCGAAGAGCAGGGTGATGCGGTACTGCGTGGGCGCCACCAGCTGCCAGATGCAGTTCTTGTTGGGCGGATACTCCTTGGGCCATCCTGGACTGGTGATGGACCCGTTCAGCTTGGTGATGAAACCACCACAGGCAGCTTGAGGAAAAGACAAAAGAAAAACCTCTTTAAGGCAAGTGACAAAGACAAACTTCAACAGGATTTTTCTTGCTCTTTTGAAACAACCATCCGACGCAGACCAGGGGTCTCCAGATCCAACGCCTGAACATCTGAACCAGATATACTGCAGATGTACTTGAAAATGACTGTTTATATACAGAGTTTTTATGCATAATGTCGATTTCTTTAAAAAGAAAGTCTTTTTATCCTTGGCTTTAAGCTTCGTCTGAAGGCACTCGTGTGTGTTTATTTAGATTTTTTTATTAATCGATGAAGAATCGTTCAAGGAGGAGCCCCCAAAAATTAGCATCTCAATATATAAAGTTTTTTTTACACAAACAAACTAAACAAATATTATGGAAGGCCATTTCCGCCACAGTTGAGAAAAAAAAAGATTATTTAAGTCGAATTATTGACTTAGTATCTCGAAACAACGAGAACATTTCTCGAAATAATGACTTAGTATCTCGAAACAACGAGAACATTTCTCGAAATAATGACTTAGTATCTCGAAATAACGAGAAACTTTCTCGAAATAACGACTTAGTATCTTGAAATAACGAGAAACTCTCAAAATAATGAGAAACTTTCTCAAAATAATGACTTAGTATCTCGAAATAACGAAAAACCTTCTCGAAATAACAAGAAACTTTTTCGAAATAATGACTTAGTATCTCGAAATAACGAGAAACTTTCTCGAAATAATGACTTAACTTCTCGTGCTTCTCCGTATGGTCAAAGCGTGTAAATGCGAGATCACAGCAAACATGACATGTTCTGTAAAACAGCTGTTAAGGTCAGTGTGTTAATCAATAATATAATTAAAGAACATGAATGATAAATCATCAGTATATAAGAAGGGATTCCAAAGTATATAGTATTTTATTAATTTGTATTTTTGTGTATGAACAAGCAGCAGCACAGTGATCCATCCATTTTAAACAGAGGAATTATAGACTGTTGTATTGTATTATAGTGACTCTTTATGATGAACCTGCACATCAAAGAGCATCCGCGAAAATTCACGTTAATATTAACACATTTTATGAAGATGTCACACTCAAACTTAAAAAAATACAGCGTTAATCCGACAGTTTTGCAAATCGTGCAAGTTTCGCATTTTTTGTGCAACAGTTTTCACCGGCTTCACCGGTAACCGCCCTGCTTCTGTTCCACTTCCATACCTTCCTATGTGCATGGAAAAATGTGGAAAGTATACTGATAATTTATAATTGATGTTACTATAGATTGCATTTTATATATTACACTGACTTTAACTAAGACAGCTGTTTATACAGAACGTGAAAAAGTGTGGTGGAAACGGGCTTCCATAAAATATATATTTTAGGAAAGAACTATCGTTTGACCAATTTCAACAATTTATAATATTAACAAAATATTTCTGGCCCTCTGTCTGAAATGATCAGTTTTTAAGGGGCGGCTCCTTTAAAGAGCCACTGTTGTGATTGGTTAATGTCACTAGGGCAGGGAACAGTATCATCGCCCACTCACTATTGACTGTAAGTGTTGAAAACGTTGTCCATATAAAGCAGTCATTTACACACAATGCATTGATCATCTCCTGACGGTTTGTGATGCAGCTGCTGTAGGATCCATCATGCTTCTTCTTTCAACTGCATTATTCATCAATGTCTTGCTCTGCAGGCTGTCGTTTGCAAAAGTATTTGCCTGTGTGATGTCACAGATCCCGCAATATCAGAACGAACCATTTCTGGAGCTACATTATGCTTTAATGGTGCAAAGACCTCTTATATGTCAAAAGATCAAGGCACACTTGATTTCTATAATTAGGGTGACCGCTTGTCCGGCATTTTGCGGAACGGTCCTAAAACTGGGAGCTTTGTCCATCATCCTGCAAGCTGAATGAAGTGTTTTCCCTTTATTGAATACATTTTCTTCCCTTTATTTACAATACCACAATAAGAAATATCCATTTGTTTAGCCATCATATTATAGCTAAAGCTGGGAAAAAATATAAAAGCAGTTGTGAAGAGGGATTTCTCCAGTGAAGTCAATGTGGACCTCATCCAAAATGTAAAATACATTTAAATGTAAAATCGGTAAAACTAGTAAAATGCTGTGGTAAGCTTTAAGATAAACCATGTGCAAATTCAATAAGTCAACTCCATTTCTGAGTATTTTCAACTTAAAACTGCAGTGAATCAAAGAGTTTGAAATCGCAGGTGTTCATTACATCACAAACTAATCACCAATCACATCATGCCATTAACTATGACACTCTGAATCAAGAGAAGCCCGCTTGTCTTGCTATATTTTTCTGCTGAAATGAAAAATCATGTATTTATGTATGTGATGTACATTACAATGTTATGAGGGTCTATAACGTTCAAAGAGTTTGTAAGGATGCTGACTGTTAGAAGCTCTGACTCTGAGATGAATAACAGGAACATGGTTTGTGTAACATTAGCAACACATCAGTTCAATATCAATTACCATTATGTGCGCGACGTAAAGAGCGACGCATGAAGCGCATTACCATTCTGATACACCGACTCTTACTCTTCTTCTGAATCAGTTTCTGCTTCAAACATATATGGGCGAGTTAAAGCAGTGTTTGCACGTGTCATTGTGCAGCGTTTACGACAGTAAAGCTGAGCGAGTGGATCAGGTAATCCAAGCTATTGTGATGCAGGGACTAATCTACATATTCATGAATGCGTGTATACTAAATGACTCAATGGTGTAGCGTTACAAGTCAAGCTATTTTAAGGCACATGAACAAACATTAAAATTGTTCATGTGATCAAAGATGAGTTTTAAGGGATAAAAAGTATTGACTACAGTGGGACTTTTTTAACCCACTAGCCTGTTACTCAGTTCATTATACTTAGCAGACTGAATAGGTTCTGTAGAGTAAATTACAATCAAGCAAACGGTCACAATTAATAAAGCTTATTAGCAATTTAAACCATATCAATGACACATAGGCTTTCCATCTAATGTAAATCAATATACACAGTTTAATAGTAGTAAATGTATCTCTCTCATATGTGTTGTCCCACAAGTCTTCCAGGTAAATTAAGAAGAATAACCTGGATTATTCAGGTTTAATTCAGCTCCTGACTAACGTAACAAAAAATAAACGCAAAAATTTACAACACAGCCCCTTAAAAAAGGGCAAACAACTCTTTGGAAACTATTGCTTATATATTTCCTGCAAAACACACCTTATAAAGCACTCACACTTTCAATTTGTCAAGCTGACCAGTTTGCAGTTTGTCTCAACAGGCGCAGCTACATAGAAAACAACAAGAACGGTTCTGTTTAAATTAAAATACACAGAGAACAACCCCAGGGTTCATATCTCATCAAACACAAAGCAAAACAGCAGAGCGGTTTAGTTTAGTGTGGTACGATCCAAATTAACCAGCGGATCCCCTACAGCGATTTCCAATGAACACATGGGTGAATAACCCGGGGAGAGATGTTTCCATGGCTACCATCATCCTGTTTAGAAGCATTTAGACAGCCCTTGAAGTTTCAGCTTCGTGTACATTTAAGCTCGTATCGGTCTCTATTCCCACACGACTGTCAGGCGCTAAATCCTTTCTACATTGGCTGTTCTGTGAGAAAGAGCAGCACAGTCATTACGATAATGGCTGGATTTCCGACTGATATGATAGCCATCGGGAAGCTACGCTCAGCCAATCTTTCTTTCATCTAATGGAGAATCATTTTCCGATCGCTCCAGGCTGCCACGATTGAGCTGTTGAGTCATCTCAGTGCATGTCTGAACAAACAGATTTTTGCTCAATATAGTAGCTGCAGGGTACGTGCTGTCCTAGCAACTGCCTCGCGCATCCATCCAGACATTAGCCAATGCTTGTAGAGAGCAATTTACTTAAGAATGCTTCAACCTTTAACTCAAACTGTATATGTTGGTGCTCTGTTCAAGAAAAATATGATCTAAACTTCATGATTATTTGCAGCCCCTCGTGTCGTGCGGAGGAGGGGGAAGAAAGTCAGGCAAGCTTGCTGTCGATGTGAGGAAGGCGCTCATAAGTTGCTGGCAGCCCCGAGCCAATAGCACAAAACAGATGTCGGCGGTATGTCAACAGCGCGAGCGGGAGTGGTAATTAAGAGGATGCAGTAACACAGACTGTCCACCAGAGGCAGAGCGAGGTCACTGCTGCTGGCTGCTTAAAGGCAATCCTTGTGTCATTAAGGCTTCTTAAAGGGGAAGTGTGCAATTTATTATGTGTAATCACAAGGGGTGTAATGGTACACAGAAGTCACGGTTTGGTACGTACCTTAGTTTTGGCATCACGGTTCGATACGCATTTAGTGCATTTACAAGTCTAGCGTGACTGCTTAAAATTTAAAAACTATTAATTGTGGATTATTCTAATTGTTAGATTCACCAAGGCTGCGCAGTAAAATGCAATGGCGGTTTATTTACTGCAAACTTTCTGTGTTTTGCGTAGCCTACGCTGTCATTTCTTTGCGCGTGAGAAATTGCAAAGATTCGTTTTCTCAAGAAATCACGGAAATCAAGTGAGAAGAAAAAAAACTGCTACCTACATCTGTATCTACTTCACCTTTCAGTAAGGCGATAATGAGTGACTTAAAATACTCACACAAATAAGAGAAAGGCATAATTCGATGATGATAAGACGTCACTGTAAAGGGTCTAGAGTTCTTCAAACTTTTAAATGCACGATAAAAACAAAACATTGTGCTTTGGTAAAATGCAAAACAAACATGATGCCATAAAGACATACAATTTTTTATATTTCTGCCATCTTGGTTTCGTTTCTGTCAAGTTTGTGGCTTACGTAACAAATTAATCGAAACTCAATGCATAGGCTACTAGCAAACTCTTGTCATCTGAACTAGATGGTGTTGGTGCATAGATAGTCTCGTTCTCTTCTGCTGTTTTTCCTGTTGTCGCGGTTAGCAAACAGCATTGCATTACCGTACACGCCCCCTTCTGGATTGAAGTGTGGATTGCTTGTGTATTCGTCGTCAGATTGCATGAACCGAACTGTGACAGTGCGGGATGAATATGTGTACAGTTATACCCGTAGTAAATCACTCTCTCATTACAGATTAATATGCACAAATAAGCCTTTTGTGAGATGATTACCAAAAAATAGCGTATACCTGCTATCAAAACTATCAAATTGTTCGGTTGAAAGAGCCTGAACATCACAGCAACATTGGTTCAAACAATGGCGTGAGTCTGTTTAACCATAAGAAAGTAAGAGGAGTGTTTTTGAAACCCATTAAAAACATTATAATTGTTTGTTTTTTTGCAATACTGACAGGTGAGTGGTGTAGAAATTCCATCTTTAAAAGGTTCTCTTGGGGGCCAGATTAACAAAACAATATTTAGATTGAAAATGTTCTTACCTTCTATTTTCTTCTCATTTTCTAAAAAAATCTAATTAGTCATTTTTGGTGCTCTTGTGGTTAATACACAAGACTCTATTTGTCTTGAGGAAGAACTTTGTACCAAGATCAACTACTCTGTTTAGGTTAATTTCTACTACACATAATTATACTACTTCATAGATCTTACTTTTATTAATGATAACAAATGTAGTTTTGGATGCAGCAATACTATACCTTTCAGAAACTGTTACATGTTTTCTAAGATAATAAAATAATGTCTAATAACAAAACTTCAGAGAATTTTGAATTCCTGGTTCTTAAAAATCATCATAAATAGTTTATCCATTTATTTGGGTTGTTCAAATATTAAATGTTACATAATTATGCCTAATATGACTTTTTGAGGAATTAAAAATTCAACAACTTGTGCAACAACAATTTTCTGCTGGATTATTACAATTATTATTAAGCTAATCTAAATGCAGCACAAAAAGACAGACTTTGCAAGAACTGCCATTCCATCAAGATGCTCTTTAGTAAATCATTTAGAATTTTCAGCAGTTCCACTTAGTCTGACAATGTCTTAGAATGTATCTTAAGATATTTCTTTCATTTTCTTAAAATGATTATTATGAATTTGAACCCTGATCTGTAAAAAATAAAAAGTGATTTCTTTGCCGTAAAACTATCACAATTTTAGAACGAATCTTTATCACCAACCACAGAGTGTTTGCACAGCTTTCCGTCAATGCTACCGTATAATGACGCCATGGACATATGGCACTGGCCCGTAACCAGCAAAAAGCACTGTTCACATACTCACCCTCGCAACTCCGTTTGTCCGCCGCCAGTTCGTAACCAGGGTCACAAGCACACTTGTAACTACCGAGCGTATTGACACAGCGTTGCTCACAGCGACCATTGTCGGGTCTGGAGCACTCGTCCATTTCTGGAACAACAAAAGAGGCAGAACTTAATGAGATACATTATTTTAAAGAAACAATGCTAATATCTCGGGAGATATATATCGCAAATGTTGTAGCATTAGCATAATTGGCATTGAATGTTGAAGCCAAAACTGGAAATGGATAATATCAGGGCAAAAAAAAAAAAAAAAAAAATTCTTTCTTTATAACTTTCTTCTTTTTTCATCACATTTGCGATAGGCAAAATGTTGTATATGTGTATTCCTGAATACATATAAACTCGGTTCCCTGACATAATGGGAACGAGCATTGCGTAAGTTTCTGAAGCATATGAGGAAACTCTGCTTTCTTCAAACACTGAAGTCTGATTATTTGTGCACTTGCACAGGAAAACTGCTTTTTATCCCACCAGAAGTGGTGAGACCGACTAAAAAAAGGAAATTGAGTCAGAATTTCTAAAATGAATAGCATTAGCATCGACTTGTAGTAGTACGGCAGGATGCATAATGCTCATTCCTGTTCATTCAGTAACCGGAGCACTCCTTTTCGACATGGTTCACTCGCATTGCATCGGTTTCTGATGCATATAGGGAATGCACTGCAAAACGTCCTGTGAAGCCGTAGCCTGGGGGCACGTAATGACAAGGGTCCCAGGCAGACGACTAGGGTCAAGGGATCAGAGCCTGTGGGCATTTTCTAGAAAAACACTTTAGAGTGGAGACTGATGAGGCACACTGAATCAGTGCCTGAAGGGAGGGATGTCTAGGTTAAAGAAACTGATAAAAGTTGGATGGTGAGGAACAGCAATGGATATTCTGCTAGAAGAGGAGGTCATTCCCCTGGTGGAGTCGGCCCTCACCCAATTGCCAGTCCAAGGAGGCACATAGCCTCGTCTGGGTTCAAGGACAACTTTGCTGATGTTTGGTCAGAGCCAGAGCCAGAGCCAGCAGTGGAGTGGTATGTAGCGAGAGACCACAAAGATCAGCTGTTTTGAGCAGCTCAAATATATATCGTTACCATCAGGACAATGGACAGGTCCCAGAAAGAGACCGTGTGTGTTAAGGTAAGCCAAAGGTGGCGCTCGAGGACCACCCGATTTGCCATGGAGCACTCGATTGCCTGGGCTGTGGCATATGCTCTGGCCGTGAGCGCAGATGTCGTTCTGTACGGCTTAGATTGGTGGGAGGCTTTAGACCTGTGGGCAGGCAGAGATACGCGTTGACAGCTTCCTCTAGTGGGGGAACTTTCACACAGCACTTTTTTCCTCTGTGCAGGGAGGCTGCTGAACAGGAGAAATGGATGGGAATAGAGGACACACCACACTCTTTTCACTCTTTTTTCAGTTCTTCATGAACCTCTGGGAAGAACGGGGCTGGCCACTGGTGGGGGGCCTGCAGGAACCAATGGACCCAATGGCCTTTTTGCACAACTTAAATAGCCAATAGGACTCCCATCTTCTGGTGGGCTAAAAAGCCATTTGTCTGTTCAAGTGCACAGACGAGAACCAATCAGGCTTTTGCCATATGCGGCGGAAAAGGTTGTCAAAGGTTACAGATAAATAGTAGCTATAGTGTAACATTTCAAGCTATAAAGTGAAGTAAAATTCTGAGCTTTTCTGAAATTTCCAAAGACAGAGAATACCAAATGTCAAATCACACAAAAATGTACATCTCACCTTTGAAGAAATTAGCAGCGAATCCAGCCTTGTTGACAGAACCATCCGACACAAATTTCATCCAGAGCTGGTTGGAACTGGATTTAATATCGTCAGGTTTGTCATAACCGCAGAATCTGCCCAACAGCGGGCTGCTTTCTGAGTTCCCATCTCGAACCTCCAGGTAGTCATATGCGCAGTTATCATGCCTCTCAATCTTGAATTGAAAAGACAAAAGACAATGGAGAAAAGGGAATGGAAAACAAAACTTAAGCCTGAAAGACCAAACATGTATTTCTTTTCTTTTTAAAGCATGACGTGCCATTTCAATTGGATGACAACCAGCTGTGACTGTAACCAACCTTTTCATCAAAGTCAAGAATATCTTAAGAAAAGAATGAAGCAAAAACAATATTGAACATTGGGCAGATCTACAACATCCCTTTTTTGAATTCAAAGATCACGGGGAGTGTGGGATTACAGTGGGATAGAGACAATCTAAACCAGTGCGATGACACTGACAGGGAACATACTGAACACAGCAACATACAGAAGAAAAAAATATAAATATTTTGAATGTGTGTGGAAAAAGTGAATGTACTGAAATGTGTCTGTGCATAAATACAAAGTGTGAGCAGTGTATCGAGACCCTGTTCCCTGTGAGGAATCACGCTCTTCAGAAGCAATCACAGATTATGACAGAGCTCAGGATAAAGGGTTAGAATAGGCATTTACGCATAACAGGGGTTACAGGAGCTTGTGCCTTTACAGATGCTCAGTGTGATAAACTACGACTTTTAAGATCATCTAAATTATGTTAAATTCCTCATACTTTTGCAGTCATTTATTTGCATTAAGGATTAAGAACGATTTCCTTCAATACGTTAACATAGCGTGCTCACAATGCAGTAATAACTTTTTTCTAATCATACCTCAAAAGACTGAAAGGTGAGGCCTACGTGGTAGCCCTGAGCCACCGTCACCTTCCACACACACACTTTGTTCGGTCTGTAATCATCTGGGTAGTTCGGAGACTGAATTTGACCATTGTCTTTCTTCACCTCCCCACCACAAATGGCTGCAGGATAAAAGACAACAGTGTTCACTTCACTGACAACAACATTTAGGTTTTGTAATAATGTGCTATATTTAATGCAAAACATGACATGAGTCTGTAAAGCATGAAAATCCCTTCTTTCACAACTGGAAACTGATATTGTTAGCCGTTTACCTAATGGGAACTCTCAGTATATCGGTTACAGTTGAAGTTTGGCCGGTGAGGCAAACAGTTATTACGAATGAATTTAACAATGTTTTCTTTTGACAAGTTATTCTGAGCACTCGGGACTCACCATAGACAGTGAAATTGCTGCATGCTTTGGGCAACTTTTTCCCACAATCCTTTGCATCACAACCCTTTCGACTTTATAAAACATGAGGAGAAAAGCAAGGCCGATGCCACTACAAAGTATTAAATATATGAATGTTCACATGAAAATGTCAGTGGTGTGAGCTCAAGGAAATGTTTTGACGTCATCAGGAATGGTGGCACTTAATCTATACTATACAATATAAGGGGGCAAATTTACTAAACAAGGCAAATTAGTGTGACCTCAGATGGGAGTGTAAAGTTCTGCTTGTGATTTACTGATGACACACAAAAGAAAGATCACAGACGCAGACGATCATTTCCATAATGACCAACACAAGAGCAGCACCAATTATCGTCTGGTTGCAGACATGCTTTCTTTTGGGTGGTAAATAATGGCACAAATACCAGTAAACCTTAGTAAATCACCTTGTGTGATTCATTTTAAATACTCTCCTATAAATTTAGCATCTCCTACAAATGTATATGCAATAAGGTCTGTGGCAACAATAACCCTTATCAGTTCATTTTTCACTGTGTGTCTTTAGTAAATCCTGCATTTTTTTTAACCCAAAGACGCTGTAAGTAAATCTGGCCCTTGTTGATGTGGTTCATTGCTAGTACCTTCATAAACGGCAGAGAATCCCTTCCCCACCCAGTTGCTGCTACTGCGAAACTCAATCCACAGGCGACTGTCTGTAGAGATGATCGGCTCAGGCAATTTATCCCCACAAAACCGACCTGCATTCAGAGATACAAGCAAATAATTCAACTTTAATTATCAAGCTTCATTGACTCGTTTCATATTCTTCTTCTGAAATGTCAGAGGTTCATCTCAAACCTTTCAATGGAGCTTTCCTCCAATATCCATCTCTGATTTCCACATGATCATACCAGCACAAATGGCTCCGGTATAAATCCATGGATGTAAAGTTCAGAATGATCTTAGGAAATAAAGCAAAAATAGTCAATTGTTATTGGAGCAAGTTCAAATCTGTGCAAATGTAATGACTTCAAAATTAAGAGGTCGTTATATCATTCTTTTGATTGAATCAAATCAAATCGTTCTGTAGAGCAATAACTGTAGAAAATAACTGTTCGATAAATGATATCGACTTCCCAGCTCTATCACTGTTTATTCCATAAACAATCCTTAGACCTAAAATAAATTTCTCACGACTAATCAGAGCTTCTGGTGTCTTCACCTTTTCTCCTGGTGTGACTGAAATTCTCCATATGCAGTGCATATATGCTGAATAACCATTTGGAAAACCAGGAGAAGAGAAGTTCCCACTACTCTCCTGCAAACTGTCTCCACATTCTCCGGAAGAAAGAGAGAGAAAGAAAGAAATGTCATTAGATGTCAATGTTCAAATGGAGATGGCACATAAACAAACGTATCTGATTAGTTACACAATGGCCCAGAAAAAGAGGACGTTTCCTTTATATAAAGCATTGATGTGCGTCACATAACACAACAAAGACAAAAGACCACAATAAAGTCTGGATTGTGTTTCACAGTGTGCGCCTTGAGCACTTTCAGGTTATGAAGCACATCTGCTTCTAATGTTACACACCTGCCTAATATTCAAGAGAAGGATATAAAACTGGTGCTAAATTCAAACTAAAAGATTTTCAATAATACGGTGCTATGTGTAATTACCATGAAACAGTCCAACCACGGGCAGCGTATATTGTTAAATGTGTGGTGCAATTAAACACTCTACTGGTCACTGTGGAAATTCACATGGAAAACCAGCATTGCTTCATTAAATGTTAAAATACCAGCAGTTTCCTAATATATTCATACAACTAAACATGTGCAATGGATAATTTAGCCTGATTTATCCAGAGGTACTGATTACAGTATTTGATTTAAGTCATTATTGTGTGATAATGAGCAGCTGATGGTACTACTTACCAAAGAATTAAAAATCAAATAAATAAATTTAATCTGATTTTGTAAAATAAAATATGCATAAAAAAATAAAAATAAAAATAGGCTTCGTCTTTGATGTGGACATTTCTAACAATAAACAGAAACTACACAATACCAAACATTTAGGACTAGTTGTAATTCAGCCACAGTGGAAGGTTTTCAAGCATGAACTGCCTTTTTAAGGTCTTGCCACAACAACTCAATAGGATTCAAGTCAGGACTTTGACTAGCCGACTCCGAAGTCTTTATTTTGTTTTTCTTCAGCCATTCAGGTGGATTTGCTGGTGTGTTTTGGATCATTGTCCTGCTGCAGAACCCAAGTTCACTTCATCTTGAGATCACAAACAAATGGCCGGACATTTTCCTTCAGGATTCTTTGGTAGACAGTAGAATTTGAGATTCAATCTTTCCCATCAAGTCTTCCAGGGCCTGAAGCAGAAAAACAGCCCCAGACCATCACACTACCACCACCATATTTTACTGTTGGTACGATCTTCTTTTTCTGAAATCCAGTGTTACTTATACATCAGATGTAATGGGACACACACCTTCCAAAAAGTGCAACTTTTGTCTCGTCATTCCACAGAATATTTTCCCAAAGTTCTTGGGGATCATCAAGATGTTTTCTGGTAAAAAAAAAAGCCTTAATGTTTGTTTGTTTTTGAGTCGTTGCTGTGCTCTTTGGGTAATTTTGGTCAGCCGGCCACTCCTGGGAAGGTTCACCGCTGTTCCATGTTGTCGCCATTTGTGGATAATGGCTCTCACTGTGGTTTGTTGGAAAGTGTTTGTTTGAAGTCCCAAAGCTTTATAAATGGCTTTATTACCCTTTTCCAGACTGATAGATCTCAATTACTATGTTTCTCATTTGTTCCTGAATTTCTTTTTTGATTTCGGCATAATGTCTAGCTTTTGAAGATCTTTTGGACTACTTCACTTTGTCAGGCAGGTCTCATTTAAGTGATTTCTTGATTTGGCAGCAATCAGGCCTGGGTGTGGCTAGAGAAATCAAACTCAGGTGTGATAAACCACAGTAATGTTACATTTTATTAAAAAAAATGACTTTGGAGTGCCCTAGTCAAAGTTCTGACCTGAATTCAATTGAAATGCTGTGACATGACCTTAAAAAGGCAGCTAATGCTCAAAAATCCTCCAATGTGGCTGAATTACAACAATTCTGCAAAGATGAGAGGGCCAAAATTCCTCCACAGCTGTGAAAGACTCATTGCAAGTTATCGCAAACGCTTGATAGCAGTTGTTGCTGCTAAGGGGCAATCACTTTTTCACACAGGCCCATGTAGGTTCTGATTTTTTTCCCCCATTAATAATAACAAACTTCATTTAAAAACCGCATTTTGTATTAGTTGTGTTATCTTTGACTAATATTTAAATTAGTTTGATGATCTGAAACATTTAAGTGTGACAAACATGCAAAAACATAAGAAATCAGGAAGGGGCAAACACATTTTCACATCTTTTATTTACTTATTAAAATGCATATAAAACTGGTTATTTTAAAAGCGATCTTGGGACACGGTTTAATGAGCTTTTCACTCTTTACTTTTCATCTCAAGGGCTTGTAAATTGACCTTGTTTAGCTGTTTACACTCCTTATCTTATCCACGCGTGCTCTACATGTTAGAGTTGTTACTCATGTGAAACTAGAGCAGCAAGAGCAGATTCTTCAGGCCATGTGTGGATGTGTGTTTGGCTTCAGTGTTTAGAACTATTAACACGCGGTCTGGCAAACCACAGCAAGTGACAGACGCCGGCAAGGTATGCTGCGCAAAAGATCTGCACACTTTCATTTTCTGCATATGGCCACATCATCCACACATGCGGACAGCGTGGACACGTCATGTGACACAGGCTCCTCCACAACAGGCCCAGATGAGATTAATTATGGGTTGCTTTTTTCACTAAAGCTAAAAATGCTAAAAACTCCCATTAGAGCCCTACGATGCGTTTGAAAGGGTATCAATTATTTTTGATTAGATACATTTTTAAGACTTTTTAAGACCTCATAAAATTAATATTTTATGTCTATGCAGAACCACTCAAACATATCTCAAAATTAACAGATTACTCTGTCATTCCCAGAGTTGGGTGTAAGGTATTACTAAGTAATTCATTACTGTAATTGAATTACTTTTCTCTTGAAAAAGTAAGGGATTACGTCTGATGTAATTGCATTAAATACAGTATAGACTATAGAACAATTCAATATAAAACAATAGTGGATTTAACATCAAAATGTAACGCTTAATGATAAAAAGTCTGCTTTTAGTGTATCCATCTACCTTTAAATACTTTGGCCAGTTCAAGAATAATTTATGCAATTGTATGTTAATTAAATAATCAATGGATCAATGGACAATTACATGTCTATCCTTCTGTCGTTCCACTGGTCGAGGTTGATACAGGATTTAGAAAGTAATTAGTAATAATTAATGCAATTTTTTAAAGAGAGTGAGAATTGAATACGGTAATTTAATTACACAGCTGAAGATAATTGGTAACTAATGAACTGCTCTGAAAATATAAGCCTGTAGAACATTTTTACTTAATATTTAATTAAACCATAGCCTTTTGAATTATAATCATCACATTATGCTGTCACGACTCCTGCTTTCATTTATTACTATTTTTATTTCATTTTATCGAGCTACCTTAAAAGTAATAAAAGAGATTTCTGCAGGACCCTGGTTTGCGTTCGGGTTGTGCTCATTGCCTCACTGGTAGCATGTGTTTAAACATCTCTGTGAAGTTTATATGAAAAAATGTGCTTTACTGCATTTAGTTGCTGTATCCAAACTGTTCTCTGCTCTGCTTTATCAGGGAAAGAAGACAAATTACAAACTTCCTGTGCTTGAGCTGTGTTTACTCGACCTTCCCAGACCTGGAAGTTACGGACTGTCACCAAGATACCGTACCGCATCAATCATGGATGCTGTGTTACTTCCAGATGACATAAACTTAAAAAAAAAAAAAAAAAAAAAACTAAGTAGGGCAAATGTCAATGAAAGATCGTAAACTGTTTAATATACATGTGTGTGTGTGTATGTATAAATATATATATATACACGTGTGTGTGTGTATGTATATACATTATGTGTATACATACAATGGCAAATCATTTTGTTAAAGCATAAATACTACGAGATTTTTCAAGAAAAAGTTGCAATTTTATATTATACATTCTTTAACGTTGCAATATATATATACGTTTTCCCCCTTCACACTTAAATGTTTCAGATCATCAAACTAATTTAAACATTAGTCATAGATAACACAAAATTCAGTTTTTAAATGAAGGTTGTTATTATTAAGAAAAAAAAATGATTAAAAATGATTAAATGTGAAAAAATTATTTTAAAAAATTTAAAGTGATTTTTAATGGAACAAATACTGTTTAAAATATATATTCTTTGCATGACAAGGTGCCCAGACCCGAATACTTTGATGTTTTCATGATGTTCTTCAATGACCCAGATTTTCTACCTCCACCATCTTTCATTCCTGCTGAGTCTGACAGGAGCTTCACCTTACGTACGCCGAAGGATGTGCCAGTTTACCCTTCCACCATTCTGTACAGGTTTTATATGTTTGCATATCTGTTATTTACTTACTTGGACACTTGTATAGTTTGCGTGCCTGTGCGATGTCTCCTTTGCTCAATCTGGTCCTCTGACCGATGGGCGGCCGAACTCCGTTCACATCATATCGTGGCAGAATGGTGTCCAAAAATATCCCTCTGTCAGGAATAAAAAAAATGCATCAGTTTAATCAGAATGAACAAATTGTTCTTGTTATTTTAATCCTCTGCCTCTTATTCATTCACTATCTCTTGTTTCCTGGAATGTCAACACGCCCACACACACACACACACACACACACAGGATCATGGGTACTTGTATAAACACAAACGTTATCTCACAATGTACGATTCAAGTTTCAGCAGACGTACAGAATGTGGCGGTTAGGACTCGACAGGCTGTATGGTCATTTGCGGAGCAGACAACAATCCAAAGGGAATTCAAGCCAAGCTGCGTTATCTGTGAAAGCAGTCGTGGAAGCTGCGGCCTGCGGCTCTCCTGCACTTCAGTTCTTGTTTTCAGGGTAACATCATGTACAATGTTGATTATACTTAGAGAGCTCTGCCTTGGTTTGCCTCAAAATAATCGCTTCGTATCAGCGCGTGTTATTTTAGTCCAGTACATTTACATATTTGGCAGAGGCTTTTATCCAAAGCAACTTACATTGCATTCACATTACATCATTGCACATTAAATCAGTTCTTACTTTCCCTGGGATCAAACCCCTGACCTTGGCGTTGTGAACACCAATGCTCTACTGATTGAGCTGCAGGAAGAGCAGGTATTTGACAGCCTCTTATACAGTGAATACACAAAAAGGTTTTTCTGACGCATCTGTACATAAGCCAGCAATTCAAAATAGCCAATATGAATCTAACATGAAAGTGAACGGCACAAGCACCTCCGATGAAGAATTTGATGGATTTTATTGAGGTTTGAGAACATTTATAATACTCACTTTTGTTATTGAGGACATAACTGTACATTTTAAAACCGTGATGCACCAAAGTTGCACCACGATAAAAGTTCTTGTTTAACCAAACAAAGTACCCCATTCAAATTTCTTCTCAAATTCCATTTTAGTCTAAAAAAGTAATACCTCTGCTTGCGAGTGACTTTGTACACGAGCAAATCGGTGTATGAGTATTGTATCCGAGTGCGAGTAAATTTTCCCCTCGCACACGCGCATTTTTATGTGGAAAAGTCCTAACGCTCAGCATCTTCGCGGGCATTTTTACTGTAAATATCCTAAACACAGCCTCTCATAAAGCCCATCACCCCTTCACTCGTTCATTCTCTCAGCGTCGCTCGGTTTGGTTCATCATTCACCACAGTGATACTTTTATAACTGATTTACAGCGGTTTTACCTCCTGTTGTTCATATTAATTGTGATCGCTATTCTTTCAGTAACACCCCCTCCCCCCCTCGTCTCCTTCACGCCAGCAGCGACGCTACTCAAAGCTAAAGTGCGTTACAGTAAATTGTCAATTACTAATTAGTATTTATATGAGATCTTACTAGTTATCATTTTAACTGTAATTAACAGGGTACAACCAAAAGAAATACTTAAAATGGGCATTTATTTATTCATGTGGAATGAATCGAGTGAGTATTATTGCATTCTGATGGGGAAAATTGTTTTGGAGCACGAGAATTTTGGGTTACGAGCTCTTGGAACGAATTAAACTCGTAAACTGAGGTATTACTGTACATTAAACCTTCCAGAATGACCTAGCTTGTTGTGTTTCACATTGATTGTTACGCATGGTCCAGACACCATCTGAATGTGGTTTGAGGGAACAGATCGCAAACATTTCCACCCCAACTGTGTTAAATCAGTCAACAGTTGCCTGGATCATGGTGACTCAAAACATCTTAAAACCCCAATGGTCTGATGACTCGATCATTGACACAAAAATAATAACCTCTCCTGGGACAGTCACCGAATCCGGTAGGTCTCTGGCAGCCGAAATCCACGTTCTGACTGGCAATAACCTCTGTGCGACGCCAATGGACTCTTGATTGGTCGCTTGAGGCTTCCTTAGAATTACATTACATTTTACATTTCTGCATTTGGCAGACGCTTTTATCCAAAACGACTTGCATTGCATTCAAGAAACACATTCTAATCAGTTCTTGCTTTCCCTGGGAATCAAACCCATGACCTTCATGTTGCAAGCACCACTCTCTACAGTTTGATCTACAGGAAGGTCATTACATCATGAGAACGTGGTTGTAAATAAGCTATAAACAAAGGAAAAGTCGAGTAAATATGGATGAAATATGGAGAAGTCCCGTTTTCCATCCTACTACTGTAACTCAGACTGAAAAAAACGTTTGCTCAGTTCAACAAAGAGTGATTCAGTATCAAAAACCTGTCTCTTTTCTCGCACTTCTTTTCATACTTTGACACTCTTTGCTAGTTTATCGTCTAGCTTTTCACTCCGCGGTGGCCAGCGAGGGTCTGCTCATTTGTTTGTTCCCATGGGAACCTTCCAGTCAACAGCAGGCATGTTCAAATAGGGAAGGATGGATATCCAGAGCTACAAGCTTTATATGAAAGAAACCAGCAGAGAAATGCATCCCACGTTTCAAGTAAATAAACAGTTACATTACATCAGATTCAAGGCAAACACAAAGATTTTTACAGTTATAAGAGACAGACTAATGTTAATCAAAATAAAAAACATAAATAGCATAAAAAAAGTGTTTTAACTGTAAGTAACGGTGAAACCCATGAAAGCTCTTAAGATGAATTCCATCATACTGAATAATAAAAAGAGTAGAAAAAGGCTTTTTTCCCCAACCATACATTTTTACCTTAAATTTGAATGTATGGTTAAATACCGGTCAAAAGGTTTAGAAAGATGTCTCATCAAGTCTGCAGTTATTTGCACTAATCAAAAATACAGAAAATATAATTACTATCAAAAATAATGGTTTTCTATTTTCATGTACCGGTACTGTAAACTGTAATTTATTCCTGTGATCAAAGCTGTATTTTCATCATCATTACTCCAGTCTTCAATGTCATATGATCCTTCACAACTCATTCTGATATGATGATGTTGGAAAATGTTGGAAACAGTTGTACTGCTTTTTATATATATATATATATATATATATAAAGCAGTATGGGTTTAACCATTATACTAATGTATATAATGAGTACAATAATATATAATATAATATAATAGCTCAATCATAATATATATATATAATATAATGGGTATTACCATTCCTGTTGTTTCTTCCTGTCTATCGTGATATCACTTCCGGGCCCTTCTAGATCCTTCCACACCCTTCTAGTATCAATTACCTTGTCAGTGTCTCCAGGTGTTTCCCATGTCTGTCTCTATTAATACCCTCTTGTGTGTCCTGGTCTTTGTCGGTAATTGTAGTGTTTACATGGAAGCTCGTGTGTGGATGTACTCTCCGTGTTCTCCCTGTGTTTTGCACCATCGTGTGCCGCGTTTGTTTTGAGTTTACTCAAAGTATTTTCTGTTTGAAGCTCCGCATTTCCGTGTTTGCTCCGCATCGCACATCAGCCTACAGCCGTGATATATATATAATTTTTTATTTTATTTTTATTTTTTCTATAACCTGTCATACTTCTGTTTTGTGATGAATAAAAAGTAGAAAAAAAATAACTTTTTATTTAAAATAGAAATATTTCTTTTTAAAGAAATTAATACAGTAATACTTTAATTCGTTCCAAGAGCTCGTAACCCAAAATTCTCGTACACCAAAACAATTTTCCCCATAAGAATGCACAAAATAAAAAAATCAATCGATTCGTTCCACACGACCACTTTAAATATTTTTTGGGTTTAACCATTAAGATCTCATATAAATACTAATTAATAATTGACAGTCTAAAAATACTTGACAATTTACTGTAACGCCCTTTAGCTGTGAGTCCTGCTGGCGTGAAGGAGACGAGGGGGGGGGGGGGGGGGGGGGGGGGGGGTGTTACTGCTTAGAGGGAGGATTTCATACCTTCCTTCTATATGCTGTACTGTACGTGTATATTTCACTATGTGAACAATAGCGATCACAATTAATGTGAACAACACGATGTGAAACCGCTGTAAATCACTTATAAAAGTATCACAGAGTAACACAGAGAATGAACGAGTGAAGGGGTGATGGGCTTTGTGAGAGGCTGTTTGTTTCTAGTAAAAATGTGCGTGAAGATGCTGAGCGTTAGATCTTTTTCACAGAAAAATGCGCGTGGGCGAGGGAATAACAACAATACAATACTCATACACCGATTTGACTTTCCATGCTCGTACACCGATTTGCTCGCATACAAAGTCCCTCGTAAACCAAGGTATTACTGTGCTTTTATTCAGCAAAGATGTGTTAAATTGCTAAAAAGAAAATATCTCTATTTTAAATAAATGTTGTTGATATAATCGAAATATAGTGTGTGTGTGTGTGTCTGAGCGCGCGCTAGAGAAAGTAATTAAATTAACAATATCATTGTTATTATCGACAACGAGAATTAAGCATAATTAAGCAAGAAGAAAAAATAAAATCTCATTCTAATTAAAAAACAAAAGCAACTTAGATATAGTTATTATTTTAATACTAACTTTTTATGCTCATTGAATAAAAGAAAAAACAGTATTACAGTATGTTTATTATAGTTATAAGACTAAGTAATGAGAATTTTTTTTAAATAGTGGGAACGACAAATATCTTAAAAGAATTGCACTACAGTGAAACTTTAAGGGCAAATGTTCCTTTGTCATGGAATATAATGTTTCAAGAAAAACCAAGCTTTATTTTAATTATGTAAAATGATGCATGTATCTTTTGATTTAGCGGTAAAATGTGACCTGGCCATGTTTCTGTAAGCCTTATTGTTGGTCTGCGAGCACTGAGTGGAACAGTAGATGTGTGGGTGAGCACTAGCGCTCGCTTGGTGTCATGTCTCGCTGAAGACATACTGCAAGCTCTTTATTTGCTTTTGGCTCAACTTGCCAGTGCCAGTTTCAAAAAGAAAAACCTCCCTGAGTAGGGTGGGTGGAAAGGGGGCCAGGAGACAAAGAAGGAGGTCGGAAAACATGCCCCAGACAAAAAGCTAGGAGGGTTCACCCGCTTCTCCAGGAGAATGGTTTTAAAGAATAAAACCTGAAGGAAGGCCATGAAATCCTCCCGATACAAGTGCAATCAAAGAACCTGTCTTCCCACGGAGATTTACAGTACGAGTACTCTGCAAACACAGCGGGGATGATGGGAAAAAAAGACAACAGGACAGTGGACAAACACAGCAGCCAGTCAGAATGCAGGCACTGCTTCTCTTGTTGCCGTGAAGTTTCTGATGTCTCTCTTACAAAGTCAAGATTCTTGAATAGAACAATAAATCCATGTCACTTTCTTGTATAACAGACAGAAAATGGAGGTACAGGAGAGGAGGAATATATGATAAATTCTGAGTAAATTACAACCCGGAGGCTTCAAGTATACAGATCTAGTAATCATTGAATAATTATGGGAAGAAGCCCAGGATGAGTTCTCCATTTAGTCTACCGTATATCTGCTCCGTTCTATACTTAACTCTTGGATGGAATTTTCCAGCACACTCCCAGAAAATGGTTTACAGTAATCAGACAAAGAAACCAGTCCTTGTAGCAGATTTGCCAGGTTTGCATAACAAAACCAGCCCGATTGTTATTCAAAACCTGCCCAATCATGGGCCAAATTAGCTCAATCGTTCCTGAGGAGCCCCTCTCGGCTGTTAGAGGTGGGGCTGATTGGGGTTCCCTTCAACTCGTGAATTAAAATGAAAAGTCCAAACTATCCATGTTTCGTATAATTTAACAATTGAGGCCAGAGTCGTGTAGTTCAGTTTTTCTAGAGAAAGCAAAGAGATCTTCGGTGGAGTTGGACACTTTAAATGAAGCAAAATGCATCTTTCCCCAACCAGGGAGGAAAAAGCATCTACATCTGCTCTCTGTTTTGTGAGAAGAGAAAATAGACATACCAAAGATGGACACCATAGGACTTGGAGAGAGAGAAATATGTGAAATAAAGTTTAAAAAAGGACGCCCAGTTTACTGCAACTGAAGAATGTATGTACATTTACATTATGCATTTGGCAGACGCTTTTCCCAGAGAAAGCAGTTCTTGCTTTCCCTGGGATCGAACCCATGACCGTGGCGTTGTAAACACCAATGCTCTATTGATTGAGCTACAGGAAAACAGTACATGTACATGGTCAGCTGGAGCAAAGGAGCAGCTGATAGAAGAATTATCTGTTTCTGGGAACAATTTGTGGAGTCCATGTTTAGTTATGTTTAAATGTTTAACCCCAAGCAACAAAATCCAGTGAAATAAAAATAAAAGGACATTTTCCCAGTCGCATAATTTATGGGACAAGATTTACTCTTGTAAAATTTAATTTGGAACCAGAAAAAGAGCCAAAGGTGTCAAGCATGTACATAACCTCATAAGCACAGCCTTCAGGGTTCTGGAGATATAAATCACTGGACTTATTCTTGTTCAAATGACAACGCGCAAGAAACTTGTGATCCACTGATTTGCAGTGAAAAAGAAAAAAAGAAGAATATGGAGGGGAGAATAGTTGCTTGCAGAAGTCATGCTTGTTGATGTTGAACTCCTCCCCTTGAACCTTCCCTTGCCCTGTATCTTGCTCTCTCATTGGCTGTAGGGATACTATACTCTTAAATTGAGCACTATATTTGAGAGAACAGCCACTTGTGAACCCATTCAATCCCACAATGCACCGCAATAACGAGTGTACAACTGAGGTACTTACCATGGCTAGAGATTACCCATAATGCATTGTGAGATTGTTGAGTATCAAATGATTTCCTGCGTCTGACCTGAAGATGGTGTCTCAGCTGAATCATCCATCCATCTATTTTCCAAACCACTGGTCCAAGGTTTATACATGCTAGTTTCCATGATAGAGTTCAAGATCACTCTTTTCATCACTGCTGCCAGTTTGCTAAGTTTCAAATGTCAATGTTGTTATCGAACAACAGCACAAACCATGCTAAAGCGGCAGCTCTTCCGGTGCATTCAGAGTCCGAATTCAGTCACTCGTTTTCATTATATTAGAGAAGTAATATAGAGAACAGTGACTGAGGATAGTGAAGGGGTGATTTCGGACACAGCACTGGACTCTAGAGCAGGGGTGGGCAAACTACGGCAAACTAAACTTTGCTTCGGCATGATTTTGTTTGATTTCGTACATCACAGAAGTTAATTTCATAAAGTGCATCAGTCTTTGTGTGTTTGTGCACTTTGGAGGTGGAGCAATGAAGGGAGGCGTGTGTTTGTTTGAGTTGATTCTCAGAAATCACTTACTACACCTTTAAGGGCCAAATAAATGGTAATCAATCGTAATGTTGCTTGACTTTAAATCAGCAGCAAAACGCTGTCTGTTTATTGCTAAATATTTCATACATATACAATGGCAGTTTAATATTTAGCTGTAAAACTACTGTATCAATGGGCTCTAGCAGGGGTTTGATTAGTAAGGAAGTTATGATTAAACCTTTCGTTTTTTAATGAGAGATTAAGGGATTCTGCAAAGCAGAACTGTTCGAATGAGTCTATCAAAGAACATCATCCAATAAATTTCCCCCAGGGACCAATGAAGTCTCTCCCTGTCTTTCTCTCCATCCATTTATGTTGAACTAAACAAGAGCAGTACATGACTTGACAACAGACTAATTTAATTCAGCAAGAGCCAAAACACCTCTATCTGCATGAAGCTACACAATTATAATCTTTAATGTATAATTTTAGTTCCTCTTTCTGAAGCACTGTTACACAACAACAACTTGCCACTTGGTTTCAATAAATAATATGTTCATATAAAGTCAATTTCATATTCTGAATAACCCTGAAACTATGTAAACAGCATCTGGGATTGGAACATGAACTTACATTGGACTGGAATCTGTAATCCGTAATCCTACAAATATCCTACAAACTGCAATTTGTTCAAAAAGAGACCAAAAGAGAATAGAAGGGAGTGAGAGGGAGAACCGAGAAAAAAAGAAGAGGAAACAGATGGTTTTCATACAGAGAGTGAGAACGTGTGCCTCGACTCATGTTACTCGTGCTCTGGGGGAATGTTGGCTGTAGGCTGTAAAAATTAGTCAGGAAATCTTTTGATAAACACAACAAATAGGAATAACATTCTTCAATCCCACTAGCAGAGCCTTTTGAGAAAGGTCAAACAGTAATTTATATATTATATAAATTATAAAACCATATTACCATCTCCATTATGTTACTATTATGTTTAAAATGTGTCCCAATTAGTTTCCATCGAAACATTTTAAATATTTAAAATGTTAAGGAATTTTCAGATAACTAACATTTAAAGTTAAACGTTCAGCATGAGAAAAATGTTTACAACATGTGACTATGTCTTAAAAATGTGTACTTTCTCAACACCAGTGAAATACATCAAGTATTTTGCAAACTGGGACTGAAACGTAGCTGCCCAAAGATGTCGAACCTCGCCTGTCGGTGATCACTAAAACGAGCATTAGCAGGTGTGTGAACTCACAAGTACGATGTCAGGGACTGTAATATGCTCTGGCCCCATTCCTATTCGCAGGAGTGATGTGATGCCTAGCAGATTAACCTCACTCAATGGCTGAATGTCTGGCTGAAGTGGTGCCTGCAGAATGACATACGGTTCATAGACAATTGGAAACGTTTTTTGGGTAACTTGCTCAACCTGACCTGTTGAAAAGAGATGGTATTCATCCTTCCTTCTCTCTAGTAATCTGTCACATAGTCTTATAGCTGAACCTTGACTAAATGGGGCCGTGGTCAGAAAGCAGACAAACTGACTAAACCGACCGTCTGCTAGCTGTCTCCTGTCACAGAGTTCAGATAAATCCCAACACAGATACTCTTTCACCTAGATATCATCCTATTAAGCAGTGTTTGGGAACATATGGCTCGCGAGCCATATGTGGCTCTTTTGATGGCTGCATATGGCTCTATCGCTCCGCTACTTCCGCCCTCGGACGACAGGTAGACAGCTACAAAAAGTAGGTTTAAAATCTGTGAAGCTACACTTTAAATTGTAGTCCAGATTAGCTTAAGCATAACGAAAAGTGTGATAAAATCTTATTTTGGTTTAGTTTTCGCTTAAATTTTGCTATAGCTGAAATAATATGGCAAAAAAACATTCCAGAACTAGATAAACTACTGAAAATGAAAGTGTCTCGTTGTCTAACATAAAGCTAGCGAGTTTTTTGTGTGTGCCTACACTCAGAGCCACAGTGATAACAGAGTACACTTTGCTAAATGACAGGATAACTCTATGTGGTTTCACAGACGTCATCAACAGAAATGAATTGTGTGTCTTCATCTGAGCAGGAATAAAAGAGGTCAGTCAGTCCACCGGGACACAGTGCAGACACAGAGACAAAACATTTGCCATTAGTGTCCTTTATAGACAAACCAAAAGCCTATGCTATATTAATAATGTCATGGTTCAGTTAAATATCTTAATACCAATGCCTAAAATAAACACCAATACAAAGGTAATTTCCTCATTTATGAGGAGTATGTTTAACAGTGGACAAAAATGAATAAATCTATACCATGAAGGATAACGTACAATGGGGTTAAAGGTGCAAACAGGGTAAAAAGCTCGTTTGACTATTTTCTTTTGAAGTACTAGACTGTTTCAGCATAACGCTTTTCATGAAAAATTATTTTGACAATGGTTGTGGAAATGTATCTGATCCTTGACGCAATGTAAAATCTGCGCTAATTTTATCTAATGTTTGAAATGTTTTTCAAAATGTTGTAGATGTACGTAGCTAATGAGAATCGATAACATTCTTGTCACGGATTTAGCCACGCCCTCCGCACCAGACACACAACAATATATCATAAATTAAGCAGGCTTTTAATGACCTATTAAGATTTTGTTTGCAACCTTGTAAATATATTTTTTCTCTATTTAAAAAAAAAATGTTTACAGGTTAAATCAATAAAAAATGACAAATGTAATAATATTTTAAGTGTCATTTATGAGATTTGTTGTATTTTGAACCCAATCTTTCTTTGTAGAAGGCATAAAGTTTATCATACTGATTTCAAAGTCAAGGATTCATTAGTTTGAATGTGCATTAAACTAAACACTATCATAACGTCTTAGCTGATAATTCAATATACTTTATTTTCGACAAAACTTTCCATGTTTTGGTAGTGACAGCACATTTTCGGTAGTGACAGTAATGTTTTGGTAGTGACCCCAATACTTAGTTTGCCATAGTTGAATCAGACATTCAACATTTTATGTTAATACAAATAACTAATTATATTGCACATATGCAGTCAGCACGTACACTCACCTAAAGGATTATTAGGAACACACACTAATACTGTGTTTGACCCCCTTTCACCTTCAGAACTGCCTTAATTCTACGTGGCATTGATTCAACAAAGTGCTGAAAGCATTCTTTAGAAATGTTGGCCATATTGATAGGATAGCATCTTGCAGTTGATGGAGATTTGTGGGATGCACATCCAGGGCACAAAGCTCCTGTTCCTCCACATCCCAAAGATGCTCTATTGGGTTGAGATCTGGTGACTGTGGGCCATTTTAGTGCAGTGAACTCATTGTCATGTTCAAGAAACCAATCTGAAATGATTCGAGCTTTGTGACTGTGAATTATCCTGCTGGAAGCAGCATCAGCTGATGGGTACATGGTGGGCATGAAGGGATGGACATGGTCAAAAACAATGCTCAGGCAGGTCGTGGCACTTAAACGATGCCCAATTGGCACTAAATGGCCTAAAGCGTGCCAAGAAACATCCCCCACATCATTACACCACCACCACCACCAGCCTGCACAGTGGTAACAAGGCATGATGGATCCATGTTCTCATTTTTTTTACGTCAAATTCTGACTCTACCATCTGAATGTCTCAACAGAAATCGAGACTCATCAGACCAGGCAACATTTTTCCAGTCTGCAGCCGTCCAATTTTTTCCTATTTGTACTGGAGATGAGTGGTACCCAGTGGGGGCTTCTGCTGTTGAAGCCCATCCGCCTCAAGGTTGTGTGTGTTGTGGCTTCACAAATGCTTTGCTGCAAACCTCAGTTGTAACGAGTGGTTATTTCAGTCAAAGTTGCTCTTCTATCAGCTTGAATCAGTCGGCCCGTTCTCCTCTGACCTCTAGCATCAACAAGGCATTTTCTCCCACAGGACTGTCACATACTGGATGTTTTTCCCTTTTCACAGCATTCTTTGTAAACCCTAGAAATGGTTGTGCGTGAAAATCCCAGTAACTGAGCAGATTGTGAAATACTTAGCCCGGACCGTCTGGCACCAACAACCATGCCACGCTCAAAATTGCTTAAATCACCATAAATCACCTTTCCCATTCTGACATTCAGTTTGGAGTTCAGGAGATTGTCTTGACCCCTAAATGCAGCAACTGCCATGTTGATTAGATTGATTAGAAAATTGCATTAATGAGAAATTGAACAGGTGTTCCTAATAATCCTTTAGGTGAGTGTATAACATATTCATTCAGATAATTCTCCAGAACCACATAGAGACACTCTCTGTCTCTCTCTTGTAGTCTTTCTAGGCATTAATATCATAGAAATTAACATTATTGACAACAACTTAACAATCCAACGCTATCATCCTATCTATAAGCCCCTCCTGTTCGAATCGCTCGCTCCAAGCAGGACTCAAACCCTGGTCCGCTGGTATGAGAGTCAGACTGTTACATATCATTGACTGCAGACTTAATTGTAACCTTATCAAATTACATAATTTTAACTTGCATACTAAAACACTACTAAAAAATACTACAGTAGTAATGATTTGCATAACTTAAAAAAAAAAAGTTGAGAAAACTTAAAAGTTAAAGGCAACCAGCTGCAGAACATTTTTGAGTTTTCTCAACTTGGGGCCAATAGTGGTACAAACTTTGAATTATCTAATTTTTTCCCTGTTAAATAGTTGATTAAACTTTAAAAGCTGAATTTGTCATACAAAACATCAGTTGGATTTTTTACAGTGTACAACATTTTTGTTTATTACGGATTAATAAAGCATTATGTGTTCCCTTTTGTCACTACCAAAACAATGATGTTACAACCGAAACTTCAAGACATGTTTCGGTCGTGACTGTTTTGGTAGTGACAATTTTAGATAATTTTGAGCCTAGCTCGAAGATGCAAATCAGCACATGGTTAGCAATCACTGGTCAGAACAGTGGTACACATATAAAAACTATATTTTATGGAATAACATCCCAAAAAGTTTTCTTAATAGCAGAAAAAATGTGTTTGGTAGTGACATTCATTAAAGTTACACACAGATTTTCAGACTTTAGAACACATTTACCTCAAAATGATGGGATCAATCTACTCACAATATAGCATATGAGAGAGAGGGACATAGGAATATTTCCTGATCAAAAATTTAGGGCTGTGGTTAAAATCAGTCTCACCCAATGGACTAAAACATTCAGTGTTTTGGTAGTGACATGAAAATACGGGACATGTTTTTTTACATAAAGATTCATGATTTAAAAATAAAAAATCTAAAAAAAATTTAACTTCATTTTTTAAAACAAAAAGATGCGTTCAAAAACAAGAATGGAAAAAAATTGCAAAAAATATTTAAATATCATTTTCACAAGTTGAAATTTACATGTAAGGGTTTGGGACAGCCACCTCCTAATTGAAAGTACCCAATACATGATGATATTATAAATATAAAGCTTTTAAATATTTAAAATATTATTGTGTGTTTCAATAAATAATTTAAGGATCTTAGTAAACATCTAAGATTTGAATATTTAAATGCTTGTCAAATGTGTTTTTTGGATGGGGGACACCAAATGTAACCAATTCTGTAGAATGGCCCATATATGTCACAGTCTAGTCGTGTCTTTCACATCTGGGTCCCTTCTGTGTATCTCCGTTGCCCTTCCTACACCTGTCCTGTTAATCAATTACCCTATTAGTCTCGTCAGCTGCTTCCCATTTCCTCCTGTATAAATCCCTCTCGTGTTTCCCTTGTCTTTGTTGGTTATTGTCACTGTTAAGTGGATGTTTCGTTCCGTGTACTCCGTTTCTCCGTGTTCCCAGGTTCTGCACTAATGAGTGCCGTTTTCTGTTCTTATTTAAAGTGTTTTTGTTTTGTGTTTTCTGTAAATATAAACTATCTGCAGTGATCCTCTGTCTCCACGTCGTCTCCGCATCGCACACCAGCACCAAAAGTGTTACAATATAAGGATTCCTGTGATATAAAATAACACTTATTTTAGTTGACGAACACATGAAGTGAACAAGTGAGGCGGCATGGACTTCGAGTGTTCGACCACATGTAAGCTGCTCGTATCTCAAATATTTACTTGCATCTCAAAGCTAAATTTAGTTTAAAGCCTTGCTCGTATCTCGGAATACACCATCGTTCAAATGTTTAGGGTCAGTGAGATTTTTTTCTTTTGAAAGAAATTGATGCTTTTATTCAGAAAGGACATTGATCAAAAGTAAAGACAATTCTGATTGTCTAAAGATTTCTATTTAAAATTTCTATTCATCAAAGAAACAAATGTGTCAGTTTCAACAAAAACCCTTAAGCAGCACAACTGTTTTCAACACTGATAAAAATGAGCAGCAAATCATCATAGAATGATTCCTGAAGAATATTGTGACACTGAAAACTGGAGTAATGATGCTGAAAATACAGCTTTGATCACAGAAATGCATTACATTTAGACAAATATATATAGTTGCTGTGAAACAAAATCACACCACAAGGTTCTGTCCCACCGCCCACCTTTAGAGTCCCAGCGGCATGAGAAGAAACAGGAAGTTAATTACGTTAAGCTGACATTGAGAGATGGGATCATCAAACAGAACTGAAGCTAGATGATGTCTGCACCGACCCTTTCCACACACACGGAAACCGACTGGCTCGGATTACTCTACGAACAACTGACCGCCACGCGAGAAGCACAATAGTGGCGTTGTGAAAGCTCAGCAGAACGAGTGTAAGAGGAGAGAGATGCTCAGATAGCCATGCCCGCCTCAAACTGCTGATGCCACACTCAAAGGTCACCTTGAGAAAATGAATAAGAAGTGTGGAGAAAATAGAGGGCTCCATTACGCATTTTCAAACACATCCTTTCATGCAGTGTGTTATACGGCGGTTTGTGAATGTAAAAGCTTTTAAAGATCAAACTGATTGTCTCTTAAATAAAGAATCGATTCTGAACTGCCGAAAACGAGTCATCAGCAACTTCTTAGAGACTCTTAGAGAAATGAGGTGATTTGTGATGAATATCATGAGAAAAGTGTTTTTGATGGGATGCATGTAAATCTATTGAAGGATCCCTTAAGAAATAAAATGAGGAGATAGCCGTATAGGAGCACTTTAATTCGTCACTGTGAAGAATAATTAAACAATAATTGAGGAATATTCAAACAATGTGAATAGTTCTTATATTTATTATAATTATTATATTTTAATATTTTCTGTCCATGAAAGATTTGCTGCGTGTTACACAGAAGATAAGTGTTTCTGGCATGTTGTTCTGCGGTTGTTCGGGTGCTCTGGGTTCATGCTAGGGCGTTTCAAGGTGGTTCCTGACCCCTGAGGGGCCGCTCACATTAAACATGTTCTTGCATTTAAAAGCAGAGAAATGCAAGGTCTTGAGATCCGTTCTTAACATTTGCACTTCTTTTAACTTGACATGGTGTAATAAAACTGACACATGCATTCAGTCTCGCTGTGTTTTCAGAGCCATCCATCTAGCACATATAACAATAATAGAAGAAAACTATTAAAGAGCAGTGCAGAAACACAAGCTCTGAGAACCTGCCCTAAAAAGCAATTACAATTCAGTGATATTTTTAAAGGAATAGTTCAACCAACACTGAGAATCATTTAGTTATTTCTTCACCCTCATCGTTTCAAACCCTGTGTGCAGAATTTTGTTTTGTTGGATGATAATGATATAATCCTTCCTCCTCCTAGTCTAGATTCTAGTCATGATCACTATGTACAACTATTGACATTTCAAAAGAGTATTTCTTTACACTTTATTTTAAGGTGTACCTTGTTACATTGTCACTATACATTTAAGTACTGAGTAATACGTGTGTGTGTGTGTGTGTGTGTGTGTGTGTGTGTGTGTGTGTGTGTGCGTGTGTGTGCGTGTGTGCGCGTGTGTGCGCGTGTGTGCGCGTGTGTGCGCGTGTGTGCGCGTGTGTGCGCGTGTGTGCGTGTGTGCGAATATATAATTTTATGTCATTTACATTTAATATATGATTATATAAGGAGTGGACATTATGAGTGAAATTCAGAAAAATAAGACTATTCCTGAGAGCAGATTCTAACCTGGAGAAGGTGTTGCGTGCGTAGTGCATGATGCTGTCGAAGTCATAGACCTCCCCGAGTGAGTCCACCTCACCAGGCTCCATCTTCAGGAAGTTGTACTCCTGTCCTATGAGATGAAACCAAGAATGAGACTGAGACAGGAATTGATGTGAACTGTAAGAGCCCATACAGCAATAAAAAAATAAAAAACAGCCTTTTTTTTTCTTCCAAATAATGATTTTATGGATTCATCATTACAACATTCTCACATTTAAAATAAAATCTAAGTTACGGCTTGATAGATCGAGCATTGTACCCATTTTAAATTAGACATAGAAATAAAGTAGTGTGTAAGATTACATTTATTTGAATTAATGGATTATAGCATATATTTGAATGAATTATAGAGAGAGAGAGAGAGAGAGAGAGATGCGGGTGTGAATACTGCATGTCTCTCTACAAACAATGAAGCTGTGAGTTTATTTACTTCAAATCAAGCGATGTTACCCCCTGTTGCTGAGGACTATAATTATCATGTATTCAGTAGTGAAGCGATTTTATTAATAAAAGTCACGGGCAGCGTTGACAACAAGTTTCTGTGTGAGCGCAGAGTGATCTCTAATCGGTCAATGAACAGTGAATAAACATGAAACAGTTCGGTTTTATTGCACATCTTCCAGCCAATCAGAAAAGAGTATTTAGCCAGACCATGGTATAAAAAATTCAAAAAAGCTTTACAGATCTTCATTGGAAAGATGTTGGTGTCTAAAATCGCCCCTAAAGCCTTAAATAGGGCACTATTTGAGGGCACAGCCATTTGAAGTGGTGTCCGAAACCACAGAGTGCACTCATTCAATCCCATAATGCACCACACTGTTGGGTGTTCTTCCGATGTATCTTCTGCCACATTCAGAGTCCACTCGTTTTCATTCCAGTGACTATATTAGTGGAGTAATGTAGGGAATAGTGAACGAGGGAACAGGAGGCAGAGTATTTTCAGTAAATCAGAGCATTGTGCATCTAGTATGCACTACGAGTATCTCAATCTCAATTACTCAGCATGGCAACACTACCAACATTTTCATTAACATTTATGTATTTGGTAGACACTTTTATCCACAGTGACTTGCATCGCATTGAAGAAACACATTGACATTCTAATCAGTTCTTGCTTTCCCTGGGAATCAAACCCATGACCTTGATGTTGCAAGCACTGCTCTCTCCTGTTTGAGCTACAGGAAAGCTAGCTGAAACACACTGTGTAAATTCTGTGTAAACATCAAAGCACATTTCTTGTTTATAAAACAATTACTTAATATAATTAAGAGGGAAAAACTCTAGAAGTTATATCTTTAGCTTTCTACTTAAATCCACATTCAATTCTAAAAACGTTTAACATTTTCCAAGCAAACGTCTAAATGCAAGCCTCAGCTGAGAATATAATGAGATCCATTTCCACAGATGTCTATAGTCATTATTTCAGGATATCTCGTACATTAATGCTGCCTAAAAGGTGTGAAGTATTTTGGGCTCTGCATCAGACAGATCTCAGACGCACAGATGGTCCACAGACGCCATGGGCGAGATAAATCTATTTGGACCCTTAATTCAAGTACTGCATTAGATACGGCATGCCATCAAATAAATGACTTCTGCAAACAAATGATAGTGTTTTTTGTTTTTTAAATGAACTGTGGTATTATAAGTGAGTCAGTTCTCCTCAAATTCACACAGGTAACCAGTATGCAGAGGAATGCATCGATTTGATTTATAATATAAAGTATAATGTAGGCATTGCTGTATCATATGAAGCAGTTTTTCTTCTGAAAGTGTGTTATATATAGTGAACAAAAGTTACTTGACTAGACTATTGACTACATCACAAACATAATATGTTTCATGACATACATATACAGTAATATCTTGAGATATGAGCGTCCAGACATGCGAGCAAGCCTTTTGTTTTGATATACGAGCAAATATTTGAGATACGAGCAGCTTACAGACGCAACACTAGGTGTTCAAACTCATTTATGGGTAATTGCATATGATCTCCACCTCGGTTTTACAGCGGGAGGTTACCGGGGGCGACGAGTGATTCATGAGTATTATTGTAGCAATTCGCGAGCAGCAATTTGAGTTACGAGCTCGGCCCAGGAATAGATCATGCTCGTATCTCAAGGTATTACATATATACACATAAACATATATTCTCAAACTTAAACACATTAACACATTTTGTTTCCTACCGAGTTTTACTGACAGGATCATACAGATACTATAAAATTCAATTTAATGGCTTTAAGTGCGCCCTACATTGTTTTAAATGACTAAAATCAAACAATACCATTATTATCTTTCAAGTTATAAAAAAAAGGTAAATAGATAAATAAAAATAAACTACCGGTAATAAAACAAAACAAAAAAGGTCCAAATAAAATGCAGCGCATTCAAAGACTGGAAACTTTAGCCACTATGTTACTATGACATAATATATACAGTTTTTCAAAATTCAACACATTTGGATACTATGACAAAGATTACGCTTTCCTTATTCAAAATGTTTTTTCCCTCTCATCATGAATGAAAACTGCATCATGCTTGGATATTTCTGAGCAAAATCACGATTAAATATCAGTGTTAATTTTGTGTAAAAAGATTGTTTTATCAGTAAAATTAAACACTAATTTCACATATATTGTCTTTCAATAATTCAAGCACTTTGAAAGTAACCCTTACCATAACCCTTTTTATAGTTATGGCTGTTTTCCACAGTCAAATTGAAGCACCTTGTGGGAAACCTGTGCTGAGGTCAGAATTTATTTTATAAAGTGGGCCGTGTTGTTCCCTGCAAATGGTGTAAGGACTACAGGCAGGGTTGTTTTCCCTGAGAGACGCTACAGAATGGTCTTTGGTGCTGACCACACCTCTACAAATGACCATGACGGTATTTAGTTACATGTGTAATATGAGCAATATTTGATAGTTTTGTCCTACCTGGCTGAATGTTGTCCCGTATAATACTGACGTGCTCGTCTCTGTCGGGTCGCGTGTGCTCGTGCCAGAATCCGATCACGTGACCGAGCTCGTGCACCACAATTCCAAACTTATCGCAGTTCTTCCCGATGGATATAGCCTGCGGACCCCCTCCTCGCCGGCCAACATACGAGCAGCACCTGCAGAGGTTCAGCCACATCACAGGTGAACATTCATCCTTTCATTGCTCACAAAATTAATCAGAGACTAAGAATGAAAATTGAAACTGTGGGACACACATACATGTCTGGGCTATATTTTCACCCTAGAATGAGGGAGATTTATTATTATTATTGTTAGATATATTATTCATGACAAATATGAATGACAATATTATGTTATTAATGTTATTCTTTATAAATGCTCATATTGTAATATTATATTCGTATTCAATGTATAATTACTCAGTTATCTGTATGTATTATAATTTTTATTATAAAATGTATTATTTATAATTATGCATTATTTATCGTCTATATTATATGTATAATAATAAATTTTTGTTTAAAAAAAAGATTATAAATATTAATTATAAACATAACATTTATTTTTAATTTTTTGTGTGTGCGTGTGCTTTTGTCTATGGTAATCAAACCCATTTCTACAGAAAGTGCCATTACTGTAAAACAAAAGAAATAATCTAATTTAATTACCAACAGGACACACTTTTTGTAAAACAGTAGTACCACAAGGTATAAACACTTTATGTAATCATAAGTGTTTAAATACCTATTTTTCACATTATTCACATTTTCTTTATCCATAAAATAATTTAAATGTAACCTAAAATGTGCCTTTTGAGTTCTTATCTCGCACCACACCGCATGTTTAAGTGAATATCGGCCTCTTTTCGATCTCTTTTACACAACACACACGCTAGCAAAGTTACAAACTAACACAGAACTAAAAGTGAACTCGCAACATTTGCTTTGAGCTACGTGTTGCAAAACCCAGAGAGAAACGGGGTGGCTGCGCACGATGCCACAGCGACACACACCGACACACAAAACACACAATCAAACAGTCCCTTTCTGAAAGCGCGGAGAAAAACTGCTGAGAGCCTGCGATCTGCACACACACATACAAACCCACATGTGCAGCCTGTGTGGGTGCAAAAGATCAGTCTTTAATTATGGAGCATCCAGCGGCTCGCTCCAGAAACTCTGCCTTGAACTTTGCACAGCACACACACACACACACACACACACACACACACACACACACACACACACACACACACACACACACACACACACACACACACACACACACACACACACACACACACACACACACACACACACACACACACACACACACACACACACACACACACACACACAGGGGCTCATCAGAGCATGGGTTACCAATTGGCAACTACTGCCACCTGTAAAGGGGAACAAGCATGAAATGTTTCATCACCTCCACACACAAACAAAGACACACACACAGATATTGTGTGCCCATCACATAAAGGCCCGCTGTACTTCCACAGAACTGAACCGCCGGGCAAAGCCTGCGCAGTGGTTGAGTTCATGAAGTTTCCCCTCGCCACCCGACCGCAGTGGCACGTCTACTTGAACAGCGAGAAAGCAAACAGTCTGTTACATTTGTCTCAGTCAGTAAGACTGACTTTCTTCATTTGTTCATTGAGGAAATCATTAGTTATGCATTTGTCTCACTTTTCATTTCTAGCATCGTTTGCTCCGATTATGCGAATTAAATGTGACTTCCCAAAGGAAACTTTTCCTCAGAGGTGCTCTTTAAGGCACATTTCATTACTGGTGTCAACTTTGTTTCTCCTAAAATTCATTAGGATCGGTAAAATGGACACCAGTGATAATAACCCATACGTGGCAGAGCTGGGATCATTTGTTTGGAGGATGAGGAGAAATGGTCATATTAAAATCTCTGACTTTTATCTATTATCATCATTGTTACCAGTGTCATTTTACAAGTTAGTAATGTTACCATAAACACTAGTACATTAGCACAGATGCTATTGCTAGTGTAGTTTATACTTGCCTGAAAGAATACAAGTTTACATTACAAGACTGACAACATTAACTGTCTATTGGTAATTGGCATTTGATCATAGAGTTGTTTTTCTTTGTTTTGTGTAAAATCATGAAAATAATGTGGAAGAAGTAAAATATGAGTGCAGAATTTTGTATTTTGGTGCATTTAAAGACACTGAGATTCCTTTTTCATCTGAGAAACATTTTAATCTTAGATTCTAATTATCTTAAAATCTAAAATCTCAGTTTACATGTATTAAAGATTGCATTTATAGAAGTCAATGAAGAAAATATGCATTTTTTGTTTGTCTATCCGATCAGTGAAATTGTTTTTGTCAAGTACGCAAGATTAGAAGCTTGTTTGAATTTGAATGACATTTTTCAGGATTTCAAGGGGGAAAAAAGTGCAACATCACACTTTCCAAAAATCCCACCTGCTCCTACAATGCCATAATAATGCTGCACTTTGTTAATATTACAAATTGTATAATGTCAACCTTCAAACGATATCTTTTTTTTTAAGGTCAGAATTTTACAGTAGTTTTTTTTGTTTGTATAATTGTTATTAAAGGGGTGATTTTCTTCACTTATGTAATATTTGATAATGCTAATCAAGGTTTACTAATCACCAAATACATGATTGCAGTTTTTGTTTTTCATGACCACTTCCATCTTTCTGCCCCTCAGACAATACATTTTTTTCTACAACTATTTGTTTTTTTCTAAACAACCTTACACACTGTTCAGCTCCAAAAAATAAACAAAATAAATAATAATAATTTGCTGTTTGGGTTTGAAAATGTTTAAGAGTCTGTGATTGGATGATTATTGCAGTGATTATTATATTTCTAGCATGTTGTATGTTTGGCATCAGTTCTTCTAACTCTGATTGATGGAGTGAGTAGCTTTTCATTTCTTAACCAATCATGTAGGAAGAACATCATGTCCATATTCCAGGACGACAATGTGAAGATTCATCCGGCTCAAACTGTGAAAGAATGAAGAATAATGTCCACACATGAATCAGCTCCTCTGAATCCAGAGATTAAATTTACTGGAAGTGTTTGGGATGTGCTGGAGGAAACTTTACAGAGAGATGCACTCTTGCATTGACGACACAAGAACTTGTATTTCCAAGTGACACATTTTTGCATCTTAAGGACAGATTTACTAACAGCTTGCATCACCGCAAACCCTCTTTTGCCAATAAAAATCTAGTGTCAGGATCTATTTAAGACATGCGCTGAAACGGTGTTGACTGTTATTTTTGCGGCTGCTCTTATTACATATGCATTTGTAGTAGATTCTCTTTCAAACCCAAAATGTATGGAAATAGAGTATTTAAAGGAATCATGTGAGGTGATTTACACTGGTATTTGTGCCATTATTTACCACCCAAAAAAAGTATGTCTTAAACCGGATGCTAATTTGCGCTGCTTTTGGTAGATTGTGTTGGTCATTATGGAAATAATCTTTAAAGTGTGCATTGTCAGTGAATCACCCGCAGAACTTTCCGCTCCCATCTGAGGTTTTAGGGAATTGCACTCTCCCGCTAACTTGCCCGGTTTAGTAAATCTGGCCCTTAGTTTTCATAAATGGTCTGTTGGGTCCGGTGAGGAGCTTTGAGTTGTGAACGTTCGTCAAACACGCATTTCAGAAGAGCAAAATAAATCCTGTTTTCCAGCAGACAGAAGCAGCTTAAGAGCAAAACCGACATGCCAACGCGGTATCCAGGGGGCTGATTCGTCTCCAGCGGATGTGATTGTCAAGCTGGGGCCTGAACTTCTGCCACGCTATTGAAGCATCTACGGGGAGCCATTGTGCGGAATAAAACACACATGTTCAGGTGACAGTCCTGTGGCGAACAGTGTGATGCTGTCGGCTGGTGTTTCCTCAGCTAAGCGTAGAGTAATCGCAAGGTCAAGACACGAGGGCCCACACACACATAAACACACAAATCCGTCTGTTGGCACACAAAGCAGAGAAGCAGGAACAGATCGGATAAAGAGGATGTAAAAACCACTTGAGCGATAAATCAGGAGGAGACTGAAAAGAACGAGGAGAAAAGTGAAAGAAAAGAGTGAAAAGCGCAGGCTCCACATGAGCGAGAGAAGCAAGCTTGATTCCTTCCTGGAAGAGTCAAAGGTTTCGTCCTCCTGCTGTGGAAACTCTCTCACACTGACACACACACACCCCTGTGACGCTTGTACACATCCTTTAACAAGCCCATTACGTCACGCACACTTACCCACACGGCCGGTAGGTGAAGACGATGTAGCTCTCCTCTGTGGTTCTGTCAATGAACGTCACACATGTGTGTTTTTCCCAGTGTCTCATAGCCTGTCTGAATATGGCTCTCTGGCTACCTGTAGAACACACACACACACACACACACACACACACACACACACATACAGACAGACTAAAAGTGAGCAGACTTTTACAGTGCAGTCACATTAGAAACATTACTGCAATTTGTCACGGCCATAAATAGTACGTTAGCCTGCATTGCCTGTCAATTGTATACGTACCTTCAACCTTTCTCCTTTCAAAAAATAAATTAATTCACCAAAAATTTTTGGAAAAGGTAAACCATAATCGCCTTTTGAGTTTGCTCTTCTGGAACTCTCCAGATGACTGATTTCAAGAACACGTTTTCATCTGGAGAGTCATTTTACTCTACTTAACTTTTAAAGTTACCATGAAACCAAAACTGTCCGTTCTTGTTTTTTGTGGAATATTGCAGTATTTATCACAATAAATATCCTGCTTCTTTTTTTTTTTACGCATGTGCCCTAATAATAATGGACCAAAATAACTTCCCCTCCGTCTTGAAACGACTTCACTTCTCTGATGATGCGTTTACTGACGTGAGGGCGGGGCAACCTAAAGATCCACCAATAGCAATCCATAACCATCCAATCAATAACTACGGACTGAAACAAGCCCCGCCTCACATCTGTTCTTGTTCAAGAAACTGTTTAACTCAGATATACGTCACAACAGAAAGTAAAGAGTATCAGAACTTCCATTTCATGTCACTATATATGCAGTCACCATTAGCGTTATTTCAGCTATTATTTTTTTTAAAGGTCATTGTCAATTGTCGACAGTGTAACTCCCTTTGAAACGAATCAGCTTATGCATTGGTCAACGTGGAAAATGTGTGTAACCAACTTAAGCTTGTAGCAAAGTCTGTGCAGGGAAATATCAGTCTAAAACAATTTATGTGAGCAATGTGTGGTTCGGCTGGACTGACGGGTCCGAGAGCTGTGGGAGCGGATCGAGGCTGGTCACACCAGTCCTGAGTCCCACGGAGGAACTCCAGAAGGATAAAAGAGGGAGTAGTGACAGCGAAGGGAGAGAGAAAAGTCTAGGCCTGGTCCTCTCTCATCCTTCACCATCTTCCCTCTCAGCCTCACTCTGCAAGTCACAAACTACAATAGAGTACAATCAAAAAAATAGCTGTATATGTGTACGTGACTTACCACTGAAGTTCCCACTAATGACATAAGGAATGACTCCTTCAGGCCACACCCTCTCAGGTCTGGACGTTGCTGCCCTCTTCCTGCGATGAGATGCCACACCGGACGCCGTATTGCTTGGACTCGTCTCATTGGAAAGTGAACCTGCCATTTCCAGCATCAAATGAACAGATGGTTGATTATGAAACACCCTCGTCATGTTTCAAAGAAAGAGAGATTACATTTAAATGTCTACAAGTAAATAAATAAAGTGTCCTACAAAATACACTTTTGCAAAAATAGTATAGTCCTATTCCACTAGCATGTGTCTACCAGAAAAAACAGCGTTTTCAACTAAAAACAGAACAATTTGCATTTGTTTTGGCTGTTCATTTACATGACATTGGCGTTTAAAGAGCAACTTTTGAAAACAGGATTCAAATACAAAGTTTTTTAAAATAATTATCGAAAACGATGACGTCATTCACATTAGTATTACATATTTAGTCAACAGGTGCGCACTGTTTCTTTACAAAGGGACATCGCCAACTACTGGCCTGGCAGCAGAATAAAATGTATTGAATAGTTTTTGCAGATCCGTGTGAACGGGGAAAGCTTTGACAACGTTGTCATCTGTATGTTTTCCTTTTTTAGTGCGTGCCCTAAATCAGGTGTGTCCAATCCGGTTCCTGGAGATCTACCAACCGGCAGATTCAGATCCAACACACCTGTCTGAAACAATCAAGAGCTGGAATCTGCAGGAATCTGCATCTACAGGAAAAGAATTAGACACCCTAAACCTAAATCCTAACTTTTTGTGTGGGTCCAAATACCAAACACTTTTTTGGGGCAAATTAATGTTTCAGTTACAAATAAGTGACTATAAAGCTCACCGGTAACCGCAAATTAATATCTGTTGTTAATATTAATATTGTTTTTTAATGCTAATTCCTACACACATATATATTGTATTGGAATACAGCTAAACAGACTTGTCTTATCTTTGCTTGTCAAATTTACGTGTCCCTGGTTTCCATTTTCTCTCTTGCTTTTTTCCCCCTCTGCAAACTTTCCGATCTGGGGGTAAAACATGATAAAACTACAGGCTAATTATGAGAAAAATCGCTGTCATTTTGCCAGATTCCAACAGCCGCTTTTTTTTAGGGAATGTGGGAACGGTTTCTTGACAGGCTTTTCTTTATTGGTTTAGTAACGTATGGCTTGTGTGCCAATTAAGCCTGACACAACGTTTAAATAAACTATTCCCATACACGCAAACACAAACAGTCAAACTCACACATACTTGCACGCTTACCTGCGTCTGTGTGATTCAGAATTGTGACCGTTCTTTGGGCTAAATTCACAATGCGGTCCACTTTAAACATGCGCATATCTTCCTCATCCAGTGCAATGTCTCCAAGATAAGCCACTGAAACGAACATAAAGAGCACTTTTAATTTCAAAAGCAATGATTATACAGATGATTCATTTTTCCAAGCAATGATTATATTTATGGTATCCATGTTAGGTATAGAAAGGTTTACAGTATGTGTGTGTCACCAATATGGCAAAAATTGGTTTCAAATGAAATAAATGATTCAAAAATGATCAGGATCTCGTCTTGTTCTTGTTCTAGGTTTGGTGACAGGATCCTGACCCTCATGAGTTTGTATGAGCGTGCAGCTTTGGAGTTGCTCTGACGATTTTGCTGTTAGTGTTTGGGGCATGGTGTCTGGATCCTGACACTTCATGAGCTCTGTGCACTTCTGTCTGTCTTGCTTTCTGATCGGGCACACAATGTTAGTTTGCCATGTCCTCTTCTGCCAGTCTTGTGTTTGAGAGAGCTCATGGCTTCTGTCCATTAGCATTAGCATTAGCCCTCCCCCCGTTTTAACTGGTCATTGGTTAATTTGCCCATCCTGCTCTTCCTCATTCCCCTCCACAATTCCTTCCCCATTTATAATTCTATTGTCCTCTGTCCTGTGCAAATCATTATCAAGATCAACTTGCCTGTGTTGCCAAGTCTACGGTAACTGGGCTACTTTTACACAGCTGACACAAGTTGATCTTCTAGTCCGTGGGTTGACGTGACCACAGCCCACCCATACCATTCTCCCCCACATTTATCTGATTGAAGTCGAGTCGACAAGTGTCTAATGACATCATTAATGAACAAATAAGCCTGAACTTCGAGTTGTGTGCGTTCGTTGCAATGCAGCATCACAGTAGCTTAGAAAAGCGATTGACTTGCATGTACAATAAGCTGCATAAAACATGCATGGTATAAATATCTTGCAGAGTGCTCTCAGAGTAAGCATTCATTTGTCATTTTTACTGTTGGAAATGGAGTGTAAAAGTGGACTATAGGCCATGATCAGTGACTAGTCGGCATCAAGCTAAAACCGGCATGGGAGAGTCTCAACCCCTGGTAGGCACATCTAATGAATGATGAAACAATCATTTGTATAAGTAATGAACTTTGCATGATCTGAAAATGTCTTTTCACATCATTCACATTAATTGTGTATTTATTTATGTGAGCCAATTACGAGCTCTGTGGCGGATGGGGTGAAACCTGATTTATCTCCGAAACAGTTATTTAAAAACAACCCAATGCAAGATTGCAGGGTCCAGCGAGCTGATAGACACCTCGTCATTTTTTAATGATCATCTACGGTACCATTTAAATCTGGGGTCATCACTCGTGCCATCATAAATAAATCATCCCGCAAAAGAGAGAAGCTCATTAGCATTAGGAAGTTAAACGAGCTATGATGAAAACTGCACGCTTCTAATGATCTGCACAACAGGACGCTGGTGACCTACATGGAAATGCGTGCATTTGCGGAGTTGAAATAGCTCATCGGGGACTAATTGCATCTTTAGAAGCATTGCCACTTTGATTGGGATTGAGAGACTCAACAGAATCTTCAGATTCAAGGGCATCTAATTAACACAAATGTGTGCGGCGATGGAAAAAATGAATTATAATTGAATGGAAACACATTCTTCACATTAGTGGCATTTATACGTTTTCCCCAGAAGTCCACTTTTAGCTGCAAAACCCCCAAAAGAGGATGAAATATGATGCCGCCACTCCTAAAATATAGGTCAACTGTACATTGTCATGTATAGAGACAAGAGCTGCGTGATGATTTGCTGCGATCTCGATTTAAATACCCACGCAATTTTATTCCTAAATGTCTATTAAACCTTTGACAAGGGCAATCACAGCAAACATTCAAATCTGATCTGACGCTCTGGCTGACCCTGACCCACACAGTATCATTACTGTTCTAACAATAACTCGTATTAATAACTCATATAAGTGAAAAATGTATTCATCATTGAATCCTTCAAGAGATTACTTTTTTTTTTTAAATGCGGATTTATCCAGTAATAAAAGTGAAGTCTTATATTTTATTCAGTAGTTTGTTCAAGTAAATTAAACATTTTTATTATTTGATTCAGAAACGTGGGAGAATCATGATCTCCATTTAATACACAAAACAAAATCGTACAGCTCTAACGCAAGATCACTCAGCAGTGAAGACTTTTATATTGAAAGGACTGAAACTTCCTGTAAACACGGAGCAAGACGCATTCAAACGGAATTTTGATCATGAACATACACTGACCTAAAGGAAAATGCTAAATCTGAACACAGGTAATAAACTCAGGACCTAATAATCTTTTGTACAGAATTTTCCAGGCCACAATGAATATTTTTGAAAGCGGTTTCACAGAGAACATGGCTTTGAAACCCCAGTGAATAAGCCATGGGTGGCAGTATATCAGGCACTGGGAAAAACATTGAATGGTTTTCCAGAACAGCTCAAGATTTGAACATTGAAATTGAAAAGGAAAACATCATGCATGTACGTGAACATGCACTGCCGTTCAAAAGGGTCAGTAAGATTTATGAAGCAGCACAACTGGTTTCATCAGAAATGTTTCAATTTGTGAAGGATCATGTGACCCTGAAAACAGGGCAGCTTTTATCACAGGAATACATTAGAAGAAAACCCAAGGTATTACAAAGAAAAAAAAATGTGTGTGTGTGTGGATAATTTCATAAAATCGCAGTAATGGATATCAAACACTGCGCTGTATCTTGTTTGGGCAAGGTTTAGTTAGCCAACACCTGGAAAGTAGCACACATTCTTTTACTTAATGAGGGTTGAAAAAAAAGAAACGTCTGAAGAGAAAGAGTTTACGAGACTCATAATGCAGGCTATTTGCTTCTATATGAAAAGTGCTGTGGCAGTGACGGTGTGTGTGTGTGTGTGTGTGTCCTGTTGAACCCTACACCACGAGGACAAAATGTCCCTAAAAAATGACAACATTCAAAACAATTTTTGGTCTCCATGAGGAAAACAGCTTATACATCACACTTGATGGGTAAGGTTGGGATTAGAAGATGCTGCTTTTACAGTATAAAAATAATGGTCCATGGGAAGTCCCCATGAAACAGGAAAACACAACACGTGTGTGTGTGCATGTGTGTGCATGTATGTGTGAAGAGAGAGAGAGAGAGTGAGGCCCAAGGCTGTTTTTTTTAAAGCCTATGAACATTAGGATGTTTGCAAGATTTACGGTTTATTCCTGGAGGCAGTGGGTAAAGAGGCAGGGCAAGTGAAGTGTGTGTGTGTGTGTGAGAGAGAGACGGATCAAACAGACTCCAGCCACCTCATAGCCCGGCCTGAGGCAGGAGGGCAGTGGGGCAGAGACCTGTCGCTTCCTGCACAGCACAATGAAGCCATTATTCTTTCACCAAACAGCCTGCTGCCACTGAATTTGTGATACTTTATTTATTGGTGTTGCACACATAACACTCATAAGCAGCTCTGAAACTCTAGCTTGCCAAAGAAAAACCCAGTTTCCAAAAGTACTGTGTCTGTCCACACTTACAGTGGAAATGTTGTGCAAATCAGCTAAATAATGTCAATTAGAAAATAAAAAAAAGTTTGAAAAGTTTGATTTGGGGACAGCAAGATTAAAGACATTAATGCTTTTACTTAAGGATGTATTTAATTAATGAAAGTAGTAAGTAAAGACTTTTATAGTGTTACAAATAATTAATATTTTATTTATATGCCGTTTTTAAAACTTTCTGTTCATCAAAGAATCGTAGATATAACTATCAGCGTTTACACACAAGAAATATAAAGCAGCACAGCTGTTTTCAAACATAATAAATATAAATGTTGAGCAGCAAATCATCATATTAGAATTGTTTGTGAAGGATTATGTGACACTGAAGACTAGCGTAATGATGCTGTAAACAATTTACTTTACAGCTTTGATCATAAATTGCATTACATAGTAATTTAACCACGCTATAATTAAAAAAAAAGAAGCTAGCTATCTATTTGTTTTGAGTTACATACAATTTTATTTAATAAAACTGATGGAAATGACAGCAACATTAATTTATTTGACAAAAAAATTATAATAAAACAACATCAAGATGCAACATCTTGCACAGGGAAAACTGGCACAGACTCAAATGATTCATTGAAATTTTTTTAAAGCTACAGTTCAGTAAATGAGCAGGTGCCGTCAACTGTTTATTCTTCCAAATTTCTTCTTTTGTGTTCAGAGGAAACAGAAGAAAGAAACTCAAACTTGAGGGCGAGTGAATGACAGAATGTTTTATTTTGGGTGAACTGTCCCTTTAAGGACAGACTCGAGCAGAAGAATCGCATTGCTGTCTGCACTCCTATCGCATCACAGCACATTTGCGAAAAGTTCAAACGTGCTTAACTTTGTCACTTCGCCAACAGTTTCCGCCACTTGTGATTGCTCACTTTACCAACTGAAACATCTGCTTCACACCTTCTCCGTCAGTGTGTTCAAAAACTAAGCATTCTGTGCATAGACACTGTTGCGTGTTAGAAACATTCCTAATGCGATCATTCCTGAGCTCTCTAGGGTCTGCAGACACACTTCACTGAACGCTCGTCTAAAAACAGAACTAAAAACAGTTGACAGAGCTGAAATGATAGGCTTTTACTTCTCAAACTCCACACAGACGACCACAGGCCACACTGATGCAGATCCAATAAAAACAGCTGCGAGAAGGACGGTTTGATTATATCGTAAATTCTGTTGCATTAACTGGACCGGATTTTTTATTTGGATGATTTTAACTGGATGGTTTTCATGAAACTAAACAGGCAAAACTAATTAAATAGGAAACAAATCTTCTCATTGCAATGTCCTCACTAGTTCCACGTTACATACTGGATGACCTGTGTTATGTCGTGAAGAAATTACTCTTATTACTAGTAAACTAGGTTTATAGAATGTTTAAAAATAAGTATATATACACACACACACGTTCAAGTGAAATAATTTATATTTATATATAAAAATTATTTCACTTGAACATATTTACTTTAATATAATAATATGAATATAATACATTTGAAAAATGAATACAATTTATATTTAATTCAGATAAATCATGTTAGATGTATGTTTCAAATAATTAGTTAAAGAGGCAGAAAATAAAATACTTAATAAAATAAAAATCCACTTAATATTTTATGCAATTTCACTTCCATGTAAATTATTTAGGTTTTAAGATATTAGATTTAGTTTTACTTTGAATTAAGTGTCCTTAACTAATATGTAAATGACTAATTTGATTCAATGCAATTATTGTGTAAATACAGGTTTTCACAATGCACTTATTTTTAAAAACAAAAATCAATAACCATGTAATAATTACACTGTTGACTCTCAACGCACCCATAAAGCGACCCATAACACCAATCCTGTCCATAAACGTACCTGTATCTCACCTCAACAGCAGCAACACAACATAAACACATTGAAGCGAAGCATTCTTTTTTATGGAAGTATGTAGCAGTTAAAGACACTTTATGTAAAGACTGACTAGGCATTTACTGGAAAACTAGAAAATGCTGCATTTTGGGGTCTCTTATATGAGAGCAATTCAAGCAAATGACTTTATGTGAGGTTGGATTCAAACACTGACCAAAACAAAGGTGTAAATTCTCCCTGACAAGACCAGACAAGCTCAGAAGACAGAACTGGAGGAACATGCCAAGAGCAAAAGATCCTCGTTAACCCTAACACCCCCGCCCAACACACACACACACACACAGCATCTCAGATAAAAGAGTTTGGATGAAAGAGAAGGAACTGACAGCGACTGATTACGCCATATAGCTTGGCTTTAATAAATCAGACTGCAAAATAGTGTGAGATCTCCAAATCTAATAAGAGCCAGCAACCAGATGTCAGTGAATACATGGAGACCGTAGACGCAGGCAGATGTCTTTCACTCTTTACTGTGTGAAATAACGAATAAATCCATATCTGGCGCTCACAAAGAACGCCTGAGATTGGGCCATCCGGATCAGCAGTGAGAAAAGAAACAGGTGCCACGTAACCACGTCCATCTATGTGCTGCTATTTACACATGAGTAATTTATGAATTAATAATAACGTATCATATTGAAAATCATATTTACAAGAGAGGCACACACAAAATATCATATGTGCATTAAACTCATTGCATCAAAAGATCCTGAATGAATGACTTTATATGTTCAAATATCATACCCCATATGTATGCTAATTTCGTAAGATTGTTTTGATGATTGCATGAGACTCTTACTTGCTTTGGATGTTAAAATATGTCCTGGCAATATATCTGGCAAACAAGTCAACTTTAATTTTCCTCCCTGTCTAAAATAAATTGATGCAATACCAATATAAATATCAATATTAAACATATTTCCCAAAACTGGTGAGACAGCAATGTGCTGTGTGTATTCAACTCAAGATTTCTGGTCAGCACAGTCCAGGAGAAGTATTAGACCCGTTTTAATTCTGCACAGATCGCTATATTATATTAGTAGGAAACTGCAGCTTGATGGACGAGCAGTGATATAAATGAAATGCTACAAGCTATTTTTTTTTTAAAAGAGAGAAAGAAGAGCTATTCAATATGCCCTGCCCTGTTTCCTGTTTCAGTGGAAATTGTTTGAAGGAAATTCAGTGGACCATTAATGTTTTTTCCATTAATGGAAACTGTGATTTTCATTAGGATTCTGTGATGCATCGATTTTTGTTTCAACAAAACTTTCTATTTATCTCTTGATAGAAATAACATGACAAACTGTATTTCCATCAAGAGGTGTATCAATGTTTGGTCCAGGTAGTGTATTGTCAATACAATATTCCAATGCAAGAGTGCATCTCTCTGTACAGTTTCCTCCAGCACATCCCAAACACTTCCAGTGAATTTAATCTCTGGATTCAGAGGAGCTGATTCATGTGTGGAAATTATTCTTCATTCTTTCACAGCTTGAGCCGGATGAATCTTCACATTGTCGTCCTGGAATATGGACATGATGTTCTTCCTACATGATTGGTTAAGAAATGAAAGCTACTCACTCCATCAATCAGAGTTAGAAGAACTGATGCCAAACATATAACATGCTAGAAACAGAATAATCACTGCAATAATCATCCAATCACAGACTCTTAAACATCTGCCCATTTCATTTGTTCATGTATTTAATTATTTTTGTCCGGACGGTGTATGTCACTCTTATAATAAGTGCATTTGGGTGTGTAAAGGAACCCAAAACAATCGTACAAAGACAAAGCCCAATTAGTTTAACAAATGAAAACCCAAACAAACAGCTGTTAGGCCTCCACCCTCTGTTTGATCTCACAAACCTGGGCTCCAAAGGAACAAACACCACCAATGCCAGCGCCGCAATCTCAAGGGAGAATGCCAGCGACACATGGCACAAACAGACAGGCAGATCGGCCTCCTCTGGTCCGCTAGAGATCCTGAAATCAACCCTCCCGAGGGAGGGATGCAATCCTCCGTATCTCTACAAGCCCCTTAATCTGGCGTGTAATTGTGCCCCATCAGATGCCTAAACTGGCGAAAACAAGTGCAGCCCAACCTCCCTTGTTTCATTTCATTTCGATGCATTTTATCCGCGTGTCCTTGAGGGATTCCCGTTTTAATCCTCTCTGTCTCTCTAGCTCAGATTCCTAAACGACGAAATCACAATCCTCATGCTTTCCATACACCGAAATGAAAGAACTTATCAGAGCGCAAGGCCAAGACAGTCACAGAATCTCATCGCATGAGGACTAATCTGGAACACAATGGGCCTGAACTAATGAACTTCAGCGAATGTACCAAAGGAGGGTCTATAAATGACACAGAGAAAAGATGCAGCGGGTTTGATGAAGGGGAATGAAGGAGTGCGGTGACAGATTAGGGTTTGCTGTTGGTCTTTATCCAGACACATTCATTACAGAGACACTCAACAGCTGATGCCACTGCATGAACATTTAGCATTTCAACCTAAAGAAGACAATTTATCCATGCGACTTTTCAATTTGTTGGGTTCAAACTACAAGGTTTGTTTCATTTTTGTTTTGGCCTTTAAATGTGCTCTCGTTTTTTGTTTATGTTGTGCTGGCTGATGTAACAATCATCTTGGACTATACTGACACCTGCTGGCATGGATGAAGCAAAGAGTTTATATAATAAATACATATGAAAGTTAAAGTTGGTGCACACTCTAAATGTGTCCTTTGCTTTTAAGACCCAAACCCAGAGTAGTGGAAAGACATTTTGCTGTGGCACCCAGATCTTTCGATCAAATGGAGAAAATGAGCTCACTCAAATTTACATATGAACGCGAAAGGAGACAACGGAAAAACACGGAAAGCATCAGCTTTTGTTTCTGCTCTGACAGCCACAATACCAGCCGAACGCTGTGAGTGTGTGTTAGAAATCAGGAATAATGAGAGAACATTGTGATTGGTACATTTTTCCTCTTCAATCTAAAATTGGGTCTCCAGCTGACAAAGTTTAAATCCCATCTGGCAAGAGCTCCTCCCATAATGTTCATTCATTAGATGATCTGGTCAAATGTGTTTTCCACTACCTCTGGAAGTGTAGAGACTGGACAAGCTCAAAACGTTTTACATCCATTTACACCAGTATTTAGTGATCCGAATCGACCAAAACGCCTCTAAATACCAGGTGTAAACAGGGCCTGACACTCAGAAAGCCTAATTTTCCATTTAGCAAGACCTCAAAATGTGAAAGGCCTTTTACTCAGTGTCTCCTGCACGTAATTCACTCACACGCTCCACCATCCATGGAGAGATATTTGTTGCCGGGACAGAAGGTAAAAGTAATTAAAAGAGGACAACCGAAGCTTTACTGTAGATGAATTGGATTAGATTTGATACTTTAAATTGTGCTGCAGCACTAGGTCCAGTTGAGTAAGCCTTTCTGTTGAGTGTTTTTCATTGCTTAGCCCCTCACGACAATCACCTCGGCTCAAAATAACAACAGCACTTTCATTAACAAAAGCCAGTTTGGCACCTACTTCACCTAGACTGGTTTCTATTCAAAGCCCCGAGGGGATAACATGTGAGGTCTAGACAGGTCTTAAAGTTTCCACCCACAATATCAGAGATTTCAGCCCTTCAGCATCTTTGAAGTAAATAATGGGGAAGTCTAGCCTAAGGGTCTTAAGGCAGAAGCGTGTTAGACTACAAGCCAGCAAAAAATGATAATACCCGTCATGGTTGGATTCACAAATGTCCATAACATTTTTTTGATTTAGAATATGAGGAAATATTTACAAGTTTGTACAAATCCAATAATAAACTGACATTTCCCTGAAGGAAATGGACTCTCTTTTCTTGTAAGACAAACAAATTTCTTCTCCGGACAGACCCAGATGGTGTAAAGCATTAGTGTTAGGACCGTGAGGATGAGGGAATCTTGTAAACACCGCAGCCCCTTTACTCGTCTCTCCTGTAAAAACACTTCCAGCTGTTCTTTCTTAGCAAATGCTTACCTTGACATTTCCTGACACTGCAATTTGGAAATCAAGCGACAGAAGCCCACGCGGCTACAGCGTTTGAAATGGCTAATCATATAGTTTGTGTTCATGACTAGACTCCAGACATGAACTGGGGAATTGGCTTTAATTCCAGACCAAGCTGTGTTGCCTTCAGGGACTGTTAGAGGGAGGCCAGGGATGAAGAAAGTGCGATTGAAGGAGGCGACTCTTTTCAGACTGCCAGACTCTGAGATGGCCTTGGGGAATGATCGTTGACTTCACAAGACACGCAACCAAAGAGATGCCTGCCATTTGGAAAACAAACCGGTCGTTCATACACACATATATATTGACGTAACCCTTGAGAAAATACAGAGACAAATAGGGAGTTTTGTGGTTCCACTTCAAAAACATCGACATAATAGTATTGGCGAGATAAGTCCAGATAAGTGAACTCCACTGTAGTTTATCGTTCAAAAGTTTTGAACCCCAAATGTGGAACTGCCAAACTCCCTATTTGTCTTAGTATTTTCTCAACGGTTCCGTCGATTCTTTTACGTTGCCGAAGTCTGGTATCTCGAGCGCGAAACAGGGACAAATTCGTCACTCCACATGGTTAATTTGTGACTCATAATCGTACCTAGTTCACTGCGTATGCGCAGAGCTCGCTGCACGTCATGCCATGACCATTTTTGGTCTTTCCGGTCGCTTGTCATTTTGTCAGATTGTGATCTTACAGCGGTAGGATGCATTAGTTTGTCATGTCATAAAGGCCGTATTTTGTGTAATTGTTGATTTCATGTTATATAATTGTGACCTCGAGCACTTTTGTGATATACACAATATTTCATTGATCATTTTTCTTCTTTGAAATTATTTTCTTTACTCTCTTTCTTTCACAGTGCGTCGTGTATTGCTGCGTGCGCTGTTTTCATTGCTTCAGAGTCCTCAAACTTATTTGAGTTAGTCCAGAGATCCAATTAATGACATTTTGATGGGATGAATGCTGGTGTTCAAGATTACATTGATTACAATTACACAGATTACATTGACATCAACAAAGACGTTGTCACTGATAGAAGCTTAGAAGCTTTTGTTTCAAGCAGACCGTTAGAGGCAAAAAGCAACAAAGCATTAGACATAGTAACCGCGTGTGCAATACTATTCAGAACTGTGTCCGAGCGAAATGACTGTTATGAGCGAATGTGTTTGCAATGTTATAATTAAATATGATTAAAGGTTTGTACGGAGAATGGAAGGTGGTTTTTATCGTATACTGGTAAGTCTTGCAATGGCTGTCAGAGTGTTTGACGACTGCCCAGATGACGAGGTTTATAGACGGGTTTAATACTCTCCTCAAACATGTAAAGAGCGCAAGTACAAACCAGGAAAAAGAAAACACTCTGACAAACATCACAAATAAAAGAAGGAAAATAGAAACAGTAGATGATGCTATATAACAGTCAGTGGTAGAGCGACATCTCTCTCCTCACACAAGAACACTCTCCTCCTCACACACACTCACACCAGAACAGCATGCACACAACTACATACACCGTCTTAAAGGTATATTCCCAACATAAACCTAATGTAGCAATCTCAAAACAAAAAGAGGTACAATCTCTGCTGTTAGTTGCTGCACATATGCCTTTTGTTGTTATCAAACATATACAGTGTATGTACATTTTTATAGCATGTCGATCGCTTCATCAAATAAATCGGCATATTGGGTGTTGGTAATCTCGCTAAACGGTAATCTCGACACTTTTTTTTTGCTGGATGAGGGACATTTTTTCTCGTACACCGATACAATGCTCGTACACCGATTTGCTTGTATACCAAGTCGCTCATAAACCGAGGTATGACTGTGTGTGTGTATATATATATATATATATATACACACACACACATACACACACACACATATACTGGTATATAAAAACGCCACTGTTTGGTAGAGCTGCGATTACAATACTACTGCATTACTTATAGAAAGTAATGTGCTGCTTTCTTTCTGGTCTGGGTTTGTTTGTTTTTATTTTAATAACAAAAGAAAGAAATAAGCCTCATGCTGAAGGAAATGCAAAATCATGCCTGCACAGTAGAGGGCACAGCGTCGACCTTTCAAATCTTTCAGCTGTGCTGCCATTCTGGATTGTAGAAGAATAAGATGCAGAAGAAGAAAGTTTAATTCAACAATAAAAAATAAATAAATTACAAAAACACACACATACACAAATTGATTGATTGATTTTTATCTAAAGTAATTTTTATTAATTATTTGTATTATTGAATTGGATCATCAAAGGTCAGCAGCAACAAATTTGTTAATAAAGGGAGAGTACCATATTTTCCCGCATATATCCCGCAGATGCAGATAATCCGCACCCTCATATAGGGTTTTGGGGTTTTGGGTAAAAAAAATCATTGACATAACCCACACCCTTAGATTTATGAACTTTGTGCAAGTTCACATTTCGAATTTCCAATGTTGCTCGTATGACGTCAATTATCATAACTGTTTAGCTCGGTACACAGCGCTTGTGCGTGAAATTCACACAATAAGAAAACAAACACAAGTCAGAATCAGAAGAAAAAGAAAGAGCAGTGTCTCCCGCTGAGCAGCAGCTCGTCCCTTAAGAAGCGATTCTACAGGTGTTGATCATCGGATGAGATGAGAAGACTCCGCCCTCATGCAGCACAGCCAATCACGACTTCCTGCATGATTGACAGGTCAGACAGCCAATCAGCGCCAGCTGTCAGAGTGATGGTTCAAGCGCAAGAGACAATAACCCTCGCAATAAAGAAAAAGAGAAAGAAAAAACTGCACAAAAAAAAACTTTACGTCCTTAGGGACGTAACAAATATATTGAAATATTATTACGCGTAAAAAAATTGTGATATAGCCCGCACCCTTATATAACCCGCACCCCCTCGCGGTGTTCGTAAAATCTGGTATAACCCGCGGGTTATATGTGGAAAAATACGGTAAATACATATTTGTGCCGGTTAACATTTAATTATTGCACGTTTGCATAAAATTTAGAGTTTTCATTTCTCGGTTTTTATTCATTTTGAGGAATACTGAATTGGTTTTCTTGCCTATGAGACGAGTAAATGCACGTTCACATTTAAAATATAACATGTTCACATTAAAACTAAAATAACTTACGTTCACACGCAATGTCTCTGCACTTGCTCACAATTTCATGAAGACGGGAGATAAATGGAAAAATAAAGTAACTTGTTACCTACTTTAAAATGTAACTCTTTTTAAATTTAAAATTAATGTTACTTTACTAGTTACTTGAAAAAAGTAATCTGATTACAAGAAAACTCTATGCTAAACAGTTTTACAAAATTATTAGTTCCCCAGTATCCAATGTCAACCTACCACAATAAAAAAAAAACTGTGAAAAGAGTTTTCCCCATTCCTGACCTCTTATTTTGTTCTATGTTTGTCACATTTAAATGTTTCAGATCAGCAAACAAATTTAAACATTAGTCAAAGATAACACAAGTAAACACAAAATGCAGTTTTTAAATGAAGGTTGTTGTTATTAAGGGAAAACAAAATCCAAACCTACATGGCCCTGTGTGAAAAAGTATTTGGCCCCAAAACCTAATAATAGGCCCCTTATTAGCAACAACTGCAATATGCCAAAGATTTTGACTAGGTCACTCCAAAGTCTTCATTTTGTTTTTCTTCAGCCATTCAGAGGTGGATTTGCTGGTCTGTTTTGGATCATTGTCTTGCTGCAGAACCCATGTTTGCTTCAGCTTGAGATCACAAACCGATGACTGGACATTTACCTTCAGGACTTTTTGGTTCACAGCAGAATTCATGGTTCCATTTATTACAGCAAGTCTTCCAGGTCCTGAAGCAGCAAAACAGCCCCAGACCATCACACTACCACCACCATATTTTACTGTTGGTACGATCTTCTTTTTCTAAAATGTGGTGTTACATTTACACCAGATGTAATGGGACACACACCTTCCAAAAATTCAAGTTTTGACTCCTCAATCTATAGAGTGCTTTCCCAAAGGTCTTGGGGATCATCAAGATGTTTTCTGGCAAAAATGAGACCTTTTGCTCAGCAGTGGTTTTCGTCTCTGAACTCTGGAATGCCATGAACACTGACATTAACTGAGGCAAGCGAGGCCTGCAGTTCTTTGGACGTTGTTGTGGGGTCTTTTGTGAAATCTTGTATAAGTGATTGTTGCGCGTTTGGGGTAATTTTGGTCGGATGGTCACTCCTGGGAAGGTTCACCACTGTTCCATTGTGGTTTGCTTGAGTCCCAAAGCTTTAGAAATGCCGTTATAATCTTTACAAGACAGACAGATCACAATTAGTTTCTTTCTCATTTGTTCCTGAATTTCTTTGGATTTTGACATGATGTCTAGCTTTTGAAGATCTGTTTGACTACTTCACGTTGTCAGGCAGGTCCACTGATTTCTTGATTGAGAACAGGTTTGGCAGTAATCAGGTCTGGGTGTGGCTAGATAAATTGAACTCAGGCGTGATAAACCACAGTTATGTTTTAACAGGGTGGGGGGCAAGCACTTTTTCACACAGGGCCATGTAGGTTTGTATTTTGTTGTCCACTTGGGGTTTGCATTGGCATTTAACACTGAATCTAAAGACAAACATCTTTTGACAAACATGCAAAAAAATAAATAAAGGCAAACTCTTTTTCATACCACTATATATATATATATATATATATATATATATATTGCAAATGTGTGTCTAAAACATAAAATAACATACCAGAACATTTTTATTATTATTAATATTTATATTTGAGTAATTATTTGGTAAAGGTTTCAGCACATTCAGCAGGTTGGGTCTGTGCAACTGCAACACACAATTAAACACACATAAAAACGTGTGTGTTTGTGTTAAATGGAAACAGTTGCTGTAGGGTAGCAGGGGGTCAGAACAGTGGCTACGGTCTGTCTAACCATAACAACCCAATTACTGTCTACAAAGAGCTATTGATCCTACCATCAGCCAAACCACCTTCATTTTACACACCAATATTAATGACACCTATTGAGCAGAAACAGCAATTAATGTCTTCATGGGTTGTATGACCAATTTTTGCACTAAATTTCCATTTTCTTGTTGTATTTGCTGCATTGTTTAGATCTGAATGTGTGAATAATGGCTCCTCTAATCATCCAAGCACTTAACCACTCATCACATTTGCATTTTTAAACCTAGCAGCCTTAGTCCTCTCCAAACAGCAACGTGCATGTAAACAATTACAGATTTACCGAACTGCAGTTTAAATAAATGCCAAAGGTTACATTGTATTTGTTTACCCTCTAAAGTCACTGCTAGATTGATGGGATGAATTATTCTGAGCTACATAAACATGGCAGAGGTGTCTCGAACATAATGAGCAAATGAACACCCGCTTCTCATGGTCAGTTTGTGTTCTCATTACAGTGGCTGACGAGGTGTGAAAGAGATTATTGGACAGAGTACTCCCAAGGTTTTGTGATCGTTTCACACCAACAGCAAAGCATATTGTTCCCTCTAATGCATCATACAGGGCTCATCTTTATTTAGAAGACAATGCACACACTCTTGTGAGGCTAATTAGCTGAAAGCTTCAGAGAATGCTGACAGACAAACCCACAGGGACTGGAACCAGTAGTACCTAAATGCTAATAGGAATAGTGTTGTGGAAGCTACTTTAAAACAGTATCTAGCCAAGATAAAAACTAAATTGACGGATTCAATGTGTCTTGCAACTTGCTAACAACTAAGTTAAAGCAACCTGCTGACAAAAGAATGCTAACTACATTGAAGCTGATTAAGGGGAAATGTCTTTTTAAATATATAATTTAACTTTGAAACTGCAGCTAGCAGGCTACAAGCTAATTTTACAAACTTAAATTATGAGTTGCGCATTTGACAACTTCAATGTCTGATCTGAGCCCGACTGTAGTCGATGTGAGGAACACACAGCACAAATGGACTCAACAGACACTCAAAACACAACGGCAGACAATAGCCGAACATCGTCTTGGTGCGTCACAGCCTTTAAATAGCTGAACTGTTCTGCTAAAAATGCGCTTAAGATATTACTATCGCTACTTTGAGTTGGGGTGTGTTCACACTTGACATGTGTGTTTGGATTAAGACAAACCCTGGTGCGATTTCTCTGTTAGTGCAGTTCATTTGAACAAGTATGAACGCTGCCATTCGAGCCCTGGTGCAAACCGACCCTGAAAAGATGGGTCTCTCTGCCTCCAAATGGACTTTGGTGTGGGTCGACTGAAATATGAAACCAACACGAACCAAGGACACGTAAACGAACCAAAAAGGTGAAGGTGTCAGACCCATGTCTCCTCACAGCAGATCTTCATTTGTGTGAGTGATAGAGGGATTCCTGTCACTGTTTTGACTCTTTTACACGTTTTATAAGCGCGTCACTAGATCTCATCCTGTCAAAATACCATCGTATGAAGGGCTACACACAAAAAAAGAGTGCATTTATATCCCAGAACACAGCACTGCTGATGTTCGGTAAGTTCCCTCATAAAATACACGTAGTAAAAGATGACCAATCAGGTTGTGAAAGTATCCATATGCCTTTAGATTCAGTGTTAAAAGCCAATGCAAACCCCAAGTGGACAAGGACTTTCTGTTTTTTTTTTGGGGGGGGGGGTTCAAACCAAACGAATCAAGCAAACCAAATTACAATCCTTACTCTTCAACACTGTACAGATCCTAATAGTAGAACCTGTGGAAATGAAGAACGCATTACAGTAGAGTAGCGTATTGTAACGTTCACATGGAACAGCATGGATGTGTGGGAAGAATCTGCCTTGTATGAACAAAACATTTCTCTAGAATAAAGCTCAGGCTGAGCGCTGAAAACCTAAATAAAAGTTGACCCGTGAGCCTGGTTACAGAATACCAATGAACACACAATGAAATCTGCTTAGCGCACATATAACACCCACATCAGCGGAACGCTCTCAAGCCTGCTTAAAGACTTCCCCGAGGAAAACACGCCTTACTCTTCAAATCACTTCATTACTCACTGCCTGCTCACATCAGTACGGCTCACAAAGCCCTCTTCACACAGAAATAAACATCCGTACGAGCTCTCTCACTCTGTACACACACATGCTGAAGACATCTACAGGGCTCATGTTGTTTGTTGGATCCTGCTGAGTCATTACTTGAACAAATGGAGAACAAGGCCGGAGGTGGCGAACAGGCTCATACTAGTGAATTATGTGAAGAGCGTCTTGAGACTTAAGTTTCTCTCTTTTTCAAGTTCTCATCTCATTTGCTTCAGAAATAAATGGGAAGAGTGAGTGTTTATTGGCCAATTACTATGTTAAATACACTACCAGCCCGACTACACTAGATTATTTTAGATTCTACACTATAAATTATCTAAGAACTCAAAAACACCTTACATTAACGCATTTGGCATTGCATTCAAGAAAGACAATCTAATCAGTTCTTGCTTTCCCTGGAAATCGAACCCATGACCTTGGCGTTGCAAGCGGAACTCTCTACTGTTTGAACTACAGGAAAGGCTTACGTACATTTCAGATTCCGACGTTAAATTAAAAACATTAAATTAGAAAAGGGTGCCAAATGAAAGTGTTTCTACAGACCTCACTGTTCTTGGCAGAGGAGCTTTTGCTGCCGGCAATGGATTTAGATTGTTATAACAGCATTCAGAAGAAAGTAGTATAGCTTATATATCCCCATTTTGGGACAAGAGCAAAGAAACAGGAAGTTGCTTCTTGGCTTAGAAAACAGTACCACAACATGTATAGGTTCTTAGAAACGGCAGATGTATGAAAACCAGATGTCATCCTCCACATGATTTTTCCATGTTCTTCTTACCTCTCTTGACCTTCTCTTATCTCAGTAATATGTACAAAGTCGAGTTGTCTGCTAACATTCAGCTGGGTTTAAAACACAAGGTTACACCTAAAAGCAAACACTCCTTAGTTAAAAAACCCCCATCAAAATGTATTTAAAATACATTTATTGTGTCATAAACATTGCAACACCATTGACATATTTACTGAGTTATCACTTGAGACTTACTGATATAAATATTATAAAGCAATTTTCTGCACATTTCCTAATAGTAAGGCTAAAATGTATTTTAATATCACTATTAGTAAAGATCACTGCATAAAATCAGTCTTTACATGAAAGATATTTTAAGTCTGCCAAAAGTACACTTGCAAAAATGTCATATACTTCTATACTTCTCCATTTACAATTGCAGGGTATTTAAATTCCCTACATAAACATACAAATGCATTTATAATTCACTTAGCATGAAAAATATGCATTTCAAACACATTTTGTATATTTATTCTCCACTAGGGTTTTGCTGCCTTTATGATGTTTTTTTTGTTCTTTGTGAAGCTTGAAAACGTCATTGTAATTAAATGAAGTTAATTACCTTTTAAAAGTCTCCTTTTGTGCTCCAAGGAAGAAAGCGAATAACACGAGGGCAAGTAAATGATGAGAGTTTCATCTTTGGGGTTGAATATCCCTTTCACAACATATTTGTCAGCAGTTCAGCCGTTTTTAACTTGGCAGAGCTTTTCCAATAACCAGCTACTTTTTCCAACAAAAAGCAGAGTAGCGTGACAAAAGACTGTAGCTGTCACACTGTATATTGCATTACATTGCACCGGAGGCATTAATCAAAAAGAGTGGCGTCTTCTATAAGACGGTGTTTTTCTCTCTCTTTTTAGTGTTGCAACCGAAGGTCTTGTTTTAGAGAATCAATTGGTAAAGGGTTTATCAGACATTACATTTCCATGAACTGGTAATGGACAGATAGGGAACATGATGTTCCCATTAGGCTCTGTGCAGTATTTTATTTGACTTTTATTTAATTATTTATTTATGTGTAGTAAAATAAATATTTAGATAATAGATTTGTATTGTGTGGTCCAGTATTAGACTGTAAATATAGCAATAAAACATGAATAACAGCAATAAATAAATCTTGCAGGGTAAATACTCCTCTAATCTTTAAAATATATAAATAATCTGACAGTTGTTTCAAAGATATCTCCTTAAGAATATATGCATATGTAAGAATCTGCATGCATTAATTGCTTCTTGTATTGCCAATGGTTAGTGGTGGACTAATCAAGTACAGTAATACCTTGAGAAATGAGCGTCCCGACATACGAGTATTCCGAGATACAAAGCCTTCGAGCAATTTTTTGCTTTGAGATACAGTAATACCTCAGTTTACGAGTTTAATTTTAATCGTTCAAAGAGCTCGTAACTCAAAACTCTTGTACACCAAAACAATTTCCCCCACTCGGTTCGTTCCACACGACCACGCCCATTTTAATTTTTAATTTTTTTGGTTTTACCCTATTAATTACAGTTCAAATTATAACCATTAATTCTCATATAAAAACTAATTGATAATTGAAAATTAAACTCTAAAAATACTTGATAATTTACTGTAATGCACTTCATCTTTGAGTAGCGTCGCTGCTGGTGTGAAGGAGACGAGAGGAGGGTTTTACTGCTTACAGGGAGAATTTCATCCCTTCTTTCTTACTCATCTTGAGCTCATTGTCTATATGCTGTACGTATTTATTTCACTATGTGAACAATAGCGATCACAATTAATGTTAACAACACGAGGTAAAACCGCTGTAAATCACTTATAAAAGTATCACTGTGGTGAATGATGAACCAAACCGAGCGACTGAGAGAATGAACGAGTGAAGGGGTATACTAAGTCAGTCACTCGTAAACCGAGGTATCACTGTACAAGTAAATATTTGAATAAATATTAACATTTATTTATTAACAGATACAAGCAGCTTACAGGTGGTCGCGCAATCAGTGCCCACGCCCTCACTCGTTCACTTCACGTGTTCGCTGACTAAAAAGTGTTCGCACAAGCAAAAACAGCAGTCGAGAGAATATCGCACGCATTGCTGCAGGTGACGTCACGCGCGTACTGTTCATTTTAATTCCTCGCTATACTCTCTCGACTGCCGTTTTTGCTTATGCAAACACTTATTAAAAATTCAGAAAAAACACAAGGGATTAAAATGAGCTTGCGGGCTCACGTTTTTTTGTGTGTGTAGATCTATTATCTTTCTTGTAGCTCAATCAATAGAGCATTGGTGTTTGCAACGCCACGGTCATGGGTTCGATCCCAGCGTTCCATGAAAGCAATGCAAGTTGCTTTGGATAAAAGCGTCTGCCAAATGTATATATGTTATCCGCTCACGGATATAATTTACACGTATGCAAACTTCAGTTTTGCGCTAGTTTCTTTTTGGCATGGATTTACCGCCATAGTCAACTTCCGTACGCATCTCCCGGGAGTCTCCCATATTGTGTTTGTGTAATATACATTATCCACATAATCCCTCCCTCCTCTGACGCTACTCTACCGTCTCAAAAGGTACGAACTCATAATTAAAAAAACATTTTCTATAGTAATTAAAAACATGTTTTTTTCCATTGTCATTAGCACTAATAAGGGAGATTTTTTATAGGGCTGGACCGAATTGTTTTTTTTCCTGTTATTTCATGGGAAAAAATGATTTGCGATACGAACAACTTGAGTTACGAGCTCATCCTGGAACGGATTATACTCATATCTCAAGCTATTACAAAAGAATAATAATATGCTCTAGAAGTTTCTCAAAATAAAAATACTACAGTAAAGTACAGTACCAATGTAACTTAAAAGACAAACTTTCCCTGACTTCCTCGGTTATCTATGAAAGCCTGTAGACTGTCTTTTATGTGAAAATCAGAAGGACGTGACGTTTACACTCTCTTCCGTTCTGTGACACATGGGATGAATGCTTATACAATGTTCAGGATAATGACGACAGAGCCATTCTGTTCTATAATGCAACTGGATTTATTCAAACGATAGTCTGATATAGTCAGAGTTCAGACGTGCAGCAGGGTGATGTATGGTTCACGGTTTGGCTGCCAGGGAGCTCTGAATGTGCCACAGTCACATCAGCTGGCAGACAGACGCAGAAACCCGCAGGACTGGGCCATGCTGGCATCCACTGAATGACCCACAGTCTGCAGACACACTCACCTCATCTCAGCTCACCCTCCTATATCGAGACCTCATTTTCTGTGATCCTTACCCAGAGGGCAAGAGGGGGGAAGAAAGAGAGGAAATCTTTGGCTCGGTTACAGTTATAAATGTCCTTCGCACACCAGATGTGACGGGATCAATGAACCAGTGAGTGCTGACGAGAAACAACAGCAGTAATAGAGTTTGTCTAAATCCTGACGCTTATGGAAATGCTCTTACAAATTAAACTTTTTCATTTGTTGTCCTGAGGCTGGAATTTGGAAATGATGTTGACAGACAAATGTTACGCAACACAGCTCTCCGATCCCGTTAGGAAAAGACACTGCAGTCAGAGAGGCGTACAGTAATTGTGCGTGACTGCTTCTCATTCATTTTTCATTCCATAAATGGGAGAGTTTATCTAGATGAATGCTCCAAAAGTTCCCGGGAGGGTTTTCAGGTTAGAAATACAGCCGTATATTTTTAAACAGACAACTTCACTATTCAAGTTCCAGAGATTCCTATAATACTGAGAGAGATTTTCCTTTCAGTGAGGCCATTCATTTGTCACAGTGTCCTGTAAAAGCCATAATTAAGACGCAGTTTTAGCTAAGATTGGTGTTTTTTAAACCATTGGCATGGGGGAAAAAGACGGCATGGATCAAAAATCCTTTTACTTGAAGGAACAACATTGGATATCAATGCCTGGCCAAAAAAATATAAAAGCTACTGTTTCTATTTAAACAAAAAAATGCTTAAGAGTCTGTGATTGGATGATTATTGCAGTGATTATTATATTTCTAGCATGTTATATGTTTGGCATCAGTTCTTCTAACTCTGATTGATGGAGTGAGTAGCTTTTCATTTCTTAAACAACCATGTAGGAAGAACATCATGTCCATATTCCAGGACGACAATGTGAAGATTCATCCGGCTCAAACTGTGAAAGAATGAAGAATCATTTCCACACATGAATCAGCTCCTCTGAATCCAGAGATTAAATTCACTGGAAGTGTTTGGGATGTGCTGGAGGAAACTTTACAGAGAGATGCACTCTTGCATTGACGACACAAGATCCGGACCAAACATTGATGAAAATAACATCACAACATTTATTTCCATTTCTATCCAGTTTTACAGTTTCACTGCCGTGACAATGTAACTAAAACCCTGAAATATTTCTATAAAATTATAAGCTTTAGGTCTACATTTATGCTTCTTTTCTACTTCCATTGTAAATGCCTCACCATAACATTGGTTTTTGCATTTGATCTCAATCTAAAAACAATCTTGAACATAGAATATTCCAGGTGGTGTTTCTGTGCCACATCACCAACCAAATACTCCTGCCTACAATTTCACACCAGTGTTTGAGCCTGACCAGGGCCGGTCAAGACGTTCTCACAAACAGCACAATATTTCAATAACAACAGAGAGACACACGTTCCTTATCAGTAGCTAATTTAAAGTCGTGCATAAAAAAGATCACCATGAATGAGATAGATGGTGAGAGTTTTAACACTCTATTCCACATTCGTGCCTAATATTAATACATTTCACTCATTTTTCCGATCCTGATTCTGACTGTGAAATAGTTTGGAATTATTCAGAATCACTTGAAAAGCCATTAATAATCCACCAATCCTCCCTAAAAGAGAAATGAACCATGGGAGTGTATGATGTCACCAGCTGTGCATGTATGACAGCCTGAGCGCTCGGCCAGCAGCTCCAGCTGAACCGTCTGTGCTTGTGGTTTTCCACGCCGAGTTATGAGACAGACTCTGAAGACGCAAAGAGAAGGAATTTAAGCCCACCACATTTCTCGGTGAGTGGTGCAACAGGGAATCAGGTCAAAGAGTGCTTTATTAAAACCATGCTGGAGAAAAGAGACGGAGAACAACATTTGCCATGTGAGAGCTACAGAGAGTGCAAGCTAGCAGCGGTGTTGCCTCTCTGTATATTTGTTTCTGGTGTAGTTAAAAGGATAGTTCACCCAAAAAAAAAAAAATCCTGTCATTTATTACCCACCTTCATGTCGTTCCAAACCCGTAAGACTTTCGTAACACAAGTGAAGATCTTTTGGATGAAATCTGAGGGATTTCTGCCCGCAGAGTAACTGCTACACAACTACCAATTTAACGCTTCAAAAAGTTCATAAAGAGATCACAAAAATAATCCATATGAATTGAGAGGTTTAATACAAAAAGTCCATTTGCTATAAATGATGAATTTATGGTTTTATTCACATACAAACAATCATCAACTCATAAACTCACCCAATGAGGTTCATTCTCGTGTTACGCGTCACGTTTGATCTTCAACAAGAACCAATGAGGTTCATTCTCGTGTTACGCAACACGTTTGATCTTCAGCAAGAACCAATGAGGTTCATTCTCGTGTTACGCGTCACGTTTGATCTTCAACAAGAACCAATGAGGTTCATTCTCGTGTTACGCAACACGTTTGATCTTCAGCAAGAACCAATGAGGTTCATTCTCGTGTTACGCGTCAAGTTTGATCTTCAACAAGAACCAATGAGGTTCATTCTCATGTTACGCATTACGTTTGAGCTTCAGCAAGAACCAATGAGGTTCATTCTCGTGTTACGTAACACGTTTGATCTTCAGCAAGAACCAATGAGGTTCATTCTCGTGTTACGCAACACGTTTGATCTTCAACAAGAACCAATGAGGTTCATTCTCGTGTTACGTAACACGTTTGATCTTCAACAAGAACCAATGAGGTTCATTCTCATGTTACGCATTACGTTTGAGCTTCAGCAAGAACCAATGAGGTTAATTCTCGTGTTACGCATCACGTTTGATCTTCAGCAAGAACCAATGAGGTTCATTCTCGTGTTACGTAACACGTTTGATCTTCAGCAAGAACCAATGAGGTTCATTCTCGTGTTACGCAACACGTTTGATCTTCAACAAGAACCAATGAGGTTCATTCTAGTGTTACGTAACACGTTTGATCTTCAACAAGAACCAATGAGGTTCATTCTCATGTTACGCGTCACGTTTGATCTTCAACAAGAACCAATGAGGTTCATTCTCGTGTTACGCAACACGTTTGATCTTCAACAAGAACCAATGAGGTTAATTCTCGTGTTACGCAACACGTTTGATCTTCAACAAGAACCAATGAGGTTAATTCTCGTGTTACGTAACACGTTTGATCTTCAGCAAGAACCAATGAGGTTCATTCTCGTGTTACGCGTCACGTTTGATCTTCAACAAGAACCAATGAGGTTCATTCTCATGTTACGCATCACGTTTGAGCTTCAACAAGAACCAATGAGGTTCATTCTCGTGTTACGCGTCACGTTTGATCTTCAGCAAGAACCAATGAGGTTCATTCTCGTGTTACGCGTCACGTTTGATCTTCAGCAAGAACCAATGAGGTTCATTCTCGTGTTACGCGTCACGTTTGATCTTCAACAAGAACCAATGAGGTTCATTCTCGTGTTACGCGTCACGTTTGATCTTCAGCAAGAACCAATGAGGTTCATTCTCGTGTTACGCGTCACGTTTGATCTTCAGCAAGAACCAATGAGGTTCATTCTCGTGTTACGCATCACGTTTGATCTTCAGCAAGAACCAATGAGGTTCATTCTCGTGTTACGCGTCACGTTTGATCTTCAGTAAGAACCAATGAGGTTAATTCTCGTGTTACGCGTCACGTTTGATCTTCAGCAAGAACCAATGAGGTTAATTCTCGTGTTACGCGTCACGTTTGATCTTCAGCAAGAACCAATGAGGTTCATTCTCGTGTTACGCGTCACGTTTGATCTTCAACAAGAACCAATGAGGTTCATTCTCGTGTTACGCGTCACGTTTGATCTTCAGCAAGAACCAATGAGGTTCATTCTCGTGTTACGCGTCACGTTTGATCTTCAGCAAGAACCAATGAGGTTCATTCTCGTGTTACGAGTCACGTTTGATCTTCAGCAAGAACCAATGAGGTTCATTCTCGTGTTACGCGTCACGTTTGATCTTCAACAAGAACCAATGAGGTTCATTCTCGTGTTACGCGTCACGTTTGATCTTCAGCAAGAACCAATGAGGTTCATTCTCGTGTTACGCGTCACGTTTGATCTTCAACAAGAACCAATGAGGTTCTTTCTCGTGTTACGCGTCACGTTTGATCTTCAGTAAGAACCAATGAGGTTCATTCTCGTGTTACGCGTCACGTTTGATCTTCAACAAGAACCAATGAGGTTCATTCTCGTGTTACGCGTCACGTTTGATCTTCAGCAAGAACCAATGAGGTTCATTCTCGTGTTACGCGTCACGTTTGATCTTCAACAAGAACCAATGAGGTTCTTTCTCGTGTTACGCGTCACGTTTGATCTTCAGCAAGAACCAATGAGGTTCATTCTCGTGTTACGCGTCACGTTTGATCTTCAACAAGAACCAATGAGGTTCATTCTCGTGTTACGAGTCACGTTTGATCTTCAGCAAGAACCAATGAGGTTCATTCTCGTGTTACGCGTCACGTTTGATCTTCAACAAGAACCAATGAGGTTCATTCTCGTGTTACGCGTCACGTTTGATCTTCAGCAAGAACCAATGAGGTTCATTCTCGTGTTACGCGTCACGTTTGATCTTCAACAAGAACCAATGAGGTTCATTCTCGTGTTACGCGTCACGTTTGATCTTCAACAAGAACCAATGAGGTTCTTTCTCGTGTTACGCGTCACGTTTGATCTTCAACAAGAACCAATGAGGTTCTTTCTCGTGTTACACATCACGTTAAGTCACATACATCGGTATCAACTTGTGGTCATTATATGAATATTTTGAAGCCATGATTGCTAGAATGTGCATGAGGCATAACAGCAAGTGAAAAACTAAATCCACCCATTTATATCGGGATGGTATACCCCCCAAAAAATTATTCTGTTACTCACCCTGCATGTTCCAAACCAGTTTGACTTTCTTCAGTGAAACAGAAAAGAAGAAAGCCCCCATGTTTTAAACCCCTTTGACTTTCATTGTATGGACAAAAACTGTTTTTCAAAGAAAATTTTAATTTTTACTACGCCTTAATAAATTAATTTAAATATTTGACCTTAAAAAGCGAATTTATAAACGAATAATACATTTTTCTACTGATGTTAATGTAATGAATGTAATGTAATCCAGATTAGATTTGTGGCGAGTTTTACTAGCAACTGTTTGACAGCATGAACGTTCTACCGCGTCTCTTTGGATGAAGTGTAAACAGGGCACATTACATCTGCGTTCCTACTCCTCTCGTCTCACATAATCTCTGCTACAGCTGGGCCGTTTGGGTCCCGTCCAGAACCAATCCCAAACCCCGTCCTCTTCTACCACTCAGATCTGAGAGGGATGAAGGGTGTGTTGTTTAGAAAGGAGAGTGTTCTCTAAAGTTATAGACATGTTTATAACAGTCCAATCAGGTCAGAGAGCAAGGCACTATGGGTATTGACATCATAGTTAAGGTATTAGGAGTAATGAAAGATCGGCTAATGCCCCTTCCAGACCAGTGCAAATCACTGTTCGGAGGACCTTTCATAGATGAAAATTAAGGGCATCACTTCCACAGTGACGTCACCTTGCAAAATCAAACTATTTAACATGTTTATAAAATAATCAGTGTATCGCGTCCTTACGGCCACTGAACTCTGACTCACAACAAACCCTGTAAACCAAAAAAATGGCTTCCTTTTTATGAAATGCTCACGTACAGAATAAACAAACACAAACATGTAGAGAAAGACAACATACGGCCACTTCTTTCAGCTAAGCTAACTCAAATGATGCATGAAATGCGATAGAGAAGAGTCACACACCAAAACAGGATCGCTTTGGCTTAAAGTCGCTGGGGAGCCTGAATCACAGACTGACAGAACAATCCGGGAACTTAATCCTAGTATGAGAGCGACGGCCCCCAGAGCCTTTGCGGGTCAACCAGCCTAATCTGCCTGGAATACCAATTTCAGCTGGTGGGCTGCGTTATTGTCCTGTAGCCACTTGTTAAGAGAAACGTCTGTCGCTCAGAGGGGTGAAAATGTAAAAATGAACAGCCAAGGACTCCATTCATCTGCAAATGAGGACAAGGAAAGAAGCTCGGCTTGAAAGAGGAAGATGAAAGAGAGGGAGTGAGGAAGGAGGTCGAGAGGAGTAGCAGTCAAGTTAATAGAGACCGAGATCTCTGAGGCTTAACACGTCTCCGGAGTGACCCTACGTGAGCTTTAAGAGACCTGGATTCATTCAATGCATCCACTTAAAGAGACAGTTCACCCAAAAGTGAAAACTCTGTCAAAACTCTGTCGCTCGCCCTCAAGTTGTTCCACACCCGTATGAATACTACTACACTAAAGAAGATATTTTAAAGAATTTTAGTTGACGGCAACCATTGATTTCCATAGGGGAAAAATACTATGGAAGTACCTGTCTGGATCAGGACATTCTTCAAAATATATTTTTTGTGTTCAACAGGAGAAAGAAACTCATACAGGTTTGGAACAACTTGATTGCGTGTACGTGATGACACGCTTTTATTTTTGGGTGAACTATCCCTTTAAGCTGATATTTAAAAATGAACACTTGTCACATAAACACCCGTTTAAGAATCCAAAGACAGTCAGACGCTGAAATATTTGCCCTGCCATATTTGGGGCCATTCCATCCTAGTAAATATTTTCATCAGTGAAACTCAATAACCTCTTCTTGGCTAACAAAAAAATAAGGGCGCTTGCCCTGATGACATGTGAAAATAGTCAGTGCTTCCCTTGGGACCCAAAGAATTAATGACTTCCCTAGAGCTACTAAAGCTTAATTATATCAAACATAATTGGCTGAATTTAGGCCAAGATAAAGTTCTCCTCAGGAATATGTGGGTATGTGGTACAGGTCTGGTCTAGCCATGAAATTGGGGGCATCAGGCGAAGCACTTTCTATAACTTTGGTTGTATAGCTCAAGCTATACTCAACGTACTATACTTGCAGTGCAAACTGTGCGCATTTCATTTTTCATGTAACAAACAAACCATGATTTTACCATTCATTTTCCTTGAATCATTTGATTGGACGGCCATGTTTTTACATTTACAAATCCAAAATAACAAGATTGATGACAACTCACTGAATTAAACAGGCTCGTAATAAGGTCGTGACAACCGTGTAAAAGCTAACTACTCTTACAGCTTCACATATTAAAAAGTATGAAGTATTAAAGGGATACTTCATCCAACAATTAAAATTGTGTCTGTACTTACTCATAATCATGTTGTTCCAAGTTTCTTTCTCCTGCTGAACACAAAAGAAGATATTTTGACAGTTGATTGGCCCCATTGACTATCATAGTAGGGAAAAAACTACAATGGAAGTCAATGGGTGCCGTCAACGGTTTGGTTACCCCATATTCTTTAAAATATCTTTTTTTGTGTTCAACAGAAGAAAGAAACTCATGCAGGTTTGGAACAAGATAATTATGAGTAAATGATAACGTAATTTTCATCATTGGATGAACTGTACCTTTAACTCTTAGTTTCTAGTGTTGGCACTGGAATAAAACAGAGATCCTCCTACTTCATAGAGCAACAGCGATGGATGTCATGTAACAGTGTGACATGGCAAGTGTGTGTGTGTGTGTGTATGTATATGTGGGAAGAGGAGGACGAGGAGGAGGAGGAGGAGGAAAGGGGGGGGGGGGGGGGGGGGGGGTGCCAATGCCACTTTCTCCTGAATAAAGATATTGCATCCCAATCTGCAACTTTGTTGCAAACAACCTCAGTTTTCCCAATACTTTTCATTGCAAAATCACTTTTTATTACAATTTGCACAATGTCAACGTTGATTTTTACCCGTTTGCAAATTCAAACTTACGTGAAACTTATTGTAAACAAAATAAAAACAACAAAAACAACAACAAAACGAAGAAAAACTTTTCGGCTGTGAAGCGACGAAGGAAAACGGCGTCAGGTATATATTTCCGTGCTGGATGTCAAAACATCGCGTACTCTTAAACCACCGTTGAGTCAATAACATGTAGAGTTTGCGCAAAGTGTGAGTGTGTGTCTCTGTGTGTGTGTTCCTGACGCCGACGGTCGCGTTTGTTCCGCTGTCATCTCCAGTTTAAAGCGCGCAGTCTTACGTGGCTTGCGCGAAAGCTCGCATCTCTCAAAGCAGTGCAAATGAATGTCTCTCATGCTCACCCGCTTTGCAGGGATCTTTATAGTCGATCACGTCTGATGGGCTGCTGGTCTCCACATAGTAGCCGGGATCGATCGCGTCCAGGTCGAGCGCTGCGAGCACGGCGAAGCAGGAGAGCAGGAACGCGCACCTCGCGGCGAGCTCCATGACTGGACGAGTGGAGCAGAAACAGAGGGATGAGCGGAGGAGGAGGAGGAGGAGGGCAGCAGGGAAAAGGGGAGGATTTAGGGGAAATCAGACTACTCTCTCTCTGTCAAACTTGTCTCTCTCTCTCTCTCTGTCTCTCTCTCTCTCTCTCTCTCTCTCTCTCTCTCTCTCTCTCTCTCTCTCTTTTCTCTCTCTCTCTCTCTCTCTGACCTCTCTCTCTCTCTCTCTGTCTCTCTCTCTCTCTCTCTGTCTCTCATTGACTCTCTCTCTCCCACTCTGCGCATGTGTGGATGGTGAGAGCGTGGCGAGTTGACTGCTGTGAGTGAGAGCGCTCCTAAGTGAGTTTTCTACTTTCTTATTTTCCCCTCCTTTTTTTGAGTTGCAAAAAACTGTGGTTTATAAGTGAAGTTTTAAAGTGTCTTAGCTGACTTTGGTCGGCGTGCTCCGAGCAATGGAGGCAAACGCGGGGGGTTTCCTCGGCATGACTGTCAGGCATGGCTGTAAATGTATGCCTGACGCTTCAGTGTCAGTGGAAGACTGTTTGTTAGCTGTGAGTTCAGTGATCGGTGGAGCCAACATAAGATCTGCGTCACGCATGAACAAAGCTATAGTGCTGTTTCTGAGTGAGATTCAGATGGTGGATGACTTGATTGAGAGTGGGTTAACGATCAAAGACACGTTTATAAATGTTATGCCCTTGTCCAGTCCAACCAAAAAAGTTGTTCTTTCAAATGTGCCGCCGTTTGTCACGAACGATAAGTTAGAGGAGATTCTTAAAAGGTACGGGAAGCTAATGAGCCCTGTAAAGATGATTCCTCTCGGCTGTAAGAACGCCGAACTCAGGCATGTGATGTCGTTCAGACGACAAGTTATAATGATCATGAATTCACAAAATGAGGCTTTGAATTTGTCCGTCAAGCTTAGCATTGATGGTAAGGACTACACGATTTTTATCAGTTCGGAGACAATGAAATGTTTCGTGTGTGGTGAGTTTGGGCATGTTCGGCAGAATTGCCTGAAAAAAAACGGTATAAATGCCAATGTTGCCACTGCAGCTGCTGCTGTAGAGGAAAAGAGCCAGACAAACAATGATTTTAATGCGACTGTATCATCAGAGTCGTCAGGTGTTGAAAGACCCACAGTGAGTCCCTCGCATGAGGAGAGTGTTGAGTCTGACAACACAAGAGAAGCTCCTGTAAGTGTCTCTGAGAACAGGACTGAAGCCCAGGAAGACACTGATCATGATCCTCAGAGTCAGGTAGAGCAGGCTCAGTCTACCCACACAACACTAGACACTGAGGAAATGAACAGTCAAAGTGTGGAAGATGTGGACAGTCAGGAGTTGAGTGTATGCTTACAAACTGATGAGTCTGATGATGATGATGATGATGTTGAGAGCATTTTAGATGATAATGGTGCTGGTAATAGACCGAAACTCTATTCCCTCAAACAAATCAATGATTTTTTAGATTGTACCAAAGGACTTCGCAAGCCCAAGATTGAGACCTTTTTCCCTGATTTAAGTTTGTTTTTGGCATCTGGCACGACTGCTATGAAAAAAACTTCCTTTGATGAGCTGGATAAGCAGAAACGCTACCGTCTTAAAAAGATCCTGAGCAATGTTAGAGTGTCTTTGCAATCACGTAAGAAATGAGTGGTCTAGTTTTATCAGAATTCATTTCTCTTTTTCTTTGTTTTCTTTTTTCCTTTAGCATCATGGCACCTTTATGTTTTGGTTCTTTAAATATCAATGGGTGTCGTGATGCTGTGAAAAGGGTTTCCCTTTTTGATTATATAAATTTGAAACACTGTAGTGTGATTTGTTTACAAGAGACTCACACAGATGTGGATAATGAGGTCCAGTGGCAGAGTGAATGGTGCGGACAGGCCGTCTTAAGCCATGCCTCTAGTAATAGTGCAGGAGTCGCCATTCTTTTTGGATCTGAATTTAAGGATCAGAATGTGGTTGTTTTTGATATTTTACCCGGCAGAATGCAAAGAGTGGATGTTAATTTGCATGATATTGACTTTTCATTTTTTAATATATATGCCCCTAATATCGGGACAGAACGTGGCTTGTTCTTTGACAAACTCAACACAGCGTTAAGCAGTGTTCCACAGGGCAGGACTGTTGTACTGGCTGGAGATTTTAACTGCACCTTAGATCACACACTAGACCGCAATCATGGGGAACCTCATAGTTCATCAGCAGATGTTCTTAGAAAATTAATCCTATACCATGATCTTGTAGACGTGTGGAGAGAAGCTTCTCCTGATGTAAAGCAGTACACATGGATGAAAGTCAACTCTAATATGATTTCTGCAGCAAGGCTTGATAGAATTTATGTGCAAAGAACTGCCAGTGAAAAGTTTTCAAATAGTCGCATTATTCCCACTTCTTTATCAGACCATCATTACATATCTGTCAATGTCACTTCTGCACAGAGCACCTTCACATGCCCATATTGGCGTTTTAATAATAAGCTGTTACAAGATCAACACTTTTCACACTCTTTCACACTCTTTTGGGAGGCATGGAGAGAGAGAAAACCCCAGTACAAGTCCCTGAGTCAGTGGTGGGACATTGGTAAAGTCCAGGTCAAACTCTTCTGTCAGGAGTACTCTGCACACAAGAAGAACAATCTTGAGAACAAAATGAAACAACTTGAGCAAGACATTTTGCAGTTTGACATTGAAGAGTCTGATGGAAGTACTGGTGAAGTTTTGGAGACAAGGAAAATTCTTCTCCATAATCTCCTGGAAGAGAGAGCTAAAGAGACTCTGGTTCGCTCAAGGTTCACGTCTTTTAATTGCATGGATGCTCCAACATCATTCTTTTTCAACTTTGAAAAGAAAGTTGATAATAGGAAAATTTTAAGACGTCTGAAACTCCCTGAAGGAGGTGAAACAACTGAAGAACATGAAATAATCACCCATGCACTGAGTTTTTATGAAAGTCTTTACACAGCAGAAGCATGTGATGGAGAAACAGCAGAAACACTTCTCCAGGATCTGCCTCATCTGACGGAGAGAGAGCACTCCAGACTCGATCAGCCTTTGCTGATGGAGGAACTGACTGCTGCTGTCAAAGACATGTCTTCAGGAAAAGTCCCAGGTTTGGATGGTTTAACAGCAGAGTTTTATAAACAGTTTTGGCCAGCCATTGGTGAAGACTTGTTCTCAGTGTTTTTAGAGTGCTTTGATAGTGAACGCTTACCATTGAGTCTGCGGAGAGCAGTGATCACCTTGCTGCCCAAGAAGGGGGATCTTGCTGACATAAGGAACTGGCGACCAGTGTCTCTGCTTGGAGTGGATTATAAGATCTTCTCCAAAGCGTTAACTAATAGACTAAAACTGTATATATCAACAATAATTCACGCAGACCAGTCATATTGTATTCCGAACCGTACAATATTTGACAATTTGTTTTTGGTTCGTGATTTGATTTCATTTGCCAGAGGCAAAAATCTTAATGTAGGGTTTTTATCTTTGGACCAGGAAAAGGCTTTTGATCGTGTAGATCATGACTTTCTTTTTAAATGTTTTGAAGCTTTTGGATTTGGTCCTTTATTTATTTCCTATGTTAAATTATTATATGCTGATATATACAGCATTTTAAAAATCAATGGTTCATTGTCAAGACCTTTTTTAGTGAGCAGAGGCATACGGCAAGGATGCAGCATGTCAGGCATTTTATACGCCATTGCCATTGAACCATTACTGACTGTTTTAAGGCGTCAACTGCGTGGGATTTCAACGGTGGATGTTTCTTCTTCAGAGACGGTGACTGTTAAACTCAGCGCTTACGCTGATGATGTCACTGTTGTGATCCGATCCAACGAAGATGTTTTCAGCTTGGAAGCGGCTCTTGAGGCTTATCAAAAAGCTTCCTCAGCTCGAATTAACTGGGGAAAAAGCTCATCATTGCTTCTAGGCCAGTGGGAGGAAGAAAGCGTTCCCAGGCTTCCTCAGCGCTGCCCCTGGAGTTCAGAGGGGTTTAAAGTGTTGGGGGTCTTTCTGGGAACAGAACAATATATGCTGAAGAACTGGGACGGTCTCTATGAAAAGGTGGCTGGACGCCTACAGAAATGGAGATGGATCCTTCCCCGAGTGTCTTATAGAGGGAGAGTCCTTGTGGTGAACAATCTAGCAGCATCTATGCTGTGGCATCGTCTGACTGTTATTGATCCTCCGGGAGACTTACTACAAAAACTACAAAAGGTTTTTGTTGACTTTTTCTGGGATGGTTTCCACTGGCTTCCTCCTGGAATTTTATACTTGCCAGTTAATGAAGGAGGACAAGGACTAATTGAACTAACAGCCAAAGTCAGAGCTCTGAGACTAAAATCTGCCCAAAAACTGCTTTTTTCTACAGAGTTTGTCCCCTGGGTGTCATTTGGACTCACGTTATTGCGATCGCTGTGTGGCATTGAGCTTGACAAGCAACTGTTCTTAATGGCACCTTTTAATGGAAGGGTTACGTCTGGTCTTAATTTTTATGCATCAGTTTTAAAATCTTGGAATGTGTTTAAAGTGTCCAGGTCAGAAAATGATCATTATGGGATAGATGAACCATTGTTTTTTAATCCTTTTTTAGGGAATGTTTGTGTGTCTAACAACATTGCTCTGCAATGCATGAGGAAAGGTTTTACTAAAGTCAGACACTTGATTGACTTGGACTCAAAAGAGTGGAGATCAGCAGAAGAGATTGCTAGACAGGTCGAAGTAAGGTCTGTGAGAGTGGTGGAGCATTTGCTTTTAGGACTGAAGTCTGCCTTTCCTCTTCCTCTTTTACAGTTTTTAAACCATTCTTTGGAGGGAGGGCCTTTACAGGTCTCCTTCCCTGAATTAAGTGTGTCACCTAAAGTTTCCTCTGAAACCAACCAAGTTGGAAAATTATTACAATTGGAGAGATTAGAAGAGCTCATTTTTCAAACAGCGGGGAAGAAAGAGCTATATCAGGTCTGTGTAAAAACTGCCTATTTTAATGATCTTCATGTAAGACATGATACGAAATGGAGAGAAAAGCTCGCAGTTGCAGACCATATTCTCCCTTCCTGGAGGCTGTTTTATAAAAGCCCTCTTCCCAAGCGCTCAGGGGATCTCCAGTGGAGAATACTGCACTGTGTGCTCGCCACTAACGTGTTTGTTTCCAGATTCAACCTAAATGTTTTACCAGTGTGTCTTTTCTGTAACAGTAACGAAACTGTTTTTCATGTTTTTATTGAATGTCCGAGGTTGGTCCCACTTTTCGCGCTGCTGGAGAGAACTGTGACAGGACTGGGCTTTGATTTTAACCAAGTTATTTTTATCTTTGGATGTAAATATTCCAAAACAAACAAAGAGAGATGCACTGTGGCTAATTTTATACTTGGGCAAGCAAAACTAGCCATTTGGAAGACCTGTAGACTGGCTCTTGAAGGGCGAAGGGTTGATGTGATCAGAATGTTTACGGCGTTGGTTGAATCCAGAATCAGAGTTGAGTGTGTGTTTTTTAACAGTACTGGAAACATGGTTGATTTTATGCGTAAGTGGTGTGTAAACAGTGGGTTGTTTGTGTTTTATGAAGAGGACCTTTTATCATTTATTTGGTGATTCTTTTTGAATAGTTGTTTTTTGGTATGTAATTTCCACTGATTAAAGATTTTATAAACTCTCTCTCTCTCTCTCTCTCACACACACACACACACACAGAGAGAGAGAGGCATTCTCTCTCACACACACACACACACACAGAGAGAGAGAGGCATTCTCTCTCACACACACTTTCTCTCTCTCTCTCTCTCTCTCTCTCTCACACACACACACACACAGAGAGAGAGAGAGAGAGAGAGATTCAGACACACACACACACACACACAGGTATATTCTCTCTCTCTCACACACACACACACACACAGGTATATTCTCTCTCTCTCTCTCTCTCTCTCTCTCTCTCTCTCTCACACACACACACACACACACACACACACACACACTGCAACTGGGCTGTGTGCCAGTGCATAGGTTAGCAACTGTGCAGGAGATGTTGGTGCGTCTCACACTGGTTTGTGAGATGCCTCTGGTATATCCAGGTGTAGATGTTGCTCTATATGCACAGGTTTCTGTGTGGAAGCAGCTCCCTGTATGTGTGTTCTGTTCTCTCTATATATTGTTAGATGTTGTGTTTCCTGAGAGCTCTCTGTTTGCTGTGAGCTCTGTATAGCAGTGTTATTGTGTTCAAAGCCAGTTGATTTTTATGTTCAATATGAATATTGATTCACATAGATGTTATCCATGTTTGGAGGTTTTATTAATGGTTGAAATCGCTTTTCACCTCTGAATTCTCTATCTATATATAGTATACATCATTGGCAAGGAAGTGTAGATACATGCAAAGATCTTGACAATTCATAGTAAAGCAAATATTTGAAATACAAATGATTGAATATTTTTATGATGTTGAATATTTTCTAATTATTTTTTAATAAGACATAGAGACTGAAAATCTGTGAAAATCCGCAAAATAGGATTGGCTCCTCATAGGAATTTCATTATATGTGTGTGTAGGTACCAGAATGTTTAAAATATGTATATTTATACTTTAAATATATTTGAATTAAATCTATTTAATTATAAAACCTTAAATATTAATATTAACCTTAATATTATACATTTACTCTCTCTCTCATACTCTCGTATTATGGTGCTCTACACTCATCAATGACAGCAGTATCTTGAGACTCCAGTAATGACGACGATCACAGACCTGTGCGGTTCATGAATGTGATGATGATGATGATGATGATGATGATGAAGGTGTCACTGCACTGGTATAATGAGGTCTTTAAATCAGTTCAGGAAGCACCTCATCGTCAGATATCGGCACTGGATGGTCAACATTTGCTTCTGAGAGAGGCGAAGAGGCTCCTGCAATACGGCTGCCGATATGGCAGTATTTTTGAATTTTTATTTGTTGATGAATATTTTTGAAAAATCCGCGATGCACTGAGGCCGCGAAACTTGAACCGCGAACTGGTGAGGGATTACTGTAATGCTGGATAAATTGAGAACCATGATTTTTTTGGTTGCATGATTCTGCCGCACAAACTATTTAAAAATGCTTAATTAATTTGAATACATGTCTTTTTTTATTGATTGATTGAATGATTGAATGATTAATACTGATGCGTTCCTTGAATACAAATTGGATAAAAGCATCTGCCAAATGCACAAATGTAAATGTATAATTACTGGATGAATCAGTGTTGTTGAATGAATCAACGAATATGGTTTTAATGGTCACTTGCCACCAACTACTGGTGTAACGATGTAACTGATACGATTGTAATATAACTGCTCTCTCGGTCAGTGCTCTGGTGCGACTGGTGCAAAAAAGCATTGCAATAACCGAGGATCGAGAAAACCAAAAAGAAATATGGCGATTTGTTTGATGAAGCGATCGACATGCTATAAAAATGTACATACACTGTATATGTTTGCTAACAACAAAAGGCAGATGTGCACCAACTAACAGCAGAGATTGTAACGGCTACTTTATGTTTATGTTGGGAATATAGCTTTAAGACGGCGTATATAGTTGTGTGTGTGCGGGGAGGAGAGACTGTTTTTGAGTGAGGAGAGAGATGGTCGCTCTACCGCTGGCTGTTATATAGCATCATCTACTGTTTCTATTTTCCTTCTTTTATTTGTGATGTTTGTCAGAGTGTTTTCTTTTTCCTGGTTTGTACTTGCGCTCTTTACATGTTTGAGGAGAGTATTAAACCCGTCTATAAACCTCGTCATCTGGGCAGTCGTCAAACACTCTGACAGCCAGTGCAAGACTTACCAGTATACAATAAAAACACCTTCCATTCTCAATACAAACCTTTAATCATATTCTCCAACATTGCAAACACAATTTTGCTCACAGCGTAAACAGTCACACACACATAAACACATTCGCTCATAACACAGTCATTCAAGTATTGCACATGCGGTTACTACGGTTTCTCGGCTGCACGGCACTGCGTCGCAAGAGTGAGTGAAGCGTCATTGTAGTGATCAACTATATAGACCGTAATGCACGTGCAACGTGAACTCAGCGCATGCGCAGTGAACTCTGAACTATCATTAGTCACGGGGATCCAGATAACTGATGTAAAGTGGCGACTTTTGTGCTCGAGATATCAGGGTTCGGCGACATAAAAGAATCGACTTAACCGATAAGAAAATACTAAGACAAATAGGGAGTTGGGCGTTCCACTTCAAAAACGTCGACATAACAGGGTTGGCGAGATAACCGAGCTCGAGATAAGTGAACTCCACTGTAGTCGAGCTCAAACCATACTTTCAGCTGCTGCGATTTTAGATCAACACTTACTTCACCAATAAAAACAAAAACATCTAAAGTGTTCGGTCTGAATCATTGAAGGTCAGCAGCGAGCAATAAAGTGAGATTAAAGGCATACAAATATTTGTTTTACCTCACATATTTAATTAATGTTGGTTAATCTGAATCTGTTTTTGCGCAAGTGAGATTAGTAAATATAATAACCATCATATTTACACACAATGATTCGCGATTCAATGATTCATTTGTAAATATTAACTAGCTGATATTACTCATTGCAATAACACCACAAGACACACTGTTTACAAACTAACAGCACATTTCATACTGCGAAAGGATGCTTTTCACCGAGTGGGAGCGTCCGAGCACGTCATTTGTTGCAGCTGAATGTTGTTTTCCGCTACTCAGAATGTCTTTGTCATCAATAATTGTGTTGTTTTGTGGTACAAATATTGCACGATCCATTTGTCTAGTTCAGTATTGCCTCTGTAGCTAAAGCTGTAAAACTGTATGATTTTGAATCATACGTTCAGATCCTGTCGCCAAACATGATAACAGCTTTTCTCACTTATGAATTCCTCTAGTGTTCATATGTAATCAAGCCACTTTTATCCAGGTATATGATAAACACTCTTGATTTTGTAGTGAAATATGGTGTTTTTTTTAAAGCTACATTTGTATCCGGTTCTTTTCTATTTATTAAAGGGGAATTCCATATTTTTTCCCTTGTGAAGTGTAATAGTATAATTCCCCCTGCATGCATCTGTTGTTGGTAAGACTGTAGTTTCTATATTATGTGTGTTAACTTCTGAGCCACACTGAATCCTGAATATGAGTTCACATGCATCTGTTATAATGTGAGATCCCAGATGACATTAAATAAGTCTTTAGTCACTTCCTTTCTTCTCAAAAACTCATCAAGACTAGTCAGCTTTAAGTGAGCATTCCTCCACTCTTTGTTGAGTTGTTAAGCTTGTAATGGCTAATGTAATAATAATAATACGTTACATTTATATAGTGCTTTTCCAGAGCTCAAAGCGCTTTACATAGTACGGGGGAATCTCCTCAAACACCACCAATGTGCAGCTCCACTTGGATGATGCGACGGCAGCCATATTGCGCCAGAACGCTCACCACACACCAGCTTATTGGTGGAGAGGAGACAAAGTGATGAAGCCAATTAGAGTATGGGGGGGATTAGGAGGCCATGATGGACCAAAGCCAATGGGATTTTTAGTGACACACAGAGAGTCAGGACCTCGGTTTAACGTCTCATCCGAAAGATGGTGCTTGTTGCAGTACAGCGTTAGGACCCACACAGACCGCAGGTGAGCACCCCCTGCTGGCCTCCTAACACCCCTTCCAGCAGCAACCTAGTTTTTCCCAGGAGTCTCCCATCCAGGTACTGACCAGCTCAACCCTGCTTAGCTTCAGTGGGCAACCAGTCTTAGGCTACAGGGTGATATGGCTGCTGACATTAATGTAACATCATGTTTAGATAATTCATTCAACCAACTGATTCATATATTCATATACAGTGGAGTTCGGTTATGTCGACGGCCTCGGGGGTTGCAAAAAAGCGTCAAGATAACCGTTTATCGAGATAACCAATATGCCGATTTGTTTGATGAAGCGATCGGCATGCTATAAAAATGTACATACTCTGTATATGTTTGCTAACAACAAAAGGCATATGTGCACCAACTAACAGCAGAGATTTACCAGAATACAATAAAAACACCTTCCATTCTCCATACAAACCTTTAATTATATTCTCCAACATTGCAAACACAATTTCGCTCACAGCGTAAACAGTCATAACATATTCGTGACGTCATCACACTGTACTAGATTGCATACTTTCTTGCGTTCTGCCTGTCTAATGTGCTTTCTCAACAAGTATGCCTGCGTATTATCACCAATAAATGGCATTAACCAGCCTTGGAATTCAGGGTTTGATTCCCACTCCTTCCTGTATTTTTGGATGTTCAGTTTTGACTGAGACATGATAAGCAAGCCAGCTAGTTAGCTTTTGTCACAGACAGGCGCACACACACAGTGGACGAGAGTATGTGACTGAGGCTGTGTGAGTCAAACAAATGCAGTGATTATTATTTTTTAGACAAAGAACATTTGACATCCCGTACTGCCATTGCGTAATCAGTCAGCGCATTCGCAATTCATTTTGCCGCCTGTCAAGTCAAGTCACCTTTACTTATATAGCGCTTTTTACAATACAGATTGTTTCAAAAGCAGCTTTACAGTGATCACAGGAAAACAGTATAAACAAAATTTGTTTGGCTGAATGGCAGCCTTAAAAGAGCAAAGCCTGTGAGTGCTTTGGGATGGGGATGCGGCAGCACTCGCTGCTCCTTGAGAAGAGTAAGAACGATATGTGCTTTCACTTCAGAGAGTCTCCAAAAGTCTCCAATAACTCGTTAGATTTGTTGCTAGTTGCTTTTTGGAAAATTTGTGGTCTGAAAACTCATCAAATATAGCGACAAAGGCGCTAAGTTGGCAACACTGACCACGATTCACGTGCAACGCGAACTCAGCGCATGCGCAGTGAACTCTCAGTCACGAAATAACCATGTGAAGTGGCGAATTTGTCCCTCTTTTGTGCTCAAGATATCAGTGTTCGGCAACATAAAAGAATCGAAATAAACCATAAGAAAATGCTAAGACAATTAGGGAGTTTGGTGGTTCCACTTCAAAAACATAATAGGATTGGCGAGTTAACCGTGTCTCGAGTGAACTCCACTGAATATAATTTAAACAATCAAACTTAAATCCAGCTACTTTGTTAGGTTTCCTACTCACATCGATTATTTCATACAATTAGTTTTATTGAAAATATTTTTATTTTACATAAATATTGTATTATAATTTTCATTCATTTAAAATATATTACAGTTTTTTACGATTGCTAAGCAGCCGTGAGCACAACTGGAGTCACATGTGCAAAACTCTAACTACAGTCTGCAATACCAACAGTCACCTGAGCTGAACATTCACATCACCTGCAAAACCCATTCCAACAACACAACTCTTAACACATGCCTCAAAACAGCTCATGCAGCCAAACACTGTGCACAACCCTCACTGAGATACACACACTGCACAACCCTCACTGAGATACACACACTGCACAACCCTCACTGAGATACACACACTGCACAACCCTCACTGAGATACACACACTGCACAACCCTCACTGAGATACACACACTGCACAACCCTCACTGAGATACACACACTGCACGACCCTCGCTGAGATACACACACTGCACGACCCTCGCTGAGATACACACACTGCACGACCCTCACTGAGATAACACACACTGCACAACCCTCACTGAGATACACACACTGCACGACCCTCGCTGAGATACACACACTGCACGACCCTCACTGAGATACACACACTGCACGACCCTCGTTGAGATACACACACTGCACAACCCTCGCTGCGATACACACACTGCACGACCCTCGCTGAGATACACACACTGCACAACCCTCACTGAGATACACACACTGCTCGACCCTCGCTGAGATACACACACTGCACAACCCTCGCTGAGATACACACACTGCACAACCCTCACTGAGATACACACACTGCACAACCCTCGCTGAGATACACACACTGCACAACCCTCACTGAGATACACACACTGCACAACCCTCACTGAGATACACACACTGCACGACCCTCACTGAGATACACACACTGCACGACCCTCACTGAGATACACAAACTGCACGACCCTCACTGAGATACACACACTGCACGACCCTCACTGCGGTACACACACTGCACGACCCTCACTGAGATACACACACTGCACAACCCTCACTGAGATACACACACTGCACAACCCTCACTGAGATACACACACTGCACGACCCTCACTGAGATACACACACTGCACGACCCTCACTGAGATACACACACTGCACGACCCTCACTGAGATACACACACTGCACGACCCTCACTGAGATACACACACACACTGCACGACCCTCACTGAGATACATACACTGCACAACCCTCACTGAGATACACACACTGCACAACCCTCACTGAGATACACACACTGCACAACCCTCACTGAGATACACACACTGCACGACCCTCGCTGAGATACACACACTGCACAACCCTCACTGAGATACACACACTGCACAACCCTCACTGAGATACACACACTGCACAACCCTCGCTGAGATACACACACTGCACAACCCTCACTGAGATACACACACTGCACGACCCTCACTGAGATACACACACTGCACGACCCTCACTGAGATACACAAACTGCACGACCCTCACTGAGATACACACACTGCACGACCCTCACTGCGGTACACACACTGCACAACCCTCACTGAGATACACACACTGCACAACCCTCACTGAGATACACACACTGCACAACCCTCACTGAGATACACACACTGCACGACCCTCACTGAGATACACACACTGCACGACCCTCACTGAGATACACACACTGCACGACCCTCACTGAGATACACACACTGCACGACCCTCACTGAGATACACACACTGCACGACCCTCACTGAGATACACACACACACTGCACGACCCTCACTGAGATACACACACTGCACGACCCTCACTGAGATACACACACTGCACGACCCTCACTGACTGAGATACACACACACACTGCACGACCCTCACTGACTGAGATACACACACACACTGCACGACCCTCACTGAGATACACACACTGCACGACCCTCACTGAGATACACACACTGCACGACCCTCACTGAGATACACACACTGCACGACCCTCACTGAGATACACACACTGCACAACCCTCACTGAGATACACACACTGCACGACCCTCACTGAGATACACACACTGCACGACCCTCGTTGAGATACACACACTGCACAACCCTCGCTGCGATACACACACTGCACAACCCTCGCTGAGATACACACACTGCACAACCCTCACTGAGATACACACACTGCACGACCCTCGCTGAGATACACACACTGCACAACCCTCACTGAGATACACACACTGCACAACCCTCGCTGAGATACACACACTGCACAACCCTCACTGAGATACACACACTGCACGACCCTCACTGAGATACACACACTGCACGACCCTCACTGAGATACACACACTGCACGACCCTCACTGAGATACACAAACTGCACGACCCTCACTGAGATACACACACTGCACGACCCTCACTGCGGTACACACACTGCACAACCCTCACTGAGATACACACACTGCACAACCCTCACTGAGATACACACACTGCACAACCCTCACTGATATACACACACTGCACGACCCTCACTGAGATACACACACTGCACGACCCTCACTGAGATACACACACTGCACGACCCTCACTGAGATACACACACTGCACGACCCTCACTGAGATACACACACACACTGCACGACCCTCACTGAGATACACACACACACTGCACGACCCTCACTGAGATACACACACACACTGCACGACCCTCACTGAGATACACACACTGCACGACCCTCACTGAGATACACACACTGCACGACCCTCACTGAGATACACACACTGCACAACCCTCACTGAGATACACACACTGCACGACCCTCACTGAGATACACACACTGCACGACCCTCGTTGAGATACACACACTGCACAACCCTCGCTGCGATACACACACTGCACGACCCTCGCTGAGATACACACACTGCACAACCCTCACTGAGATACACACACTGCACGACCCTCGCTGAGATACACACACTGCACAACCCTCACTGAGATACACACACTGCACAACCCTCACTGAGATACACACACTGCACAACCCTCGCTGAGATACACACACTGCACAACCCTCACTGAGATACACACACTGCACAACCCTCACTGAGATACACACACTGCACGACCCTCACTGAGATACACACACTGCACGACCCTCACTGAGATACACAAACTGCACGACCCTCACTGAGATACACACACTGCACGACCCTCACTGCGGTACACACACTGCACAACCCTCACTGAGATACACACACTGCACAACCCTCACTGAGATACACACACTGCACAACCCTCACTGAGATACACACACTGCACGACCCTCACTGAGATACACACACTGCACGACCCTCACTGAGATACACACACTGCACGACCCTCACTGAGATACACACACTGCACGACCCTCACTGAGATACACACACACACTGCACGATCCTCACTGAGATACACACACACACTGCACGACCCTCACTGAGATACACACACTGCACAACCCTCACTGAGATACACACACTGCACAACCCTCACTGAGATACACACACTGCACAACCCTCACTGAGATACACACACTGCACGACCCTCGCTGAGATACACACACTGCACAACCCTCACTGAGATACACACACTGCACAACCCTCACTGAGATACACACACTGCACAACCCTCGCTGAGATACACACACTGCACAACCCTCACTGAGATACACACACTGCACAACCCTCACTGAGATACACACACTGCACGACCCTCACTGAGATACACAAACTGCACGACCCTCACTGAGATACACACACTGCACGACCCTCACTGCGGTACACACACTGCACGACCCTCACTGAGATACACACACTGCACGACCCTCACTGAGATACACACACACACTGCACGACCCTCACTGAGATACACACACTGCACGACCCTCACTGAGATACACACACTGCACGACCCTCACTGAGATACACACACTGCACAACCCTCACTGACTGAGATACACACACTGCACGACCCTCACTGAGATACACACACTGCACAACCCTCACTGAGATACACACACTGCACGACCCTCACTGAGATACACAAACTGCACGACCCTCACTGAGATACACACACTGCACGACCCTCACTGCGGTACACACACTGCACGACCCTCACTGAGATACACACACTGCACGACCGTCACTGAGATACACACACTGCACGACCCTCACTGAGATACACACACTGCACGACCCTCACTGAGATACACACACTGCACGACCCTCACTGAGATACACACACTGCACGACCCTCACTGACTGAGATACACACACACACTGCACGACCCTCACTGAGATACACACACTGCACGACCCTCACTGAGATACACACACTGCACGACCCTCACTGAGATACACACACTGCACGACCCTCACTGAGGTACACACACTGCACGACCCTCACTGAGATACACACACACACTGCACGACCCTCACTGAGATACACACACTGCACGACCCTCACTGAGATACACACACTGCACAACCCTCACTGAGATACACACACTGCACGACCCTCACTGAGATACACACACTGCACGACCCTCAATGAGATACACACACTGCACGACCCTCACTGAGATACACACACTGCACGACCCTCACTGAGATACACACACTGCACGACCCTCACTGAGATACACACACTGCACGACCCTCACTGAGATACACACACACTGCACAACCCTCACTGAGATACACACACACTGCACAACCCTCACTGAGATACACACACTGCACGACCCTCACTGAGATACACACACTGCACGACCCTCACTGAGATAACACACACTGCACAACCCTCGCTGAGATACACACACTGCACGACCCTAGCTGAGATAACACACACTGCACAACCCTCACTGAGATACACACACTGCACGACCCTCGCTGAGATAACACACACTGCATGACCCTCACTGAGATACACACGCACACTGCACGACCCTCACTGAGATACACACACTGCACAACCCTCACTGAGATACACACACTGCACAACCCTCACTGAGATACACACACTGCACAACCCTCACTGAGATACACACACTGCACAACCCTCACTGAGATACACACACTGCACAACCCTCACTGAGATACACACACTGCACAACCCTCGCTGAGATACACACACTGCACAACCCTCGCTGAGATACACACACTGCACGACCCTCACTGAGATACACACACTGCACGACCCTCACTGAGATACACACACTGCACGACCCTCACTGAGATACACACACTGCACGACCCTCACTGAGATACACACACTGCACAACCCTCGCTGAGATACACACACTGCACGACCCTCACTGAGATACACACACTGCACGACCCTCACTGAGATACACACACTGCACGACCCTCGCTGAGATACACACACTGCACGACCCTCACTGAGATACACAAACTGCACGACCCTCACTGAGATACACACACTGCACGACCCTCACTGAGATACACACACTGCACGACCCTCACTGAGATACACACACTGCACAACCCTCACTGAGATACACACACTGCACAACCCTCACTGAGATACACACACTGTCACTCAGAACACACTGAGAGTAAAAACACACGTGTCTTTTTGTGTAGACAATCCTGTAAATAATCTTAAAAGAATCTCTGCTGAATGTCCAGCTGGATTTATAATGCTTGGAAGAGAAACTGACAGTCCAGGAATGCCCTCTCAGCTTGTGTGTTGAGAGGCTGGAAATGAAACAACGGCACCATTATATCATATCCTTTCAATTTAGTTAAGAGGGACATGATGGAAAACCAGGGCAAGTGGCTTTAATAGCGGCATGCCTATGGGAATTTGTGGACTGAAGACAAGAGATGAAAGGAACAGAATATGGAAGGCAAGAATTCAGGCATGATGCTGTTCTTGTGGCACGCATACACACACACACACACACTTATACATGCACGCACACACACACAAACAAAACACACTCACACACACATTCACTCACGCACACACTCTCTGTCACACACACACACACACACACACACACACACACACACATACACACTCATATGTACACGCACGCACACACTCACACATACACACACTCTCACACACACAAAACACACTCACACACGCATACACGCTCATACATACACACACACACATACATACACACACGCATACACACACTCACACATGCATACACACTCATACATACACACACACACACATACACACACGCATACACACACACTCACGCACACACAAAACACACTCACACACACACACTCACGCACACACAAAACACACTCACACACACACTCACTCACGCATATGCACGCACACACTCACACACTCTCACACACACACAAAGCACAGTCACACACACATACACACACGCATACACACACACACACACACTCACACACACACACACACACACATACACACTCATATGTACACGCACACACTCACACATACACACACTCTCACACACACAAAACACACTCACACACGCTCATACATACACACACGCATACACACACTCACACATGCATACACACTCATACATACACACACACACACATACACACACGCATACACACACAAAACACACACAAAACACACTCACACACGCTCATACATACACACACGCATACACACACTCACACATGCATACACACTCATACATACACACACACACATACACACACGCATACACACACAAAACACACACACTCACGCACACACAAAACACACTCACTCACGCATATGCACGCACACACTCACACACTCTCACACACACACAAAGCACAGTCACACACACACACACACACACACACACACACACACACACACACACAATCACTCTCTCAAACATATACGCACTCACAAAACACACTCACACACGTGTGCACATGCACACACACACACTCATTCACTCACACGTACACACACACATGCACACAGGCACACAGGCACACACACACACACACACACACATCCACAGGCACACACACACATGTGCATGTGTAATCAACTGAAACTCTTGAGCCAGTAGGCAGACATCAAACGACCAGAACACTCTAGCAACCACACAAGAACCACCCAGAATGCCCTAGCTACCATTGACAATTGTTCATCTTCTACTAATTTACAATGTAAGAAAAATCTGTAGAAAAACACACTTTATTCCAGGAAGTTATCTGTTTAATTTACAGATATTTCCTTTACCTCTAAAAACACCACACAATGCAGTGTGTGAATCATAATACAGGTACACCTGTGAAAAAACAAGATGGAGATACCTTCATATGAACACTCTACACTGGAGCTTTTTAGACTGTTTTAAGGGCCCTCTGCACTACTTTTCCACTGTTTTTCAATGTAAGCACGCGATGAACGAGTGCCTTTAACCGTTGTCTCAAATGCCAGTAAAATGTGTTGGCTGGTAATATTTTTATGAATTTGAACAATGCAATGCTGTGAGAACATGAACGTGAAGACCCATGAACTCAGAACAGTTAACAGCCAGCATTGCATTGTCATGAAAGTTTAAGACTTGCCAGTTTAACTATTCAAGCGTATAAGACGTGAAAGCGTTTAGTGAGCGCTAACATCCACAGCGCCTGTACATAAAGACGTGTCACATTCACATGAAATACAGTAATACCTTGTGTCCCGACATACGAGTTTTCCAAGATACGAGAAAGCCTTCGAGCATTTTGTTCGTTGACTTCCTTACGCATCTCCCTGGAGTCTTCCTGTGGTGTGTGTTATATACATGTATGGGGTAATTGCATATGATCTCCACTAGAGGCAGCTTGGTTTTACAGCGGGGGTTACCGGGGGCAACGAGTGATTCACCAGTATTAAGCTGGGAGCAGCACGAGTTATGAGTGTTCAATCATAATACATATGAGCTTCTGAGGCACATTATTGTGTGTGTAGTTTATCCAATACACAATACGGGAAGAAACACTACACTTCCGTATTGTGTTTGCATTATCTACGTAATTTATGTAATCTACTTAATCACTCCTCCTCCTCCTACTGCTGAATCATCTGTCTCTAAGGTAAGAACTCATAAAATAAAATGTGGTTTTAATTATATCACCGGAATCCTTGTACACTATAATTTGTTGTGTGTGTGTGTCTCTATAGCAATTAAAAACATGTTTTTCGATTGTTATTAGCACTAATAAGGGAGTTTTTTAGAGGGCTGGAACAGATTTTTTCTTCTGTTATTTCTTATGGGAAAAATGACTTGAGATACGAGCTCGCCCTGGAACGGATTATGCTGGTATCTCAAGGTATCACTGTAGCTTACTTCTGCTCTGACACACATTTTGATAACCTCTGCTCCATGAACCGCCAAAACACCCTGCAACTAACTAGGAACATCCTCATGTAATCAAGTTTGAGTGCTTCACAATCATCTCATGTTTTATTCTTCTTTCTCAAAACGTTTTGAGGACTCAAATCACTGCATTAATCAGTGTCTATCATTCGGTTTCCAGCTTTTCAACCTCCACTGGTTTCTCTCATTAGGGGCAATAAAAGCAATCAGCAATCAAAACAATTGTGACTTAATCAGGCAGACACATTGTTATCCCTGCTGGCACAATCATACCGGTTATCTGAAGGACAGCTATATGCCGTCATGGGGAAAGCCATGCAAAACTGAAAAAAACAAAAACTCTGATGTCATCTTTTAAACAGTTGTAATTTATTATCAGTTTAATGTTCCATTTCTTTCAGGCTCTTTGTGGCTGTAAGGAAATAACGCTCGGGCTCTGCTGGGGTTTTGTGCAAAACATTTTAACAACAAACTATTTTTTTGCGAAATCAACTGAATCAAATAATCTGTACTAGCAAAACTAGTACTTTATCTTTGAAGTAGATGGCAAGCAAAAAGCCTGTTATACCTAAAGAACAATAATAGTGTTCGTGAAATTTTCCAATAAATATATTTTGAATTCCTGTATGGAAAAAGTGGAAAAACATATTAAAACGGCAGAATAAAACACATAAAAAAACATTGCCCATGACACTGCATAGCCGAAGTGCCGCAGAATAAGGAAAACAATATAAATAGACAAATGCATGAGTGTAAAGTCTTAAAGTCTTAATGTCTTCAGTCCATGTGTGCAAGGCAATGTCTATAGAGGACGATCTTGCAGATTGTGAGGCAAATCACCAGCCTTTGGGTCTTTAAGCTGGGTTTAAATCCATTTGATTCCTCTGGGTTCATCTGCTTGTGCTGTTGGATTTCAGTGAGGGCCATTTCAGCTTCACATATTGTCCATTTCAGCTTCACATATTGTCCATTTCAATAAGCTTCGGGTCACTGAAAGATAAAATATTGGTTTAACGTATTACTAGAACATACATACAATATAATTCTGTAAATGAGTGATAATATTTCTTATAATAGATTATATATATATATATATATATATATATATATATATACATACATTTAAGACACAGTATTGTCACTTTGTTTTCACTCTGCCAACAAAACGTTCCAAATGAAGCCCAAGCAATTAACTTGCACATCTCAGAGAAACACACAATAGTGCCACTTTTTCAATTTAATCTGTTTTTTTTTTTTACAAATCTGTTGAGTGAATGATCAATGTGTGCATCTCAATCAGCTCCCTAGCTCAGCAAGTCAAGTCAAGTCACCTTTATTTCTATAGTGCTTTTTACAATAGAGATTGTTTCGAAGCAGCTTTACAGAGATGACAGGAAAATAATGCAACAAAGTTTGTTTTGGCTGTACAGCAGCTCTAGAAGTGTCACAAATATGGTCTCTGTGGTCCCCTCCGATCACCACCAGAGGGCTCCCTCACCCGATTACTAGATCCCCAGGACTCCATTTCCCATAATTCCATGCTCTGCTCTGATTACCTGTACACCTGATAACACTCTTGTGGACTATAAATTCTCCCACTCCCTTATCCCCAGTGCGAAGTTTTGTTCTGCCCTGGCTGACATCGCTGAGCGGTTATCCTGTGATTACGCTGATTCCTGTGTATTACCTCGGACTGTTTATCTTGTTTATGACCCATTGCTGCCTGCCCTGAATTCTGCCTGCCTTATCGTTTTCGTCTCTGCCTTGTCTCTGATCTTCTGTTGCTGGTGATTTACCCCTGCCTGTCTGACTACGATTATTCTTAATAAAAAGCTGCAAATGGATCCTACTGCCTCTGACCCTGAGTTACAAGAAGAGCAGGGCAATCATTAATATAAATGAATATTAAATGTTTAGTGTCCCCTTATTAGTGAATCAGTATATCCTGTACATGGACCCTTATTCATTACACATTGGGATAGTGATTACTCAATTGTGTGAAACATCAACATACAAGGTCGTAGAATGTTATCGCTGGTATTAATCATACAGGAAGACCTATATTTTTTAATATATTTTTTGTGGTGTTGAAAGGATTGGTACACCCAAATATGAAAATTCTGTCATTACTCACCCTCATATCATTCCAAACCCGTAAGACTTTCATTGTCGGAACACAAATACAGATCTTTTTGGTAAAATCGGAGAGATTTCTGTCCCTTCACTAAAAGCTACATATAACTACTTTGAAGTTCATAAAGAGATCTTAAAACTTATCCAAATTAATTGAGCGGTTTAGTCCACATTTTTGGGAAATACTTGATTGCTTTATATGATGAAAAGATTGAATTTAGGTTGCATTGACATATAAGCATTATTCATCAAGGGGCTGTGAGATTGAACCTCATTGGTTCTCACTGAAGCTCAAATGTGATGCGTAACACGAGAATGAACCTCATTGGTTCTTTCCGAAGATCAAACGTGCCACGTAACATGAGAATGAAACTCATTGGTTCTTTCCGTTCATATTGCTAAATACAATACTAGATTATTTAATAAATTGTAATCGTCAGCTTTAATCTAAATCGCTAAACGCGTTAGCATTGTGCTATCTTAATTACTTTTTCGTGCATACAGCGTTTTCTCACCCTCGCCTTTTTTCCGATTTCATCTAACAACTGGTGAGTTGGATCAACACACACTGTGAGTCATTTAATCTCCTGTAATTGTTACATGCACTGCCTGCTTCATGTCTAGTCTGTCTGTCTCTGTCAGCATTAAGGGGTTCACATATGATAAATGTAGGGACATAGTCAGGCTGACAGAGAAGATCTCAGAATTAGAGACACGCATCCACACTTTAATCGAGGATAGTAAGAATGCAAGGGCTTTAGATACTACTTTGGATGCGACTATCTTAGCAAACCCTGTACATTGTTTGGTTCCGGCTGTAGAGCCCGTGCAGCAGGGCAACTGGGTGACTGAGACGACAAAATCGCGGGTCAAAAAACCACTGTTCCATTCCGATCAGAACATCAAACAGGTTCTCCCCACTCAGTGATGCACCCACTGAGAAACCTGTTGAAAGTGCCCTAGTGATTGGCGATTCTATTACTCGGAATGTGAAAATAGAGACTCCAGCCACCATAGTCACATGTTTGCCGGGAGCCAGAGCGCCTGACATCAAAGCAAATTTAAAAGTGCTGGCTAAGGCTAATCGTAAATATTCTAAGATTGTTATTCAAGTCGGCGCTAATGATGTCCGACTTCGCCAGTCGGAGATCACTAAAACTAATAGTAAAGAGGTGTGTGAACTCGCAAGTACGATGTCAGGCACCGTAATTTGCTCTGGCCCTCTTCCTATGTGCAGGAGTGATGAGATGCTTAGCAGATTATCCTCACTCAATGGCTGGATGTCTAAGTGGTGCCCGCAGAATAACATAGGGTTCATAGACAATTGGAAAAGTTTTTGGGGCAGACCTGACCTGTTGAAAAGAGGTGGTATTCATCCCACCAGGGATGGTGCCGCTCTTCTCTCTAGTAATTTGGCACATAGTCTTAGAGCTAAACCTTGACTAACTGGGGTCCAGGTCAGGAAGCAGACAAACTGGCTAAACCGATCGTCTGCTAGCTGTCTCACGTCACAGAGGTCAGATAAATTCTAACACATAGATCTAACACTTTCTCCTAGATATCCTATAGAGACTGTGTCTGTTCCCCCGAATTAGCAAATACAAAAAACTCTCAAAACCATTTAAGGGGGGAAATTTAATTGATTTACAAACAACTAAGAACGGATATAACACAAATGAACAAATGATAAAGCTTGGGTTACTGAATATACGATCTTTTTCCTCAAAAGCACTTATTGTAAATGATATGATTACAGATCATAAACTAGATGTGCTGTGTTTGACAGAAACTTGGCTAAAACCAGACGATTACATTAAATGAGTCCACCCCTCAAGATTACTGTTATAAACATGAGCCTCGTCTGAAAGGTAAAGGAGGAGGTGTTGCTGTAATTTATAGTAACACGATCAGTACTGCTCAAAGGTCTATTTTGAAATATAATTCATTGAAGTGATGGTCCTTAATGTAAAATTATCTAGTGCAAGTAATAATTCCTGTTTAACTTTTGTGCTGGCTATTCTATACAGGCCACCAGGGCACCATACAGACTTTATCAAAGAATTAGCTGATTTTCTCTCAGACTTAGTAATGTCTGCAGATAAAGTCATAATTGTCGGTGATTTTAATATCCATGTAGATAATAAAAAAGATGCATTGGGATTGGCATTTAGAGACATTTTAAACTCTATTCGAGTTACACAACATGTATCAGGACCCACTCATTCTCGTAATCATACTTTAGATCTAATATTGTCGCATGGGATCAATGTTGATACTGTTCAGATTCTGCAGCAGAGCGATGACATCTCAGATCATTACTTAGTTGCGTGTAGATTACCATTAGCCAAAGTCGAAAAACTAACTCCCTGTTATAAATATAGTAGAACTATCACTCCTAACACAATAGATAGCTTTATAAATAATCTTCCTGATCAGTTTCATCTACTCAACATCCCAGATAGCCTAGAAGAACTTGATGTTGCAACAGAAACTATTAACTCTCTCTTTTCCAGTACTTTAGACACTGTTGCTCCGTTGCTCTTAAAGAAGATTAAAGAAAATAGTCCAACACCGTGGTACAACGAGCACACCCGGGCCCTCAAGAGAGCAGCCAGAAAAATGGAGCGCAGCTGGAAAAAAACTAAGCTTGAGGTTTTTCGCATTTCATGGAAAGACAGCTTTATTGCATTCAGAAAGGCCTTAAAATCAGCTAGATCTGTTTACTTTTCTACCCTCTAAGAAGAAAACAAATACAACCCTAGGTATTTATTTGATACAGTGACTAAATTAACAGGAAATAAAGCCTCAACCCCAGATGCTTTAAAACAGCACAGCAGTAATGACTTAATGGATTTCTTTACTTGCAAAATTCATAACATTAGAGAGAAAGTTATAACCATGCAACCGTCTACGACAATATCACAAAATACAGTAAATTTTAGTGTCCCTGAAGAAAAATTCCACTCCTTCATTGCTACTGGGGAGGAAGAACTCGTTAAATCATCAAAATCAACAACATGTAGGCTAGACCCAATACCAACTAAGCTACTGAAAGAGATGCTTCCAGAGATCATAGATCCTCTTCTTAATATTGTTAATTCATCTTTGTCATTAGGATACGTACCAAAAACATTTAAGCAAGCCGTAATTAAACCGCTTATTAAAAAACCACAACTTGATCCTACAGAATTAGTTAATTACAGGCCGATATCAAATCTACCTTTCTTGTCAAAGATCCTAGAAAAGGCAATATCTTTACAACTATGTTCCTTTCTAGAAAGAAACAGCATCTACGAGGATTTTCAGTCAGGATTTAGACCATATCATAGTACTGAGACTGCTCTCATTAGAGTTATAAATGATTTGCTCTTATCATCCGATCGTGGTTGTATCTCTCTGTTAGTGTTACTGGACCTTAGTGCTGCATTTGATACAATCGACCACAAAATCCTTCTGAATAGACTTGAAAACTATGTTGGCATTAGTGGAATTGCATTAGCCTGGTTCAAGTCATACTTATCTGACCGTTATCAGTTTGTAGCAGTAAATGAGGAGATGTCATATTGATCACGGGTTCAGAATGGAGTTCCTCAAGGTTCAGTACTAGGACCATTGCTTTTCACCCTGTACATGCTTCCTTTGGGTGCAGTTATTAGGAAGCATGGCATTAGCTTTCACTGTTACGCTGATGATACTCAGCTCTATATTTCTTCTCATCCTGATGAAACGTACCAATTCACTAAATTAACAGAATGCATAACTGATCTAAAAAATTGGATGACTAATAACTTTCTATTGCTTAATTCTGAAAAAACAGAGATTCTAATTATTACAGTTTTTTACGATCGCTAAGCAGTAGTGGGCAGATCTGTAGTCACATGTGCAAAACTCTAACTACAGTCTGCACAGCAGCAGTTCATGTGGACCAAACTCTAGCTCATTTTCATTGCTAGTACACAGTTTTCAAAACTCTACACACTTTACTTCCACTTGAAAAATCCCATGACTTTAACCACAACCTGCACAGCACTACAGATTTACAGTATTTTGTTCAAATGCTAACACACTGCTGTCAAAACTGTGAACCACACAATCAAAACTATTATCATTCAAAAATATATCATATTTCATTATATATAATATTATATAATATTTATTTATATAACATTTCAATCAAAAAATAGATTTCAGCCTTGTGCCTTTCAAACACTGCTGAGTGCAATTTCAGCTGAAAGGTTAAGCAGGTGTTTTAGACTTGTAGGTGAAAACACACACACACAGATATGTATAAATATATATATATATGAGTCATGAATTAGTCTTTCTAAGCTCTACCTATAGGTAGAGCTCAGAAAAACTAAATTTGGAAATGGAACACGGAAGACACGGTTTGTGAAGGGAGAACGGTGGCAGGGAGAGGGTGAATGCGTGGAGGAAAACAAAGAAGACAAAGAGCTGTTATTTCAGATGAAATAAGTGCTAAACTTATAGACATGTCATGAATGATGGTCTCTCATTGAGAGAGGAAGGGTTGAGGGTGCAACTCAATCTGCAAAGATTCACAGTGGAATCTGTCATGCTAATTTTCCAGCATACAAACAGATTACATCCTTACAGTAAATGAAAACATTACAGGAATTTATTTTGTATTGCAATTATAGAATATTTACACATATATATATTACAGTAAGTTTGACTGTAACACATTTTTACAACAGGACCCAAAGGCTGCCCCCAACAGGAGGAAGAGAAAAATTATTTTCAGATGCGCAGGAAAATGCTATTGTTGACATGGTTATGGTCACCAATGCAATACTGTAAAACTGTGGGATATTCAAGATAGAGAGCTGGCTGATAATGACATATATTTGGAAATGTTACAGACCTGGTTCTTCCCCAGGAGCATGAGAGAGAACATTAGATGTGATGTTGAGGAAAACCTGTGGCTGATGCTAGAGAGAGGCAGGATTAGCGCTTCAATTATTTGTTTGAATTACAGTATGTATTTTTAGTTTGTACCTTTTTTCTCATTACTGTAAATCCGTAAATTACTACAGACTATTGAAGCAAACTGCTGATTTTCATTTACGTTAAAGAATTATGTTTTAAAAATGTAAATCAATACTGTAAATCATGTGAAAGAATATCACTCTGTTCTTTGAAGAATATATTAGTTTGTATGATGTCACTGAAATTGTTCAAACTGTAAAGAAAAGTTAGTATTTTCTGCATTGGTGTTTGATGCTAGTGTTTTTACTCTCAGTGTGTTCTGAGTGACAGTGTGTGTATCTCAGCGAGGGTTGTGAACAGTGTTTGGCTGCATGAGCCTGTTTTGAGCCGTGTGTTAAGAGTTGTGTTGTTGGAATGGGTTTTGCAGGTGATGTGAACTGTTCAGCTCAGGTGACTGTTGGTATTGCAGACTGTAGTTCGAGTTTTGCACATGTGACACCAGTTGCGCCCACTGCTGCTTAGCAATCGTACAAAACTGTAAACCAAAAGGTTTCGTACGTAATAATCTAGACTACTGCCTAACACTCGATGGCTGTTCTGTCAAGTCTTGTGCTTTTTGCTCTTTGATAACTGTGTGCTCTTTGATAACAATCTTTCATTTGAAAGCCACGTCTCTAGCATCTGTAAAACAGCATTCTTCCATCTTAAAAATATATCTAAATTGCGACATATGCTCTCTAAGACAAATGCGGAAAAGTTAGTTCATGCGTTCATGAGTTCAAGGCTAGATTATTGTAATGCTTTACTAGGTGGTTGCCCTGCACGCTTAATAAACAAATTCCAGCTGGTCCAAAATGCAGCAGCTCGAGTTCTTACTAGAACCAGGAAGTATGAGCATATTAGCCCAGTTCTGTCAAACCTGCACTGGCTCCCTATTAAACACCGAATACATTTTAAAATCTTGCTAATTACTTACAAAGCATTAAATGGTTTAGCTCCACAGTACTTGAACGATCTCTTAACACATTATAGTCCTTCACGTCTATTGCGATCCCAAAATACTGACCAGCTTATAATACCTAGAATATCAAAGTCAACTACTGGCGGGCGATCCTTTTCCTATGTCAGCAGCCATATCACCCTGTAGCCTAAGACTGGTTGCCCACTGAAGCTAAGCAGGGTTGAGCTGGTCAGTACCTGGATGGGAGACCTCCTGGAAAAAAATAGGTTGCTGCTGGAAGTGGTGTTAGGAGGCCAGCAGGGGGTGCTCACCCTGTGGTCTGTGTGGGTCCTAACGCCCCAGTATAGTGATGGGGACACTGTACTGCAACAAGCACTGTCTTTCGGATGAGACGTTAAACCGAGGTCCTGACTCTCTGTGTTCATTAAAAAATCCCAGGATGTCCTTCGGAAGAGTAGGGGTTTAACCCTGGCATCCTGGCCAAATTTGCCCATTGGCCTTGGTCCATCATGGCCTCCTAATCCCCCCCATGCTCCAATTGGCTTCATCACTTTGTCTCCTCTCCACCAATAAGCTGGTGTGTGGTGAGCGTTCTGGCGCAATATGGCTGCCGTCGCATCATCCAAGTGGAGCTGCACATTGGTGGTGGTTGAGGAGATTCCCCCCGTACTATGTAAAGCGCTTTGAGCTCTGGAAAAGCGCTATATAAATGTAACATTTCTTCTTCGTCTTCTATTTAGCTCCTAAATTCTGGAACAGTCTTCCTATTACAGTTTGGGAAGCAGACACACTGTCAGTTTAAATGTAGACTAAAAACACATCTCTTCAACCTGGCATACACATAACACATTATACATACATTTTTTACCCAAATCATGTAAAATGATTGTTAGGCTGCATTTTTCTCTCCCCTTGCAAAACCTAAAATCAAATCTACAATATACAGAAACCTGAAAACATAAATGGATAACCTTTCTACTAATAATACCATATTCTCTCTGCTACTCTCTGTTATATGTTATACTCTCTGTCCTCTCATTTTATAATAAAGCTAAATCTAATGTTTTGGAGATTCTGCCCCCTCTGCTCATTCTTCCCCTTGGTTCACTCAGCTCGGATTGATGAAAGCTAAGGGTTGGCGACTTGAACGACTCTATTAGAAGACTTCTTGTGCATGTTACTTTCTACTCTGACTTCATGTTGCAGTATAAAAAGTGCTTTACACTTAATGAACACTGCATGCTCTACATACCTTTCCACTGTCATTAACAAAGCAAAGTGTAAACTCATGACCTTGTTCTCTGAGATCAACAAACTTGTAAAACCACTATCTGCTTCTATTAGTGCTTCTGCTGGCTTCTGTGAAAATGTTGAAATATTTTTTATAAATTAAATTGACAATATCTACCATTCTTTCTCCACATCTCCTCCAATGGATGTAAATCTTCCACAACCCTCTACTTTCCAGTTATTTCAGCCACTCTCAAACTTTTCACCCACCAATTTCACCTACCAGCTGATTTGTAAATTAACTCCTCATCCTGTCAGCTTGATCCTATACCAACACACCTGCTCTTAAACGTTGCCTTCTCTCATTATGCCTATTACCCACATGATAAATAGATCCCTGATGACCGGTTACGCTCCACCTGGACTATATACAGTTGCGGTCACCCCGGTACTAAAAAAACCTGGCTGTAACATTAGACCAATCCCAGATACCTTCCCTTTCTGTTTAAAGTCTTAGAAAAGGTGGTCACTGTGCAACAACCGTTCCATTTGGACAAAAATAACCTGCATGAGCCATTTCAATCTGGCTTTCGTCTTCTCCACAGTACAGAGACTGCTCTTCTCGTAGTGAACGATCTACTCCTTGCCTCCGATACGGGTGCCCTCAGCCTCCTGACCCTTAGACCTTGGACCTGATACTGTTTGACTCTCTGAACTGTCCTTCAGAGGTCAATCTCCTATCTCTCAGACAGATAATACTTTGTTAGCATTAATAAAAAAAAATCTCATTCTGACAATATTTCACATGGAGTGCCACAAGGATCTGTCCTTTGTCCACTATTATTTTTAACATTCTTCCTCTGGGTCAGATCATCTGGCATCATGGTTCTAATTTCTACAGTTATGTTGATGATACTCTAATCTATCTTTCTAGCCCAACTCTAAATCGCTGAACCTCATTGTCACTAAATTGTCAGGGTTCTGCCACATTCGGTCTAGTAATTTCTTGTTGTTGTGGCAGAGCTCTGACACTACCGTAATGTCTCGAGTTTTGTGTGTGTGCGCGGCTTTGAGTGTTCGAGTCACGTGCACGCTTGTCTGTGTAACGTCTTGTGTGCGGGTTATAGTGTCCGATCCCCAGACGTTCTTGTCTAGTTTCGGTTTGTGTCGGTGGTTCGGACATTCATGACGCATTCATGAGCGCGTGAGCCGAGTGGTTCCTTGTTGTCGTGCGCTCTATGTTTTGTGAGTGGGCGCGGTTCAAGCTCTGCTCGAGCCGCGTTCTCTTGGGTCTGTGTGCAGTGTTGTAAGCACGCGGTTTGTGTTATCATCAGCCGCGTGCTTTTATGTTGTGTTTTCGCTGTCTGTGTGTTTTTGTGAACATGCAGCGACGCATGCATTGGCTGTGTGTTGATGTCTTGTCAATGTGTAACCCTCCCACCTTGTTTCCCTGCTTAACTTTGATTTGCCCCAGCTGTTCCAATCAGTTACCATTCCTCCTGTCTGTATTTATTCTCCCTGTGTTTGCTGTCTTGTGCTGGTTTCTCGTCGTTGTATGGTTGTATGTTCCTTGTATCCTGTCTCGAGTTTCTAGTCAAGTCCTGTTTTTCTAGCCTTGGTTTTCCCCCTCTGGGTGGTTTCATTTGTTTTTTGGTTTTCTTTTATTATAATAAAATCCCCACTCTTGCATCTTTGAGTCCTCGCCTCATCCCTTCTACACAAGCCTGACAATAATTTGATTATTTTCACGATCTCTTAACTTTTTAAAGCATCAAAGTGGTCATTGCTGTAGATAGCAATGGAAAGACAGAAATCTCTCTGATTTCACCCAAAAAATCTTAATTTGTGTTCTGAAGATGAACGAAAGTCTTTTTACAAAATCCCCAACAACATCAGGGAGAGTCATTAATGACAGAAAAGGTAAGGGATCATAGAAAGCATCGATGCTCCATGGTTTTTGTGGAGCATTGTGGGATTGTTTAGGGAGAAAATGTTAGCTTAGTGAGACACTCTTGGTCACTAAAAACTGGACTGTATTTTTCCTAATTGTTTTTTTAATTCAAATTACTCATAAAGATGGTCAATTGTCGCCAACTACTGGCGTAATGATGCATCTTGACTTATATTATATTATATTATTATTATATTATATTTATATATATTATTTAAAATAAATTTTTTTTTAATTTAATTTATTCCTGTCCAAAAGAACAGCATTTGTTCAAAACATTAATTCAATTTTGTAACATTATAAATGTCTTTACTGTCACTTTTGGTCAATTTAATTAACCCTTTTAAAAATATATTACTGACACCCAAATCTTTGCTCTCTTTTGCTTAAATACACTGTGAAAGTTTAACTAAAGTATCGTTGTGGTCAGACACAATTAGCTAATAGTGCTTTTTATGAATCATAAGCAATCTTAAATTTACTAAACCATTACTAATCACCTAAATGATCCAGATAAATAATGACAAGCATATAATTATGCACTTCAGAGTGATTAAGCGAATAATTACACTTCATCTCTCTGCATGGTCAATGAGACGGTTACTACAGCAACACTAATTGCTCAAACTGCACATCACTAAAGGCTGTGGAAAGACTATGGTGGCTGCGAGTAAACATCATTTAACACAACAAGTAAGGATAAAGAAAAAACCTAAACGGACTAATCAATGTTAATGAAAATCCTAAATGACTTTGACGATCTCTTCTAATTGTCCAGCGCGAATTAAAGCAAATGGAATCCTAAAGCCAACTGTTCTGTTTCAGCTCTAGTACTTTAAGCAAATAAAGAGAGAGAACAGACAACTAGACTAGAATTTGGTGACTGCGGGTCCACACCTGGTGGTCAGGAGCGCTGTGAGAGGGTGCTGTCGGCCCCGTGTGGCTGAGAGCAGGAAATCTGCTGGGCTGCCCTCGCAGTGTCACTGTGATGGTGGTTGGAGCTTTCAGCCCTGCGGACGACACACACATTACAGACATCTCATACTTTAAACGCATAAATATGTTTGCCTTTTCTTTTCCCTAAATAGTATAATATAATATTATATATATATATATATATATATATATATATATATATATATATATATATATATATATATATATATATATATATATATATATATATTATAAACCATTAGATGATGTATAGCTATTGCACTTGCAAACATTGCTTTATTTTTATTAACCTGTTATCTGTTGTCCATAATTTATAAATCTGCATTTTGTGTTTACTTGTGTTATCTTTGACTAATATTCACATTTATTGACAAACTGATGATCTGAAACATTTAAGTGTGACAAACATGCAAAAAAAAAGGGGGGGGGGGGGGGGGGGGGGGGGGGGGGGGGACACAGTGGTGTGAAAAAGTGTTTGAAAGTGAAAAAGTAAAATATTTATTATAGGCTATATGATGCTGGTGAATAAATCATAAATTGTTTTTATTCATCTCCTATAAAACCTACAAATAATCAAAAACATAATTACCGATATTAGCATTAATAATTTTATCGAAATATCTGCATTTCATAGTTAATTTGCTCTTTTGTCCAGAGTAGCAACTCTGAAGACTCGATCTCAGATCTCCAAGAATTGAACTACATTACAAGGTGTTGATTTGGTTTAAACTGTATTTTATGATCCATATGATCATTATGATCATTTAATCAAGGTCAACCCCTAAAGTCACAGTTTGTATTTAAATAGGCAAATAGTTAGGAGTCTATGATTGGATCAATATTGCATTGATTATTATGCAATATTGCATAATAATTGATTATTATGATTATTATTGCATTGATTAAATGGTATGTTATATGTTTGGCATCAGTTCATCTAACTCTGATTGATGGAGTGAGTAGCTTTTCATTTCTTAAACAATCATGTAGGAAGAACATCATGTCCATATTCCAGGACGACAATGTGAAGATTCATCCGGCTCAAACTGTGAAAGAATGAAGAATCATTTCCACACATGAATCAGCTCCTCTGAATCCAGAGATTAAATTCAGTGTTTGGGATGTGCTGGAGGAAACTGTACAGAGAGACGCACTCTTGCATTGGAATATTGTATTGACAATACACTACCTGGACCAAACATTGATACACCTCTTGATGGAAATGACACCATAAAGTTTCCACAATTTGAGTCTGATGAATCTTCACATTGGCATCCTGGAATATGGCCATAATGTGTCTGATATGAAGATTATTATATAGTTGTTTAAGAAATGAAAAGCTACACATTCCATTCAGTTCCATTTCGAGTCAGTCTCTCGACATTGGGTTGCTATGCTATGGGGTTAAACGCCTCTTTTCACAAAAACGAAGCGGGATTGCATCGTGCTGGCAAAATTAACCAGCCAATGACTCTATAGTGCACAAGCTCCCATTGCCATTGACTTAGAATCTTTATTTGTTTATTTAGAACGCATTAAAGCACTGGACTACCTCTTGCCACTGAAGACTCCTTCAAGTGAACGACGCTCTCAAGCCATTCCCTTCTGATGGCATCAGAAGTGTCAGGTCGAGGTGTCAGGTCTCCAGGCAAAACAGGCGGCAGAAGTAATGCCACCAGACCTCAGAATGAGTGGTTTCTGGAGCGTCACTGTTGTGGTTTTGAGACCACTGAATTGTGCACTGGCAAAGCGCTCATTCAAAATGACAACTGTGGAACAGATCCTTCAGCGATTTTCAACACAGAGACTGGTTTATCTCGATGGATCTAAAAGATTTTCATATCCACCCTCATCACAGGTGCTTTCTAAGATTTGCAAAGTGCATAAATGCGTGTCTTACCTCTCTCAGCAAGAAGAGAATACGCATTCTGAATTATCTGGACGATTTGATTATTAAAGCCCAGTCTCAGGATGTGCTAGAAAGCCACAAGCAGCAGCTTCTGGACCATCAGACGTGTCTCGGGCTGACAGTCAATATGCAGAAGAGCAAGCTCCGTCCCACACAGAGCACAGCGTTCTTGGGAACAAACTTGGATTCGCATATGATGAGAGCATGCCTTTCTCAGGAGAGCACACAGTATTTGCTCAGCCCTCTTGTCTTGTTTAAAAATGCATGAACGAGGGGTCTCAGTGGGCAGAGGCTACCTTCTATTCCGGTCAGCAGGAATGTGGTCACTACACATTGACATGCTGGTGAGCCCTTTGCAACAACGACACCTGGACGAGTGTGCAGTCAAAGCGCTATTTAAACTGCCGAGAGTTGAAGGCAATATCTTTAGCTATTCAACACTTTCTGTTTCCTTCTTTGGCTGGACAGAAACTTTTTTTTGTTCGGACAGTTCAGAGTTCATAGGAGTGGAGGATGCATCTGCAGACGGTTCAGATGATCTAGAGTCTGTTGGGGAAAGCGGAGATTGACTTGTTTGCCTTAGAGGAGAACACACATTGCCCGCTGTGTTTTTTGGGAGGGATGCTCTCTTAAATCATCATCTTCCCCCAGTGCCGCCGGTACTGTACCGTCAGAGAGGAGCGAGATATTGTGTTACTGGTTGTGCTGAAATGGCCCAACCAGACATTTTTCCGGGGGTCGTGGAGCTTCTCTGGCCATTCCCTTGTGGAGGGATCTGTTATCTCAAGCGAAAGGCAAGGTGTGGGTGGCACCCCAGGACGGAGCTTTGGAGCTCTTGGATTCAATCGCGAAAGTAAGAACGCCTTCAACCAAGAGCCTGTATGCTCTGAAATGGAAGGTTTTCGTTTCATGGTGTAAAGTGAGAAAAGAGGATCCAGCCAGTTGTGCTGTGTCTGTCATTCTAACAATTCTGCAAGACTGGTTGGACGCTGAACAAACACCATCTACATTGTTAAGTGTTTTATTTTCCATTTAACAATCAACAACTGCCTGGTTGGAAAACATCATTTGATGGCAGTGTTCATTCAGTCAAGGATTCAGAGTCAATGGCGGAGAAGGCCAAGCTTTATAGCAGGGGCTTTGCCCCTAACTTGGCTGGTGCAATGCAGACAGGCTTCAAGTGTTTGGGAAGGTGGGGGATAACCCCAAAGCAACACAATGTTGAGAGACAGACTCAAAAGGGAACCAAGGTTACATGAGTAACCGGAGAGATTTTCTTGGAAAGAAACTTTGTGTATGTGCAAGACTTCAAATCAGTGGCCACAGCGCAGTGTGACGCTTCACATCCGATTTGTGAGCCGCTTAGAATTTATTAGTACACTAATACATTACATTTTAAATCAAATATGTTTACAACATCCAGCAGGATAAATAACTGTTTTTGCACAGTTACATAACTGAAGACTGACACCAAAATCCTCGCACACAAGTTTAAAACCCACTCGTATGTGAAAAATGAGTTTGAAAGCTAATAAAAATGTGAATCATTTCCATGGGTCTAGTCTTTGCATTTGACTTTAGTCTTCATCAGGTTTCCTCTGTTGAAGTAGAATTGGCCAGTTTCCAATGTGGGCAGAATGGTGGTCCTAAAACTGCAGCCATTTGTATTGCAGGAATATAAGATTGAGATTTGTGTTGAGGTGTCAGTCGGGGTGCTAAAGTTGGTGTTGAATAAACAAGCAATCCTAGTGTACAGACAGGGCTTCTGCATGTTTTATGAAGGAAAATGTAAGACTTTAAAGACCTTTTTAAGAACAAATAAAGAACATTGTTGGGATAAATCGAAGGGAATATAATGCGTCAAAATATTCTCTATATGTAAATGTATTGGAAGAAACACAATGAGTTGTATTAGCAACACTTGTTTAGCTACAGTTTGAAAATACAGCTTTCAACACATATTCCAATAAAAACCCGAATCGTTCTGCTCCCAACCACTTAAATGTGGAAATAACTTTTACTGTACTTCCTGATTGCACTTCAAAAAGTGATTTGTTTGAACAAGTGTATAAAGAATTTACTTGCGTTGAAAACTGACAATATTACGTCTTATTTTCTGTAAAATTGAAGCATTTGTATGATTAAAGGAATAAAAAATACCTCAAAATATTTTGTTTTCTTTCAAGTATGAACTCACTTTACATTTTTAAACATATGCATCTCAAACAAATGTATCTTGATTTAAATGATTAGATACTTGTATTGGAAAACAGGACAAAAATACTGAGGAAGATATAACTCTTTATCCAATGCATGCTCAGTAGAAACTCTGGATACTAGATACTACCTAAATAGTAATACTATTACACAAAATAAGCACAAACTTACTGTTCATATTTAATTCAGTGAGTACTGTCACTTTATAATACCCAATTTACAGGTGCTGGTCATATAATTAGAATATCATCAAAAAGTTGATTTCACTAATTCCATTAAAAAAAAGGAAACTTGCATATTACTGTATATTCATTCATTACACACAGACTGGTATATTTCAAATGTTTATTTCTTATTTATTTTAATTTTTCATGATTATAACTGACAACAGGAAAATCCCAAATTCAGTATCTTAGAATATTACTCAAGACCAATACAAGGAAATGATTTTTAGAAATCTTGTCCAACTGAAAAGTATGAGGATGAAATGTATGAGCATGTACAGCTCTCAATCCTTCGTTGGGCTCCTTTTGCCTGAATGACTGCATGGAGTCGATCCGTCTGTGGCACTGCTCAGGTGTGATGAGAGCACAGGTTGCTCTGATAGTGGCCTTCAGCTCTTCTGCATTGTTGGCTCTGGCACATCGCATCTTCCTCTTCACAATAGCCCATAGATTTTCTATGGGTTTAAGGTCAGGCGAGTTTGCTGCCCAGTTAAGAACAGGATACCATGGTCCTTAAACCAGTAACTGGTTGCTTTAGCACTGTGTGCAGGTGCCAATCCTGTTGGAAAATGAAATCTGTATCTCTATAAAGTTGGTCAGCAGCAGGAAGCGTGAAGTGCTCTAAAACTTCCTGGTATACGGCTACGTTGACCTTGGACCTCAGAAAACACAGTGGACCGACACCAGCAGCTGACATGCAACCCAAACCATCACTGACTGTGGAAACTTTACACTGGACCTCAAGCAGCGTGGATTGTGTGCCTCTCCTCTCTTCCTCCAGACTCTGAGACCCTGATTTCCAGGAAATGCAAAATTTACTTTCATCAGAGAACATAACTTTGGACCATTCAGCAGCAGTCCAGTCATTTTTATCTTTAGCCCAGGCGAGACGCTTCTGATGCTGAGTGGCTTGACAAGGAAAGCGACAGCTGAAACCCATGTCTTGCATACGTCTGTGTGTAGTGGTTCTTGAAGCACTGACTCCAGCTGCAGTCACTCTTTGTGAATCTCCCACACGTTTTTGAAAGGGTTTTGTTTCACAATCCTCTCAGGGTGCGGTTATCCCTATTGCTTGTACACTTTGTTTTACCACATCTTTTCCATCCCTTCACCTCTCTATTAATGTGCTCAGACACAGAGCTCTGTGAACAGTCAGCCTCTTTTGCGTCTTGGCCTCCTTGTGCAAGGGGTCAATGGTCATCTTTTGGACAACTGTCAAGTCAGCAGTCTTCCCCATGATTGTGTCGCCTACAGAACTAGACCGAGAGACCATTTAAAGGCCTTTGCAGGTGTTTTGAGTTAATTAGCTAATTAGATGAGTGGCACCAGGTATCTTCAATATTGAACCTTTTCACAATATTCTAATTTTATGAGATACTGAGTTTGGGATTTTCCTTAGTTGTCAATTATAATCATCAAAATGAAAAGAAATAAACATTTGAAATATACCAGTCTGTGTGTAATGAATGAATATAAAAGTTTCACTTTTTGAATGGAATTAGTGAAATAAATGACCAGCACCTGTATTTGCATTTGAATAGCATTTAATTTAACGCAATAGTTCTTAGTTGCTGTTCAGACCAGAATTCTTCTTAATGCACAGAACACACTACCTAACATAAAAAAAACCTGATAAATATCATTTATAGAATATTTGCATACTGTATATTGTCTACACACTGCAGAAATAGTCCCAGTATTGCATTTGACCAAAAAAAACTATGGATTAACAATCCATAAAAGCTAGCTTTTCAGTTTTGGTATGTTCTGCAAACAATAGATAACACTCATGCATATTTGGGAGAAGATGAAAACAGAAAACAATAATAATGACACAAAGAAGAGGTAGGAAAAACTGTTGTTGTTGGGGATTTAATGAATGTCTTTGTGAGTAGAGCAAGCCTTATGATTTACATACAACTCATTCAAAAAGAAAACAGGTAAACAAAAATGAGAAAAACTGAAACCAGAAAAATGGAACATAACACAACAGTGAATGTAGCTGGTGATGAGGGAATTTATCACAGCTGTCATTTTACAGCACTGACATATAAATATTTTGGTCCTTTGTGCATAAGGTCAACACCCAGAATGCACTAAAATGACCTTGTATAAAAGCACATGACTTTATCAACCCGATAATTGCAGATGATCTTTTTACATGCATACGTTTTTTTGCAAATCTACACAAATGTTTATGATACATATTTACATGCTCAGCTGGATGATTATTGCCCTTTCAGAACATTTACCTGCCCAACACCTTTTTTTTCCCTCTCTCAAGGACTTGACCTTTGACCTTACTGCTACCCTACTCATCGCGGACGCCTCTGTTTGGAACGCTGTGTCATCAGTGGCGACGAGGACGTACCCGTGCTCTGAGTGGAGACGTGGGCCAGTCCTGGCAGACTATTGGCTAGTTTGGCCAGGCCACCGTTGGTGAGGAGCTGGTGGATCGCTGTGGTTTTGGTCATCCCGGAGCCAGTCGACACAACGGGCACTGCCCGCACTAGTGTCCCGCTGCCAGAGCTGAGAGAGCTCAACACCTGCCCCTGACACTGGGGCTTCCCTCCTGACACCTGAAGAACACCACAAGATGGAAATATACAGGGATGCAAAAGAATGCAGATTTTGGCTAAGATCTGTTTAAGCAGCATGACTGGACGGGCACCTGTGTGGTGGAGGGAACACCTGGTGATTTGGTGTTGATCTCCTGCAGACTGAGGCTGAGGCCCTGCAGAAGACTACTGGTAGAGGGAGCTAAACACACACACACACACACACACACACACACACACACACACACACACACACACACACACAGTCAAGAAGCATTCAAATTAGAGTTACTTTTGTCATCTACTTTTTAATTTAGTCTAAAGATCACAGCAAAGACTATAATATAAAAATGATGATAACTATAAAAATGATGATAAAGATTTAATTCCAAAAATCCCTCTTAATATAACAACAGTCTTTAACAATAATGCTGAAAACAACTTGTTATCCTTTATAAAATTTATATCATTTATAAAAGCTACTTAAATGCTGTAATTGAACTAAGGCCTAATCCTGGTTTAATCTAAGCCCTTTCTGTGAAACAAAGTTAGTCTAGTTGTAGTCAGACTTAAGCTGAAGACACAATGAACAACTAGATGAACTGTTTAAAGACACTTCAACTGAAACAGGCTGCAGTCTTTGACAGCGAGAGACGTGCACAACCTCACGACCAAAACAAACACGGATGTCAATAGATAGTTGACGACTTACTCGCAGTGCAATTTGTGCAGAAATCCTACCAACATTACACAGGGTTTTATTTACATTTTATCAATCCTGTTATGTTGGGTGATGCTAATAATTTATATTTGACATTAATAGAAGACAACCATTGAAGAAAGTGGAACTACACCCAGATTTTACGTTGATGGTGATGGTAGGCATTCTTACTATGATTGCCTGTAAGATTCATGTTTTCATAAAGTCTTGTTTCTCTTTTTGTTAACGCTCGACTTGACACTAGGGCTGCTTGATTATGGCAAAAAACAATCATGATGATTGCTGGGCGATAGGTCTTACTTCATAATATGAATCATTTCAAATATTAGTAAAAATGTCGAAACTTCAGTTATCCACGTAGAAAAGCCACTTAATGTTGCCAAGTGTAAACGCACTGTGTGCCCAGATGAGCTGATGATCGAATCACGGATATCACATGTTAACGGCAAGTGTACCGTATTTTCCCGCATATAACCCGCGGGTTATACCAGATTTTACAAACCCTGCATGGGGGGTGCGGGATATATCACAAAATGTTTACACGTAATACTATTTCAGCATATGTGTTACGTCTCTAAGAACATACTTTTTTTTTTGCTGTATTGTCTTTCTCTGGCGCTTGTACTGTCACTCTGACAGCTGGTGCTGATTGGCTGTCTGATCTGTCAATCATGCAGGAAGTCGTGATTGGCTGTGCTGCATGAGGGCGGAGTCTTCTCATCTCATCTGATGATCAACACCTGTAGAATCGCTTCTTAAGGGACGAGCTGCTGCACAGCGGGAGACACTGCTCTTTCTTTCTCTTCTGATTCTGACTTGTGTTTGTTTTCTTATTGTGTGAGTTTTGCGCACAAGCACTGTGTACCGAGCTGAACAGTTATGATAATTGACGTCATGCGAGCAACACTCGAAATGTGAACTTACACAAAAAAGTTTATAAATCAATAGGTGCGTGTTATATACGATATATGCAGCCTGAGTTTGCAGAATTCGGAGGTCACGGTACCTTGCGCAGTGGCGGGGGCCTGAGCCTGGACAGGAGAGGAAGAACCTGACATCACGCTCCCCTGACGGCTGTGAAACGACCCCTCGCTGGAACCCAAAACCCCAGACACATCTGCCAAACCGGACCTGAAACAGCACACGATACCAGCCACCATTAACACACATGCTGCCAAATAAGAAATATTAAACCTAACACATTCCACATTTTAGTAGCATGTTTTATATCTTCAAAATGTTCCCAAAGTCCTTTGTATGAGTAAGAACTTACAAAAGATGGTGTAATGAAGTTTATCTGATACAGACTTATCTTGCATAAATCACAAAATATGTCACAATAAAAACACAGATCTAAACCTAACCATTGGGCTGTGTTGCAATCTTAAAACTCAAAAGATTAAAGGCTCTACTGTGAGAAAGTGAAATTGCATTGTCACTCAGAACATCTGCTTTTTACGCACTGATCTGAACAGATAAACTGTACGCAAAACGTTTTGAACAGTCGTGTTTCTAGTCTTTTATTTTGGTGTTCCATTGTATTAAATAAAGATACCTTTGTGCACTGAGAAGCTCAGACAGTTCTTTAGCCCCCGATACCGTCTGGCCCACTGTGAGTCCGAGGGGCTTTCCTGACAAACCCACTGCACAGAAAAACAGAAACACAACTGTGAACACCTTGAGGTGGCAGGACACCGTAACACCTTTAAAACTTTATTACGAGATTTAATTATATAATGGCTTTGCTCATGAAGTGCACTAACAGTCAAAACTATGGGGTCAGTAAGTTGTTTTTGAAATTTTAATTATTTTATTCAGCAAGGATGCATTAAACTGATCAAAAGTCACATTAAAGACATTTATGTTGCAAAAGACTGGTAATGCTTCAAATACTTGTTCAGCTTTGACATCACAGGAACACATTACATTTTAAAATATATGCATACAGAAAACAGTTATTTTAAACTGTAATAATATTTCAAAATACAGTAATACTTTGAGATACGAGGGTCCCGACATACAAGTATTCAGAGATACAAGCAAGCATTTTTTGGCTTTGAGTTACGAGTAAATATTTGAGATACGAGCAGCTTCCAGACGCTAGAGGTGTTCAGCACTCGCAGCAGCTCAAGCTCCTCATTTATGGGTAATTGCATATGATCTCCACTAGAGGCAGCTTGGTTTTACAGCGGGGGTTACCGGGGGCAACGAGTGATTCACCAGTATTAAGCTGGGAGCAGCACGAGTTATGAGTGTTAATAATAATCAATATGAGCTTCTGAGGCACATTATTGTGCGTGTAGTTTATCCAATACACTATACGGGGAGAAACACTACACTTCTGTATTGTGTTTGCATTATCTACATAATCCCTCCTCCTCTTCTGCCGCTACTGTATCGTCTGTCTCGAAGGCAAGAACTCATAATTAAAACCACAATTTATTTTATATAATATAATTTTGTGTGTGTCTCTATAACAATTAAAAACATGTTTTAACTATTGTTATTAGCACTAATAAGGGAGTTTTCCCCCCCTGTTATTTCTTATGGGAAAAAATGATTTGAGATAACCTGGAACAGATTATGCTCGTATCTCAAGGTTTTACTGTATTAATGTTTTTACTGTTTTGATCAAATGAATGAAGCCTTGTTGAGCAGAAACATACATTCCACATTCAAAAATCTCACCAACCACAAACATTTCAACTATAGTATGTCACTGCATCAACCGGCCCAAATAATGGGGTGATGAGAGTCAGGCGCCTCATTCAATGACACATTACTGTTTAGATCCTGTTGTGTGGATCTGATATCTACGCTTTTATCCAAAGCAACTTGCATTGCATTCAAGAAACACACCGACATTCTGCTCAGTTCTTGCTTTCCCTGGGAATCGAACCCATGACCTTGGCATTGCAAGCGCCACTCTCTACTCTAGGAAAGATAACTACATCTATATCTAAACGTAGATTATTCAAGAATTGGCTTGACAACAGACTTACTCACAAAGCAGAGCAATGGCTGAAAACGGCTTGCATCTAAACTTCCCTCATTGTGCCTAAAGGCATCATTTGGTTAATCAGCGGCTCAGCGGGACGAGTGATGCTTGGCTTTCATTACCTTCCTGAGCAGAGGAGCCAGCTGTGCCTCCTGCCGCATCTCCATGGGAGACGATAGTGACTTTAATCTTGGCTCTTTTGGAAGCTTTGGTAGGCGTGGGACTGGGAGTTTGTCTTCTCTTGAGTTGGAGCCTCAGGTCGTCTCGGTCCAAACCCTCCCCTTGCTCACTGGGAACCGGCACTGAAACACATGATGCTGAAGGGTTAAGCTCCAACACCCTTGCATTGTCTCAAGCAGTGTTTGGTTTGTGTGAATACTGCTTCTGAATTCAGGCGCACAGAAAGGAAACTGCTTAAACAGGAGTAGGGTATGCAGTTCATTCGGAATAATTAATATGCAATTTTAGACAGAGTAATCAGGTCTTTTTTCCAAAAGTGAACTAGAATTGATGTACAATTAACCCATCACAGAATAGTGCATTTCTCATGCTTGTCTTGACAGAAACTACCTTTGCACCGATCTCGTCTGTCTATATAGTAGAAACTCAATATGTTTGCAATTGCCGCTGCATGACTAATGAAAACGAAAGGGGCGGTCATGCTCGAATTAGCCAAACTTCAACACCCATAATGCACTTTTAATTGTGCTGTCACCGCTCTGTCAACTCAATTGTTTGCTGTAGGGAAAGGAGAGGAAAAGACAAAAGTGAAAGTTCTAAAGATCTGGAATGGAGGAAAACATCTGATCATTCAGCAGACATTTGCTGAAAAATAAAAGGTGATATCGGAACGCAGGTAAAACAGAGAAAGAGTTCACACCGTTCTTTTACCCATATTACCAACATTAACAATACAAAGCTGGCTGCAGTGCAAACATCAACAAATTCGCAGAAGAAACTTTAAATGTAGTACGTACAGCATATAGACAATGAGCTCAAGATGAGTAAGAAAGAAGGGATGAAATTCTCCCTGTAAGCAGTAAAACCCTCCTCTCGTCTCCTTCACGCCAGCAGCGACGCTACTCAAAGCTGAAGTGCGTTACAGTAAATTGTCAAGTATTTTTAGAGTTTAATTGTCAATTAATAATTAGTATTCATATGAGATCTTAATGGTTATAATTTTAACTGTAATTAAATATTTAAAACGGGTATTTATGGTCGTGTGGAACGAATCGAGTGATTTTTAGTGCATTCTTATGGGGAAAATTGTTTTGGTGTACGAGCATTTTGAGTTATGAGCTCTTGGAACAAATTAAACTCGTAAACCGAGGTATTTCTGTATTGTTAACAACATGCTATCTGACATTGAGTATGCCCCTTCCTGTACTCCATTATGTAGCCTTTTCAGTTCACGGTTTACTCTATTTAAATGCAGCAGAATCTATATTTATACCATATGATAAAGTTTAGAAATCACACAAAGAATGCCAATTGTTCCCTAAATACAAGCATGATTGCAAATGCGCTTTTCATTGAAAATAAGTTTCAATATTAAGTGACTTACATTTCAGACAATAACATTCACCATTGCCAACATCAACATCGCCTGCTCATTGATAGTGACATCATCCACTAGTGGTTTTAGTCATACAGGGAGTGCAGAATTATTAGGCAAGTTGTATTTTTGAGGATTAATTGTATTATTGAACAACAACCATGTTCTCACTGAACACAAAAAACTCATTAATATCAAAGCTGAATATTTTTGTATCAATATTTTAAGTAGTTTTTAGTTTTAGCTATTTTAGGGGGATATCTGTGTGTGCAGGTGACTATTACTGTGCATAATTATTAGGCAACTTAAACAAATTTATACCCATTTCAATTATTTATTTTTACCAGTGAAACCAATATAACATCTCAACATTCACAAATATACATTTCTGACATTCAAAAACCAAACAAAAACAAATCAGTGACCAATATAGCCACCTTTCTTTGCAAGGACACTCAAAAGCCTGCCATCCATGGATTCTGTCAGTGTTTTGATCTGTTCACCATCAACATTGCGTGCAGCAGCAACCACAGCCTCCCAGACACTGTTCAGAGAGGTGTACTGTTTTCCCTCCTTGTAAATCGCACATTTGATGATGGACCACAGGTTCTCAATGGGGTTCAGATCAGGTGAACAAGGAGGCCATATCATTAGATTTTCTTCTTTTATACCTTTTCTTGCCAGCCACGCTGTGGAGTACTTGGACGCGTGTGATGGAGCATTGTCCTGCATGAAAATCATGTTTTTCTTGAAGGATGCAGACTTCTTCCTGTACCACTGCTTGAAGAAGGTGTCTTCCAGAAACTGGCAGTAGGACTGGGAGTTGAGCTTGACTCCATCCTCAACCCGAAAAGGCCCCACAAGCTCATCTTTGATGATACCAGCCCAAACCAGTACTCAACCTCCACCTTGCTGGCGTATGAGTCGGACTGGAGCTCTCTGCCCTTTACCAATCCAGCCACGGGCCCATCAAGACTCACTCTCATTTCATCAGTCCATAAAACCTTAGAAAAATCAGTCTTGAGATATTTCTTGGCCCAGTCTTGACGTTTCAGCTTGTGTGTCTTGTTCAGTGGTGGTCGACTTTCTGCCTTTCTTACCTTGGCCATGTCTCTGAGTATTGCACACCTTGTGCTTTTGGGCACTCCAGTGATGTTGCAGCTCTGAAATATGGCCAAACTGGTGGCAAGTGGCATCTTGGCAGCTGCACGCTTGACTTTTCTCAGTTCACGGGCAGTTATTTTGCGCCTTGGTTTTTCCGCACGCTTCTTGCGACCCTGTTGACTATTTTGAATGAAACGCTTGATTGTTCGATGATCACGCTTCAGAAGCTTGGCTATTTTAAGACTGCTGCATCCCTCTGCAATATATCTCACTATTTTTGACTTTTCTGAGCCTGTCAAGTCCTTCTTTTGACCCATTTTGCCAAAGGAAAGGAAGTTGCCTAATAATTATGCACACCTGAAATAGGGTGTTGATATCATTAGACCACACCCCTTCTCATTACAGAGATGCACATCACCTAATATGCTTAATTGGTAGTAGACTTTCCAGCCTATACAGCTTGGAGTAAGACAACATGCATAACGAGGATGATGTGGTCAAAATACTCATTTGCATAATAATTCTGCACTCCCTGTATTTATCTACTATCTGCACTTTCCAATTCCACATGTAATCCTGCGTCATCCTGAGGCGCGAGGCAAACTCTCTTGCTTAGAAGTCTGTTCATAAAAAGGCAATAAATGCCCCCTAACTAAAACTAGTTTCAGTCTAGTGTGTCTTAAGTTTTGCCAAGAATTTACATTGGTGCATCAGAATTAATAAATACCATATATCTGAACCAAATAATACAATGGGAAAGATCTGTGAGGGTAACGGGAGAGAAGTAGAATAAAACTCCAGTTTGAACTTTGCAAATGAACCAAACAACCTAAATTTAGTGATAGACAGACATGGACTTTTTGATGGAAGATGTTCTCATCATAAAGCGAGAAATAGTGGCCGACAGCTGATACCACAATATGAACTTTAAAACATTTTCTTTTTTTACAAATACAGAAAATGTATAAAGTCTTGGTGTAAAACAGTTTGAAATCAAGGATTTGCATACGAGTGTTAGGGATGCTCTGATCAATTGGCTGATAATTCAACAACTTCGGTCTGATGATGCCAAACTTAAGCACTGCATTCACAGAGCCGGACTCACTTGTCCTGACTCAGGTCAAGTCATATATTCGTGAAAAATATGAGTTTAGCATTAGATGAAAGTAATATGTTTGCATCCTTTCAACAGTAAACAGTAAATGTCCCTGACTGTTCAATGCATTGAATCAATGCCAGTGAAGTGAAAAAGCAGAAAGCGTGTCACCCAGGTGATGCGTTGTTCCATTGAGCCCTGCGAAGTGGCACTCAAAGTTAAATTAATTTTCAACATCTTTTTCTAAATGTTTTCGTTTATCTGTTTTAAGTGTGTATTAGCTGAACGGTTTAATGATGACTCGCTTATAAAGACGGTCCCTTGCCTCCATCGGCTGGCAGAACAACGTACCTGCAATTCTGCTCAGTTTTAAAGACCTGTAGGCTCTTCAATAAGCCCAAATATCCTGATATGGAGAGTGTTTTGCTCTGTTTATGAAGTGCTCATTGTTAAATTAATATTTGTTTAGCTTATTGACTTGATTCTCAGTTAAAACAACAATTCCATTACTGTAAATAATATAACCAAGGCAACATCTGTGTGGTATCACTTTATCTGAAAGAAAATAAAGTGAAGTGACAGACGACAGAGAGCTTGAATATGAATGGGATCAGAATCGGAGGCTGACGGATGGCAAGGATCAGAGCATCCCTAATGAATTCAGTGTCTTGGTATATCTCAAGTCTTTGATTATTAGACAGATCTGTTCAGGACATTAAAATAATGCCGACTGAGAATCTGCGCTCAAGCGCTGGGTTTGTCAAAGCTGCCCAATAAGTCCCACTTCTAACTTTATTCAGCACAGAATAACTTACCAATAACTAAGGGAAATATAGACCTAGGGAACACACCTACTACTCTGTTAGAGGAAATAAACAAAGACAATAGGAAAATGCCTATTCACACCGATTCTGTCAGAAAGAACATGCAGTCATTATTTAAAGCATTAACTATCATTATTGGCTTTTGCAAACAAGCTGGCGAAGCATTAAAAGAGACGTATGTGACGGACAACTTTAAAGAAAGACATGAAAGGGATAGACAGACAAAAAGAGAGGGAGAGATACTCACCAAAGAGACATGAAGGGCTGCCAGGAGGAATGCTTTTCCTCACCAGCATATTATGTTTCATAAAAGCAGCAAACTGAGCTGTAGCGAACGGAAGACAAAGATGGAGAGAGTGAAGAAGGAAAACACAGGGTATAGAAAAGATAGGAATCACACACACAACATCGACCTGGGATCCTCCTCAATATCAGGACGATGTGATTGCATATCCCAGATGTCCTTTAACACGCAGCAGAACAGCTCAGGCTTAAACATGATTCAGCAGATACACATAAGACACGATGGAACAGAACACAGGGTCGAGAGGCAACTAATGACCGGTCTCGTTACCAGTTACGTTATGTGCATTTGTATCCCACAAGGCAAAGATAACAAAACGTGAAAATGCATCCAGCATGTACGCTTTCTTAGGACCTGTAAGGATACACACCTTGTGCTTGCTTGTGTGTGAGCACAGTTCCTGAGCGCTGCATGTGTGTCTTGAGGAGCTGTGTGGCCGTGATGAGACTGGACTTCTGAGCTGGAGAAAGGCCGACGGTCTTGGGTTTGGGACTGGCTGTGGGACTGCTGCAGACACTGGACATATCCTGCAGGGATAAAGATCAACTCTTTTAAAGGGCCGTCACACAGCGGAAACGCATGAATCACGCACGAATTACGCACAGATGTTCGTTTCTGCGCGGAGCGTGCGTCGTATGCGTAATTTGTCGGTGGAACGAACGTGGACCGTCAGTGATAGTAAGTGGATCGAAGGCGGTTTGAAAAAATTATCTTCAAGCTGTGCGTTAGTTTGCGTTATTCATGAGTCGGTGTGCGTAGTTTATGCGTCGAGTATGTGCGGGACACGCGTCGGCCGTCAGTGCTTCTGCGTCGGAACTGGTTCGAAACCGCGCACGTCCACTGACGCCCCACCTTCATATCACGCAGGAACCGCGCACGTATCACGTTCATTCCACTGACAATATGGATTCTGAAAGTGCTTGTACGTGGAACGCTCGCAAAGCGTGCGTGTTTGGACATGTTTGATTCATGCGTTGAATGTTCGTGGAATACTTTGGTCAATTTCTCGACACACAAACCCAATCGGTGCGTGATTCGTGCGTGATCAGCTGTGTGACTGGCCCTTTACTCAAGCGCTTTTAGCCATATGACAGGGCCTGAGTTTCATTTTAGGATTATTAGCTATACATTTTTTAATTGACACTTACCGCACCTAAGTGTTTGCCCACTCATTGCATTTGTGTTTTTACAATGAGGTAATTGTGTTGCTCAACACAAGGAAGCTTGGTTCAAAACTCAGATTTGAATTGAAAAACATAGTACAAATAAATACAAGTGAAAAAGAGAAGTTTTTTGGGTAGGCCTTACAATAATCCCACAGTAACTGAAAGTAATACGACGTAAAACTGGATCGTCTTTTAGTCCTGTATAAATGAAATGCATAGGCTATTAGTCCTGATTCTTTATAATTAACGCTATCTTTTTTTGTTTTATCATCCACAATGAAAGGCTGCCATCTCCTTTTACCGTCCCACATTCGTTTTCTTTCTCAGCACTGACTGCAGTGTGCTCGCATTTGGCAAAGAAAGTAAAATTAGGAGCATGTTACTAACATTAACCAATGGCAGAGCGAGAGGGAGAACTTCTCTGCATGCTCTTCACTCTCAATACACGTGTCATTTGAATGAACACTAAATCATGTGCAAGTAAATACAGCGACTGTTACATGATTTATGCAGTACAGGAATCACAAGACTGTTAAAGTGCTAGAATCCATCAAAAGATTGTTACTTGCATGTGGTTTCTGATGCGGCTTTATGTATGCGTGCAGAGAACCATCTCTCAGAGCAATTAAACACGGGATTAAACACGTGTAAATGATAATCGTTCGTGACGACGCCACAACTGTCAACGGTCTCGACTCCCGAAACGAGCCAGTCCGGTATCACCGCCTGCAGCGCTTGACGCTTGCCTTGTGCAGATGCAACGTGACGCAAAGCCATTTTGAGAGCGAGCGAAAAGACCCAGCACCACTCAATCACTCACACTGATTGTGAAATTACATCTGTGTGGATTCATTTAAACGTCTTCAATAAATGTTTCAACACCGAAATCCTGTGCCATAATACTAGCCTAGATAATAAATACAGTAATACCTTGAGATACGAGCATAATTCGTTACAGGTTATCTCAAATAATATTTTCCCATAAGAAATAAAGAAATGTTATCTGTTCCAGCCCTCTAAAAAACTCCCTTATCAGTGCTAATAACAATGGAAAAACATGTTTTTAATTGTTATAGAGACACACACACAAATTATAGTACATAAGGATTCCTGTGATATAAAATAAAATGTGGTTTTAATTATGAGTTCTTGCCTTCGAGACAGACGATACAGTAGCGGCAGAAGAGGAGGAGGAGGAGGGTTACGAAGATAATTCAAACACAATACTGATGTGTAGTGTTTCTTCCCGTATAGTGTATTGGATAAACTACACACACAATAATGTGCCTCAGAAGCTCATATGTATTATTATTGAACACTCATAACTCGTGCTGCTCCCAGCTTAATACTGGTGAATCACTCGTTGCCCCCGGTAACCCCCGCTGTAAAACCAAGCTGCCTCTAGTGGAGATCATATGCAATTACCCATAAATGAGGAGCTTGAGCTGCTGCGAGTGCTGAACACCTCTAGCGTCTGGAAGCTGCTCGTATCTCAAATATTTACTTGTATCTCAAAGCAAAAATGTGCTCGAAGGCTTGCTCGTATCTCAGAATACTCGTATCTCAAGACATTACTGTAGTCATAAACCTATGCGCTGGTTAATTTAAGTAGTTACAGATAACCCTTTTAAACTAACGCTCGCGTTACACGTATCTGCTTTTCAGAGCCAGCCCGGAAATTAACGTCACCCTGAGAAAGAGTCAACATGACTTTTCAACTGGCTTTTGGAGTTTTGCAGAAAATAATGTGTGACTAACTTTTGTTCATTGTGATAATATTCACATATGCATTTAACATTTTTGAAACCAACCACCAGAAGTAAAAAGCTAAAGATAAGCTATAAACTACACTACAGTCACGTGACTTCCTGAGCTTGTGTTAACCACAGCCCTTATTTCAGGCATTTAAAACTCATTCAACATCCTCCCTGCAGCACTATATCCTACATGTTCAAGCTTGGCTTTGTCTTCAGTATGTTGTTACCTCTGAACCGGACGGGGAGATGGGTACCCTCACAGCGGGTGAAGAGGGTCGTGACCTCTCAAGCTCAAAGGGCAGCTCCCGACGGGGTTTCTTCTTCTTCTCAGCATCCAAATCCCGTGTTTCACCAGAGCCATGACCATGACTCTCCGTACGGGTCAACACTCCGGTCAGAAAATCAACGATCTCGTCCTGAAAACAAAGGGCAAGAACGATTCAGACAAGACAGAGTCTGTCCCTGAAATCTCTCTCAAGGATGTCATTTTAAATCCAGCTTCATTGGCTTTGATTTTACGTGATAAGTGCAGTGAACACAAGTGAAAAGTACTGACCTGAATGCAGCGATCCACCATGGTCTGGGTCAGGCCTTCTGTCTTCATCTTAGTGGAGTTGATCCTGTAAACAAAGCCAAATGTTTTCACCCAGTCTCCACAGAGCGACTCCCCAGAACACACTTGAGGACAAACGCAAACCTCAAGTTGTCATCTGCCCCGCCAACAACCACCATGCTGTTATCAGCTCGAATCTTTTCCCTGAACTCCTCCATGTTCTCCGGACTGCACTGCAATGCGTTCTGACCGACCACGAACAGCACAGGAGTCTTCATGTCCAGCAGCGGATCATCAACATCCTGACGACAAGCACTACATTTCAGCCAGCCGTTTTAAAAGCAATGATTTCATGCAGCTCATCACGAACGAGTGTTTCCTCTTACCCCTCGTGGCCCACTGACAGTTTGGAGAGGGAAACCCAAACACACAACAGCCGTCATGTACTCCATAAGGGAAACCTGGCGCAAGAACAGACATCCATCATCAGTTTACAGCGACCACAGACGAGAAATGAGAGCTAATGTAGAGAGAGACTCACGTGGCAAGAGATCAATGAGCCCACATTCCAGCCCACCAAGATGATCGGTTTATGGGGAAAGTGACTATGAACCTGGAACAAATACACACCCTTCATTATAAAACAATCTTTCTTGGATGGCAAGAACATGATTGTTTAAAACACAACATGCACCACTTTAGAGAACACACAAGATATCTTAATTTGATACATTTAATCTTAATTTTATCATTTGAGGAAAATAAAAAAAAAATCCAATGAGTCCTTAGAAAAGTTGTTTTTTTAACTTTCTAAATCAAACGTTTTCCCAAGTGATTTTAAAAGCAGAATATTCTATTAAAACATGACTATTTTATTAGATATTTTTACATTTCTGCATTTGGCAAAAACTTTTATCCAAAGCGACTCGCATTGCATTCAAGAAACACATTGCCATTCTAATCAGTTCTTGCTTTCCCTGGGACAAATGATACTAAAAATAAATGCATATCAAACAGCATTACATGAAATGTGTCTAGAGTTCTGCTGTGCAAACATATTTTTCATGCTTCATAAACTAGCAAACGTCCAAATTATTTCCTGTGGCACTCGACACTGTGCCACAAATACACACTCTCCACAGACACTTCTACAAAAGATAAAGTGATATAATACGCCTAGAATGCCTTACAAACACAAGATAACCACAGCTTTAGGACATCTAAACGGACAAAAACAGCATTACATTTATAAGTCATGTGATCAGCCAGGGCCTCAATTTCATTATGGATAATCGTTTAAAAACTGCTGATGATCAGATTACACTATAGCCTGTCAAACAAAAAACATGTCAGACTGAAACTCAAACATGTTCACAGCTTGCTAGTTAACTTCAGGCATAACCAACGGTTAATGTGAATACTTGCCAAAATTGTGTTTTGACAACTACTAAAGCCGCAAAAAAAAAACTAAATTCGACTCACAAACTGTTTGAGAGGCAGTTTTACTTGCATGCTATGGGTGAGCGTACAGAAAACTGAGCGATAGCCTAAAGAGAATTATGAGCGACAGCCTGTGAGCGAAGGACTAACAGAAAACCTGCTCTCGTTTCCCATTCAGTATAACAATAAAATAATAGTTTCTTTTACAGAGCAACTGTAAAATTACAAAACCGCTATTTACGGCTGTGACACTACAATCACATCTTTGATTGAATTATTAGTTTGGTAAAGTGAAAGTGGGATGGTCTGGCGAGCGATGTGTCGTACCTCAATGACCTTTCCTCGGACTGTGCCGATCATGTGCTCTAAACACTGCGTGATTCCAATGTTGGCTCCACTGCCCACATGAACGTTAATGGGAATGACCTGAATCAAAACAAACAGACAAAAAGCACAGACTTTAAAAATAACACTTATTAGAATCAGAAACTGAAGGCTCTCTATGAATCCAAGAACGATCAATTTAATGCAATAGTTTATTCACAAAACAACATTCCTATCAATGTAACCAAGCCAACATCAGAAATGATTGTGGAGAACAGTACCGTATTTTCCCGCAGCTTATAAAAGATTTTACAAACCCCGCAGGGGGGTGTGGGCTATATAGAAAATAAATTACACATAAAAATATTTCTATATATTCGTTACGTCCCTAAGAATAACCCAATAAAGGTTACATCCCTTTTTTGCAGTATTTTCTTTCTTGTGAGGGTTGTTGTCTCTGGCGCTTGTACGGTCACTCTGACAGCTGGTGCTGATTGGCTGTCTGACCTGTCAATCATGCAGGAAGACGTGATTGGCTGTGCTGCATGAGGGCGGGCTCTTCTCCTCTCATCCGATGATCAACACCTGTAGAATCGCTTCTTAAGGGACGAGCTGCTGCACAGCGGGAGACACTGCTCTTTCTTTCTCTTCTGATTCTTGTGTTTGTTTTCTTATTGTGTGAATTTCACGCACAAGCACTGTGTACCGAGCTGAACAGTTATGATAATTGACGTCATGCGAGCAACATTCGAATCGTGAATTTACACAAAAAAAGTTCATAAATCAACGGTTGCGGGTTATATAAGGGTGCAGGTTATGCCGGCAATTTTATTTTTTTGCACAAAACCCGCGGGCTATATGAGGGTGTGGATTATATGTGGGAAAATACGGTAAATCAAATTGCATACCTTCCCAAGACATGAGAGCTGAGATTGCCAGAATCTCATTCGACGAGAGGTAGAGAGAGCAGGGTTGGTCGGCCCTGATGGAGCAATCAGGATCAATGGAGAGCCGGGAAGTTTGCTCTGAAAATATAAGCAGGAACACTCAGACAACAACTTCTGTTAAAGACTGTTTTATTACAAACATATAACCACAAACCAATCTCAATGGGAATGAATAAAGCAATCAAATAAAGGCTGGTACATACAGGTTTGTTGTGTGAGAGAACACCCACAGCCGGGTCCCACGGGCGCTTAAGCAGCAGAGAAAGAGCCTCGGCCCCTGCCGCTCCCGTTTTTACAGAGGATGACAGCAGCATCCTGTCAATCAGGGACGGCACCTGAAAGGGGAAATGTGGAGATGTCATAAGAGAACGGTCTTCTGTAACCTCTACACACACACACACTGGTGATATGATAAGATATCCCACCTTGCTCTTGAGTGTTTGCAGTACATCAAGGTAAGCCGCCAGCATAGCAAGACTCAAAGACTCTACAAGTGTGCTATGCAGCCACTGCGTCAGCTTTATGTCCCAGCTGACACTGGCCAGAGCGTGGCGTACCTTATGAGCACATTTATCCACCGCTATCCTGCGTAACACCGGTTCATTACAGGCCTGTGGAGAGCAGACGTCGAGACTGAGAGGAAGCACCACCCGACAACTTTCACAGAAGAATTTCTATCGAACAGACTGTCTGTCACAAGACATGCATCAATAAAGGAGTAAACTGTCAAACTGATGTGCTGTGTTTATTGGTTAGAGTCAGCGGGGAGAAAACAAGGCAAAAATGTAAATAATAAAATCTAACTATATAGATATAAACAGATAGGCTTCACTTTAAAAGGCAAACTCAAAACCTTTACAATATTAGCTTTAAAACATGGATTTAGTCAATTTCCACATTAGGATAAAGATGGAAAAGTCACTCTAAATTCTCTCTCTCTCTTTTTTTTTTACAGTAAAATTATAATCCTAATATTTATGGTTATCCTAACTTCTTTGCTTTAAAACATTAAACCAGAGCTTTTATTTCAGAGAGATCAATTCTCATTGCAAATTTGGGAAGATGGCTGGTGCGCTGAATTTTCAAAAACACGTTAAATGACCATTCATTCACTGTAAACCGCAAATAAATCAATGTATGGGGAAACACTGGGTAGCAACTGATGTTGTTCCAAACCTTTACGATTTTCTTTCTTCAATGGAGTACAGAAGAAGATATTTTGAGAAATGTCAGGGTTTTTTTGGCCCAATGGTCAAATAGTCAATGGTAACTGAAACTGTGTGGTTTGAAAATGTCTTCTGCACTAAAGATGGACAAATTCAGAGGGTTGGAACAACATAAGGGTGAGTAAATGACGGCAGAATTATCCCTTTATGAATCAGTGCCAAGCCTTGTGAGATATATAGTGGGATGAAGTAGAATGCAGTCTAGGCCTACGATCATACGAGATAATACCATGTTGAGCATCTCTAAGAAAAAGCATCTCGTAAATCTGACTGATTATAAAGAGCTTGCAGAAACCCAGTTTTGAAGACTCACACCCTCGTTGGCCAGCCTGCCGAGCCTTTCTGCCTGCAGTGCTTTCAATACTTTATTGAAGAGCTTGTTCTGAGCCAACGACCAGCCAGCCCTACAACAGAACAAAATCATCAGCAATATCTCTAGCATGACCATGCGTCAATCTCCTGCAACAGTCAGACTGCAAATAAAACCAACCAACTGGAGATCTATGTTGGTAAAAGTCAAGCATCTGTGATCTGACGGCAGTTCTTCTTACTTGTTGATGTGTTCTTCCCAGTCGTCGGGAGGAGGTGGTCCATCAGCGACGGTTCGTGCGAACAGAACGTGACGTTCACACTCGTTCATCACACTACGAGCTTTCTGATTGTCATAGAGAGGCATTGGAGTGGGTGTGACCGTCTCTACGTCAATGGAAATGTCAGAATCCCTGTAGTGGAAAACATCACAAATACCATTATATATTATGACGTAATATACCTTCACTGATAAATGAGAAACTAGATTTTGAAATCTCTAGGGACCTATGAGGGCCTGCACCTCTGTTTGAATTTCATCTTATTTATATTCTAAAATATTAAATAAGTAGAAAGTGCAGCAAGTGATTATTGAAAAGTGGATCAGACTCAGCGCCAAAACACACTTGTAGCCAATCATCCACTCATGGTGGAGGAGAGAGAGAGAGAGACAGACATTAGAGATGGCAGAGAGAATACAAAAGAGGAAAAGTCCCTTTAAAAAGAAGGGTTACGTTTAGTGCTGCAACAACTAATCGAATATTACTGATAATGAAAACAAAGAACAAATCTGATGATAATGTTAGAATTTGGAAAGCTTGGCAAGGGAAGACAAAAAAATCTGAACTAGTTACTGGTTAATGGCCCATACTTTTCTTAAGAGGTAAACCAGTGTTTTCTCAGTATGTAGAGTACCATATTCCCCGCACCATAAGGCGCACCGGATTACAAGATGCAGTCTCAATTATAGGTCTAGCTTTGTACTTAATCCGTACACAAGGTGCACCGTATTATAAGGTGCATGCTAACACATATGGTCTACAAAAAAGGTAGCATGATCCAACGTTGATAGAATTTGGAAAATTTAGCAATGGCAAAAAAAAAAATCTGAATTAGTTACTAGTTAATGGCCCATACCAGTGTTTTCTCAGTCCCAAGACATTCAATATGTCACACATGTGGGTGTCTAATATATTTTTAAAATAAGTACGTAGAAATAGCCTGATATAGCATTGTCTTTACATTACACATTATTCAGAGCACAGCATTGGACAGGATGTGGAATAACATTGTTTGAAATAATGGATTAAAACTGATTTGGTTAACGGATTAATGATGTTTTTTTAAAATCTAAATATTCTGAAAAAAATAATTGACAGATTATCAAAATACGGTATTTTTCGCAACATAAGACGCACGTTTTTCCCCCCAAAAAATGGGGGGAAATGTTGGTGCGTCCTATCCGACGAATATAAAGAATCCGCGATGAGGGTGATGACGAGTGGGGGGCAATGGTGGACTTTACAGTGATGACTGTGGCGAGGGGGGCGTGGTTCAGCGAGGTCTGCAGCGGGAGAGAGTCGGGAGACGAGCCGTCACCACGGAAGCAGAGAACGCGAGGCTCACGAGCGCAACAGAGAGAAGTGAAACGAAACCGAGCGAAAGAGGCGTAACTCACAGAGAGTGAAGTGTGAGCGCCGAACGCGCATGTTTTGTTTGTTTTATTTTTAAATAAAAGAGCCCGTGATTCTCTGCACGCTGACCCTGCCTCCTCCTTTCCCTGTGACAAAAGAACATTACCACACTGCTGCCGAAACCCGGAAGAAAGAGGGAGAAAGAAGGAGGCAGGGTCAGCGTGCTGAGAATTTCATTTCACTCTTAGTTTAGTTTCACTTCTCTCAATTGTGAGCCTCGCGTTCTCTGCTTCCGTGGTGACTCGCGTCTCGTCCGGGTCCGGGTCACTTCCCGGCTGTTTATATCCGGTCTATATTACGGTGTGTAAGTAGATCAAGTGCAAATTGACAAACACCTGTGGCTCGTCTCCTGACTCTCTCTCCCGCTGCAGACCTCGCTGAACCACGCCCCCCTCGCCACAGTCATCTATTCCCCACTTCCCGGTTTACACAAAAAGTGAATAACCAAAGAGAAAAGGAACAAATAATAATACACTTAGCAACCATAAGACATAAGCAACAAACTATTAGACACACCATACACAAGGTTTAAACACAATGACTTTTAGTAATGCCTTGGAAGGAACAGAAGAACGTCTTATTTGACACCAGTGAGGAAGAAAGTGATGACAGTGACTGCATGGATCTGTCCTTCCTCATTTCTGATAGCAGCGAAGAAGAGGAATTATTGGGGTTCGAATTAAAACATTACAGCCTTATTTTTGTTACTTTCACTGTTTACTGACTTTACTGACTGTTAATGAGAGTAAAGATAGTTCTTAATATGTTACGTGGTTGGCATAAAATTGTTCTTAAACTGTTGTTAACTTTATACAGTTGATATAAAATATTTTATTACAGTATTTGGTTCAGAATCTTTTTTTCTAGATTTTCCTTCTTTAAAATTGGGTGCGTTTTATGTTCCGGAGCAGACGTTGAGGTTGCTGTACTTACTATCTATACGTGAGAAACGTTGGTGTTGCGGTTTCACAGAACTAAGATATGCTGTCTTTTGATTGAATATACTTGTATATCATCTTCTCTTATCTGTTCATTTATATTATAAGCCAGGAATGTCTAAACCTCCACTTCACTCCACTGACCATTTCAAACAATGGCTCCCAAAATGTGTCCGAAAAGTGAGAACGCACTCCTAATAAGTGGTTGTTATTGTGGTTCCCTTTTTAGTGATCACTATAACCCCTTAATCTTGCCACATTTGTAATAGGAGTTGGATTATTGTCTTATATGTGAAGCGGTTCATGAAAACAGGGGTTGTTTTAGGGATGGAAGGAATGACTTTACCACTGAAGGTGTAGAGGAGCTAAATAACTATCAGACATTCAACCTGAATTATACAGTGACACACACTGCTTTCACTTCCTGATAGCATCACACTCTCGACGGGAGCACAGCAGGTTCTGCTGCAGTCCTTGCCTGTGTTGCACAGCGTGTGATTGTGAATGAGGGCCGGACGCTTCAAGATAAGGGTGTGATACTTTTGGGTAGGACCGTTTTTTTGTGTGATTGCAAATATCAATCACTTACTGCACCTTTAAACTGTTTTATTCCTTCAATTGATAACCATAGTTTTTGGACAAACCAGACAACTGCAGACAAAAATAAACACTGAATTTACAGTGCCCTAAAGGGGGAGATCCTCATTTATAGGAACTACCCAAAAGGACGGTTCCCAAGGGCCCTTTTCCTGATTTCATTCCCACCGCCAGCAGAACGTCTGAAGTGGCTGCGCTGCTTGATGTGACTTATTTTGATGGTGCAGCGGAAATTTATTTTGAACGGCACTGAAACTTCATTATTTCACGATCTGTTCTAATACGCTATTATGAACCGATTAACAAAGAAAGCAGACAGCATATGAGAGAGTATTAGCGTGAGCTGGTGGATGTCCAGTGTTGCGAGCTGAGCACAAATACATGATCATGTTTCACTTCATTTCCTCAGTCGTGTGGGATTTTCTCCTTAGCTTAAAGGTTGTGAGGTCCATCTATCACGGTTTCCCATTTTCGTGGAGTAAATATATAGTCTATAATCTGTGTACAGGCTTTTTTAACAACTTCTGCTCTGCAAAACTCTGCCACGCCCCCATCATCAGGTCCAATATTGCAATCTACAGGTTTTAAGCTTTCAAAAGAGCTTGTAATTTTTTTAAAGTACCATATTTTCCTGCATATAACCCGCGGGTTACATCAGATTTTACAAATCCTGCAGGGGGGTGCGGGTTATATCACACATTTTGTACACGTGATAATATTACAATATATTTGCTACTATAAGGTTTTTTTGTGGTATTTTCTTTCTTGTGAGGGTTGTAGTCTCTGGCGCTTGTACTATCACTGACAGCTGGTGCTGATAGGATGTCTGACCTGTCAATCATGCAAGAAGACGTGGTTGGCTGTGCTGCAAAATGTGAACTCACACAAAAAAAGTTAATCAATCTATGGGTGCGGGTTATATAAGGGTGCGGGTAATACCAACAATTTTTTACACAAAACCTGCGGGCTATATGCGGGGAAATCCGGTAATTATGATGATGCAATATTGGAGCCGACAGTGGGTCTGCGGGGGCATGGCAGAGTTTCACAGAGCGGAAGAGGTTATAAATGGTGTGCGTTCAGCCAATCAGAGTATGCTTATGTCATTGGCAGTTCCTATCGTGTTGGGTTTGAAGGAGGAGATCATTTAGTCCCCCCAAAAAACATTCCTAGAACTAAAATATTTTCCTGTTTCTGCTGTTTTAGCCTGCCAAATATCGGGTACTTCCACCATTAGTTCTAGGAACTATGAAAAGGTTCCTCCGATGCGAAAGCCTCTAAATTCTGAGATGTCAAGTGTAAACCAGGTAAAAGATCCCCTGCTTCTGCCAGTCTTCCAGAATAAATGACTCACACAGGGGCGTCCGGCTGCCGTCGAGGGGTGACGAACAGCATGCGGGTGGGCCGGGCACTGCTGGCATCCGGGTGGGCGTTCCAGGGTTTGGCATAGCTGTGGTCGAGGAACACGAGATCCAGCTCTCGCTCATGAACCGACAGCTGGAAGAGCAGGGACGTTCCCATCCTTCGAGCCGACGTCTGGAAGTCTCTCTCTCCTCCAGGACGGAACATGATCCTCCAGCCCAACTCACAGACGGGACGCCTGCACCCTAAACATGAACCCTGGAATCACACAACACACCAGCATCAGCATCTCAACAGCCATCATTACAGACTTCACTGGACCTCTACAATGCTATAGTATTCACAATGGAGAAAAGCAGGATCATGGTCAATTTTGTAGGGGATCCTGGCCTCTCAAACGTCAAGAGAGCCTCATTAGATATTGTTACCACTAAAAGTGCTGCAGAAATAGTTTATAAAGCCCAACACAGGGCTGAGGAAGGATGTGCAGCGCTTGGTTTAGGGAAATATCGTTGAAGGTTGATGTAATGAAGCGGTTTCAGTGGGAATGTACCCGGGCCCGCGCCGCACAATCCCACACATTCATGCCACTTTACTACTGTATTATACAATAATCCAACTGAAATATCAACTCTGTTACTTGACATATGAAGCAAAACGTCGAACCCGTCTCAAACGCGCACGTGTCGTCGTTTCGGTGTTATGATATGGTTAGCTGTTAGCTTTGAGGCTAACACAATACTCACTGTCCGCTGTCAGGCTCCTCTCATGTCATGTCTGTCCAACAACGATCTTCTGAATAGTGTCGATTATACTGAAGATCTTGGAATCACCAGATGAGAAAACAATAAACTCCAACGCAAAATGTTCAGTCTAATAGAGGTTTAGCTACTGACGACTGTCTTTTGTTGCACTACCGCGCCACAGTGGATAAATGGAAAACCCGGACTGGAGTTTATTCGGCCTTGGTGTGGCTGCGAGAAACCCGGACTGGAGTTCATTCGGCGCTGGTGTAGCTGACAGAAACCCGGACTGGAGTTCATTCGACGTTGGTGTAGCTGAGAGAAACCCGGAAAGGAATAAATTCGACGTCGGTGTGGCTGCGAGAACCTCAGACTGGAGTTCACATTGACCTTTGTTGAACTATTTTATATTGAACCCGTTTTATTATTCGGGTGCTTTGTTCTGATATTTATTATGGTACATATTATTAGCCCTTCTACATGCTTCTTTAGTATATTTGGATTTCACTACAATGTAACTATAATGACACATCCATTGGTTTAGCTAAAATGCTGGATGAATAACGTAATATAAGAGATAAATCATAAACAACTTAGTTAATTTCTATTTCGTTAAACTCATGGCCTGACCTTTATTTTCATTTTTATGCTTGTGATAGACTGGGTCTGACTGATATTTGGGTGTGATGAATATATATTTCATACATATTCATACAATTAATGATTAAACAGAACACAATAATTGTAAAAAAAAAAAAAAAAACTTTTTGGGGAAACTACATTTTCTTAGTCTATGAAAACGTTTGTTTCAAATATTTTTCTAAACATAATTTTTTTCTCATTACAAATCATTGAGCAACTTGGAACATAACATTTGCATATACTGTATATATATGCATGTATGTATATATATATATATATATATATATATATATATATATATATATATATATATATAACTTATTCCCATTTATATTTATTAATCTATTAGTAGCTAATAGCTATGTACCACATTGTTTCCATGACACAGTGATGGTGCTAGACATATATATGATATCATGGTACTTTATTATACCACAGTATGAATAATTACCATATCGTTATTCACAGTAAATGGCACTCATGTGGTGCCTATTGTTAGTGCGCGCTAAAAATCTGCTTTGGCGAATGAATAAAACAAACTTACTAATGTTACTCTTGCTCTAGGCATCCATGAAGCAAAATGTAAAATGACTCTTCACAGGATTAAGCCACTAAAACGACTAATAAATGAATAAACAAATAGGGACATACGGGGTAGCGACAGGTTACATAATAACTAAACAGTAGCATAATTTAATATTAAGACTACATAAAATAGGCAAAATGGATTGCAGAATAATAAGAGGAGAAGAAAGTTTAACATTCTTACTTAAGCAATAAAAAAAGAAAAGAAACACAAATGCTTTGTTTATCCAAAGTCATTTCTGCTCATGGCATTAGCTTTTACTGTTACGCTGATGATACTCAGCTCTATATTTCTTCTCATCCTGATGAAACGTACAAATTCACTAAATTAACAGAATGCATAACTGATATAAAAAATTGGATGACTAATAACTTTCTACTGCTTAATACTGAAAAAACAGAGATTCTAATTATTAAACCAAAAAGTTCCACACGTAATAATCTAGACTGCTGCCTAACACTCAATGGCTGTTCTGTCAAGTCTTCGTCGTCAGTTAGAAACCTGGGTGTGCTCTTTGATACCAATCTTTCATTTGAAAGCCATGTTTCTAGCATCTGTAAAACGGCATTCTTCCATCTTAAAAATATATCTAAATTGCGACATATGCTCTCTAAGACAAATGCGGAAAAGTTAGTTCATGCGTTCATGAGTTCAAGGCTAGATTATTGTAATGCTCTACTAGGTGGTTGCCCTGCACGCTTAATAAACAAATTCCAGCTGGTCCAAAATGCAGCAGCTCGAGTTCTTACTAGAACCAGGAAGTATGAGCATATTAGCTCAGTTCTGTCAAACCTGCACTGGCTTCCTATTAAACACCGAATACATTTTAAAATCTTGCTAATTACTTACAAAGCATTAAATGGTTTAGCTCCACAGTACTTGAGCGATCTCTTAACACATTATAGTCTTTCACGTCTATTGCGATCACAAAATACTGACCAGCTTATAATACCTAGAATATCAAAGTCAACTGCTGGCGGTCGATCCTTTAAAAAAAAAAAAAACTAGACAAAACACTAGACAGTCATCAGAAGACAATATGGAAGCACTGCAAACACAAGAATAATATATCAGAATGAGCTTCATTGCCAAGTGTGCTTGCACACACAAGGAATTTGACTTGGTGCTGAAGCTTCCAGTGCACATATACAACACAACATGAGTTTACATGGTAAACAACAATACAACATACACAGTACATGGGGTCACATGATGGGATTTTTTGTATGGAGTGGGAGAGGGGATAGATAAGGACAGATTGTTAGCCTTAACATCCGTCTGCATTGTTTTTCTTTCCCTGCGCTCTGCCCAGCATTTTATCTCTGGTCCATAACTTCAGATGTTTTTAGAGTTCAGTTCTATGTTTTGTCCTTGATTGGAGATAAGGCAGTACAGGGAATGATAGCAGACCACTGTCAGGCTGACCTCCCAACCGAGAGATAGTGACAAGCTATCAAGGGGGGGGGGGGGGGGGGGGGGGGGGGGGGGGTAATTCAACTGTTCAAGAGGGAAATGGCCTGTGGAAAGAAACTGTTCCTGTGCCTAGATGTTCTAGTGGCCAGTGATCGGAGTCGCCGTCCTGACGGTAGCAGTTCAAACAGGGTGTTTCCAGGGTGAGCAAAGTCTGTGATGATTTTACCTGCTCTCTTTTTCACAGTGGAAGAGTACAGGTCCTGGAGGGCTGGCAGGGAAGCACCAATAATCCTCTCTGCAGTCCGGATTGTGCGATGTAGTCTCCCAATGTCAGATTTGGTAGCTGAACCAAACCAGACAGTGATGGAGGTGCACAAAAAAGACTCAATGACGGCCGAGCAGAACTGTATCAGCAGCTCCTGTGGAAGTACAGTCTCTGCTGGGCCTTTTTTACAATGGAGTCAATGTGATTGTTCCACTTCAGGTCCTGAGAGATGGTGGTGCCCAGGAACCTGAATGACTCCACCGCTGCCACTGTGCTGTTCATGATGGTGAGTGTAAGTAGAGCAGGGCTGTTCCTCCTGAAGTCCACTATCATCTCCACCGTTTTGAGCGTGTTGAGCTCAAGGTTGTTATAACTGCACCAGACAGCCAGTTGTTCACATATGGGGAGCAAACAAAGGAAGGTGATGAGGGAAGACAGGTGGGGCAAATCAACCAATAATGAGGCAACAAGATGGGCGGGGTCAAAACAATAGACAGGAGAACACATGGCAGAAGAAACACACGTGACAAGCCATGCTCTCACACCAAACATGACAAAAACAGGAACACATGGCCAGCGAATACAATCACAATCCATGAGCTCAAGCAAAACAAGACATGAACATTCAGTCAATGAGAACACCCATAATCTTCGTGCTCATGAACATGACACAAAAACACGTGGCTGATGTAAACACTGTTTGCTACACAGAACACAACACACACTCACACAAGAACTCACGAATGTGACTCAACTCATGAATGTCCGAATCCTGACCCAAACTCAAAATCAAACTAGACTGAAGTTGTGCTACTTTCTGCACGTGCAGACCTACAGTTTAGTTCTGTGTTCCCATGCCCATAAATCTGCATCATTGCTGTTGAGACTCGGGTTGAATATACCTTCCTTATTGCATAGTTTGACCTGTGAACATGTAAATATCTCATTTGAAGTAGAAATTTAGAAATGAGCTGACAATGGCATGCAAAAAGTTTGGAAAATTCATGTTTTTGTTTTTTAGGTTTGAAATGTGCTTAAATTTTGAATATCATTCGAAATGATGTGATTTTATAATTACCCATTTTTGTTATACTACCCATACCTAAAGAGTCCTTTTTGGTAGCCTGTAAAGATACTGGGAAAAGGCCAAAGGTCTGGCCCTTGAAGACAAGGGGTTGAATGGAAAATTTCCCCAAGAAATTAAAATTGTCATAATTTACATACCCTAATTTTCTTCTCTCATGAATCATAAAAGTGAAACTTTGCAGAATGTACAAGCTTCACAGAATCTCTGGGCTACTTTCTTTGCTTGCAAACAAACAAACGAGACATTCCCTTTGTTTCTTAAACTTGCAGTCTAACATTATCTTTGCATTCACAGTTTTGCTGCTTGTGTTTAAGGTCATAATGCTGGCTTTGGAATATGCAAAGGGCAAAAAGAGTTCAACATTTAATAAAACACAAGCAAAGAGGAAATCACTTGGGTCTGACACAATCATACTGTAATTGAGAAATATGTTCGAATATCAGTTAACATCTGGTGTTGTGAAAGAGATTGTGAAACCGCCCATGATAACTGTTGATACAAAGAAGAATACTAAGCGCTAGACAATGATTTCACAATGACCCACAAATTCAGCAACCAATAACAACACTGACAAAAATAATAAGTCAAATTTACTTCATTTTCCTTTTGCATGCTTTTGCACACACATTTTGAACAAAGCAAATATGTAACTTTAACTTGGCCAGTGTTGGGTAATGTTGAGTCATTTCTAATATTTTACTGGATTACAAACAATATTACACTGGATTAAACCATGCTTTTAAAGAGTATGCTTTACTTCGAACATCTAAGTTAATAATGCAATGGCCATTGTGTAGACAGTATATCTAGATAATAAAGTAACATGGTTTCCCATCCGAACACCGAGTTCTTGATACACAATTACAGTAACATTCATTGAATAACTTTTGAGCATTAATGTGCAATTTTGAGTAGAAAATGAACTCAACTAAACTAAACACCAAAAAATCAGTGATAAAACAGGATAAACAGCTCGGAAAACAGTGAAAAACGCAACCTTAATTACTCATGCCCCAGTGCATGATGGGAACACTGCTATAAGAATTTAGCTCTATTTAGAGCAAATTTAGAGTAAAATTTAGAGTAAAGTTGAGAATTTTACTGTATTTTATAATGCTGATCTATGCTTTAAGCTTAAATTAAGTACCAATATAGAATTGACTTTTTTTTAACGTATTAGGGTAGAAATCACATTTGTTTTTCCTGCAGTATTTACTTCACCACAGAACACTTTTTATCAGTGTTAACATTTACATTTCTGCATTTGGCAGAAGCTTTTATCCACAGCGACTTACATTGCATTCAAGGGTCATATTGACATTTTAATCAGTTCTTGCATTCCCTGGGAAGTAGAACTGTAGAAATATTTACACAAATATACATACTATACAGCCTATCTGTAGAGATATTAAGAGGCCAGTTGTACTGAAGGCATGAAATGGAAAAAGGAGCAAAGGTCTTGTTAAAGCTGCTAATCAAACAAGCTGATGATCCGTGTGCATCTGGTTTGGGCTGAAGTTCCTCCCTCTTCTGTTTAGTTTAAAAAGACCCGACGTGTTACGATTGCACTTCATCAGACCATCATCTGTGCTCAGCTTGCAAAAATGGTAAGTTCAATAATGCTACTGATCAATATATGATTTACACATACGCATTTACTGCTGTATATCGTTTCTTTCCATAACAAGCTCCTGCTCTTTTCTTTACAGACATCTTTGGCTGTGGTTTTGGTATTTTGCGCCTTTGTCTCTTTAAGCAATTCTTTCTGTTACCATGAACTTCCAAAACAAGGTAAATTACAATACACATGATACTATATTTTGAAACAATAATTAATGCACCACTGAGTCTTTTTTAAATAAACACGAAGTCAATATTTCTTATACAAGTGCACGATTCATTAGAGCGTCACGAGTTAATCATCGATCTGTTGTTTTGCAGCAAAACAAATATTTAGGTAAAATATCAACATTTATGAACGTTTAAAGAAAACCATAGCCTTTATACAGTCATGACCAAAATTAACATGTGTTTTGCTATATATGTTAATTCCGATAGTGTATATTGCAATAAAACAAAAAAGGAGGGAAAAAAGCAAATTTACATATTTTCTCACAAAACAAAATTATTGGCACCCGCACCTTTCTGTGAGCAATACTTGATTTTCTGGAAATCATGTATTGAATATCTTTTTTACTTGAAAAAGCAAAATCTTTTTTACTTATTTTGTTATTTTTTTACAGTGAATAATTGAAGATATGCACTCACAGCTACTGAACATCAGAGCAGACATTAATTCTTCATTTGTTTGAATTCATATAGGGGTCAAACACTGCATGGATCACGTTGATAACTCCCAGCATTCGTTAGGAAGTGTTTGGATAAACAGCAAATGCCTCAGATGCGAGTGCTCCGCCAGAGGAATGGACTGCTGTGACAAGTAAAACATTTAACATGTTAACCGTTGTTAAAACTTTAATAATACAAGTGCATTATTTCCTTAACTACTCTTTTTTCAAATATACTTCTTTTTCACAAGTTTGTTAATTTTGCATTCACTTTTATGCATATTAAAATGGCTTCGTATCACCCTTTTATAGGTGCTGCATTTTTAACACAAATTTCATCCATGTTTACAAATTGATGAGCTGAAATATCTGTGATTATGAATATTTTGTATGCATTTTGTATGTTTTAAATGTCAAGAAATGTCCCCTAAAGTAATATGTGCTATTCTTTTATAGGATGGGCAGACCGATTATCAAGACTGAAGGCTGCATTGTGAAATTTGATTACAACACATGCACATTTGATGTGTTTCATCCACAAGATCCCACCATCATGTGTAACTATGGTGCTGTTGGAAAATAAGATACAATTATTAAAAAATCTAAATCAGTGATATGTGCATTTAGACCAAAATGAGTATCAACCACTTTTAGATCCAACCTGTAATTAATACAAAGCTAAACAAAGATTAAATCTTGATAACCAAACGGTCTGGCATTTAAAGCTTTCTTTCTTACTTTTATCACTGAAAAAAGCTCTTACGGGTATTTCAAAAGTAAAGCTATAAGAGAAAATCCATACAAATTATAACATTTCTCCATAGAGGCCAATGCATGCTGTAAAATAACTATATATATATATATATATATATATATATGTATATATATATATATTACATCTCCAATATATATATGTCATCATATAATATATAATTTTATAAGAAAAAGTGACATGTTCCAGTTACCTTACTGTTTGCATTGTTTACTAATGAACTGAATTGTTACAATTACAACATTTTGCGTTGTACTAATGATTAAATAAAATCTTCTCATCACAATAAACTTTGTGTGAAAGAATCATTTATAACCCACTTTTGACACCCCCCCCTCCAAAACCGTAAACTTCCGTCGACCGAGTGTGAGTGACGGTCGCAGGTCGGTGACGTCACGAACCAGGTCATAAAGGGGCGACAGAACCCAGAGGCAGTAGCTTGTTTTGTCTTCGCAAGCACAAGTGTGAGAGTGTGTTGTGTTGTCGCGCTGGTTGTTTGAGTTCCCTAGACTAGTTTAAAAGAAAAGGGCTCTCCAAATTCCAAATGGCGAATCAAACATCTGTGTAGTGCGCGTATTCCTGCCTTCACTACATTTCGGGTGGGAACGCGCACTTACTATGTGTGTGCGTGGGAGCAGAGCATGCATACAGATGCTCCGCTCCCGCCTGGCGGTCTTTGACACTGAGTCCGTCCAGGCTCGGCTCGCGCTGCCCAGGGCTCAAGTCCCGCTGTAGTCAAGGATATGCGGTGATATGGGTCCTGGGATTCGCGAATGGATCAGACGGCGGGGTGTGAGACGAGCCCTGCTCTATCTCAGCCCTTTCCCGGCAGATCCAGTGCCCGTGCAACCCGAGGGCTGTTACATATAGCACAGACACTGCAATGATCTATCTCTGAGGAGTTTTGACATTGTCAGCATTTAATGATGAGAGAATATTCGCCACTTTTCTCTCCAGTATGAGGAGTTTTTCGAGGAAGTGACTCGCGCCATGTTGACTATTTATTGCCGGCAAAGAAACGTTCCTCCTAAGAAAATAAATAATTAGATGAACGCGTCCTGTTAGCGCGAGTCACCCCCCGTGATATATAAAATGATCGATCCTGAGACTGAGGAGGCGCTTGCGAGCTACCTCTCTCAATCAGTATTGATGCAACAAAAAAAAAACCCTACACTGCTCTATAAACCCGTGAGGATTATTTCTACTCTCCTGGGCAGTCGAGCATATAAGATTCAAGAATTTTATTTTCACATACAGTTACATACAATATACAGCTGTCAGTGAAATGTAAACTGGGTTATTGGGGGACCTCGATGAGAGCATACATATATATATTTCATTATATAAATCTATCCTTATATGTGTGTATATAAATATATATATATATATATATATATATATATATATATATATATATATATATTATATTTTTAAAAGAGGCATCTGCGGCTCAAACCTTTAAAGATAAGGAAATAAGTTCCTACTGGACGCCCCTCTCTCGTCTTCTGGGCTTTTTCGGCGACACAGTTGAGACGGTCGTCGATAAGTTCTAGGAGGCTGCTAGCAGCAGGTGGCGTTCAGTGTGCTGCTGCCTCGTTGCTCTGAAATTAGGGGCTGTGAGCCAGCCACAGCCCCAGAGCTCCTCACAATGGGCCGCTCTGAGGCACAGCGTCGCAACCCGCTAACCCCTCCAGAAACCCGGGGGGTCAGGCCGGCACTCCCAGCCTCAACCCTCTGGCAAGAGGACGGATCTGAGGACCGTCATCCTCGCCAAGAACATCAAAAGAGGCTACATCAAAGAGGTCCTGCCGCTACGGTGCCAGACCTCGCACAGGCGTCCCTCCTCAGCTGACACCCGTGAGTCTGGTTGCTCTGAGGAGATCGCCCCCTCCAAGGAGGGTCCTAGAGTATTCACTCCAGGCGTACCCCTGAAAACCGGGCCCTGGAGCGTCTGCCACTCAAGCACCAGAGGCCAGCCTTGAAAGGCTGGTTCCCTCATTAGAATTTCTGGTCGCATCTCATGCCTACCAGAAGTTTCTCATTGGGTCCTGCAATATATATATATATATATATATATATATATATATATATATATACATATTATTTTCTTTTAGCAGGGTTCTACCCACCGTGGTGGACCCTGAGCAGGCTCTGGTCACGGAACAGGAAGTAGACACTCTGTTGAGGCAAGGGGCCATAAAATATGTACCCCCCTCGGACAGAAAGTCAGGCTTACAGTCATTACTTCATCGTTCCCAAGAGGGATGGAGGATTGCGGCCCATCCTAAATTTGCGCCTTCTAAATCACGTCATCAATGTTGACTTTGAACTAGATCGTGACAGATCAGGTCCGAGGACTGGTCTGTCAAATCGACCTGAAGGACGCATATTTTCATTCCATCCTTCCACAACACAGGAAGTACGTCAGGTTCGCCTTTGGGGGGAAGGCTTACCAATATCGAGTGCTTCCATTTGGCCTAGCTCTTTCACCTCGCACGTTCATCATATGCATGGTCGCAGCGCTAACCCCGCTGCACCTCTAATGAATCAGAGTTCTCGATTATACTGACGACTGGTTTTTCTACCCAGTCGCTACAGCTAGAGGTTCAACATTGAGATGTTGTTCCCGCGCTCTTTAATGTGTTGGGGTTGAGGCTAAACGCAAAGAAGAGTGTGCTCTCTCCTCTCCAGAGGACCACCTTCCTCGGCGTTGTTGGGTTTCGGTTATGATGTCTGCACGGTTTTTCCCCGTGCGCATCGTTTCCGTCCTGTTAGCCGTCAAAGAGTTTAACTAGGCCAGCCACTCACTGTAAAGCACTTCCAACGAGTGCTGGTTCTCAGACAGCAGCTTCCTGCGTTACCCCGCTCGGGCTGCTGTACGAGGTCGTTACAGTGGTGGCTCAGAACCAGAGGGTTTTCCCCGAGGGGCAACCCTTTCCGCACCATCAAGGTCACGCGGCGAGGCTTACGTGCCTTAGATGTGTGGAAGGAATCCTGGTTTCTGTCTCATGGACCCGTATTGAGAGCTCCTTGTCGACGCGTATTGCTATCGACGGATGTATCTCTTACGGGCTGGGGAGCAGTCTTGAGAGACTGCGCCGCCCAAGGTCATGAGTACCTGTATTGGGAGCTCCTTGTCGACGCGTAATGCTATCGTCGGATGCGTCCCTTACGGGCTGGGGAGCGGCCTTGAGAGACCGCTCCACCGAAGGTCATGAGCACCAGTTATCCTGGCACATAATCCTGCTAGAGATGATGGTTGCTTGGAGGGCGCTTTAGGCGATCCTCCCAGACCTTAGGGGCCATCATGTGGTTGCTCAGACCGACGGCACCACTGTGGTCTCCTATATAAATCATCAGGGAGGTTTATGCTCGCGTATAAAACTGGCGCGGCAGATCCTCCTTTGGTCCTAAGGGAGACTGCTCCATCTACGGGCAGTTCACATCCCTAGGACCTAGAATGTGGGAGCAGACGTCCTGTCGAGGCAGGGGCCGAGGCCCGGGGTTTGGAGGCTCCACCCCTAGGTGGTGGAGCAGATTTGGTTGAGATTCGGCCGAGCACAATTAGACCTGTTCGCGTCCGAGGAATCGACTCATTGCCCTCTGTGGTTTTCACTCTTGCACCCAGCCCTGCTCGGGCCGGGTGCCATGGTTCAGACATGGCCGAGGCTATGTCTGTACGCCTTTACCCCGATTGCTCTGCTCCTGGGAGTTCTGGAGAGAGTTCGTCGAGACAAGGTCCGTCTCACACTAATTGCTCCATGTTGTCCGGGCAGAGTGTGTTTTGCGGATCTTGTGTCCCTTCTGGACTGAGAACTGAGATCCCAGGGAGGATTTTCTGTCCCAGGCAGCGGGCTTGATGCGTCTCCCCTGCCCAGAACTGTGGAAACTGTGGGCTTGGCCTCTGAGGAGGCCCAGCTCATAGAGTCTGGTCTGTCAACTGAGGTTGTTGAGACCATCCTCCACTCCAGAGCTCCCTCCACGAGGAAGCTGTATGCCCTGAAGTGGAGACTCTTCACTTCTTGGTGTAGCGAAAAGCAGGTGAACCCAGTTACCTGTCACGTTGGCAAAGTGCTGGAGTTCCTGCAGGATAAATTCACTGCAGGGCTGTCCCCGTCCACCCTGAAGGTCTACGTGGCTGCTTACCACGTACCTCTGGGTGGCATGTCCATTGGCAGGGACCCCCTCGTCACACGCTTCCTCCGTGGTACTATTAGGCTGAGGCTTGCAGTACAGACCAAGGTTCCTACCTGGGACTTATCCCTGGTACTCCAGGGGTTGTCCCAGGCACCTTTGAACCTTTGGATGAGGTTCCCCTAAAGTTCCTCACTTTAAAGACATTATTCTTATTAGCTATAACATCGCTAAAAAGAGTTGGGGATCTACAGGTGCTCTCTGTAGCTCCCTCTTGCCTTGAGTTTGCGCCTGGGATGGTGAAAGCCTTCCTTCATCCCAGGCCAGGCTACGTGCTCAAAGTGCCCACTCATGTGGTCAGGTCTATTGTACTGCAGGCCTTCTGCCCCCCCCCCCTTTTGGTGACCAGGACCAGGAATTTAAAAACAAGGTCTGTCCAGTGTGAGCACTGGACACTTATGTCCACAGGTCTGCCCTTGGCGTAAGTCAGACCAGGTGTTTGTTTGCTTTGGGACCCCTAGTGGGGCCCCAGCATCCAAACCTACTTTAAGCAGGTGGATAGTTGAGGCTATCACCCTGGCTTACGAGTCGGCCGGATCCCCTTCGCCTCTAAGGGTCCGTGCCCACTCCTCTAGGAGCGAGGCTGCCTCTAAGGCCCTTATATCAAGTGTGTCTTTTATCTGATGTTTGTGATGCGGCGGGGTGGTCTTCCCCCGCATACCTTTCTGAGGTTTTACCAGCTTGACCTCAACTCCGCTCCGGGAACACGGGTCCTCTCGTAGTGAGCTACGAGACACTCGTCGGCCTTCGTCACTGAGGTGGCGTTGGTATATCGTTCCCCAAAGCGATCGAAAGACGCAGCGCGAGTTCCCTTGAAAGGGAACGTCTCAGGTTACGTATGTAACCATAGTTCCCTGAGAGGGAACGAGACGCTGCGTCTTTGGCCTCAGCTCCTTGCACCTTCCGGGCTTGCTCAGACACCTCTAAGCTACTGCCTCTGGGTTCTGTCGCCCCTTTATGACCTGGTTCGTGACGTCACCGACCTGCGACCGTCACTCACACTCGGTCGACGGAAGTTTACATATTATGCTTCGCGAGGCATTGTCCAAGTATTCCCCAAAGCGATCGAAAGACGCAGCGTCTCGTTCCCTCTCAGGGAACTATGGTTACATACGTAACCTGAGACGTTTTTTGTATTACACAGTAGGTAAGTCAGTTGAAGAAACACTTGGTGATCTGTTGGTGACACATTTTTTGAAAAATTATTTTGTGTGAAAATGGTGGCAAAATTTACTTAACTTTCAGTTGTCTAAATGCAAATCCTGTTTTTTTTGTTTCATAAATTAATTTTGGGTATCTTCCAATTAGGCATGTGTTTAACTGTGATAAAAGTTGTGATTATATGAGGTCATGTTGTTCCTTGTAACCTTTAGGGATGTTGCTTTTGGCAAATACAGAATATTTACTTAAGCCCTCAAGTTCAGATCTGGTTCTCCTCTCCTCTCACCACTGCAGCTCATCAATTTAACCAAGTCGGAAGCAGATTTCGCAGACGTGTTTTCACGAACCTCATTCAGCACCATATTGAAACAATCCCCAAGGAATGTCCCTTTCATTTACCTGAATACAAGAGATCAATTAAAGGATTGGATAGAGATATGATTGGATCAAATACGTTGGTATCTAGCTTTACAGCAGCCATTTCTCCAGTCTCACTTTATAATTAATAATAATTCGTTACATTTATTTAGCACTTTTCTAGGCACTTTACATATGCAAGGGGGAATCTCCTCAACCACCACTAATCTAAGTGAAAGTGTTCCTGTAGCTCAACCAGTAGAGCTCAATCATGGGTTTGATTCCCAGGGAAAGCAAGAACTGATTAGAATGTCAATGTGTTTCTTCAATGCAATGCAAGTCGCTTTGGATAAAAACGTCTGATAAATGCAGAAATGTAAATGTAATGTGAAACTCCCCCTGGATGATGCGATGGCAGCCATATTGAGCCAGAATGCCCACCACACACCAGCTAATCAGTGGAGAGGAGACAGAGCAATGAAGCCAATCAGTATGTTTGGAGATGATTAGGAGGCCATGATGGATCAAGGCTAATGGGAAAATTTGGGACTTTTAATGACCACAGAGAATCAGCATCTCATCCAAAGGGCAGTACTTGTTACAGTACAGAGTTCCCATCACTATATTGGGGCACAGACCAATGGGTGAGCACCCCTGCTGGCATAACTAACACCTCTTCCAGCAGCAACCTGGAGTGATATAGATGCTGACAATCGTTTTACTTATTATCTTTCAGAAATCATTCAAAAATGCTGATTTGTTGCTACAAAATGTGTTTATTTAAAATAGTAATCTTGTGTAAGATTATAAATGTGTTTACTGTGTCTTTTGATAAATTGATGTAATTGCTGAATAGAAGTATTCATTAAAAATAAATCTTACTGACCCCATTTTTTGAATGGTAGTGCATATTGAGTACACTAAAGCTGCTGAGCTGCTGTTTGTTTCAACCTCAAAGTCCAAACACCACTTTACTTAGCAGATAAGGTTGTTTTTCTACTAAACCTGTAGAGAATATTGAGTAGCAGATCTTTTAAATAAAACACTGAAATTAGCTATATGCTATCTGTGGAAAGTTTCCTTAGTGTCAGTATTGCAATATGACAGATATATTTGTGACCATGTCATAATCTTTCTGCAGTTAAAAATTATCATTACCAAAGCATGACAATTTTTACTTTTTTATAATAATAATAATAATAATAATAATAATAACAATAACAATAACAATAATAATAACAATAACAACAACAACAACAACAACAATAATAATAATAATAATAATAATAATAATAATAATAATAATAATAATAATAATAATAATAATAATAATAATAATAATAATAATGATGATGATGATGATGATAATGGAACTTAATCATTAACATATTGCTCCGCCCTCATCTATTCACTTAAATATAGACAGTGATTTTGGCTTCATACAACAAGGACACTGTCTGCAGAAACATGGTACGCTCTCATTATAAAATTGCTTATTTTTATAGTTGAATATATAGATTTTAGGAGTGTCAATAGATTCATTAAATGCATAGCAGTTGCATGTGATATTTGAAACTTTTTTTTAAACCTGATAATTACATTTCATCATACAGTCACTGGAAATAACTTTTATTATACATTATACAAACATGCTTTTATTATACATAGTTGTAACTTCAAATTCACCTTCAGATAAAGCTATTTAAAGGAAAAATTGTTTTAATTACCTATGTTTGTTGACTGTGAAGAGGTCGGTGGTCTTTGGCTTGTTTCTGTGCACGATCCTTCCTCTGGTCGATGCTGCATGTTTCAGCAAGGAATACTCAACACCAGGTAACCACACATACACATTTTACTTTGCTTTTATTGCATAACTAAAACATAAAACAATTCTCTGGTCCTTTATAGTCAAGTTTTGCCAGGACTCAACAGATAAAACTTGGCATCCTGTTGGATCCACTTGGAGAAACAGTAAATGTGTAGACTGTGATTGTTCTGCCAATTCCATGAGATGCTGTTATGCGTAAGTATATTTCTTATTACAGAATTGAATGGGACCATTAAAAAAATGTGAAGCTTGTTTTATAAAAATAAAAAAAAACATGTGTTAAAATTGTGTATTACTTGAGCCATAAAGTTCATGCCATTTTTGTTTTCCGGTTTCCTGAGAAGATTCTGTGTCTCCTTGCGATATTTCTGCGCGTCTTCTTTCAAAAAAATCCAACTTGATGATGTTTAACACTTTTACAGTAATGCGAGTGCGCTACGTGACATCATATGACTGCCGATAGAACTGATGTGTTTACACAGTGTTTCAGCAAGCTAAAGGCTAAAGGCACTCCCACAACATCAGCAACTGACGCAACGTCTCGTTCCCTTTTCTGGGAACTGGGTTACATACGAAAACATATTTTTGGGCATAATATTGGACTGATAATACATAATAATTTCTGTTATTTTGTTTGATTTCTGCAGAATGGTGAGGCCCACTGAATATCCTGACAAATGCACAGTGGAGTACGATTACACTACTTGCACATTTGAAGTTTTTGAGAAAGTCCCATGTGCTCATAGTGCTGGTGCTCTTGGTAAATGACGGCATATTTTAATTATTTCTGAAGGATCGTCTGACACTGAAGACTGGAGTAATGATGCTAAAAATGTAGCTTTGATCACAGGAATAAATTACACTTTAAAATATTTCAAATGTAAATGTAAATTTTCAATTGCAATAATATTTCACAATATTGCTGTTTTCATTGTATTTTAGTAGTATAGCTCAACTTGATTTAGACAGGTATTTAAGCAATAAAAGAGCATTTGAATTTAAATTAATTGTGCACCTGTGTATAAATAAAGTTGAATCAATGCAATCAGTTTGTTGTTGTTGTTTTTTTTAGCACAGACCATTATTATTATTATTTAACTCCATGCCTACACTGTTAATGGTTGGAATTTGGTGATTGATATGATTAATGTGATGCAGTCAATGAACATCAACATTTTCACTAACCTTTCTTACCACTAGATGGCAAAATAATACTTAAATCACTTGTTGGGTTTCTTCATTGCTTAAAAAAAGAGGATGGAAAGTTGTTTTGGAGTCAAGGGGCTGAGAGAGACAATGATTTGTCTGGCAAAGACACACACACACACACACACACACACGACCACACTCCCTCCCACACTCCATCAATCTAGCAGCAACTGGGGCTGCGAGCAGAAGTGTGTCAGACTTTTGGGAGCATGTGCACATTTACATGTGTGCATTTGGGTTCTAGAAACGTCTTTCTAACCAGAGGCATTTACTTCTTTTTTCTGTAACACACTCACTCTACTACCACCAGACACTAGAAGCACCAAGAAGAGCAATTCAGTCTTTTGGGGAATGCTGTGTCCAAATTAGGTCTCCACATACAAATCACGGATTGATAAGGATCCTGTGGAAACTTACTTTTCTCTCATGGTCACTTTTTTATTTTTCCTGTAGTCCTGACTTTTTCTTGACTCAAACAGTGCTTTGCAACATGTGCAGACTTTGGAGGATAGCAGTTTTGCTCTGTGTCAAATTGGTGGACACCTCGGATGGAAATACAGGACTTGTGCCGGAAAGAGGGACAGCAGCGTCCTCCTGCTACGGGGGGTTTGACCTCTATTTTGTTCTAGACAAGTAAGTTATCCTGTTATTTACCACTTGTCCTTACCAATGCATGGTTATAAGCATGGCAACACTCAATAAATGCTGTGTTGGCATTTAAGAGTCACTATGAGTGAGGGCTTTAACCCATTATCCAAATCAAATAGAATTAGGCTTATCACTTAAATGCAATGCATAACGTAAAGCTTTTCAGGTTCTGTTACAGTAAGAAAGGCTAAATCAAGTGATGCTTTCATGTATTAATCTTTTAAACCTTTTAAGGCTTTGCTGTTGCTCAAACAGTAGAGAGATGTGCTTGCAACGCCAAGGTCATGGGTTCAATTCTCAGGGAAAGCAAGAACTGATTAGAATGTCAATGTGTTTCTTGAATGCAAAGTTGCTTTGGATAAAAACTTTTGACAAATGTAACCCATTGTTTAGAATCATGTTTGGCCCTTTAGGATACTTTGAAAATCATTTTAAAAGGAATGCCTTTGAACATTCACTGACTGAACTTTATTACGTTAGATGCAAAATAAGTGGCATCTGGTGACAAATTCGGCACATGACTTTCTGAGAATAAAGTCAGTTCTCCTGTCCAATCACTGACTAACAACAAAATAACCCATATTTTGGCTTCACTATACTGTCTATTGTTTATTTTTTTGAAATATTTAGCTTTATTTTAATATTTTATCAGTTAGTGCATAATGGCATTGACATCTAAGAGTTAACAGAGAGAGAGAGAGAAAATGATGATAAAGATAATTGTTTTCCTCAGTAACACGACTCAACTAACATGAAGTGAGAAAATTGCATGTTTGGGGTCAATGAGGACACACTGGCTGGATGCAAGCGTTGCCCCCTGAGAGCAGCTTACAAATATGCAGCTCTGAGCCAAAAGCTGCAAGGGAATGATAGAATAAACAGCTGGTTTAGGAGGCTATTTGCCATATTAGTTCCATATAGGCCGTTGAATAGAGAAGAAATGTACTTTTATGCATTTTTACTACAAATTAAGATTGTTTTAGTTTTGTTTGATAGCTTGCTTAGCATCTCACAACCGATCTTGACCTACTTTTGGCATGTATTGTGGCAAAAGCCCTATAGGACCTAAAAGAACACATGGAAAATCAATCACACACAGTTCACACTGTGATGTTTATCTGCTGCTGTACACAACATGAACACACACACATGGGCATTCATTAGATTGGATGTGGGTCACAGTTTCCAACTATTTCGTTTCTATACCAGTCTAAACTTTGGCCGTCGCTTGGCAACTTTTCCCCAGAGTGTTATGTTCATGTTCGACGAATGTGTTTTAAGTAAAAAATAACACAGCTGTGTTTCCTAATACATGTAAATCATTCGTCATGGGCAGCCTGGCAGTTCAGCTGTGAATGCTTTTGTTGGACAGATTCGTATTGTTTTACAGTGACATATCTCAACTCAACTCCCCTCAACGCCACTGCCCTGGATCCAGCATGTAAATCAAAATCTGTCGGATCAAATTCATTTTTGTTTTGTTCGTTCGCCATTCCCAAATATTACAATGTTGATTATGTTATTGCATATTGGTGCAAAGAACCTGTCATGTCATTATCAGCACCCAATGGCCAAGCTACTCAAAATACAAAAGTGTGTGCTTTCAGAGGTTCCTTTAGACCCTATTTCATCATCTACAAGACATGTGAAGTCAAAATATTATTGTTCTACTAGATACACAAAATTAATCCTAGAATTTTTATGGGAGAGTAAAGTTAATGAATGCAATGATGACAGAACATGCCACTAAAGAAAATAACTAAGTTACTGTTCCTCTTCAAGTGGGCGAAGGACGTTTATGTGGATTGGCCCTCGTCCCCTCAATTTTGAGGGTGAGTCGACTGCGATGTGCACTTCAAGCAGCTCTATATCCCACAATTCAAGTTTGTAGAGTATGATATATTAATTACAAACTAGTGTGTAATATATGAATTTTGTTGAAATTTAATTGCATAATTCTTGTGGCTACGTTAGGTTTATCCTATTTATATATTTTTTTCTTTTGGGTCATTTTATTTTTCTCCAACAGCTCATATACCTATAGATATTATTTTAGATATTTTATATATTAAAGCATGCAAATGTAATTTATTGAAAATATAAAAATGTAGCATCATTTTAAAATCCTAAATGCCACTTCAGAAGCGTTTCTGAGCCACTTTTCTGATTTACACAACAGAATCATGTATTTTAAACGCCGTCTACAAATACCATTGGTTATAAACACCCATGTGATGTAACAGTCTACTTAAAATCTTCAGCAGACAAGAGATGCAGGAGTCTTCTGGCTATCATGGGACAATGCCCACCATTAAGTTCTGGTTATGTCTAACACAGGTTAGTTTATCAAGACAAATCAATCAGCAATGCCTTGGATCTGAGTTATGGGAAAATCAGGGTTTGGTTGTTCTACTTATGGTCCATCTCTGTGGCTCCACTTTATGGCTGTGGGCTTGTTGGTTTGGCTCCTGAGCTCCGGAGGGTCTGTGAAGGCCATTTACTGTTCTCCTCTATTCATTCAACTCCAGCGCTCAAGCTGCAGAGAGTGCAACAAGAGAACAGTTTAGAAGCAGTAAAGACACATGTGTTATGAAACTAATAATATAACTCATGACACTAATCACCAGGAAGGCCTGTTGTTGTCTCTGGAATACTTCTGGAACTTCTGCTTCTGATTGGTCAGTCACATCATTCTTATCATCTTCACATCATTTTCCCAAATTCTTGGTATACTGGTCTGTTTTTTGTCTTCACAGACAATTTAAAATAGCTAATTTAACACCATTTTGATACTCTAAGAAAATCAGTAATAGTTAAACTAAAACTTTGATTAGTGAAGAATTTAAAGAAGGGAAATGCAACCATTGCTTGAAAACACAAAGGACTGACATTAGAGATGCAAGAGAGAGAACTTAAATAAGAGGAAGAAATGTTACAAAGTAGCTAAATATAGCTAACTGGTCCACAGAAAATTTAACTCAGATTAAAAGTTAAAATTATATAATATAATTAACATTGTAGTAGGCACACTGTTTCCTTTGTTGTGATGGACTGTTTGTTCTAATTGATGCTAAAAAGATAATTTTTCAAAACCCTTTTTTACGTTTGCAACTGCAAAGTACAAAGTGTAAATAAGAAGAAAAAAAATTGTCCAAAGTCCCTTTTGACTATTAGCATGGTTGAATTGGATCATCAAGAGTCTGCAGCAAACACAGTAGTTAATAAAGTGAAATTAAATACACAAAGTATGCTATGTCTGAGTAATTTAACATATTTCATTATTTTAGGTTTGTGTAATATTCTGAGTTTGTATTTGGAAAACTGAAAGCAAAATCTCACATTTAGTCTAGAACTACAATGAACAACATGTTAAACCACACAATGCTTCATTACTTGCGATTTCACTCAATATGAGGACAGGGGAGCTGTCAGTCAAAACATGAGCAAACAAAGTAATGTGAGTTACTTATTTGAAGATATCTTGTTTTAAATTAAAGTAATGCATTACTCTTTGCTTGAAAAATGTAACCTGATTACGTTACTTGCATTACTTGTAGTGCATTAGCTTTAACACTGGCCATATATATATGACTTATATAATCTTAATATAGTCATATATATATATATATATATATATGACTTATATAATCTTAATATTAAAGCTTGGCTTTAAACACACCAAACATCTGTGGTTGACAGATAAAGACTGAGGAAAACATGAGGGCTTAAATACACAAGGAATGATGGAACACAGGTGACAAGACTAACGAGGGAAGCGATTGACGCGACAGCTGAGGGAAATGACACAGGGAAGCACACGGAAGGAAACAGGATGGAGGTGGAGACACGACGTGACTGTGACAATATTATATTTGTATATTTTCTTTAATTTAGTGTGTTTGTGTGATGCCAAAGCTCTATGTGATTCCTCCAGATAGGCTACATGATTATAAAGTAAATAATCATTATTCTTGCCATGAACAGATTTCTGGCATAATTCTAAGGTTTAGCTGATTATTATTAGCAATTTCTCTCATAATGACATTATGCTTCTACTTTCTTGTGCAAACGGTGCATTTTACTTGAGTGAAAGACATTAGTTTGTATCAAATATCAGCATTGCTAACTAAGGAGTTTAGGACTGCTTGTATGAATACTTTTAACTCTTACATCCTGAAATTGTTTAACAGCGCAAGGAGTTTAGAGATAGTAGTCTTTTAATAATGATAAAAACTCAGGAAATGGAAACATGCAACATAGATGAGAACGGACCAGGAACTGAGCAGAACACAGGTCTAGATACACAGGAATCAATCAAAGACACGTGACACTGCTGACAGGACTAACAAGAGGATTACAGGAAGTGACTAAAATGAAAAGCACATGGAGGAAACCAGAATCAAAACAAACTCAAAACTGTGACAAAAATAGGCTTGATTGATGTCAAAATCTTTATAAAAAGTACCTGTACTTTTTTTTATATTTAAACATTTTTTACTTTAATAATTGAATATACTAATAAAATTAAGTATCTTTCCAATGAGCAACTTCAAATTTATTTGAGTCAATTTACATAATGGTATTTTTAGCTGCATGAGCACTTTGTGCTTTATTACTCTTTGAATGGCTGACTATATGATCCATTGCTTTATTTTACAGTAAGACCTTTAATACTTCTATCACACTTTATGACCAAGCATTTATCTAATGATATCCGAGCACCATTAATTGACTTTAAAATACTGTTCTTGGATTTTTTTCCAATTATCTGGCTCTGATCACCAAATTATTCGTGAAGGTTAAATAAAATGTAAAACCTAATGGTTGCTAAGCTATCTGCTATTGATTTGAGTCAATGTAAGTGAAATGTCCTTGTTGACCTGTTCCAGTTCTGAAATAAAAGCTGAGACATGCGGTTGTTGGTGGGTTTCCTGCTCTCTTCCAATCCCAGGAATAATCTATACCTTTGAGTTAGGGGAGAACTGAATAATGTGACAATCCAGTCCAATTTCAGTGAAAATGAATAGGCAAACTTGGGCAGCTGTAGAAGGCTAGTTCATTAAGAGTTATAGCTATAAAAATAAATCCTTCTCTTTTACACACTCGCACACACATACCATTTGCCTCTTGTTAAACCAGTTCACCATTAACTCCAGATGTTCCAAACCCTGCCTGCTTTAGCTGTTTTAGAGCCCTGGATACCACTAACAATGGAAAAAATAGTGTGTGCAAGAGAGAGAGAGAGAGAGAGAGAGAGAGATAGAGAGAGAGGGAGGGAGAGAGGACAAGCACACGGATAGCTATACAGCTATAGGCGAGAGGAGGACAGAGATTGTGCATAAACAATTAAAATATCTCACATAATGTCATTGCAATTAATAATTCAAAGCTAACAATGAGGTATAGTAGTTGGAGTAGCAGATTTAAAATGATAGTTCACATAAAATGTTTAGCATCTTTTAAGCTTATAACTTATAAGTTTGTTTCTTCTGTTTAACTCAAAACAAGAAATGTTGGTAACGAAACAAAACGGATCTTGTTTTGAGAAGTAGAAAGAAACTCATACAGGAATTATTAATTGCAATGAATTCAGTGTCAGCACTAAAAGAGCATTTTCCCCAAAAGAGCAAGTGTCCTTTTAAAGAGTACTGTCCGTGCTTTAGATGTGGTCGTCTCCTGTCTTCATTTGATGGCCATTGTTATCACAATCGCCACTCTAGATAAGGATCAGATGTCAATTGCTTCATCAGAGAGAGGGCTATTATGCTCTGGAACTGAAGATGATGCTGATTGTAATGGTGTGCTCAAGTTGAATTGGATTTAGAGTTGACAGCCATGCTTTCCCGGGATGCTGGACACTGTCTCCTTCTGAGCTTTCATGACTGTTGTCTGGTGGTGCAGCATGACATTGAACTCGCCTCGCCCACATGCCTTTCTTTCCGGATGTGCATGAAGAACTTTGGCAGTATGAACATATATTGGTGCCAATATGGATTGTCAATGATGCCAATACCTGCTTAAAAGGTTTTTCCTTTTTCACTACCCTCGATGGTGGGGCGGTCAGGGGGCTTGTGGGGATTTCAGAGGTGTAGTGTGCGGTTCCGGTGTGTGCCTGCAATGTTCTGGCACCTGGGGGCCCATCCACAACACCTGTCTAGCACTTGGAGACAACAGTAGCTCTCCCTGCTAGAGCTTAAAGTGCTGCTGGTCAGAATTCATCTGCACCCTGTAAGTCTAATTACACAAAGAACTCATATGGGTAAGACCTAAAGGTTCTGAGCTGGGTTTGATACAGGAACTGTGCATGAGGACTTACCATGATCAAGTCATAGCGCAGGCCCTCAGCTGGACAGTGTCCACCTTGGCGGTCCAGAAGTCCCCCTGGGTCCCTTGTAAGGGTGCAAGATATCTACAAAGTCCGCTTTCTCAGTTCGCCCATCTCACAAGGTGGTCTTTTTTGGTGACACTGTCGAGGAGTGTTCCCAGCAGTTCAACTAAGAGTCCACTCCCAAGTACTACCAGGACTTTGTAAGCTGTCCCTCAGTCAGCTCGTTGTCCATTCCCCTGCAGTAAGAAACGATGGCATGGCTAGTGCTTCCTGGTACTTCTCACTGACTCAATCGGACCATCATACTGCGATTCAGTTCACCTGGTCCTCTCCTAAGTTCAGGAGCAATTAGTTTAATCGTTATCTGTACCAGGGTGCTCCTGTTGATTTTTTTTGTTTGAAATTTCAGTCCTACTGGCAAAGGACGTCACTGAGCCAGTCACTCCAGCTAATATGGGATTCTTTAGCCCTTACTTCATTGTACCCAAGATGGGCAGTGGATTACGGCCTATCTTTGACCTGTATGTTTTCAATTGGGCCCTTCACATATTCCCATTCAAGATTCTTATTGAGAAATGTATTGTTGAATACATCCCGTCCCTGAGATTGGTTTGCAGCAATCGACCAGAAGGGCATACATTCCCATTTCCATCACCGTTCCCATGCCTTATGTTTGAGGGTAGATCATATCATTACAAAGTATAAAGTCGTCCCCTTTGGGCTGTCTCTGTCGCCTTACGTCTTTATATGTCATGGAGGCAGCCCCTTTCCACTCAGGAAACGTTGTTTGCACCCTCAACTATTTCGATGACTGACTCATACTTGACCACTCGCAAGAGCAGTTCTGCTGAGACTTGAGGTCAACTGGAAAAAGAGGATCTCTTTTCTCGGTATGGAGTTGAACTACCCCACAGTACTCCTTGTGTTGTGAATGTCCTCAGTCTGTGCAGAGCTGCGTGAATTCCCTCAACTGAAAATGCTGCAGTCGCAACTCGCCCACCATCTCTTATAGAGTCAGAAGCATCTGAGTTCGCTTCATGTCATTCATGTTCCATTCATGCTCAATTGTGTAGCGGATGAGCTCTCATGACAGCCACTCTTCTGGGAGAATAAAAACTTGCAGAGTTGCATCTGGAGTCACACAGGAAGACATGTTTGCCGCTCTGGACAAGTCCCACTGCAAGTTGTTTTATTTCCAGATCAAGGGGACACTTGGCACAGATGTGCAGGCAAAATGATGGCTCCGGATTCTATACAAATAAGTTTTTTCCTCAGTGAGCCTTCTCGACAGACACTGTGAGAAGTCAGGGAGGACGAAGAACAGGTCTTGCTAAACTGGCCCAGCTGGACTTGTTTCCTAGAACTAATAGCCCCTCCCTGGCGCATTACTCTGAGGACTGACCTCCTCAGAGATGGGAAACCCGTTTACCAAATTATGTTTAATATTTAATCAATTTCCATTACTTTTTGTTTTCCTCAATATCTCTTGATATCGGAACATGTGAGTTCCTGAACATGATGCATGATGGGATGCAGTTCACCTCGGAAACCAATTTGGATAGTATTGGTATAGTGTGCATTAAAGACCACTGAGTTTTGCCGTTTTTAAAACCTAGGAAAGTCTGCACTTACTTCTTGTTGTGAGCACATGCTCTCAGGTAGCCAAGACCACAATTCATGGTGTTTGGACAGGCCCAAGATTACATGAGAGGAACACGGAATCATATAACATGAGCAAGAAACATGACTTTGACAGACAAAAAACAATAAAACGTCTCGGGTTACGAATGTAACCCTGGTTCCCTGAGGGGAACGCGACGCTGCGTCAAAGCGCTAGGGGAAATAGCCTGACGTCAGTCACGTGAAGCTGTGCAACCAATGAGAGACGAACGCGTGTGAATGCGCCACCGCCGGCGCGTGCCGGTGAAGTCATGAGAGAGCATAAAGGCGCGCCCGAAACCCGGAAGCGACAGCTAAAGAGTGTCTGAAGCGGGCCCAGAGGCGCAAGGAGCTGAGGCAAAGACGCAGCGTCTCGTTCCCCTCAGGGAACCAGGGTTACATTCGTAACCCGAGACGTTCCCTTTCAGGGAACTCGAGCTGCGTCAAAGTGCTAGGGGAACGCTATACCAACGCCACCTCATCAACACTGGCATCCGGGTGTGTCCCAGCTCAATGAGAGAGCACCCTGGTTCCTGGGGCGGAATCGAGGTCCAGTTGGTAAAACCTCATGAATGTGTGCGGCGAGGACCAGCCAGCCGCAGCACAGACATCCGACAATGAAAAGAGGAGAGCCTTGGATGCCTTGGATGCCAGCCTTGGATGCCAGCCTTGGATGCCGCCACGCTCCGAGTGGAGTGGGCCCGGACCCTCAACGGAGAAGCATGTCCGGCCGACTCATAAGCTAAACAGATAGCCTCGACTATCCATCTGCTTAGGGTTTGCTTGGAAGCTGGAGCCCCCTTAGAGGTCCCAAAGCAAACAAACAGTTGGTCCGACTTACGCCAAGTGGCAGTCTTGAAAACGTAAGCGTCCAGTGCTCGCACTGGACAGACCTTGTTCTTGTGCTCCTGCTCATGAACGTCAAATGGGGGGAGGGCAGAAGGCCTGCAGCGTGATAGACCGAGCCGCATTAGTGGGAACCTTGGGGACATAGCCTGGCCTCGGGTGGAGAAAGGTTTTTCCCATCCCGGGCGCGAACTCGAGGCATGAGGGAGCCACCGAGAGGGTCTGGAGATCCCCGACCCTCTTAAGTGAGGTGATAGCCAGCAAAGGAAGGGTCTTAAGAGAGAGGAGCTTGATAGGGAGCTCCTCTAAAGGTTCAAAGGGCGCCTGGGACAGGCCTTGGAGTTCAACAGACCAGTCCCAGGCAGGCACCCTAGTCTGTGCCACAGGTCTCAGCCTTAGTATGCCACAGAGGAAACGAGTGACTAGGGGGTCCCTGCCCAAGGGCACCCCACCCAGAGGTACATGGCAAGCCGCTATGGCAGCCACATAAACCTTACATAAACCAAATCTTTCTTGCAGGAACTCCAGCACTTTGCCAACTTGACAGGTAACTGGGTTCACCTGCCTTTCCCTACACCAAGACGCGAAGAGTTTCCACTTCAAGGCGTAGAGTTTCCTCGTGGAGGGAGCTCTGGACTGAAAAATGGTCTCTACAACCTCAGCTGAGAGACCGGATTCCATGAGCTGGACCCCCTAAGGGGCCAGCCCACAGGTTCATTAGCTCTGGGCGGGGGTATGCAACCCTCCGCCTGGGACAGGAGGTCCCTCCTGATCGGAATCCCAGGGGACTCCATCGAGGAGGGACACGAGGTCTGCGAACCATATTCTGGTAGGCCAGTGGTATCCCGGGAGCAGAGTGATTGGGGGAAAGGCGTACAGGCGTAGGCGGTCACGCCTGTAGCATGGCATCCCGCCCCAGAGGCGCTGGATGTGTTAACGAAAGCCACAGAGGGCAGTGAGTGTTCTCTACGGAGGCAAACAGGTCAACCTGTGCCTTGCCATATCTGTCCCAAATCTGCTCCATGTAAGCAAGGAACCAAGAGTTCTTCCACATACTCAGGGTGCGTAGGCATCGCCCCGTGACCTTGATTGTGCGAAGCGGGTTTCCCCTCGGGGGGAACCCCTTGGTTTTCAGCCACCACTGCAGGGGTCTCATGTACAGCCGGCCCAGTGGGATAATGCTGGATGCCGCTGCCATGAGCCCTAACACCCTCTAAACTGTTTCACCGTGAGTGGCTGCCCAGCTTGATGCTCTTGACGGCTGAACGAAAGGCCTGGATGCGCTCGGGGAAGAGCCGAGCAGACATGGCCACTGAGTCCCAAATGACCCCCAAGAAAGTGGTTCTCTGCGTGGGAGAAAGTACACTCTTCTTGCTGTTCAGCCTTAACCCCAGCTCCTTCATCTGCGGGCACAGCATCTCGATGTTGTGCTGCTAACTGCGGCGACTGGGCCAGGATAAGCCAGTCGTCGACATAGTTTAGGACACGAATGCCTTGCAAATGCAGCGGAGCTAGAGCAGCGTCAACTACCTTAGTGAACGTGCGGGGCGAGAGCGCCAGACCGAAAAGGAAGCACCCGATACTGGTACGCCTTCCCCCCCGAAGGCGAACCACAGGAACTTCCTGCTGCGGAAGGATGGAGATGTGAGAATATGCATCTCTGAGGTCGACCGTGCCGGACCAGTCTTAGGACCTGAACTGTACTACGATCCGCTTGAGTTTTGATCCGCATTTTGAATTTTAGACGCATAACTGTGCGATTTAAGAGACGCAAATCCAGAATGGGCCGCAACCTCCATCCTTCTTTGGAACTATGAAGTACCGGCTGTAGAACCCGGACCTGCTGTTCGTGAGGAGTACATACTCGATGGCCCCTTACGCCAGCAGAGTGTCTACTTCTAGTGTGACCACGCACCTGGAACTCTACTAAGGGAACCAGCCTCCCGGGGCTGGCCTCTGGTACTGTGAACATATTCACCACTGAGCCGGGGCTTCCGGAAACTCGGGTGTAATGCTCTAGGACCCTCCTTAGAGGGGGTAGTTCACCACCATGTTGCGGTAGTTCACCACCTTGTTGCGGCTTGGTGCCAGGACCGCTTAGTCTTAGCCTTCTCAGCGTTAAAGACGACCCTCAAATCACCCCTTTTGCCTGAAGGCTGAAGTTGAACTTGTCGGCCCGACCTTCCAGGGTTCACCGGAGGAAGTCGGGTAGCGACACTCTCTTTTTGAGCGGCCCTGTATGAGGAGCTTTGAGACCGTGCTTGACCGGCGGTCTCACGTGGAGGGCGGCGGGGAAGGACCTTACTGAACGCCGCCTGCTGTCTGCCGCCTGCCGCCTGCAGCCTCCTGGAACTTGTCGACGACACTTTTTACGACATCGCCGAACAAGCCCGAAGGGGAGAGAGGGGCATCCAGTAGAACAAATTTATCCTTGTCTTTCATGGCCGAAAGATTGAGCCATAAATGTCTCTCCGTGGCCACTAGAGCTGCCATGGAGCGGCCGTCTCCCTAGTGGCCCGAAGAGACAAATCCACGGTCCGGCGCAGCTCTGCCACTGCCTCCGGACCAATACCGCCGTCCTCGCTGAGGTCCCCTAGCAACTCTGCTTGATAGGCCTGCAGCAGTGCCGTAGTATGAAGGCACGCAGCAGCCTGGCTGGAAGCAGAGTAAGCTTTCCCCCAAAAAGACGACGTGACGCGCATCGGTTTGGTGGGGAGCGCCGGAGCTTTGATAGAAGATGCAGACTGGGGAACGAGGTATCCTGCAAGAGCCTCGTCCACTTTCTGCATCCCTCCATAACCATGGGGCTGAGCATACATAGCACTATGCGGTGTATGCACTCTTTCGGAGGCTGGCCTTCTTCATGATCTTGATACCTCAGTATGGAGATCAGGAAGGAAAGGCATAGCCCGGCGCGGGGGAGTGACGCGAGCAGGCAGGTAGCGCTCGTCCAATATACTCTTTCTAGGATGAGTGCTCCTGGTCTCCGCCGGCCAATCAATACCCAGATGCGGGACCGCTCGAGCCACAACCTCAACTAACTCCTCAAATGCCGGCGAGGAGGGTGGCGAATCCTCCCCGACCGGGTCGACACTAGGTAAATCCATCTCATCAGAACTGGATAAAGTCAGTGCCGGAGGCCCAGCACGATCGTCTTTTGGGGAAACCGTGCCCACAGCACGCCCGTGACTGGGACCCGCCTCATCTCGCGAGGGCTGAGATAAGGAGGGACCCATCCCAGCTCCCTCAGCGAGATCCATTTGTGATCCCCATGACTGAGAGCGCCGCAAAGCCTCAGCTGCTGCAGGTCCCGAATCTTGGGGAACACTAACCTGAGCGGCCTCCTTACAGACCGCCAGGCGGGAGCGGAGCGTATGCAAAGAGAACCTCTCGCAGTCCTTACAGCCGGCGTTCTCAAGCGCTGACCGCGCGTGCTCCGCCCCCAGGCAGACAACTCACATTACATGTGTATCCCTGTCCGTTATAAAACGCGGACAGGGAAAAACACAACGTTTAAATGTCTGCTCATCAGCCATACTTTCACACACACAATTCCCTGATTTTTAAACTAGATTCGTTTCTAAATCACTACACTCAGAGCTGTCGCTTCCGGGTTTCGGGCGCGCCTTTATGCTCTCTCATGAACCCTAACCCTATAATTTAGCAACTGGTGACGGACAATACAGAATCCTATTAAAAAAGTGTCAAGCCTGTCTTTGGGTTTGATATTCTTGTTCATGTTTTCTTGTCTTTTAAAAAAACGTTTCCCTTTCAGGGAACTCGAGCTGCGTCAAAGCGCTAGGGGAAATAGCCTGACGTCAGTCACGTGAAGATCTGTGCAACCAATGAGAGACGAACGCGTGTGAATGCGTCACCGCCGGCGCGTGCCATGTAAGCTGCGCTTTGACGCAGCTCGAGTTCCCTGAAAGGGAAACGTTTTTTTAAGACAAGAAAACATGAACAAGAATATCAAACCCAAAGACAGGCTTGACACTTTTTTAATAGGATTCTGTATTGTCCGTCACCAGTTGCTAAATTATTCAGCAAAATGTTTAAATGACTATTTTAGACTGAGTAGTTGATATACTACAACTAATGGCATATACACCCCAGTCTATGAATAACTACATTTTGTGCTATGACAGTTAATTTACCCAACGTTTCCATTTCCATTAATAATACATTTACTGATGCATCCTCATCTTGCACATTCTAAACTGAAATGTTACAATTTAAAAGTAAAAGCACATTGTTCTTAAAGGTGGCATCCTGTCCCATTTTAGTCTGTTTGAGAAATTTATTTTCATTTAATTTCAGTCAGATTCCAATATGAGGTTTCAGTGCAGCACTACTGTAAGATTCAAGGATCGCAATTGTTTAATTCAAAGTCATTGGAATATTAACAGCTGACATCCCATTCATTCAGACAGCTGCTCCAGGAGGATGCTGCATATCTGAACGATTTCCTTTTGGGGAGGATAAAAATGTGTCAATGTATTTTTTTTTGAACTGCTGCTTTTCAAAAATCACACAGCTGTAAATCTCAAGCTTTGGCTTTTCTTCTCAGCGTGTGAATCTTTATTGCCCCCTTGATGTTTGCCTGTAAGTGTCCAATTTGTCTGTTTCACCCTGCAGATCAGGAAGTGTGCAGCATCACTGGAATGAAATATATAACTTTGTGGAACATCTGGCCCATAAGTTCATAAGGTAGGCAAAGAAAGTATTAAAAAATGTGCATGTGTGTGCATAATGTTTTGTACTATACTGTATACGTGGAAGAAAAATTCTCTCTTAAACATGTTTTACTAAAAATATTTAGTGACTACATAGTTTCTATTTGGCTTAATACAAGTTATGTAAATCAATTAACTGTTTACACTGAATTTCGATAGACTAACTTAAGTTTGCAACTACATGTCAATTAACTCCCATTAAAGTATCAGTAGACTGTTGGTTTTAAAGCTAGTTATAGTCAGTAGAATGTCTGCTGAGGAGCATCAAAATAAAGTGTTAGCAGAGAGTTTACTATGACTGGTAGTTTGTTTGACTGTAGTTACAAAGTTACTTGGTAAAATGTCTAAAGTAGACCATTGAAATAAAGTGTAACCAAATATGCGTTAAGAACAACTGTATAAACACCATTTCAGTTATTTCAAGATAGGGGAAATCTAATTTGAATCAAACTACAGTGCACCTGAAATTTACATTGAAATAATAATTGAAGTCAAATTTACACTTTTACACATTATAATTTGTTATTGTATATAGCCCACAGTTGCGGATGTCCTTCATTGTATTCTCCGATCAGGGCAAGATTTTGATGCAGCTTACAGAAGACCGGTGAGTAAACATTATCTTTATTTTTACCTGATTAACTCCAGCTGTTTGCTCAATTGCACTGCAGTCTGTAAGGCTTTTGACCATAGTATGAGTTTGTGCCAATGGCAGTTTTACACTTTTGTTCCCCAAAAACAAAATGAAGACCAAATCTGTGAGAATCGATTGTGTTACAGTTAATGACCCATAAAGTATGACACATCTGCTGTCAGCATTCCCCAGTCTTGACGTTTCATGGCCAAAACAACGCTTAAACACCACTTCTATGACTTCAGCTGTCGCTCTGCCTGCTCCTCCCGTGCTCGTCGTCACGCTTGCTCCTCCAGAGCTCCTTCCTAAATATATTTTTTGGGGGTGTGTGGCTATAACACCAGCTTGAGGGCGGGTGGGACAAAGGAGGCGGAGTCTCTGAGGAAAATTTTCCAGCGCAGCCCTGGCACCCTGATCCTCCAGCGCCCCCCTAGAGACCACCCTGACTCTGCACCCCCCCCCCCCGCCTTTCTCTTGTCTGCCAGAGGGGGCGTTCTGTCACAGTTTTGTCTTGTCGTTCACATCCAGGTCCCTTCTGTGTATCTCCCACGTCCTTCCCACTTCTGTCTTGTTAATGACTTACCTTAAGTCTCGTCAGCTGTTTCCCATTTCCTCATGTATAAATACCCTCTCATATTCCCTAGTCTTGGTCACTCGTTGAAGTTGTTATGCGTCGTGAAGTAATGTTCTGTGTTTCTTCTCCTTGACCGTCTTCCGAGTTTTGCACACAGCGTGCCTTTTTTTGTTTATATTTAAAGTTTTTCGTTGATAAAGAGAGTTTCAGTCATGAAACCTGCTGTCATCTTCGTCCGTTGTTTACACTCCACGAGAGAACATTACATCAGCAAGTAGCTCAAAATTTTAAAGAAGTTTTGTGAGCTGCCAATACCAAAACTCAATGTGTCTAAGTCTTTTCCATGTGTCCAGAGAAGAGTTGGTTTGTCAATGATTGTCAGTGCCAATGAAAATTATTCATAGTATCATTTGTGGTCTGTGTAGTACTTACCTGGTCTATTTGAATAGGAAAAATGATAAGTTGAAAAAAAAAAATAATTTCCGCTAATAACAAATGGAAAATAATATTTCGTTTTGATAACTTTTTTGTTTGTAGATTAAAAATCAGTTCATGGCATGAGTATTTCATTCAACACTGATATTACTTTAATCTGATGGGTCAAACCGGCCTTTTCTTCTGTGCATTCAGTCATAAAGAGTCTGCATGGCACTGCCAATGTTTTTAAACTTTAATAAAACATCACGCAAGCCATCATACTACGCATGCCATAGGCGGTGATGCTGTGAAATTGAATTGAATTTTCCAATTTAATGTACCACGTACAGACATTTTGAATTTGTCGTAAAATAATATATTTTCTGAATGCATTGGAGTATTGTATTTGTAATTACTGCTTGCAGCTATATTTATTATCACCGTTGAACGGTTTTTTCTTCTTAATATGTTTTTGGAAACTGTAGAACAAATTTAAAAGGTAAAAATGTACCTTTTATGAGCAGAAAGCTCAATGAACAGCACTTACTTGAAATAGAAACATTATAATTGTCTACTTTCACTTTAGATCAATTTAATGTGTCCTTTTGAATGGTTGTGTATCATTATGTCCATAAAAATATGAAGCAGCAAAATCTATGTAATGTTGATAATGATAAGAAATGTTTCTTAAGCAGCAAATCATCATTTCAGAAAGATTAGTGAAGGATCATGTGACACTGAAGACTGCAGTATTTATGCTGAAAATACAGTTTTAATCACAGGAATAAATGACACTTAACTATATATTCACATAGAAAACAGCTGTTTTACACTGATATAATATTACACTGTTTTACTGTATTTATCATCTAATAAATTCAGCTTTAATCACAGGAATAAATGACACTTTACTATATATTCACATAGAAAACAGCTGTTTTACACTGATATAATATTACACTGTTTTACTGTATTTATCATCTAATAAATTCAGCTTTAATCACAGGAATAAATGACACTTTACTATATATTCACATAGAAAACAGATATTTTACATTTATATAATATTACACTGTTTTACTGTATTTATCATCTAATAAATTCAGCTTTAATCACAGGAATAAATGACACTTTACTATATATTCACATAGAAAACCGATATTTTACATTTATATAATATTCCACTGTTTTACTGTATTTATCATCTAATAAATTCAGCTTTTATCACAGGAATAAATTACACTTTAAATATATTCAAATGGAAAAAAAGTTATTTTAAATTGTAATAATATTTCACAATATTAATGTTTCACAATATTTAAAATGTTTTGTCTGGTATTGTACGTACAGCCCATGGTCTCAAGAATACTTTAATTATTAAATCATTATATTATATTATATTATATTATATCATTAAATGATTGTTATTGTTATTATTATTTTAGCCATGATGTTTTTTTAATTCTCTCTCTCTCTCTCTCTCTCTCTCTCTCTCTCTCTCACATTGTGTGTAAATGTCAGGGACCAAATTCGTAAAGGTTTGGATGAACTCAAGAACGTCCAGCCAGGTGGAGACACTTTTATGCATGAAGGCATTCAGAGGGTGAGTGAGCCAATAGGAACCATTTTGGCTCAGCAGTACTTCCCACCCAGCTATGACAAATACCTCTAAATAATCTTCACAAAGGTTATGTTTGGCCTGTACTCTGACTGATGGACGTAAAAAAAATTAAGTGTTGAGTTTTTGAATTGTATTTCACAGCAGGGTACATTTATTCCATTATTTCAGTCACTGTGAATGTTGTTTGATCTGCGTGAGATCTATATTTCTGATGCAATATTTCTGATGTTTCTCTTTGTTTTTTGTTTCTACTAGGCAAGCGAACAGATTTACTATGGTAACTCTGAGGGTAGGTCAATTTAAAACACTATTTTGCATACAGGAAAAACAGTTTAGACCAGGTTAAACTATATAAATTTGTTCTACTTGGTTTTATATTACTGACAGAAGATGGTCTAACTGGCTATAGCTGCAGGTGGATCAGTTTAGCCAGTGTTGTCACACTAAAACCAGCATGAAAGTGCTCAAAACTAACCGGTTATTGGTAACCAATTTAGCTGGTTTTGGCTGTGTCAATTCAGCACATTTACTGTATTCCCCTCATATTGTTCTTTTAAACATCAAAATGACTTGTTTGCTAGTCCCAGCATGTTGCATGTGCAAAAAAACAAAAAAACACATTATCAATCAAAATCTGGCATTAAGTTCCAAACGTGATAAAAACCTTGTGTCTCTGTGAAGGATACCGCACAGCCAGTGTCATCATCGCACTCACAGACGGGGAACTGCATGAAGATCTCTTCTATTACGCTGAGAGAGAGGTAAGAATGAGGAGAGACAGAAGAAGGGAAAGAAAAAGAGTGGAGTGGTTGACAGTCCCTTTAATTGATTTGACAGCAATAGTATTATTACAGAAATAATACTATACATTTTTTTTACTTTAAGTGTGTAGTGAATATAATGTTTTTCGAACAGTTGTTTGCATTGTATGAAATGTAATTTTGAGCCACTTAAGTACATGTTATTTCATAAATACTTCTATTGTCTTTGAGAAAAGATGAAAGTTCTGACAAACATATTGTAACAGCGTTGTGGTGTGGAATGACAAAGACGAGGAGCACAGGTTAAACAGAAATCACTCTTTATTATAAACAAAAACAAAAGATAAATCTAAACAAAAAGGCACATTTGTGTACACAGAGTACACGGAGAACAAGGAGCACAAGGAGCACAAGGAGCATAGACACACACATAGAAACATTAACCACAACTGACAAAGACAAAAGGATACAAGAGGGCGTTTAATACAAGATAATGGAGAACAGGTGACGAGACTGACAAGAAGAGTGATTGACACAACACTCAAGTACACTAAAGCACACTACAAGTGCTTAATACAATTAAGCACACTTCTTTTTCACAAGGGGTAACTTCACTGCAAGAAACAATATGACACGACGCTTGCTTTGTTGAACACGAGGTGAAGATGGAGTCATCAATGTCCCATATGAATCCATTCGCTCACTCTGAATTAGATCCTACATTTCTATTTTCTTCATCTCTTTTTCTACAACCTATGAACCAAACATTTGGGTAAATGAATGAGTAAGAAATAGCAGAAAAATATAGGATCTTTTTTCATTAGCATAGATCATCAACATGCATTTTTTATGTACAAAATGTCAGCCACACGGACTGAAATAAGTATACTGTACATCAGTTTTCTTCATCCCCATGTTTTGACCCAACTTTCCTTTCAGCTTCAACCAACAAAGACATTATTCAGCATCTCCAATGATTAGAATTACTCATCCTCCTCTTCATTGATGTTTAGCTTTGCCAGCCAGTGCCAAAAGCCTTAGCTCTAAATAAGACATTTTATGGCTAATAGATTGCAGGTGTCTGAAGTGTTTCTGCTCTTGTGTTTCCCTCAGGCCAATCGGTCTCGCAGCCTGGGTGCCTCTGTGTACTGCGTAGGGGTGAAGGATTTCAATGAGACTCAGGTGTGTGTGTTGTGTTTGGTGGTAATGTTTAAAACTAGATCTGGGCACTCATGCCATTTAAGTGTTACAAGGCTACTGTAAATAATGCTTACAAATATATTTTGTGCAATTTACTTTTTCACTTTTCATAGTTGGCCAATATTGCTGACAGCAAAGATCATGTCTTCCCAGTAAATGACGGCTTTGAAGCTCTACAAGGTGTCATTGATTCGGTAAGTGTTTGTGTAAATGGTTTAATACAGTAAATTGCATGTATTGCTGTAAGAAAATCACACTGCGTTTTTTTAAAAATCATTATATAAAATAAATATAGACTATTATAGGATCATCTTGGTTTCTATCATTGCATTGTGGAATGCCTGTTGGGGGCATTCCTCACTTTAGACAACTGTAGCTTCAGTCAGAAGCAGATGTCGTCAGGGGGTATCCAACCTTCCTTGAGTGTTTCAACCCTTAACCACAACCCTCTGAAGTTGGTGGATCGATAGTGGTGGCCAAATCACTGCCAATATGCTCCTAGCTTCCAGATTTCTTCCTTTCTCTCACTCCATATCCAGCATGAAGCTCGCTCAGCCTCTTCTCCCATCCTACGAGCAGTGTGATTCTTGTTCTCGTCCATGCCTAAAACTGACCGCAGCTGCCGTGCTGATTTGGCAGGGAAGCCCATTTCCACAGGGAACAGCCAAGCCTGCCGTCCCTTGGTTTGCACTCCTGGATTAAAGGCTGATATTTCAAGGCCTTTCTCTCATGAGCCTCCTCACAGCCCTCCTCCTATGGCACAGTCAGCTCAATTAGGATGATTTTACGGTCTTTGGCTGACCAAAGATCAATGTCTGGATGAGAACTGTGTGAACCACCTCCGGGAACTGTAGCTTCCTTTTGACATCAACTCTCATTTCCCAAGAACTTGTGGCTTGCAGCATGTTGAATTTTGCTGATGCCCTGGTTGTGAAGGACCTGGCTCCCTCCCTCCTCTCTCTTTAGTATGTTAGCAAGGGACAGGAGCACATTGTCGTGGCACCACCTTTAGCAACCTTTGGTTAAAGATGTGTTGCACTCTGACAATATGTGTGCCAGAGTCTTCTTTTGACCACATAGCTTGCAGTACGGGTTGTAGCTTAACCCCTCTGTGTGCAGATGAGACGGTGAAGGAAGGGTGACATGCACGGACGGAGCACAGCAGGAAGGAGAAGCAGTAAGGATCCAGTCTTTACAACTCAGCCCGTGTGGTCTTATTTTGTCCATGTTCCCTGGGATTCTTGCTCTGTGACAAACAGTGCTCTGGACAAACACCTCTGTTCCTCTTGAGCTTGGATTTCTGATTTTACCATGCCTTACATGAACTTTGTGCTTGTGTTCACAAACTGTTGGAAATGTGTCTACCCCAGACCTTGAAGTGCTATGTAGGGGTTGCCAATGATGTCACGCAACTTCAGTGAGCTTTCTGTCTGCTCAACAGCTGCGTTGACTAATTTATGGGCTGATCTTGTTATGATGTCTGCTTGCTTTACCTGGACGTCTTTGGAATCTCTCAGACTGAGTGTGACTCTGCATTTTGCCACCTTGAACTCCTTGAGCTGCAGCTGTCCTGAATTGATATAGAGGCCCACCGAAGAGAATCTTTTGGGAATATTCAACCATCACGGAAGGCGCTCAAGGAGACTTTAAGGAGCCAAAAAAGCCTGGGAAGAAGTCTATGCTGGTACAGATAAGTTTTGAATTTTCCAGGGAGTCTGGACCTGTCGATCTTCAATTTGAAGTGTCTGCAACATTGGCACAATCTTTCAGTGACGCCACTTTCCCAAGCACTTTATTGGGCTGTCCTCAATGGATGGAATGACCTCGCCTTGTATTTGAAGGCCAAACTTACTTGAATTTGGATGCCAAACTTACACCAGAAGTTTGGCACCAAATTGCACCAGAATGCCCTCCACACACCAGCTTATTGATGGAGAGGAGACCAAATAACGAAGCCAATCAGTACCCGAGATGATTAGGAGGCCATGATGGACTGAGGCCAATAGGAAAATTTGGAAAGGATGCCGGAGTTAAACCCCTACTCTTTACGAAGGACATCATGGGATTTTGAATAACCACAGAGAGGACCTTGGTTTAACATTTCATCCAAAGGACGTATGCCTGACTGAATGATGCCTGACTCTAGACTCTGACTCAGTTTTTATTAATGCATGTTACTTTTTGCCAAATTCGATCAAAACTAATTGGACTCTTTTCATAAATATCTACCATAACCTACAGAAGTATGTGATTTAAAATGGTGAAAGTGAAAATAGCATATTTTCTTAGCGACAGATGTGAAATTGCACTAAATTCTATTTACACTATGTAAAAATAGCAGTATTTTATTTGCAATAAGTGTAAATAGTAGTTAGATGCTATTTATACTTACAAATAGTGCCGGATACTATTTGCACCTCAGTGATGTTTACATTAAACAGTGTGCAATAATAACATAGTGTAAATGATTATTAAAATTATTAAATGGAAACCCTCCCTACACCTACCCCTATCCGATAAACACTTTATTATTAAACACACATTACACACTTTGTTTCCCCTATTAGAATATTTTCTTGATTTTTATTGAACATAAATGTCTTTCCAATGTGATATGTGATGGGAAAAGGGAGTAGAGAGAGTTTGGAAAAAGGTAAATTTGAACTTGGGTCGATTTGCATCAAAACTATTTGGCCTCAGCCAACTATTTGCACTTAGTGTAGATAGACACTCTGTTTACAATATGTTTAATGGCCATCACTGGAAAAAGATTTACCAGCAGGAGCTAACAAGGCCATGTCAACAATCCAAAACCTTGATCTGTTGAGTAAAAATTACCCTAAGAAAGAGCCTCTTGATGGAAAAAGCAACAGAAGAGTGAAAGAAGAACACAGAACCGTAGAATAACAAACTATAATATTCATTGAGTCTCATTCGGATGATGATGAATTGTCTCCAGTATCAGAATTCTATCAAAGACCTGCCATGCCCTGCCAGGACTGCTTTGATCCCACAGTCCGCTGAAGTCTGCCCAAACATGATCAAAGCCTCTTCACCATGTCCTTTCTTTTTGCGATGAAAGCTAATGATTTATATTTTTTTAAGCTCTGAAGGTGGAAGAAAAGAGGAGCTATTTGGGTAAAGACTTGTCTCGCCCATGCAGAGTTTGACTGTTTCATGAGTCGAGACTGGGGTCAGTCCAGCTGGCCTCCATCTGCTCTCAATTAGCCGCATGCTGAAAGCTCTTGGGTGAAGCTCAGGAGAAGAGTGTGGTAAATCAGCAGGGACCTTGGGTTCTGAAAGCATACTTCCATAGATGACAGAGGAAGGCGGTAGTCATGTAGATCAAAACAATCTCACCACACATAGGTGCTGGTATGGCTAATGAAGGCAATTTCCAGGACGAGAGGAAAGAGACAGAAAGCAGATGTGCATTTCAAAATAGTCCTGTCGAAGCACTCGGAGAAGAGGTGTTATTTAATTGGTGCTTATTTAATTGGTGGATCCTTCTAGATAAAATAAACTTATTCTTTAAAAACATTTCAGTATAAATACTGAAACTATTTGTTTTATGAACAAGGACATGGAATTGAGTGGCCACTTAGATTTACTAAGTTTTAATAGTTTTACTAGTTCAGCTAACTATCTAGATGTTAACCTGCTACATTTATTTGTACCCATCAGATATTGAAGAAATCATGCATAGAGATTCTTGCTGCAGAACCTTCCAGTATCTGTGCTGGAGGTGAGTATAATTCTGTTTTGCAGAACTGTTTGAGGCTTATCTTCAAGGTTTGTTCAACAGTAGCAACCAATCTTCCAAACTAATAGATTCTTATTTAGTTTTATCAAAAAGCCAAAAAGTGAGGTTTGTTTGTGTTTGAAAACATTTAAACATCTAAAAAAATTACACACTTTACAGAATTACACATCTTTAACAAAGTTGATTTATACAATATATTACTTGATAAAAAAAATCACAATCATTATTGTGATCATCCTCAACTTTTACTAACTAAAAGTAACTTTACAACTACATGTCAACTAACTCTCATTAGAATATTAGAAGACTGAATGCTTAATATCTGATAACTCTTTCTTGCGATGCTTCCCAACAGACATTCACTGATTATGGGCCAGATTTACTAAACAGAGCAAATTAGTGTGAGAACGCAATTCCAAAAAAGCGCTCTAATGACCAACATAATCTACCAAGAGCAGCTCAATTTAGTGTCTGATTAAAAAATGAAAATCATAATTAGAGTGGAAAAAATAACAGTAATAAATTTAATAGCACAACACTTAGTAAATCACCATGTATGATTAATTTAAATACTCTACCATTAATTTTGCATCTGAAAATGAATCTATTCCCAATCCATATGTTTAAAGGTCAAATTTTTCATGGCGTGTCTTCAGTAAATTAGAAGTAGTTGTTAACACCAAAAGAGGATTTGCGTTGACGCAAGCTGTTAGTAATTCTGCCTCTATAAATACTATAAGTACTTTGGAGCGTTTACTTAACAACATTTTCAACTAAAAATGGAAAGATTTTTACGCGGTTTGGGCGTTCATTTACACAACAGTTCAAATTTGTGAAAATGGTGAGGTCATGCGCATGCATAACTATATATTAAGTATATAGACACGTTGTGTTTCTTTACAAAGTAAATGGATCCAGCAAAATGACAAAAACACATTTTGACAATGATGTTGTCTGTATGCGAAAAGTGCAAAGGAAAAATGTCCACTCTTTCACATAAACGTACCCTCATATTTGTACTAAATATGCTCATTGTTATGTGTCTGTCGTTTCTCTGTTTACTTCCTGGTTCGTCCCATGCTCTTCCAGTGTTTCTTCACCTCGTTAGTCTCGTCAGCTGTGTCTTATCCTCTAATCATCCTCTGTGTATATCAACCCTGTGTTTTCCCCTCAGTCTTGGTCTGTTCACGTCTATGTTAGAGTCGTGTGCTAGCCTTATACCCTACCTTTCGAAATAAAGCCTGTAAACTGTATACTCTTCTTCTTCTTTTTCTTCATCATCGTCATGCCTTCTTCCCTGCACAAACCGTGACACTAATAAGGAGGCTGAAAAGACCCTTAAATTCAGTTAAAAACCAAAGGTAAAAGGTATATTTAATTAAAAACAAGAAATTTCCCCATGAAGATTTTGCAATGGGTTCAAATTCACCATGTTTCCCAAGTTGTGTGTCATACAAATGCTATTAATAATATACAACACACTTTTTAAAAATAAAAAAGTAAATATAAATAAAATAAAAATTGTTGATGGCTCCAACAAGTGCCTTTCAAAATCTACTACATAATTTTTATGTGTTAACTTCCTGTTTTATAGAGGTATTCCAAGTTGTTGTGAGAGGAAATGGATTTCTTCATGCTAGAAATGTGGACAAGGTTCTTTGCAGCTTCAGAATAAATGACACCCTTACAAGAAGTAAGTGCAATGAAATTCTGGAAATTACCGGTATATATTCATATTTAAGTTATGTCAGTTCTGCATTTTGTTATTTTTCCAATGGAACAACATTGTAACTTTGAACTGCTGTTTGCATTGAAAAAGAAAGTCATACAGGTATGGAATGACAAAAGTCATCGTTTTTGGATGAACTATCCCTTTAAGCCCACAATGCTGAATTGGTCTTGTATTACAAAGATCATGTATGCTGAACACATCACTGGCTTGATAAAGACTGTTAAAAAGGGGGTTAAATGTTGTGTGGGATGACAGCAGTCTTATGTAAGATATTTCCGTGACTTCCTTGCATAATTACCATATGGTTGGAATGATTTGAGTCAGAATCTATAAACCTTTTGATTAGCTATCATTTTTCCACCAAACGTCCCAGCAGACTAGTTTTCATAGTAATCCTGGAACGACCGAGGATGCCAAGAAAAATGCCAGGCCCATTTGTTTGTTGATTAATAGCAGTTTTTAAAGGCTAGGAGTTTTACAGGATGGATTCCTGCCAAATGAAGGAGATATAAATGAAGACACACTGCCACACAAGAGGCTAACAGAGTTTGCAAAACCCGCCAGGCAAATGTCAGCTTTACCCCTTGCAGTTTTTACTGTAGGTCTCGTCTTTAACAGGATATCCATCCTTTCTTGCACGCTATAGTGCTGCAGAGCCTGGCAGATGAGTCACAAGCACGATGAAATTAACTCTTTTTGAACTCTCGCCGATCATTACATCCAGCCTCAGCCGAAGTCGAAAGCACCTTCTGTCTTGTGGACTGAGCACGCTCTCCTCCCCCATCATGATTGGATATTCCCGTAACTGCTGATTGGCTACAAGTGTGTTTTGGTGCTCTGTCCGATCCACTTTTCAACAGCATTTTTCACAAATTTATTTCTGCACCTTTATCTCTTTCCCCCTAAAAGTTTCCAGCTTGCACCAGCATTCATGATCAATTTCACTAAAGTTTCATCACCCCCAGAATACTTTATTCATAATATCTGAACACACAATAAATTAAAAGAATTACAGAGCCTCTGCTTTTAAACAAAAAAAAAATCTATAATAGCTTCATCCAGTCTTTTTTAATCAACACTTGAATGTCATTTTAAAATATGTTGAGCAAATATAAGAGAAAATCACATTTTTGTGAAAAAAACTATGCCAGTTGTTCTCAAATAGTGGGGCGCGCCCCCCCTGGGGAACATGCTTTTTTTTGCCAGGGAGCATGTTTTCTTGCAATGAATAAGAGCAGCAGATATGAAGTTCAGATAACAATCCCTTCACCCTTTGACGTGTACGATCACACTGGTGTTCATATGTGGTCACGTGATCAACCGCTCAATTCACGTGTTTTCATGCGATATCTGGCACTGATCCAGAAAAAGACGCGCTCATACCTTGTCATTTATAACAACAATTCAGTGTTTTCAACCACATAAGATTTCGTTTAGGTGAAAGATACTATTCTGAAATCCATTACCGCTTGAACAGTAGAACCCGGATTTACGAAATTAATCCGTTCCAAGGTCGGCTTCGTAAGTCGATCTTTTCGTATGTTGGTCAGGCTTTTTCATGTAAATCGCCTAATCCGTTCCAAGCCTTCCAAAAACACCACATTTAGCATGGGATAAAGCGCATCCCTTCCTCATGCCTCTCAATTATCTTCCTTTTTGACTCACTGTAATGCACACTCTTCTTCCTTTTAACTTTAGCAACAATCTTCACATCCATGGTTAGTGATTAGAAAAAAAGTTTATGTTAACTGGGCACAAAATAACGGCGATGCAGCACGATGAAAACAAAACTTGTATGCAAAAGCACGGAAGAACTTTAGCGTTAGCGTAGCACAGACGATATGGGAGAAGGAACACTGCTATGCAAATGCTGGTGGGAGCGATGCTGACCAATAGGAGAGCAGGATTGTAAAAAGTGTTCCCCTTCTTACATGGACTATTCCAGCCATCCCTGTCATTCAGTGCGAAATGGACTATTCCAAAACTTTCCATCTGAGAGAGCTGACGGATGATTAAGGTAAAAGAGATCAGCTGAAGATTGTATATATAGTTTATTGAGTGAAATACAGGGAATTAGTGCCAATCGTTGAAGTTTTATCGATCATGCGTAACCACAAATCTATGCACCTTTAATAAATACCAGTTCCCTTTCAGGGAACTCGAGCTGCGTCCAAAGCGCTAGGGGAAATAGCCTTGCGTCAGTCACGTGACGATCTGTGCAACCAATGAGAGACGAACGCGTGTGAATGCGTCACCGCCGGCACCTGCCGGTGACGTCATGAGGAAGAGCATAAAGCGCGTCCGAAACCCGGAAGCGACAGCTCTGAATGTCTTCAGCGTGCTGTGTCTGTGTGAGAGTGATTTAGAAACGAAATCTAGTTTAAAAATCAGGGAATTGTGTGTGAAAGTATGGCTGATGAGCAGACATTTAAATCTTGTGTTTTTACACATGAAATGTATAAAACACATGGTATGTGCATTGAAATACACATGAAATACACAAGATGAAATGTGCGTTGTCTGCCTGGGGGCGGAGCACGCTCGGTCTTGCTGGCTGTAAGGACTGTGAGAAGTTCTCTTTGCATACGCTCCGCTCCCACCTGGCGGTCTGTAATGAGGCCGCTCAGGCTAGTGTTCCCCGTGGCTTGCAGCAACCGAGGTTTTGCGGCGCTCGCAGTCATGGGGATCACATATGGATCTCGCTGTGGCGGCTGGGATGGGTCCTCCCTTATCTCAGCCCTCACGAGATGAGGCAGGTCCCAGTCACGAGCGCTCTCCGAGAGACGATCGTGCTGGGGCTCCGGCACTAACTTTATCTAGTTCAGATGACATGGATTTAGCTAGTGCCGTCTCGGTTGGGGAGGATTCGCCACCCTCCTCACCGGCATTTGAGGAGCTAGTTGAGGTTGTGGCGCGAGCGGTCTCGCGTCTGGATATTGATTACCGGCGGAGACCAGGAGTGCTCGTTTTAGAAAGATTATTTTGGAAAGATCATGGAGAAGGCCAGCCTCCGAAAGAGTTCATACACCGCTAAGTGCTATGTATACGAATCTTGTCGGGGCTCAACACTATGTACTAAAGCTCCGGCGCTCCCCACCAAGCCAATGCGCGTCACATCGTCTTTGGTGGGGAAAGCATACTCTGCTTCGAGCCAGGTTGCGGCGTGCCTTCATACTACGGCACTGCTGCAGGCCTATCAGGCAGAGTTGCTTGGGGACCTCAACGAGGGCGGTGGTATCGGTCCGGAGGCAGTGGCAGAGCTGCGCCGGACCGTGGATTTGTCTCTTCGGGCCGCTAGGGAGACGGCCTACTCTGTCGGCCGCTCCATGGCAGCTCTGGTGGCCACGGAGAGACATTTATGGCTCAATTTATCGGCCATGAAGGATAAAGATAAATTTGTGCTGCTGGATGCCCCTCTGTCCCCTTCGGGCTTGTTTGGCGATGCCGTAAAAAGCGTCGTCGACAACTTCAGGAGGCTTCACGACAGCAGGCGGCGTTCAGTAAAAGCTCTTCCCCGCCGCCCTCCACGTGAGACCGCCGATCATTCGCGGTCTCAAAGCTCCGCACACAGGGCCGCTCAAAAGGAAAGTGTCGCTACCCAACTTCCTCTGGTAAACCCCGGAAAGTCGGGCCGACAAGTCCAGTTCAGTCTTCGGGAGGGTGATTTGAGGGTTTTCCTTAACACTAAGAAGGCTAAAACGAAGCGGTCCTGACGCTAAGCCGCAACAAGGTGGTGTCTCCCATGTGCAGCTCCAGTCAGCCCGCCACGGGAAAACCACCCCCTCTAAAGAGGGTCCTAGAGCATTCCACCCGAGTTCCGGAAGCCCCGGCTCAGTGGTGAATATGTTCAGAGTACCAGTTTCCAGCCCCGGGAGGCTGGTTCCCTTAGTAGAATTCCAGGCTGCGTGGTCACGGCTACCCGGTATCTCTCAGTGGGTCCTGCGCACGGTAAAAAAAACCCAGCAGGCTCTGGTCATGGAGCAAGAAGTAGACACTTTGCTGGCGAAAAGGACCATCGAGTACGTACCCCTCGTGAACAGCAAGTCCGGGTTTTACAGCCGGTACTTCGTAGTTCCATGGGAGGATGGAGGGTTGCGGCCCATTCTGGATTTGCGTCTCTTAAATCGCACAGTCTAAAATTCTATATGAATGAGATATGACGCTCAAGCAGATCATAGTACAGATCAGGTCCTCTAACTGGTCCGGAACGGTCGACATCAGAGACGTATAATCCCTCGTCTCCATCCTTCCACAGTGGGAAGTTCCTGTGGTTCGCCTTCAGGGGGGAATGCGTACCAGTATCGGTGCTTCCTTTGCGGTCTGGCGCTCTCGCCCCACACGTCACCTAGGAGTGGACGCTGCTCTAAGCTCCGCTGCACTTGCAAGGAACTATCGTGTCTTAAACTATGTCGACGACTTTGGCTTATCCTGGCCGAGTCGCCGCAGTTAGCAGCACAACATCGAGATGCTGTGCCCGCACATAAAGGAGCTGGGGTTAAGGCTGAACACCAAGAAGAGTGTACTTTCTCCAACGTAGAGATCCACTTTCTTGGGAGTCATTTGGGACTCAGTTGCCATGTCTGCTCGGCTCTCTCCCGAGCGCATACAGGCTGTTCGTTTAGCCGTTAAGAGCATCAAGCTGGGCCAGCCACTCATGGTGGTGGCTAAAAACCAGGGGTTCTCCCTGAGGGGTACCCGCTTTGCTATCAAGGTCACGGGGCGATGCCCACGCACCCTGAGCATGCGGAAGAACTCTTGGTTCTCGTCTCACGACGCTTAGGGCTGAACACCAAGAAGAGTGTACTTTCTCCCAGGCAGAGAACCACTTTCTTGGGAGTCATTGGGACTCAGTGGCCATGTCTGCTCGGCTCTTCCCGAGCACATCCAGGTCTTTTGTTTAGCCGTTAAGGACGAGGACACTCTTAGGGCTGAACACCAAGAAGAGTGTACTTTCTCCCACGCAGAGAAACACTTTCTTGGGTGTCAATTGGGACTCAGTGGCCATGTCTGCTCGGCTCTTCCCCGGGCGCATTCAGGCTTTTCGTTCAGCCGTCAAGAGTATCAAGGGGCAGCCACTCACGTGAAGGGTGTTAGGGCTCATGCAGCGGCTCCAGCGTTATCTCACTGGGCCGGCTGGGCACGAGACCCCTGCAGTGGTGGCTGAAAACCAGGGGTTCTCCCCGAGGGCTAGAACTCTTGGTCCCCTTCTTATCTGGAGCAGATTTGGGAAGGATACGGAAGGCACAGGTCGAATTGATTACGCCTTTCCCAAGATCGCTCTGCTCCCGGGAGTTCTGGCTGGCCTCTGAGGGGGTCCAGCTCATAGAATCCGGTCTCTCAGCCGAGTTTGTGGAGACCATCCTTCAGTCCAGAGCTCCCTCCACGAGAAAACTCTATGCCTTAAAGTGGAAACTTTTCACGTCTGGTGTAGTGAAGGGCAGGTGAACCCAGTAACCTGTCGAGTCGGCAAAGTGCTGGAGTTCCTGCAAGAAAGATTTGCGGCAGGGTTGTCCCCCTCCACCTTGAAGGTTTATGTGGCTGCCATATCAGCTTGCCATGTACCTCTGGGTGGGGTGTCCTTGGGCAGGGACCCCCTAGTCACTAGTTTCCTCCGTGGCACATTAAGGCTGAGACCTGCGGCACAGACTAGGGTTCCTGCCTGGGACTTGTCTGTGGTACTCCAAGGCCTGTCCCAGGCACCCTTTGAACCTTAGAGGAGCTTTCAGCTTCTCTCTCTTAACACCCTTCTTTTGCTGGCTATTGCCTCGCTTAAGAGGGTCGGGGATCTTCAGACCCTCTCAGTGGCTCCCTCATGCCTCGAGTTCGGCAGGAATGGAATACCCGAGGTCAGGCTATGTCCCCAAGGTTCCCACTAATGTGGCTCGGTCTGTCACGCTGCAGGCCTTCTGCCCTCCCCGCATTTGGCGATCATGAGTAGGAGCAAGAACAAGGTCTGTCCAGTGCGAGCACTGGACGCTTGCGTCCCAAGACTGCCACTTGGCGTAGGTTGGACCAACTGTTCGTTTGCTTTAGGACCCCTAAGGGGGCTCCAGCTTCTAAGCAAACCCTAAGCAGGTGGATAGTCGAGGCTATCTGTCTAGCTTACGAGTCGGCTGGACATGCTTCTCCGTTGAGGGTCCGGGCCCACTCCACTTGGAGTGTGGCGGCATCCAAGGCTCTCCTCTCTGGAGTTTCCTTGTCTGATGTTTGTGCTGTGGCTGGCTGGTCCTCGCCGCACACATTCTTGAGGTTTTACCAATTGGACCTCGATGCCGCCCCAGGAACCAGGGTGCTCTCTCAGTGAGCTGGGACACACCCAGATGCCGGCGTCGCTGAGGTGGCGTTGGTATAGCGTTCTCCTAGTGCTTTGGACGCAGCTCAAGTTCCCTGAAAGGGAACGTCTCAGGTTACGAATGTAACCCTGGTTCCCTGAGGGGAACGAGACGCTGCGTCTTTGCCTCAGCTCCTTGCGCCTCCGTGCCCGCTTCAGACATTCTTTGCTGGCGCTTCCGGGTTTCGGACGCGCTTTATGCTCTTCCTCATGACATCACCGGCACGTGCCGGCGATGACGCATTCACACGCGTTCGTCTCTCATTGGTTGCACAGATCTTCACGTGACTGACGCAAGGCTATTTCCCCTAGCGCTTTGGAAGCAGCGTCTCGTTCCCCTCAGGGAACCAGGGTTACATTCGTAACCCGAGATGTTTTGGATTATTCCCTGAGTGAGACATCATTGTTCTGACCGGACAAACTGTAGCCTTCATTCAACCCGAACCAAAATCAGCACGAATTTCAAAACAAAACTCGGAAATGGTTTTTCGCATCTCGATCATTTTGTCCTTACTCGGGCGAAAAAACCCCCGAAATCTTTTATCGTATGTTGAATTTTTCGTACGTAGAGCGTTTCGTAAGTCGGGGTTCTATTGTATATATATTCTTTTATTTTTCCTATTTTTACTTATATTTGTTTCTTTTTCTTATTTTTCATATGTTCTTTTCCTTTTCTTTTTTTTCTTTTTCTTTTTTTTATGAGTTGTAAAGAGTGATTTATAATCAAGTTAGGGATTTCTATTAGTTAAATCCTTTCTTTTCGGTAGTTTTCCATCGAGTAAGGATGAAAATTGTCAGCACTTCTCAACAGATAGAACACGTTATCAGAATGTGTGAGAAGTCTCTCTGTTGAGAGTTGGAGCTTGAGCCGAGTTCAGCTTGGAGAAGAGGTGTATCTATGTGTGTGTGTGTTAATATGGTCTGTATTGGTGAAGTGATTAACTGGCACCATAAAACTTGTTGTTCTCGACAAACCACGTCACGAACCCGTCAACCATGTGATCAACGAAGATATGCTTCAGACTGTCTGCTCTTGTGTGGAAAATGACTAGTTTTGTTTATCTTTCTTTCTTTCTTTCTTTCTTTCTTTCTTTCTTAGCCAATCAGAATCATTTAAACGTCATCGTTGACGTAGTTAGCATCCTCTGTTAGGATATAATTGCTGTAAAAATGTTATTGTATGTGGGGCGGCCTTCGAACTCCTTGTGAGACCTGAAGCTTCTGCTGATGAAACTGCAAACTAAACTTCACTAAAATTTCTTCTATTGATGCACTTCTCACTCCTGCTCTTCATTCAACATATCTGCTCCTCGGCTCTTAACTGTAAATCCCCTACATAGGTTTCAAACATTTAAATACTCATAAGTACTGGCAAAACAATACATGAAAAATATTTAGAAAAATACACACGGATGTCTATAAAAGAGGAAATAGCAATCCATTAAATTATAAACTGACAAGGTGTTTTATTCATATCAGATACACATTGTATTAGTAACTATAAACTTCACTTTATTCTTCTCTCACTTCACCGGACACTTACTATCATGTATTTTAGAAGAAGTGACTGACCTGTTGTAAATCAGACAGATCAGATTCTCTGAACTGCGGCGCAAACTAACACAGTGGCGCCCGTCGCACTTCACAGATCAACGAACATGATCATTATAAAAATTAAGCGACAAAACGCATTCACTTCCGCATATCAGGTAGTTGATGACAGAGCCAACATGTTGGTGACTGTTTTGAATAAAAAAGAAAAAAATCTATTGAGATGCATCTATCATGCAGGGCTTTTTGTGACTGTGGTATGTCACGTGACAAGCATGACGCGTCGCCATGGAAACAATAAGGCGAAAGTTCCAAAATGGGGGGAAGGGGGGGCGCGTGAAATGTTTACCTCTATCTAGGGGTGGCGCGACAGAAAATAATTGGGAAGCAATGGACTATGCCCAGATATGATTCCGAAGTTACAAATTGCCATGAGATTGTGTTGATGGCTACATATTCTTCACTTTCAGAATAGACCTGTGACACATTTTTTCATCCCCACTTGATGACCTTTACTAAAACTTTTGCCTTCACAAACACAAAGAGCTGTTTTCTATCTTAGTGACAGAAAGATTCACATATGTCCCATCTATGATGGCACAAATTAATTGATAAGGCAGTTGTGGAAAAGATGAGCATTGTATATTTAACAACATCTATTGTTATTACCAGGCAACTTTCCTTTGGAAGTGAAACCATTGAAGTACAAGAGACTGTATGTTGACATTTCATATGCTGTAATGCTGTAATGGTACTAAGCCTTCAGGGAGGGTCTCATTTGTTCCAAATAATTGTAATTTCATTCAAACTGATGCTATTGGTGAGATCAGAGCCCAGTCATCTGCCTTCAATCCTATTTTACAGTATTAGTAATAGGTACCAGCCTTGGTGCTTCACATCTTGCGTGTCTTTGCTTTGATTAAAGCTGGACATTTCAAACGTTGCACCATGCTAATATGTGTCTGCTAAAGAGCAGAACATCCGGTTAATGAGTGTAACTGTGTCATGGAAGTAATTCAAAAAAACAAAAAAAGCTAGGAAATATCTTTTTCTGTTCACCCCAGCAAATCAGTACCACTTTGCCATCCTAATGGCAGATTTCCAGACTTACTTACGCAACAGATTTACTCTGACTTTGCAGAGACCTGGGGCCTCATGTACTAAGACTTGCGTTGAATTCATACTGAAACATCACTTACGGACAAAGCTGTGAATGTGCGAACGCACAAAAAAATCCAGATGTATCATTCTCTGCGTTCGAAGGATCCCACGCATATTCTCTTCGTACATCCCGATTCACGTGAAATTGAGCGCACATGCACGAGCACAACACTCCACCCAGTCTCCTCCCTTCATTAAACTGATTTAAATATGGTAATGAGTCCACTTGGGAAAAGGAAGCGGCACGAAAACGAAAGTGAAAGTACAGAAAGTGAATTGGAGGTGCTACTATCGGAGGTAGAAATTAGAAAAAAAAAATATTTGGAACTTTGTCCTCCGGAATTAATAACAAAAGGAAAAAAATATGAAAATATGGGGGAGTTTAGCTGATGCCGTCAATGCGGTTGGATCTGAAAGTCGCACTGTAAATGATCCTAAAAATAAAATAGTCTTATAATTGTCTTTAGTGGATAACCGCGGTCTTCTGAAGGGTTGTTGTATAATTAAATACAATTATTATATATAATTGTTATAGAATTAATTTAATTAAATGTAAATAAATAAAAATAAAAAGTACTATTAGATAGAACCATAACTTTAAATGCATCACTCATCAAGAAGCCATCGCGCACTCTGCCAGCTACCAGCTGTCACCCAACCAAGCTTTTTGGAAGGATGTATGAATCATGGGTTGACCCAGGCCACCTTGCCACAATATTTTTTAGGCGTATTTGCGCATCACATATAATCTGCACATTTATTGAATGGAAATGTTTCCGATTCTCGTATGCAAATTCATCTTCAGATGGTGCCTTATATGTGTGTGCAGTCGATCGCTCCGATTACATTAGGGAAACCGACTATCGCTGTAAATTGCATTTTAATGTTTGGCTGGTCAACTGCATCATATGGGGACAGCTGGTTTTGCGCAGCTCAAAGACGACTCGCTGATTCCTGAGCGGTCGGTCAGTTCCCTTTGGAAAGAATCAGTTGCCAGGAAACCAAGCGTTGTCAGTACCTGTAACGGAACGGGAATTGCGTGTTTCCCCGCTGTCTCTCTCTCTAGATTCGGACCCAACTAGATTCGGAGGATAGCCCTTGGAAATCTGAAATGGCTAATAAGGCAGTCATCATGGGCCAGGAAATCATTGTGGTCCCTAAAAACTCGTTCTCTTCGGATTCTGCCATTAGCAATGTCCTCTAATATTGCCAAAGCTGCCATTGCCATAGACTAATTGTTCATTTTACCCTTCAATTTGCACGTGTTTTTATATGTTCTTACTTAATTGCATAATTTATAGAATATTCCCATAAGGCTTGTGTGACAATATATATATATATATATATATATATATATTGTCACACATATATATATATATATATTGTGTGACAATATATATATTGTCACACAAGCCTTATGGGAATATTCTATAAATTATGCAATACTACTACTACAGGCAATGAAGTGAAGCTGCAAACATTACACAACGAATTTTTCTATAAGTCTGTGTGAAGCATTGCTATTTATTTGCAATGTATAAAATCATTTTATATATATATATAAATGATTTGCAATGTATAAAATCATTATATATATATATATATATATATATATATATATATATATATACATATATAAATGATTTTATACATTGCAAATAAATAGCAAGTATAGGAGTCGCCAATGGACAAAACAATGAGATATGTACTTACGCCAGACATGAACTTGCCGTGGAGAAACGCACATTGTCACGTTAGTTTCACTTTTAGTACATCCGACCGTGAGCGTGAAAGCTGGCGAACGCAATGTTTTTGTGCGTAAGTAGTGTTGATACATGAGGCCCCAGCTGTTTATTTACTCTTGACCACTGTTAACACTAGAGAGTATATCCTGTTGATGAATGATAATGTCCATCACGCACAACCAGTTCCCCTTGCTGTGAGCACAAGATTAAAGCAGGTTTAGCTTCTGACTTTCAGTCAGAAGATGTAGCTCTTGAAGTATCCCAGTTTGCATAATATTTCTCCTACTTAGAATAGAAGAGTTAATTCATGCATATAAACTTGAATATATTGGTGGTGGATAGTACAGTGGAGTTCAGTTATCTTGACCTTGGTTAACTCGCCAACCCTGTTATGTCGAAGTTTTTGAAGTGGAACCACCAAACTCCCTATTTGTCTTAACATTTTCTTATCGGTTATGTCGATTATTTTATGTCGCCGAAAGGCTCCTAACACCGCTGTGTTTCTAAAGTTACTCAAACACAACAAGATAATCAGGACAATGTTGGACCTAGTTCTCCACTTCTAACAATACTGGGTAAAGTCCTGATAATCTTAATGCTTCTACGGATTATTTTATGTGTGATGCATGTTAAGGACACACCATGGCCGTTTTTGAGCCGTTGGTCAGCTTAGTTTTTTCAGAGTATTCAGCACTGTTGGCTCTAGTTGGATGCTGTCTGGGTTTTTTGAGCCAATTCAGCATGTTGAATCGGTATCGAGGTCATCGGTGAGAGAGAGAACTCTAACTGACTTGTTTGCTGAGCTGAACAGTCAATCAGTGCATGAGAATAAACGAGAAAGTGATGAGAGTGAGCAAAGAAATCAAGAAATTGATCAGCGTGGTTGATATTCAAAATGGTAAGCAAGCACTGATTTGTTTATGGTTTGTATATGTGCAGTCCTGGTTTCAGTTTCACGTTTTGAATGATGAAAATAGTCTAAATGAAACTTGCTGATATAGAGAGATTCAGAGCACATTTTGGAGTCTTCAAGCAGACTTTTTGGATGAGACACAGCCGATAATAAACGAAACACAGTCAGCTTTCATGGCCACTAGTTCTTTGACGTTGCTTGGTGTGTCCCGGGCTTTAAGAGTGATTGGAAGAACGATGCAAGTGATTTTGTGAGATTTCCCACATTCACAAGAAGGACTGCGAATGTTGGACTTGTTTTTGAATAGATCTATTATAAGAGTAACCGGCCATTTCACTAAACAAGCACTCGTCATTTCCAGGCAATGCTGCGCATACATAATTTTTTATGCACCAAACTATGATGATCTTCTGAAGATTTTATAATGCTGACTTTGCAAACAATGGCAAATCCAGAAACTGCTTCTTCTGGATTTCTGGGTTACTGACAGTGTATGGACTGGGGCTGGTTTACGGGTGTCTGGACGAGCTGTCCATGAATTTCATTCCTTTCTTTAACCTTAAGAATATTCTCAAGCAATTTGATGATTATATAGTAAGCACATGAGCTGTTGAATTCATCCCTTAGTCTTGAGGACAGTGCAGGCCATTGCCCTCTCTAAAGGCTCAGATGCAATTTTGTATAAACACTTATTCTTATTGATTCATCACGCAAGTTGAAACCATGAGCACATGTCTTTACTTAGTAGGAAAACATGTGCTATGGGTAAATAGCCCATTAAAGCACAATAAAACAGGACCTTCTGCCCGAATTCGGATTCTTTGGGATTTGAGCCAACCACTTTCACCAACAAACAGATTTCTACTGGATAAAGGAAAAAGCCAAAGTGTCATATTTGAAAATTTCTCTCTGCTTTCTTGCTTTGGCTGTGTCAGATGTTAAAGCACTAATAAACCCCCTTTACATTTGATTTCTGATGTCAAGACACACAATCACAAAGTTGCAATCACAAAAATTTACCTTTACATCTGCAATCATTTGTTGTTTTTGGCCTCCACCGGCTTCTCAGTTGGAGGCCTTTGATAGTCAGAGGCTCCAGAGCTCTGACCCCATTTTTCCTGTTCTGCTCTGTAATCCGTGGCCCACTTATCTTCCATTTGGATACTTTAGGGTGACTAGCGATTAAATGTCTTGCTTAAGAGCCCAATGATGAATAGCCATGGGAAGCTTCTAGTGGGAAGCCAGTACTAAAAGCAGTGCATGTTAACATTGAAACGTTAACATTCAAATCCAAAGTGATAAAATATAGTGGGTTTCCAACAAGCAAAAATTTATATGCAGTCTTCCCTCAAGTAACCTCTTATGCAACAAGCAATCAAAAACAAAATAAATAAATAAACATGATGACTTTCAATGCAGTATTTTCCAGATTTGCAGTTTGAAATGTTACTCTGCATTATTCTTTTTTATTAGTGGTGAAGCCATTGATAGTGGAGGACACATATCTGCTATGTCCAGCTCCTGTTCTTCGAGACGAGGGAACGTAAGTGTCCCAGAAAAAGAAAAAAAAATCTTTCCAGTAACAGAATTTTAACTGTGGCTATACGCATGAAGTAAGGTAATATAATGTTTTCAAATGACTTAAGTCATCTTTTTGTGTATTGCAGGGCAGCCTCTCTTTACGTTAGCATGAACGAAGGCCTGAGTTTTATCTCCAGTTCGGTTACTATCACCACTGTAAGCTGTGTAAGTATTATTCCCTTTCAAAGGAACTTGCACTGGGCGCTTGGTCGTTTTAGGAACTGTGTGATTTTAGCCTCTGTGTGATTGCATCTGAAGCACAAGGTCGTGACATCACAACCAGGAAAGCATAAAAGCACCTCTGGAATGACCGCCATTATCTCTTGTGATTCACCAAGCACTCTGTGTTCCAAACTGTCCTGTTTATTGTTGTCTGTCTCAAAAATACCCAGTTCAATCTTTTATAAGAATGGTGAGTAAACAAACATTTAAATTGTGTGCTTCTCCTTGCCATTGCTGCATTATGAGTGAGGATGTGCATGATTTGTATTTGGGAGGGCTGACTATGAGGACTGAGAGAGGCTGTCACTTCATATGCTCCGCTCCCGCTTGTCATTCTTCGATGAGAGTGTTCTGGATTGTGTTCGTTGTGCCCAGTTGCTGCCGAGGCTGATCGTGGGCTTCACACATAGATTTCTCGGAGGGGTCTGCACTGCCCTTCTACTTTTACCCAGGGTTTCTACAGTGCTTCTAAAGTGCTTTCTCCCCAGGATTGGAAGCCTGGGATGCACCTTCTTCTGTCCTGGGGGAGAGCACTGTGCTTCACCAATCCAACTCAGATGGTAGATGTGCTTAGCATCAATGTTAGCTTGAAGACTCGCCATTCTCATCTCCTGCGTACAAGGAGCATGCATGGTTATCTCATGAGCAGATTGGCTGTTTTCATTCATAAAATTCCCCGCTGTGAATAGGATTACATTATTGGGAGCTTTAGCTCTGCCCCTTTGACTTTTGTTCTTGCGATAAGAAAGCCTTTTGCAGTAAAGTATTAGTGGATTGGATCTCAAATTGCAGAGGCTACACAAATTACGAGATCATGAAGAGAATATTTATTTTACTTTTAGAAGTTTCATTCATGTATTAGGCAGAACATGTTAACTTGTCTGGTTGATATTAATTTATGAATTAAATAATATAATTTAGTGCTGCGGCTGTCTATCTCAAAGGAGATGGTTGTGATGAGCATCGAGTTGGGGAAAATTTAAAACCTGGCATCTTAAGCCCCTGTGTATGAGGATCTTGTGGAGGTATTAACTCTGGCCATGGCAAGATCATTACACTGGTTGGCCGGACAAGATATGGGGTGCTCGGCCAAGAAGCCTTGCTAATACAAAGGATTAAGGCTGATTGCTAAGAAAAGTGTCCTTTCTGTTTGTACTCCAGCACAAAGAACCACTTCCCTTTCTAGGGAACTCAAGCTGCATCAACAGCGGAATTGGAACGCTTTAGCGTGTTTGTCTCTGAACCACAATAGAACAACACTGTGTGAATGCATGTGGATGACGTCATGAGCCAGGAGTATAAAAGGCGCACCGAGACCTGGAAGCAGAACCTTTAGTGTCTTCAACAAGCACTGGAGCGAAACGTGTGTGTATGCAGATATGGCGAAGTAAACAGGCAGTGTGAGAAAAGAGAAAAGCAGGGATGCACAGGGATTTCTTTCATTGTTTGTTGGGAGCGAGCATGCACAGTCAGAGTTTAAGGACTACTTCTAGCGGTAATACTACAAGAGAAGACAGTGGTTTCAGTCCTACTGGAGCTGAGGCTCAGCGGTGATCGCTAACGCGGGGATCACGTCCACTGTTACAAATGACACCCTCACCCATGTTCCGGAAGCACGCCCTAAAAAGCGGTTTCTTCCGACTTGGATTGGATGTGGGCTTCAACGATCCAGTTCTGGGCTGGATTTATCACAGAGCTCCTTCCACGAGGAAACTGTATGGATTGAAGTAGAAGGCTCTGGGTTTATAGGGCAGAACTCAATTGTGGGTACCCAGTGTACAGTGCTGGAGTTACTGCAGGGTTATCCCCTCCCATTCTGAAGGTCTATGTGGCGGCCTTAGCTGCCTACCATGTCCCTTTGGGTGGTGTATCCCTTGGGAGAAGCCTGTTAGTGGAACGTTCCCCCTGTGGTGCTTACAGACCAAGATACATCAGGATCAGCATTGTGTATACTGCTGTATACTGCTACAGTATGGTGGTTTAGTAAGCCTTTTTTATATAGTATCCCTATGGGATGTAGGAGGCTCCAGGCTCGTGTACTCGCAGTATTCACACAGACAGGTTCATGTAAGCATGGCATTGGGGCATTGTCGTTCCAAATGTATCCTTGGTGCAGTGTGAGTTCCCTCGAAAGGGAATATCTCAGGTTACAATTGTAACCCTTGTTCCCTGAGAAGGGAATGAGATGCTGTGTTGCCCTGCCATACTTTCTTCTTCCCTGTGATCAACTTACAAAGTATACATTTTTCTTATAAATTGAAGCTGACATCTGTCATTCCGGATGGGCATTTATGCTTTCCTTGTTGTGACGTGACCTGCACAAATATTCTGTTTTGTCAGCAGACTTGAGACGTGCTTGAGACGTAATCGTGCAGAGGCGTCCCCAAAACACTACTGTTTGTAATTTGTTACCAGTAAGATTTAAATGTTTTTGAAAGAAGAGTATTGTTCAACAATGCTGCATTTGTTTAATAGAAAATAAAGTAAAAACAGTAATATTGTGAAATATTATTACAGTTTAAAATGACTATTTTCTATTTGTATATATTATGTCATAATCTATTTTTGACAATGCTTATTTTTCAGCATCATTACTCCAGTTTTCAGTGTCACATGATCCTTGAGAAATCATTCTAATATTCTGATTTGCTGCTGAAGAAAAAATTCAAATTATTATTTATTAAATTATTTATTATTATTTCTGTGGAAAGTTATGAAATTTTGAAATGTGGAAATGTGAAAGTATTTTTCATAATTTTTTGACGAAAAAAACGTTTGTAGAGCATTTGCAATATAAATGTTATGTAGAATTATAGATTTTTCCACTGTAATTTTTTATCAGTTAATGTGCCCTTGCTAAATAAAAGTAACAATTTATAAAAACAAAAAACAAAATCTGACCCCAAACTTTTGATTGGTTCTGTACCTTTAGACTGTAGCTTGCAAGTCTAGAAAAGTAGCTAACTACATAAGTTGTTTTAAAGGGACAATGCATTTTAAAAACTTTTTGATAATTTAAAACTGTTTAGGAAAATGTATTTTACATAAAATGATAATGTTGTCACGGATTCAGCCACGCCCACTGCACCAGACTCCCACGCTCCTCCCACTCGTTCCCAGTGACCAGATTACTGAGCCTCTGCACCTGTTCCCTATCAAGACTGCACTATATCTCTGGCACTCTCCCTGCACTAGTTGTCTGGTCTCAGCTATGTTGTGCAACGATACACAGACTCTCCTCGATGCTTTGCTTGACAAACGCTCAGTCTAACTTGCTCCTACGATCCTCCCTCCGAGTCTCCACCTGTCATTCTCCGTGTTCAGTGCACCAGCTAAGCCTCAGTCTACTCATCATTCTGTTCACTGTTTACTCGTCACTGTCTTTGTGCTCTGTCTCAATAAAACCCAGTCAACTGCCTTTGTTGTCCCTTCTGGTTTATCATGACAGAAGACCAGACCACTAGACAGACCAAAGTAGTGGTGGGTGATATCCCATCACCGGCACTGCAACCCCTCACCGATCTCACGCACGTCATCATCCATGAGCTACAGCAAAGCACTTCCTTGTCATCTGCCTCTGCCAGTCCCGTGGCCCGACCAGCGCCCTACTCAGGTGAGGCGGGGGAATGCAGTGGATTTCTACTACAGTGCTCTCTGTTCTTCGAAATGTAGGCTCATCAGTTTCCTACGGATCGGGCTAAGATTGCATTCATCATTTTCCATCTAAACGGAAGAGCTCTTCAGTGGGCAAGTGCCATCATGGAGGTTAATAGTCCAGTCACTCACTCTATTGAGGCGTTTACCCGGCACTTCCGTGAGGTTTTTTGTTGTTCTTCCACCCCTACCTCAGTTCATGATCAACTATTACATCTCCAGCAAGGTAATCAAACCATTCACGACTACACTATACAGTTCCGTACTCTGGCAGCAGCCAGCCGCTGGAACGAGACCGCGCTGCTGTCAGTGTTCCGTGCGGGGTTGAAACCTCAACTCCGTGTACATTTGGCGATATACGATGACAATATTGGACTGGAAAATTTCATTAAACAAGCTAAGCTTATCTCCCATAACCTCACTGCCTGTACTGTCTCCACTGACTCACTGCATCCCCCGCCACCACCGAGGGAGCTCAACCCTCCAGCACCAGAGCCTATGCAAGTCGACCATCATCGCCTAGCTCCTTCTGAACGAGACCGTCGTATGCGAATGCACCTCTGTCTCTACTGTGGTGGTTCGGGTCATCTCCGTGCGGCCTGTCCGACCCGACCACCACGCCCAGCGGTGAGTACGATTAACTCTGAATCTGTTACACTGACGCTGGCACTTACTGATGTGCTGATAACTACCCCCTCTGGTTCATTTTCAGCAAAAGCCCTGATGGACTCAGGGTCCGCAGGGAATTTCATCTCAGCCGAACTACTGTTCAGGATTCATGTCAAGAAACGCAGACTTCCCCGGCCATTTCAGGCGCATTCCATCCTGGGAAAACCGCTGGGCATGGGGTGCATTCGCTACGAGTCTATGCCGATCAACCTTCAAATTGGATGTCTGCATACGGAAACCATCTCATTACTGGTGCTGGAGGGGTCGACGACCGACCTCGTCTTGGGACGCCCCTGGCTAACTGCTCATGCTCCAGTCATCAACTGGGAATCTGGGGAGGTAACCAAGTGGAATTCGGAATGTCTAAAGAACTGTTTGTTGCCTGTCACAAGGATTCGTCAGACAAAGGCCCAGCCACCTGCATCCTGTCCCATAGATGTAGCCGCCACTTCCATGGAAGGTTCCACCATTGCCTCCCCACACTCCATTCCTCAAGAGTACCGGGCGTTCCAGGACGTGTTTAGTAAGCAACGTGCCACAGAGCTCCCTCCTCATCGGCCATGGGACTGTGCCATCGACCTGCTGCCTGGGGCATCCTTCCCTCGTGGACGCATCTATCCACTGTCCATCCCGGAGCAATGAGCCATGGAGGAGTACATCCGGGAGGCTCTGGATCAAGGTTTCATTCGTCCATCAAACTCCCCTGCCGCTTCGAGTTTTTTCTTTGTGGGCAAGAAGGACGGAGGCTTGCGGCCCTGTATAGACTACCGTCACCTCAATTCACAGACCATAAAGATCCGTTATCCACTTCCCCTGGTTCCCGCCGCTCTGGAGCAGCTGCGGGGAGCTCGCATATTCACAAAGTTGGACTTGCGCAGCGCCTACAACCTGGTTCGTATCAAGGAAGGAGATGAGTGGAAAACCGCCTTTGTAACTCCGTCTGGCCACTACGAGTATCTGGTAATGCCCTTTGGTTTGTCTAACGCCCCTGCTATCTTTCAAGGGTTTATGAATGAAATTCTTCGAGATTTCCTCAACCGGTTCGTGATTGTATACATAGATGACATCTTGGTGTACTCACGGGACCAGGAAATGCATCACCAACACGTTGCACAGGTCCTCCAACGTCTCCGAGATTACAAACTCTTCCTCAAACTAGAGAAATGCGAGTTCCACCGCAGCTGCACGCATTTCCTAGGATATATCATCGACCAGAGCGGTGTCAAGATGGACCAGGGGAAGGTAAAAGCAGTTCAGAGTTGGCCACCACCTTCCACAATCAAAGAGATGCAGCGGTTCCTCGGTTTTGCCAACTTTTACAGAAGATTAATTCACAAATTCAGCATCATCGCTGCACCCCTCACGACACTGCTCCGGAATGGGCCCAAGTCTCTGTCCTGGACACCAGAAGCCACCCAAGCCTTCCAGAAACTGAAGACCGCCTTCTGCACGGCTCCTACCCTGGCTCATCCCAACCCAGAGATCCCGTTCGTGGTGGAAGTTGATGCCTCCAGTGTTGGAGTAGGAGCCGTGCTCTCTCAGCGGCAGGGGGAGCATCCCCGACTCCATCCATGTGCTTACTACTCCAAAAAGCTGACCCCGGCGGAGTGTAACTATGACATCGGAAATCGTGAGTTGCTGGCCATCAAACTGGCTCTGGAGGAATGGTGACATTGGCTGGAGGGAGCAACTCATCCCTTTCAAGTTATCACCGATCATCGTAACTTGGAATATCTCCGCGACGCAAAACGACTCAACCCCCGTCAAGCCCGGTGGGCATTATTTTTCACTAGATTCAACTTCACTGTCACTTACCGTCCAGGCAACAAAAACTGCAAGGCTGATGCTCTATCCCGGCAGTGCTCCTCCGATCACCACCTCTCCACCCCAGAGCCCATACTCCCTCCAGCCATCATCGTAAGTCCAATCCAGTGGACCATTGACCAACGTATCGAGGAAGCAACTCATGACGAACCCGCTCCGCCGGGGTGTCCTGAGGGGCGAATCTATGTGCCATCCAATCTCCGTCTGCCCCTCATGGACCAAGCGCACACCTCTCCGGGCTCTGGACACCCAGGCAGCCAGCGAACCCTCTCGCTTCTCCAAGATCGCTATTGGTGGCCCAGTATGGCTCAGGATATCTCTCGCTACGTCCAAGGCTGCTCCGTCTGTGCCACCACCAAGACACCCCGCCATCTTCCCGAGGGCAAACTCATCCCCTTGCCGGTTCCTCGACGACCCTGGTCTCATCTAGGGGTCAATTTCCTGACCGATCTACCACCCTCTGATGGTAACACCTGTATTCTGGTTGTGGTAGATCGGTTTTCCAAGGGCTGTAAGCTTATCCCCTTAAGAGGACTGCCCACGGCCCTGGACACAGCGGAGGCCCTGTTCCACTATGTGTTTCGACACTACGGCCTCCCTGAGGACATCGTCTCGGACCGTGGGCCACAGTTTATCTCCCGGGTGTGGAAGGCCTTCTTCAACCTCCTCGTCGTGTCCGTCAGCCTCAGTTCGGGATATCACCCTCAAACCAACGGCCAGACGGAGCGAAAAATCCAAGAGATTGGGAAATACCTCCGAGCCTACTGTGGTCGCCATCAAGACAGCTGGAACCGCTTCCTTCCGTGGGCAGAATATGCACAGAACTCGCTCCGGCAAGAGACCACACACCTCACTCCCTTCCAATGCACACTCGGTTATCAACCTCCATTGTTTCCTTGGACAGGTGAGCCCACGGACGTTCCAGCTGTCCATTATTGGTTCCAGGAGAGCGAGAGGGTCTGGGACTCAGCACATGTGCATCTCCAGCGGGCAGTCCGTAGGCAGAAGATCCAGGCTGATCGCCGCCGAGGACCAACCCCCAGGTACACCCCAGGTCAACTCGTCTGGTTGTCAACGAGGGACATCCGCCTACGGCTGCCCAGCCGCAAGCTGAGTCCCCGCTACATCGGACCATTCAAGGTCGAGAGGCAGATCAACGAGGTCACCTACAGGCTGCAACTCCCAGCACATTACCGTATTTCACCCTCCTTTCACGTTTCTCTATTAAAGGCCTACACTAATCCCCTTTTGCCTTCCTCCACAGAGTCTGGTGCGGATGCAGTACCTCCTCCTCCAGTGGATCCGGCAGATCAGGGTATCTATAGAGTTAATTCCATCATCGACTCCCGCCGACGAGGCCGCACATTACAGTATCTGGTCGATTGGAAGGGTTTCGGCCCCGAGGAACGCTCCTGGGTGGCTCGGGATGACATCTTGGATCCCTCTCTATTGGAAGAGTTTCATGCCAATCACCCGGACCGTCCAGCACCTCGGGGCCGAGGCCGGCCTCGTCGCCGTCCGCCGCGGTCCTCTGGAGCTGCCCATGAGGAGGGGGGTACTGTCACGGATTCAGCCACGCCCACTGCACCAGACTCCCACGCTCCTCCCACTCGTTCCCAGTCACCAGATTACTGAGCCTCTGCACCTGTTCCCTATCAAGACTGCACTATATCTCTGGCACTCTCCCTGCACTAGTTGTCTGGTCTCAGCTATGTTGTGCAACGATACACAGACTCTCCTCGATGCTTCGCTTGACAAACACTCAGTCTAACTTGCTCCTACGATCCTCCCTCCGAGTCTCCACCTGTCATTCTCCGTGTTCAGTGCACCAGCTAAGCCTCAGTCTACTCATCATTCTGTTCACTGTTTACTCGTCACTGTCTTTGTGCTCTGTCTCAATAAAACCCAGTCAACTGCCTTTGTTGTCCCTTCTGGTTTATCATGACAAATGTGACATTAAAAAGTTATGCCAGACAGTCAATCAGTATTTCTGCACACTGGAAAAAGATTTAGATGTTTTAGTTACTCTATCTATTATCCTCTGTCTAACAATCATTGCAGCATTTTAGCTTTTGAAAATACAGGCAAATTGCTCAGTAATAAATGTGTTAAAGGAAAATAACAGGGTCCAACTAGAGAGAATCTGTAGGCTGGGACCTTTTGTGCAAACAAAGAGGGGGGAAATTAACTATTTATTAAAAGGATTGCTGGAATGTCTGATGTGTGTAAAGGAGTGCCAGGCAAAGCTCTTTAGAAGAGCACAATACGTTTCCCACCACCCAAAGAGTTGATGGGTTATGAGATCTCCCAGTGAGATCACTTGTAACTTAGTTCAACCCCTCGTTTATTAGCCATCTCTGTCGTCATACATCTTCTGCTATTTTCACAGCTAGCACCCTAACATGGAACCATTGTTTGAACTGGAGGTTGAAGGACTGACATCATCTTTTAGTTCCATTACATTTTCCAAATGTTTTTTCTGTGTGTAATTTGGATATTATGTGATAACAAAAAAATTATCCCTCTCAGAGTGGTGTTCATCTGTTCCTCCCTGCAGTCTGATGGCACGATCCTGGCCATAGCGCTACTGATAGTGATGCTACTGCTGATTCTGGCTCTGCTGTGGTGGTTCTGGCCTCTCTGCTGCACTGTGGTGAGTTCTCTGCATGGAACAGCTCAACTTCTGTGCTAGTTTATTCAAATAGAAGTGCTTATTAGGATCAGCATCTGCAGAATTACACAGAAAACTCATGTAAACTTGAAAAATTGTGCTGGAGTCCAGATGGGAAATCCGAAGGACTATAACAGAAGACTGAACCCATGATGGCATCAAACATCAGGAAATAAATAAAAAAACAATGGAGATCAAATATTGCAAAGCAGTCAGATGCCAGTTCAGATGCCATGTTAATTATTTACAGGAATAATCTTTCAATGATTAGCTAGCAGAATTATTACTCCACCACCTGCCTGAACTGACTTTGAGCAAGGGTTTCTAAGGTTTGGGGGAAAAAGTGCAACTGCCTATTTAATTTTTGAGTTATTTATAATACTATGATAGTTAATCAGAGTTACAGTGGGTACGGAAAGTATTCAGACCCCCTTAAATGTTTCACTCTTTGTTATATTGCTGCCATTTGCTAAAGTCCTTTAAGTTCATTTTTTCCTCATTAATGTACACACAGCACCCCTTATTGACAGAAAAACACATTGTTGACATTTTTTCACATTTCTCTTCCTTTGTTTGTTTCTAAATATTTTGAGTAACTGGTTAATAATGAACAACAATCAGCTAGCAATAGGGGGATATTCAGGTGGAATGGGTTTTTGCATCTAAAAATGTGAGATGGACAAAAATTTAATGAAAAAATAACAAGACCAGAGAAAAGTTGTACAAAAAAATCAAGGTTCTTTTAACTTGAAGATTGTGGTTTCTTAGGATTCTGCTAAAGATTGTCTAAGGTTACGTATGTAACCATAGTTCCCTGAGAGAGAACGAGACGCTGCATCAAACGCTTTGGGGAATACTTGGACGCTGTCTCGTGAAGCACAATATGTAAATTTACATCGACCGAGTGTGAGTGATGGTCGCAGGTCAGTGACGTGACGAACCAGTCCATAAAGGAACGCCAGAACCCGGAGGCAGTAGCTTAGAGGTGTCTGAGCAAGCCCGGAAGGCGCAAGGAGCTGCGTCGCAGCGTCTCGTTCCCTCTCAGGGAACTATGGTTACATACGTAACCTGAGACGGAACTCACGCTGCGTCGAACGCTTTGGGGAACAATATACCAACGCCACCTCAGTGAAGAAGGCCGACGAGTGTCTCGTAGCTCACTAAGAAAGGAACGTGTTCCCGGATCGGAGTGAGGTCAAGACAGACCTTATTTTTAAATTCCTGGTTCTGGTCACCAAAGGGTGGAGGGCAGAAGGCCTGCAGAACTATAGACCTGGCCACGTGAGTGGGCACTTTGAACACATAGCCTGGCCTGGGGTTTAGGGAGGCTTTCACCATCCCAGGTGCAAACTCAAGGCTAGAGGGAGCTTCAGAAAGCACCTGTAGATCCCCAATTCTCTTTAGAGAATGTTCGATGTTATGGCTAACAAGAATAAGGTTTTTAAAGTGAGGAACTTTAGACGAACCTCATCCAAAGGTTCAAAGGGTGCCTGGGACAACCCCTGGAGTACCAGGGATAAGTCCCAGGCAGGAACCTTGGTCTGGACTGCAGGCCTCAGCCTAATGGAGGAAGCATGTGACAAGGGGGTCCCTGCCAATGGACATGCCACCCAGAGGTACGTGGTAAGCCGCAATGGAGACCAGAGACCAGAATCTATGAGCTGGGCCCCCTCAGAGACCAAGCCCACAGTTTCCAAAGTTCTGGGCCGGGGTGAAATATCAGGCCCGCTGCCTGGGACAGAAGTTCCACTCTGACTGGGATCTCCCAGGGGACTCCGTCCAGCAGAGAAACAAGATCTGCAAACCACACTCTGCCCGGCCAACGTGGAGCAACCAGTGTGAGACGGACCTTGTCCCGGCAAACTCTCTCACTGCCCTCTCTCTCAGAGCAATCGGGGGAAAGGCGTACAGACATAACCTTGGCCATGTCTGGACCATGAGCGGGACTGGATGCAGGAGTGAATAAACCAGAGGGCAATGAGTTGATTCCTCGGACGCAAACAGGTCTACTGGTACCCGGCCAAATCTGAACTAAATCTGCTCCACCACCTCTGGGTTGAGCCTCCATTCCTCGGGCCTCGGCCCCTGTCTCGACAGGAAGTCTGCTGCCACATTCTGGGTCCCAGGGATGTGAACTGCCCGTAGATGGAGCGGTTTCCCTTGGGACCAGAGGAGGATCTGCCGCGCCAGTATTTATAGTGGTCGCGAACGTAGACCCCCCTAATGATTTATTTAGGAGACCACAGTAGTGACGTCGGTCTGAGAAACCAAATAGTGGCCCCTGAGGTCTGGGAGGAACGCCTGAAGCTCCCTCCAAGCAGCCATCATCTCTAGCAGGTTTATGTGCCAGGATAACTGGTGCTCATGACCTTGGAATCAGAATCAGAATCAGAAAGAGCTTTGTTGCCATGTGTGCTTGCACACACAAGGAATTTGTCCTGGTGCTGAAGCTTCCAGTGCACATATACAACACAACATGAGTTTAGCAAGCATTACATAGCAAACAAACAACAATACATAACATACACAGTACACGTGGTCACATGATGGGATTTTTTGTATGGATTGTGAGAGGAGATAGATAAGGACAGGCAGACGGATGGAGAGGGGGTGCAGGAGGTGTTGGGGGCCGTGTGCAGTGCAGATCAGAGTGGGTGTGAGGTGCGAGATTGGGTTTCTCAAACCTGCAGTAAAAAGTATTCAGCTCATCAGCCAGATGTTGATTCTCGGCAGGTCGGGGGAATGGTGGCTTGTAATTGGTGATATTCTTCAGGCCTGACCAGACAGCAGTAGGGTTGTTAGAAGAAAACTGGTTTCTCAGCTTTTCAGAGTAGCTTCTTTTAGCAGCTCTGATCTCCTTTGTCAGTCTGTTCCTGGCCTGGTTGTACAAGACCCCATCCCCATAAGCGTCCTCTTTGGCATGAGGAAGCTGTTTGAGTTTCCCAATAAACCATGGTTTATCATTAGGAAATGATAAGAATGTCCTGGTAGGAATGCGTGTATCCTCACAGAAACTGATGTATGATGTTACAGTATCTGTGAGCTCATCCAGATCAGTGGTAGCAGCTTCAAAAACATTCCAATCAGTGCAGTCGAAGCAGGCTTGTAGGTCCCTCAAGACTGCTCCCCAGCCCATAAAGGGACACATCCGTTGATAGCATTACACGTCGACAAGGAGCTCCCAATACGGGTCCATGAGACAGAAACCAGGGTTTCTTCCACATATTCAAGGCACATAAGCCTCGCCGCGTGACCTTGATAGTGCGGAAAGTGTTGCCCCTCGGAGAAAGCAGTCCGAGCGGGGTAACTCAGGAAGCTGCTGCCTGAGACCCAGCACTCGCTGGAAGTGCTTTATAGTGAGTGGCTGGCCTAGTTAAACTCTTTGACAGCTAACAGGACAGAATCAATGCGCACGGGGGAAAACCATGCAGATATCATAATCAAAGCCCAACAACGCTGATGAAAGTGGCCCTCTGGAGAGGAGAGAGCACACTCTTCTTTGCATTTAGCCTCAATTGACGAAGGAAGTACATATTAAAGAGCATGGGAACAACATCTCAATGTTGAACCGCTAGCTCTGGCGACTGGGTAGAAAAGCCAGTCGTCGAGTAATTGAGAACTCTGATGCATTGGAGGCGCAGCGGGGTTAGTGCTGCGACCATGCATATAATGAACGTGCGAGGTGAAAGAGCTAGGCCAAAGGGAAGCACTAGATATTGGTAAGCCTTCCCCCCAAAAGCGAACCTGACGTAATTCCTGTGTTGTGGAAGGATGGAATGAAAATATGTGTCCTTCAGGTCGATTTGACAGACCAGTCCTGGGACCTGATCTGTCACGATCTGGTTCAAAGTCAACATTGATGACGAATGATTTAGAAGGTGCAAATTTAGGATGGGAACGATGGGGAACGATGAAGTAACGACTGTAAGCTTGACTTTCTGTCCGCGGGGGGTACATATATTTTATGGCCCCTTGCCTCAACAGAGTGTCTACTTCCTATTCCATGACCATAGCCTGCTCAGGGTTCACCACGGTGGGTAGAACCCTGCTTACTTTCAAGATGGCGCCGATGATGGCAGCCTCGGTTTTTAGCTCTTCAGTGATTGTCTTGTCTTTGTTTGTTTGTTCTGCTTTTAGTCGTTCTTTTCTGATTACTACTGAACTACTGGACATTAGGGAACACACACCAGACAATATTTCTGTGGTTTTTGATTATTCAGACGTTTTATTTGATATCCTTGGAAAAGTTGGAGTCACGACTGTCTCTTTAAACTGAGCAGCCAGACGCATGCGAGGGAGGCGATCTGGGGCACTGGTCAAACTCCGCTCGCGGGGCTTCTGCACTCCTCTTCCCAGTATTCATCTTGCTAATCTCCGTTCTCTTCCTAATAAAATGGATGAACTGCTTCTCCTCACCCGGATTAATAAGGATTTTTTCAACTCTGCTGCACTGTGCTTCACTGAGACCTGGCTAAATATAAACACACTGGACAATGCACTATATCTGCCGGGCTTCCAGCTGTTCCGAGCAGATCGCATCACGGAGCTAACCGGGAAAACGAGAGGTGGAGGTTTGTGTTTCTACATCAACGAAAGTTGGTGTTCAGATATAACAACGCTGAAGAAGATGTGCTCTCCTAACCTAGAGACTCACTTCATAAACTGTAAACCTTTCTATTCACCGCGTGAGTTAGTCTCGTTTATTCTCGTTAATGTTTGCATTCCTCCAGACGCGTGTGTCAGCACGGCATTACAACAGCTGGCTGAACAAATAGCTGAGACTGAGCAAAAGTATCCAGATTCTCTTTTAATCATTCTTGGGGATTTTAACAAAGCAAATCTCTCCCGTGAACTGCCAAAATACAGACAGCACATTACTTGTCCCACAAGAGACAGTCATATTCTTGACCACTGCTACACCACAATAAAGAATGCATACCATCCCACAGGCAGAAACTGAAATCAGCTAAACCTGCAAAAAAGGCTGTAAAGAGATGGACTAATGAAGCACAACAGAATTTAAAAGCATGCTTTGATTGCACGGATTGGAATGTTTTTGAAGCTGCTACCACTGATCTGGACGAGCTCACAGATACTGTAACATCATACATCAGTTTCTGTGAGGATACACACATTCCTTCCAGGACATTCTTATCATTTCCTAATGATAAACCATGGTTTACTGGGACACTCAAACAGCTTCGTCATAACAAAGAAGACGCTAACAGAAGGGGGAATGGTGTTTTGTACAAACAGACCAGGAACAGACTGACAAAGGAGATAAGAGCTGCTAAGAAAAGTTATTCTGAAAAGCTGAGAAACCAGTTTTCTTCCAACAACCCTGCTGCTGTCTGGTCAGGCCTGAAGAATATCACCAATTACAAGCCACCATCCCACCGACCTGCTGAGAATCAACATCTGGCGGATGAGCTAAACACTTTTTACTGCAGGTTTGAGAAACCCAATCTCACACCTCAAAACCACTCTGAACTACACTTCACGCGTCCTCCAACACCTCCTGCACCCCCTCTCCCCCCCTCCGCCATCCAACCAGTGCTTATGGTCTGTGTGGAGCAGGTAACCAAAATCTTCAAAAGACAGAAGATAAGGAAAGCTTCAGGCCCAGACGGCATCTCATCTGCTTGTTTGAAAGCCTGGGCTGACCAACTGGCCCCAGTCTTCACGCAGATCTTCAAAACATCATTGGAGCAGTGTGAAGTTCCCCGTTGCTTCAAACGCTCCACCATCATTCCTGTCCCAAAAAAAATAATAATCACTGGACTTAATGACTACAGACCTGTCGCTCTCACATCTGTGGTCATGAAGTCATTTTTGGCCCACCTGAAGGACATCACTGGACCCTTGCTGGATCCTCTTCAATTTCACTACAGAGCAAACAGGTCTGTGGATGATGCAGTCAACATGGGACTGCATTATATCCTGCAACATCTCGACAGACCTGGGACTTATGCAAGGATCTAATTTGTGGACTTCAGTTCGGCCTTCAACACAATCATGCCTGATCTTCTTACAGCTAAACTGACCAAGCTCTCCTTGCCATCCTCAATCTGTCAGTGGATCACAAGCTTCCTGACAGACCGGCAACAGCGAGTGAGACTGGGGAAACTCACATCCAGGTCTCTCACTACCAGAATTGGCGCCCCCCAGGGGTGTGTTCTCTCCCCACTGCTCTTCTCCATGTACACCAATGACTGCACCTCTAAAGACCCTTCTGTGAAGCTCCTGAAATTTGCAGACGACACCACCGCCATCGGCCTCATCCGAAACGGTGACGAGTCTGCTTACAGACTGGAGGTTGAACAACTGGCTGTCTGGTGCAGTTCTAACAACCTTGAGCTCAACACGCTCAAAACGGTGGAGATGATAGTGGACTTCAGGAGGAACAGCCCTGCTCTACCTCCACTCACTATCATGAACAGCACAGTGGCAGCAGTGGAGTCATTCAGGTTCCTGGGCACCACCATCTCTCAGGACCTGAAGTGGAACAATCACATTGACTCCATTGTAAAAAAGGCCATTGGTGTATATATATCATTGGTGTATATATATATTTTGCAGGACCCAATGAGAAACTTCTGGTAGGCATGAGATGCAACCAGAAATTCGAATGAGGGAACCAGCCTCTCAAGGCTGGCCTCTGGTGCTTGAGTGGCAGACGTTCAAGGGCCCGGTTTTCAGGGGTACGCCTGGAGTGAATGCTCTAGGACCCTCCTCGGAGGGGGCGATCTCTTCAGAGCAAGCAGACTCACGGGCGGCAGCTGAGGAGGGACGCGTGTGTGAGGCCTGGCACCTTAGCGCCAGGACCTCTTTGATGTAGTCTTCTTGACGAGGGTGACGGTCCTCAGATTCATCCTCCTCCCAGAGGGTTGAGGCTGGGAGTGCCGACCCAACCCCCCAGGTTTCTGTAGGGGTTAGCGGGTTGCGACGCTCTGCCCATTGTCAGAGCAGCCCATTGTGAGGAGCTCTGGGGTTGTGGCTGGCTCACAGCCCCTAATTTGAGAGCAACGAGGCAGTAGCACACTGAACGCCACCTGCTGCCAGCAGCCTCTTAGAACTTATCAACAACCATTTCAACAGTGTCGCCGAAAAAGCCCAGAAGACGAGAGAGGGGCGTCCAGTAGGAACTTATTTCCTTATCTTTAAAAGTTTGAGCCACAGATGCCTCTTTTATAAATATAATATATATATATATATATATATATATATATATATATAGATAGATAGATAGATTTATATAATAAAAATAGATTTATATTTTATGCTCTCATCGAGGTCCCCCAATAACCCTGCGTTATATGCTTGACTGCCCACGAGAGTGGAAATAATCCTCACGTAGTGAGTGCGCGTTCCCACCCGAAATGTAGTGAAGGCAGGGAGATGTGCACTGCACAAATGTTTGATTCGCCATTTGAAAATTGGAGAGCCCTTTTCTTTTAAACTAGTCTAGGGAAAGATCAGTCAAAGGAAACTCAAACAAACAGCGCGACAACACAACACACTCTGACACTGTGCTTACGAAGACACCAAAAGCTACTGCCTCCTGGTTCTGGCGCTCCTTTATGACCTGGTTCGTGACGTCACCGACCTGCGACCATCACTCACACTTGGTCGACGGAGGTTTACATATTGTGCTTCGTGAGACAGCGTCCAAGTATTCCCCAAAGCGTTTGACGCAGCGCGAGTTCCCTTGAAAGCGAACTGATATGTGAGTGTACTCCATCTAACATTGAAAAACAATGAAAAGTAGCATATTGGAATGTAAAAAAAATTATGTGTGAAAGGCCCCTAAGAGGGTAATACTGGCCTTTTACCATATTTATAAACATTTCTTGGATTCTCTCCCCCCCACAATCTGTAGAAAACAATTAGCAGTGTGCGCCTATTTCCTTGTTAGAAAACAATATATAAAAGTTTTAAAATCACATTATTTTGCATATAAGTACACAGACTGGACTACAGCCATGGTTCCTATATTATGAGATGACTTTGAATTAACCAAAAACAATTAAAGAAGATCTAATTGAATATTTGGTGATTTCATTAAACATGGAGAGTTGTCATCTTTCAGAAAGGAATATTACACAAAGTTATCTAATTATAACTTTCCCCCAATGCTTGGAACATCTACATGTCCAGAAGATTTGCTTACACTGGGCCAAAACCATGTTCCCTGTAGCATAAAAGATTGATGTGTTCATTTACATTTTTACATTTGTCAGGCGCTGTTGGTGTTATTTATGCTTTTCATAACTTGAGTCACAAGTTCATATTCATGTTCAGTCCCTTACATATAGTAAAATATAGTAAAAAGTAAGCATATTTGACATGCTGACTGAGGGGAGGGATCTGAGCTTGGTATTTGGCCCAAATCCAGAGTTCTCCCGCCATCCCTGGTCGGGACAGGAAATAGTTCAGAGTGAGATGTTGGCGGGGAGGAGGGGTGCTATAAAACTGATGTGGTATCGAGGTAAAGCAGCCATATACAGTATATATACCTCCTCTCATGCTAACTAGGCTAATTAGAACATGAACATGTTGACGGACATCCTCTTTTCTAAGCTTGATTAATTTCACATGTCCACTTACTGATGAACAGTATTTGTTATAATTGCAGTTCAATTGTGTAGGTACTACTGAATTATTATTTTTTTGTGCTCAAGACAGAGCTCAGTCTTGAGTTAGAGTGCAAAACTATATATCTTGGTCTTGTTATGGACTCGGGATCATGTGGAGTCGGTCTTGACACTCTTCTACTTTTGACTGGTCTCAGATACTGGGTATCTGATACTGGATCCTATCATTCCCAGGGGGAACTGAACAAGCATTAAGTAAAATGGGATGGGGGTGCACTAACAAGGAAGTACCCTCTAGGAGCAGTTGCTAGCATGCCTCTTGAGGCCAGGGAGTGAAGTTTCTACACAACTCTTACCAGCTGGCCTCACACTGTGTTTACAATTGACGTGAGCGGTACAACATAACAAAAAACAATAGAACCCATTATTGGGTGACGCTGTCAACACTGGAAAGGGCACAATGTAACACGGCACATCCCTGACAGTATGCTGATGCCCCGTTCTATTTCTAACATCAGAGCATTTGCGCTATTTCTGACACAAAGGACTAATTCATTTGCAATGGCTTCTTTTTTGGGGTCTTTGTTGTGTCTCAGATTCTTAAACCTCACTCCCATCCAGGGTCCAGTGCCATCATATCTTGTCCCAGCCTGGCAGACAAACAAAGGCACTAAAAGTTGGCCTCTGTTTCACTAGCACTAGCACTTGTTAGAAGGTAATTGTTGCGGGTAGACTTGCTTGTCCAATTTAGCCATGATGGTGGCCAGTCAAAACCAGACTGTAAGTGCTCAAAACATACCAGAATAACCAGAAATAAAGGTGTTGGGCTCATTAGAAACTTCCAGGCAGGTGTGTTGAAGTTCTGCAGGACAGCATCAGACACCTGGTATCTATGCAGGTTTTCAGCAGGGAACATTTTGACCTATAGATCCTACAGAGAGTAAAGATTTACCACAGGACATTGCTTGAGACCCAAGCCTGGGCTTTTTCTTGATTTCTGAGGGTCATATAATAATTCAGACTGTCAGTGAGGTCTAACTGAGGAATATCAGAATAACTGGACATGTCTGGAATTTATCTGAAAAGGCACGACAGGAAAAGAGAAGAAATGAGTCATTGCCATGTTAGAGTAGTGTAGAGCTCAAGTTCATGAACCAGCTAAAATCCTGCTCAGCCACAATCAGTTTCCATAGAGAACAACTGTTGGCTATCATGGACTGAATTAGCTTTAGCTTATTGATATGTTTAAAATAGCTTGACCATGTGTGCAAAATGCCTTATGAAATTTATATTTTTACAAGTGTTGGAAAAAGACTTGTCAGTCTGCCACTTGAAACCTGTGAACTTCAAGGAACACTGCTCTGTTTGAGAAAGCTGTCATGTGTTACCATGGAAAACAAGACTGTGATTTGATCTGTGAAATAATGAGGAATAGTGTCCATTCTTTAAGATCTATTGATTCCCAAGCAACCTAATGCTAACATTTTACTAGCGGTATATAGCCATATTTGCAATGTGATGCAACAAAACTGGAACGCTTCCTCTTTAGTTAATAAAGCTAGTTTCACTGTAGGATTGCCAGAGTATGACACAAGTATGTCAAGTCTTTCTGGGCAGTTTCTACCTACACATTTTAATTAGACATTTTAATTAAAACATGTGTTTTAAAGTGAATTTGCATGTAATAAAATTAATGTGTTGGCCAATTTCATCTTTTCAAATCTCAACAAAGACAGCAAACTTTGTAGCACGAGTCACTGATGTACATTAGGTTAATTATACTTTATCTGTATTTAATCCTCAGCCTACAAGGCTTTATCGCTGATCTTCATTAGCAGAACAACAAAAAATAAACGGTACACAGATAAATTGTTTTATCAAGATTAACTGATGCCATTTTCAATAACAATTTGCTTCTACCATTCATTCTCTAATTGACACTTTCCCAACTTTGAAAATAGGGGCTTAAAGAAAACATTCTCATTGATAATTACAACTTTATGAACAATACACAAAGTCCAACAGAGGAAGGGGGGATTAGGAGGTGAGTGCAGGGCAGGCACATGTGACAAGCACAGGGGACGGAGCAAAGAGTGATGGTGGAAGAAAACAGGATGGAGTCTCCAGCAGGAACCCCAGGACGAATGTCCAAGGCGGAGTCAAGGGAGGGAGGAGTCATGGTGAAGACTTGGCAGATGGAACCAGGTGGACTATTGAACAAGATGAAGTCGATGTGATGGAGACCCAGGCAGAGCTGAAGAGTCCAGGTGGCACTGAAGGTCCTGGAGACCAAGGATGAGCCATGTGGATGAGCAGCCGAGGCCAAGCCAGGGTGCCAGAAGACTGAGCCGGATCTGGTGTGCCCAAGGACTTAAGCCCGAGAGAAGGCAGAACCTGACGTAACCCAATGGGTGGAGGTGCAGCTGGTACAAAGTGCAGCTGAAGGCCCAGAAGTCCAAGATTAAAGCAGAGTGTCGACTGACCAAGGTAGAGCCAGAGGGATGAGGAAGCCTTAGAGAGGATGGTCCCAGATGTAGCTGACAGGTCGATGGCCCGAGGTGGAGTGATGGGCACGGAGGTTCTAGGCGGAACAAACAGGTAGACAGTCCAAGGTTGAGCTGGTAAACTATCAGCATCCATGAAGCACAGAGCAGTTAATGTAGGAGCAGATGAAGGGATTATGAGGGGCAGGGCTAAAGGATTGGGCAGTGAAGGCAGGGGTACCACAAACTGCTTTCTTAACCAATACAGGACAGACAGAAATCTCAGGAACGACCCTCTGGGTCTGCACAGAAATGGCTCTCTTGGCCGACGGGGAACAGGCAAGAATTTCAGGAATGGCTCTCTGGGAGTGGGAGGCAGGATGACGAAACAGGCTAGGTGCTATTGTCCTACATATCCTCAAGCTCCATCAGGGGCTCAAAGTTCAGCTCATCCACACTCGCCAAACTAACAGGACAGGGACAGTAGACAGTACTCCATCCCCTCATACTCCACCAGTATTCCCTCAATGACAGACGATGCTGTACTTGGTCAGATGTGTTAGTCTCTGATTTGGGGTGATATGTGGCTCAGGCAATAGCTGGCAGGCTCTGTGTCTGTCGTGCGATCTGGCATTGTGTTCATCGGGATAGTAGCAGAGTGTGGCACAGAGTGCACAGCATGGGCTGTATTGTGATGATCCTCCTCCATCTTGCTGGGCTTAGATAAACGAATACAAATGAATAACAGGTGTGTAAATAAATCAAACAAAGAAACACCATGGAAAAGAAATTAAAAATAGGACACAAAATGATAACAATGCCTGTGTAACATGCTGGTGTGTGATGCGGAGACCGGCGAGGAGATGTGGGATCGAACAGAAACAGACTTTATTAATAACCGAAAACAAAACACTTTCCATTGAAAACAAAACGGCACTTCTTAGTGCGAACTCGGAGAGAACATGGGAGACATCCACACACATGAAACGCTAACGCTACAATAACGTACAAAGACCGACCAAGACAAGGGAACACGAGCGGGAATGAATACACAGGGAAATGACAAACACCTGGGAGAACAATGACATACTGATGACAGGTGCGGAAGGGCATGGGGAGAGACACAGAGGGGACCCGTAAGTGAACCATGACGCGACAGTGATAACAACATGACCAGACTGTGACAGCCTGACACTTAGTCAGGTGAGAAATATAAACTTTTCTCTAACCACAGATGGATATTTTTTCTTATTTTAAGCCTAAACATTTAAATGTGAGAATTATTTTCAGAAAATAGGATTTCATATCTTAAACAATTATATATGTTTTCTTAATTCTCAATTAAACGTATTTTGATTTAAGAATTTTTAGATATTTGTGATGGGAAAAAAAAACTAAGTATTTTTGCAGTGTGTTGTCATTCATGTGCTCATAAACACAATCATCCCGACATGATTACATCACAGATAGAGACCACAGAAACATTGAAAAACACTCAGTTAATCAAATCATTTTCCCTTCAGTCCAAAGATAAAGCAAAAGATCAGGAATTGTTACTACACTGGAACTATTAATGTCTCTCCTTGAAATGTTTTTCACATGATTCCCAGAAGTTCAGATTCACTTCATAACAATAACAATGACATGTGCTCTTTCACAAATGTTTTGCATATGGGTGAAGGGTGAATACTAGATGTTTTTTACACTCTTTAGCACTATAATTATTAGCTTTCCAAAGATCTTCTTTTGGTTGCTCTATTCAGTGCCTGACTTGTGTTTTTCCACAGTGTTTTTAACTTGTGCTGCTTTAACCGTCAATTAATATATTTTAACGTCAAATAACCAAATCTGTAAATGGTCAACCATTTTTTGTGTGTTATCAGTTTTCCAATTAGCCGATAGCTTCGAATACACTAACTGATTATCGTGCAAACCTCATACTACATACAGTTTAGCAAAAAGATAACAAGAAATGTCATAATGCAACCAACTGTTTAACCAGAATTTACAAAGTTGTTTTTTAAGGTCTAAGGAGGGTTTTATCTTATTTATTAGTAAAGAAATCAATATAGCGGTACATTGTTGAATTATAAGATTATATTCAGATTAACAACAATGCTTAATAATAACAAAATTATTATAATATGTTAGAAAATTATTATTATTATAAATTATAATAATCCTGTACAAAGAGGAAAATTATTTGAAAAAAATTCAATTGAATCATCTACAACTAATGTATTATTATATGTTTGATTAATCATTAACATATTGATGATTTGCTGTTTGCACGGTATTGTTAAGATCTCATACAAGTGACTTCTGGACAATTAAATAATCAGTTTTACTACTCTGAAAGACAGATACCTGGAAAAACAGCGTTGAGCTCTGCCTTTTATTATTTAGATCTGGTCTCCAGATTTTTAGGTCATTTAAACTTGCTTGTAAACACATTGAAAACGAGGAGGGGAGGGGTGCAATTCCTTAGCCATGTGTTTTTGTGTAACCTGATTTTCTGGCACACACTGAAAACATTACTTGGGTCTTTCGACTTGTCAGTGGAAGAAAAAAGATTTTGTTTTTTACTTTGGAGAGCATGTGGTCTGATGTGCCAGCATGAGTGGGCTCATGTGAGATGTTTATCATTTTATCCTCTCTTCTCTCTCTCTCTCTCTCTGCAGATTATCCATGAACCTCCACCACCAATAGTGGAAGATAGTACGGTAAGAACATTTGTTTTATTGTTAAAATCTAAGCAAGCACACTTTTGTGTTGTCATACTGAATATCAGCATGGCTATGATCTGGCTATAGGCATGCTACATTTCAGACAAAAATTGGCTAGTTAGGTTGTTTATTTCTTCCTCACCAACAATAATAATCCCAGAAGAAGCCATGCCTGTCACATAAGCACCAAAGGTAATGAAATCTGGTCTGAAACTGCATCAGTGGAGCAGAAGCGTTTCCCCTTTCTGCTCAAAGCGGTCCATAAATACGCCACCGCTCACAAACTCTGGAACACAATGAGCTCAGACAAGTGGTGTGACACAAACTATGAAAGCCTAGTGCTATTGTACTTAATATCAGCACTTTATCTTGGCATCCTGGAATACTCTGTTCTTATTGGTCAATTACAGAACTGAGTAGTTGCTGCCAAAAGGCCTCAAAGCACTGTATTTCTGGAAAAGAGAGAACTTCGATTGTAGATGGCTGCAAAGTTAGATCACAAATATCCTAGTAAGTACCTCTATAACAGTGCTTCTCAATTATTTTCTGTCGCGCCCCCCCCCCCCCCTAGGAAGAAGTAAACATTTCACGCGCCCCCCCTCCCCCTATTTTGGAACTTTCGCTTTATTGTTTCCATGGCAACGCGTCATGCTTGTCACGTGACAGACCGCAGTCACAAAGAGCGCGGTTTGATAGAAGTTTCACATTTATTTAGTTTTTTCTTTTTTATTCAAAACAGTCACTAACTTGTTGGCTCTGTTATCAACTAACTGATATTCAGATTCTCAGATATGTGGAAGTGAATGTTTGTCGCTTAAAAAACTTTATAATGATCAAGTTCTCTGAGCGCGTCTTTTTTGGATCAGTGCCAGATAGCGCGTGAAAACACGTATAGATTTAGCGATTGATCACGTGACATGAACATCAGTGTGATCGTACACATCAACGGGTGAAGGGTTTGTTATCTGAACTTCATATCTGCTGCTCTTGTTCAGTGCAAGAAAACTCCTCCCTGACAAAAAAAAAGCATGTTCCCCACGGTCACGCGCGACCCCCCTGGCATCGCTCCCTGGGGGGGCGCGCCCCACTATTTGAGAACCACTGCTCTATAATAAGTGGGAAAATGTGTAGCCAGCTGGGCTCATTATCGGTTAAATAAACTAAGACCAGATGGTGACGTAAGACGGAGGGGTGTTGTATTGACCTAAAGGACTTTTTCTGTGTTATACCTGGAAACTAAAATTGTTTACTAGATGATTGTCTTATTTAACTATTGTTTATCTTGGATCAGGGTTAATCCCTTAGGTCTCAATATACACATCCACACATGAGAAAGAGTCAAATTTTGATCACCAATGTTATTTTGACTTAAAAGTCTTTTTGAAGGCCATGCTGTTTAACTTTGGGAAAGGCTTTAAAATTTGGAATTAGCTGGAATTAGTTCGGCCTGGCCTTATTAAAGACCTGTAATGTGATCGCGTTTATATATAAATCTTTCGTTAGTGATGTCACTTTTGTCTGACCTTAGGAATGTCATACGTGGAATGGCTGTGGGTTGGGGAATTTTCCCCAAAGGTTTCTTTAAGTTATGCTAAACTTTCAGGATACTAAATGCGATGGAGAATCAAGTGGGTGGTCTGAAATATGAAGGGAGGGGACAGCTGACTCCAACCTTTTTGATTAAGTATGGAGGCCTCGTATGGAAGATGGCTGTTCAAATCCTGAGGACTGATTGTTAAGCAGGGTTAAATTTCTTCAGAGGTGGAAAAATAAAGTAATTACTTGAGTGAGCCAAGTTGGACTTATTTCACTGGATCAGGAAGAGCTCTGGAGGGCGTAAGCATGGCTCGTGCCTTTCTGAGATGCAATAAATTAAAAAGTCATGTTTTAAAAGAGTGAGTCACACCTCATTTAGGAAAATGCTGCGCCATTTGAATAAGACCTCAAAAATATGTTCTCAGAGCATACAAAAAATCTTCACAATAATGTTCTTGTTTGATTCTACAAAATGTACGTACTAGTTCTCAATGTAGAGAGAACTGAGAACCCGATTTAGCATGAAACAGAGTTCGAAATCTGTAATGCCTACTTAACTTTTAGCTTTAATATTTTTCACAGAAATTTCATGGCCCCCAGAATGTTTTGTTTTCTGAATATCTAAACATGCAATATATCAAAACAAAGAACAGAACCTCCACTTTCAAACAACAAAAAACCTGTTTTATTCAAGCATGCATTCTTTTTTGTGGCTAAGTTTCATAAAATAGCAAGTCTTTTGTCATAGACTACATCAAGATTGGATTCAGAATGATGATGTTATGAATAGGCGCTCCACGCTCCCCTCTCTGGCCACCGGAGGGAGCTCACACATAAACTGACACACACACACACTACATTTCCCATGATGCTGTTCATTGGACTGATCATGGCACCACCTGCAAGCCATTACACAAACTATAAAAGACTCTGTCAATCACACTGTTATTGCGAAGTCTTGTTGTTCCTTTGCATGGTCTCCTGTTATCGTTTCTGCTGTTTTCCCGGTTTGATCCTGATCTGCCTGTCCTGAACTGTGCCTGGATTATCGCTCGATTATGTTATCTGCCTGTCTTGACTTCCCTGCCTGGATTATCATTTACGTATGCTCTCTGTCTGTCCTGGCCATCCACCTGTACGACCATTCTTAATAAAGACACGCTATTTGGATCTCAGCCTGTGAGTCCCTCTGTTACAGATGATGAAAAGACAGATGGAGTCGATCGTGTCCATCAACACCTCAAAGCTTCACAGTCCCAAAGAAACATTAGACAGTCTTAATTTATGTGCTTTTAATGTTATTTTACATATGCATCTGATACATCTATTGCTTGTTTCTGCTTCTTCTTCAGACGTCTTTTGATCAGGAGATTCAGTACTGTTTTAGAAGAAAATAGCGCACCATATTGCATAACAGTGAAAACACAAAAGCTTTGTTTCATAAATGGCAGAATTGTCTGTCAATGCCAGGAAAGAGTTCATTTGCTCTGGATTGTATTTTATTTTTACCTTGTGTAGTTTTGTTAATGGTTTTCAGGGATGAGGATTTTGGCATCTTCTTAATTTGGCTACCTTAGTAATTTGCACCCCAAAAATGATTGACCTGTTCTTCTTGACTAGAATAGTTTTGCAGCCTACCGGTTGAGAACCATTGGGCTCTAGTTTTGCTCACATATTTATTGTCTCTTTGTTCTTTGCTCTGTAAGGATGATGAAGAGGATGGCACTCCGAAGAAAAAGTGGCCCACTGTTGACGCATCCTACTATGGAGGAAGAGGAGTTGGCGGCATTAAAAGAATGGAGGTAAACAACAGTTTTATTACTCGCTAGAGGATTCCAGACACTAAATTAGCACACACTCAGTCACTTAACAGATGCTTTTCATCCAGAGGAAGAGGGCCGTGTCTCTTGAGGAACCTAGGGTTAAGTATCTTTTTAAGGGTGATTCTGTCAAATAAATCTCCAGCTGACGGTTTGCCTCTACTTGGCATGAAACCACTGTTGTTTATTACTTGCCAAGAGACTTCACCACGTCATAATTGAAGTCAGCGATGCTGCTGAAAGTGAATAAAAAAACGCATCTGTGAAGAAAAACAAGAAATATAGAAGGGAAAGTAAAACGTTTGTCAAATACATTGATTCATAAAACTTATGCTTGATATAAACAACGTACAATGCAAACAACACCAGAAAAATGCCTTGACAAAAACCAGGAAAAACAGTTTAATCCAGTCTAATCCAGGTGGTTTGCTAGATTTAGATGGGTTTTTACAAATCATGTAAATCATGTGGGTTTTTTCATATTTACAAATCTCCCAAAAAAACGGTCCTACCCAAAAGTATCACACCCTTATCTTGAAGCGTCCGGCCCTCATTCACAATCACACAACACAGGCAACGACTGCGGCAGAATCTGCTGTGCTCCCGTCGAGAGTGTGATGCTATCAGGAAGTGAAAGCAGTGTGTGTCACTGTATAATTCAGGTTGAACGTCTGATTGTTATTTAGCTCCTCCTCCTGTCGCCTATGGCTTGCTCAGTTGGGGAAACTTAACACTTAAAATTCATCAATTGTATTGATTCGCCTGCTCTTTTGGGGCTTCTGTTCAGCCAAACAAACTTTGTTTATATTGTTTTTCCTGTAAAGCTGCTTTGAAACAATCTACATTGTAAAAAGCGCTATATAAATAAAGGTGACTTGACTTGACTTGACTCTACACCTTCAATGGTAAAGTCATTCCTTCCATCCCTAAAACAACCCTGTTTTCATGAACCGCTTCACATATGACACAATAGTCCAACTGATATATTTCAAATGTGACAAGATTAAGGGGTTATAGTGATCACTAAAAAGGGAACCATAATAACAACCATGTATTAGGAGAATGTTCTCACTTTTGATTGGTGGATGATTTTCACAAAATTTTCATTGCCCCTGAATATTTGATGTATGGATATCTAAACATATCAAAAGATATCAATATATCAGAGTCTTTGCTTTTAAAAAAATAACTGTTTAGCTTCACACATTCTTTTTTAATCAACACTTGAATGTGGGTAAGAAACATTTTGGAAAAAAAGCTGAGAAAATCACACTTTTGTCATAGACTACATCCAGATGGGTTTCAGAATGATAATGACCTGCTCCACATTTCATTCAGTGACTTCAGACAGTCTTAAATTATATGCTTTTTAATGTTGATGATCACTTTATTTTACGTATGCTATCGCTTGTTTCTGCATCTTCTTCTCGTGTGTTTTGATCAGGAGATTCTGCGCTTCGTCAGGTCATCTCATAGCGCCCCCTACTGTATAAGACTGAAACAGAAAGCTGGAAATGTGCATCAATGGCTTAATTGTCTCCGAAAATATGTCCACAAAAATCTGTACTTGAGTAAACAAAATAAAATACACACATTATTTTCATTATCCAACATGCATTTATGCCTATCGACCCTCCCCTCGAAGAAAAATCAGGACAGTAATGGTTGAAAGTGGACAAAAGAGACAGATTAAAACACCAGGTGTGAACGGAAATGTGTCTCTCTCATCTACTTGTGATCCGATTGATCAAAATGCATATTAACATCAGGTGTAAACAGGGCCTAAGAGTCTTAACCATCATGAACTCTAACTTGCACTGATCCCTCTCCACTACACACACACACACATAAATACACAAAAACACATGTACACGCATATTTTCACTCTGCCGTGAAGTTTCAGTGCAATACATCTCTTCATTAGTGAAATATTTATAAAATACTGTTTGGTATACTGTAAAATACTGATTACAACAACGTTTACTTTTTGTACTATATGTTCCATATGTAATATATGTATATTTTTATTGTTTTTTTTTTCAGGCACCAAGGGAAGCACTTCCGAATTTGGTTGTACATGGTATAATGACAATAAAGGCTTTTCTTTTCTTTTCTAAATAAGCCTGAAAAGCATTTTCAAATGTTGACAACAGAAAGTTCATGACAAAATAAATAATAAATATTTCAGAGTAAGATTTCCAGCACTGATCATGAGAGCTCTTCTGTACAAAATGTCAGATGTTCTTTCTTCCTTTAAAGCTCTTTGGGTCATTGTAATGCTGGATAACATGATCATCACCATAATTTCATTTCAGGTTCGCTGGGGTGAGAAAGGTTCGACCGAAGAGGGTGCTAAACTGGAAAAGGCGAAGAACGCAAGGGTAAAGATGCCTGAGCAAGAGTTTGAAGCTCCTCCTTCTCGCATCCTAAATAATGGCATGCGGAAACCGCCAGGACCTCGCAAATGGTACTCGCCCATAAAGGTGAGAAGATCAATAATGTATTCTCTGTGTACACCTGATAACTAAAACTCAACAACATTTTGTGTTGAGAAATGGCAGATAATAAATATGAGAAACTCATGGGAAGTTAACATGTTGAACATGTTAAAATATATATATTTTATATTTATTATGTACAGGTGCTGGTCATATAATTAGAATATCATCAAAAAGTGGATTTTATTTCACTAATTCAATTCAAAAAGTGAAACTTGTATATTATATTCATTCATTACACACAGACTGGTATATTTCAAATGTTTATTTCTTTTCATTTTGATGATTATAACTGACAACTAAGGAAAATCCCAAACTCAGTATCTCATAAAATTAGAATATTGTGAAAAGGTTCAATATTGAAGATACCTGGTGCCACTCATCTAATTAGCTAATTAACTCAAAACACCTGCAAAGGCCTTTAAATGGTCTCTCGGTCTAGTTCTGTAGGCGACACAATCATGGGGAAGACTGCTGACTTGACAGTTGTCCAAAAGACGACCATTGACCCCTTGCACAAGGAGGCCAAGACACAAAAGGTCATCGCAAAAGAGGCTGACTGTTCACAGAGCTCTGTGTCTGAGCACATTAATAGAGAGGTGAAAGGAAGGAAAAGATGTGGTAAAACAAAGTGTACAAGCAATAGGGATAACCACACCCTGAGAGGATTGTGAAACAAAACCCTTTCAAAAACGTGTGGGAGATTCACAAAGAGTGACTGCAGCTGGAGTCAGTGCTTCAAGAACCACTACACACAGACGTATGCAAGACATGGGTTTCAGCTGTCGCTTTCCTTGTGTCAGGCCACTCTTGAACAGACAGTGTCAGACCATGTCATCTGCTGGTGTCGGTCCACTGTGTTTTCTGAGGTCCAAGGTCAACGTAGCCGTATACCAGGAAGTTTTAGAGCACTTCACGCTTCCTGCTGCTGACCAACTTTATGGAGATACAGATTTCATTTTCCAACAGGATTGGCACCTGCACACAGTGCTAAAGCAACCAGTTACTGGTTTAAGGACCATGGTATCCTGTTCTTAACTGGCCAGCAAACTCGCCTGACCTTAAACCCATAGAAAATCTATGGGCTATTGTGAAGAGGAAGATGCGATATGCCAGAGCCAACAATGCAGAAGAGCTGAAGGCCACTATCAGAGCAACCTGTGCTCTCATCACACCTGAGCAGTGCCACAGACGGATCGACTCCATGCCACGCCGCATTGCTGCAGTCATTCAGGCAAAAGGAGCCCAACGAAGGATTGAGAGCTGTACATGCTCATACATTTCATCCTCATACTTTTCAGTTGGCCAAGATTTCTAAAAATCATTTCCTTGTATTGGTGTTAAGTAATATTCTAAGATACTGAATTTGGGATTTTCCTTAGTTGTCAGTTATAATCATGAAAAATTAAAATAAATAAGAAATAAACATTTGAAATATATCAGTCTGTGTGTAATGAATGAATATAATATACAAGTTTCACTTTTTGAATGGAATTAGTGACATAAATCCACTTGTTGATGATATTCTAATTAAATGACCAGCACCTGTAAACTTCTGTTAAGAGATCAAATTTAATGAATATTTCTTCCTTAATGCATTTGTCATACTGATGAACAAAATTAACTAATGAAGGTAAAAAGCTAGGGGGGGGGGGGGAAATACACCAAATGTTGACCTCTTCCCATGTTGACATGTTTTGCCCAATATGTAAATTACATTTCTTACGACTTGCTGATCTCTGTATTGTCCTGTAGCTCAAACTGTTGATAATTTGGATGGTCCCCGTTGCTGAATGCTGAATAAGGCCCAACCAATACTCTACATAAGTATGGGACTGCAGATGCATTTCAGTTTGTGCACTGCCGTGTTTCGTTTCAGACTGCAATTTATAACACCTATATATTCAGTGTGCTATGGTCTCATTCTATGTGTTTTCTATGGTATTCTAAGTTATGGGCAACAGTACGAAGAGGACATATGCATCTAGATCAGGGGTGTCAAACTCACTTTCACCGAGGGCCACATGAGCATAATGGCTGTCCTCAAAGGGCCAGATGTAACTTATAAATGTAACTGAATGTAATCAAATGTAATGTAAAATAAACGTAACTACTCCTTAATGTTAAATAACTCATTATTCATTATAACTTATTCAAGTGACAATTACAGTTGCATAGAAAACATATGTTTGCTTTTTGCTCTAACAAAAATCCTTTTAAATTTTGTCAGCTTATGAAAACCCACATAACTACATTAATGAAGGATCAAACTGTCCAAGTGAATAAAGAAAAAATAACATAAAAGTGAGCTGCAAAGAATTATTATATATATAGAATTATTGTAGCATTTTACAAAAAAAGGCTGCACACAGCCTTGCATCCAACTGATGATTTGATGACAACAATTTGTCTGCATACACACATAAGACCTGCAAACATTAAATAATTACATTATTGTCAGGTGTGTAGAAAGGGATGTACGAGGACTCAATGTTGCAGACGAGTGAGGATTTTATTGTTACAAAGACAAAAATAAAACAGAACAAAAACCACCCCGAGGGGGAAAACAAGACTAGACTTGACTAGACTACCTTGTGAGTATCGATATATAGATACTGCAGCATCGATATGCCCATCCCTAGTAATCACCTGTTCTCACGGGCTCACGACAAGGACGAACACACAAGTTATGAATGCCCGAATCCGGATCCAAAACCGAAACTAAACCAGACCAATGTATCGGGACCGGACATCATAACTCGCACAAAAGACGTCACACACACACGCGTGCACGCGTGTGAAGCACACACACACAACTCGAGACATTCCGGTAGTGTCAGAGCCCTGCTACAAAACCAAGAGATTACTAGACTGAATGTGGCTGAACCCTGACAATTATTATTGTACTCTTTGACAACCGACACCGCCTCGTAACAGAAAAGACATACCGGTCTTTCTCCTTGAAGCACAAACAAGTATTTGCCTTCCCATCTTTCTTGAAACAGTCTTCCGTCTGCATCAACTTTTCTCTTTCTGGACATTTTGTGATCATTATTTATATCTCAATTCCACTCGTTGGCATGGACACTGCCGCGGCTAGTGTAGTCGAAAGGCATTGTGGGAAATGTAGTTTTTGGTCAAAGCACGCTCTTAATTTTTTTTTGACACTCAAAACTTTTAAGCTCCCGCGGGCCACATAAAATGACATGGCGGGCCACATCTGGCCCGCGGGCCTTGAGTTTGACACATGTGATCTAGATAATGCATTGATTTCTTCAAAAAAAAAAGACCTTTTGAAGAACACCTGGGTTTCAACAACAAAATTAACTCAACAACAAAATTAAAACACTGAGAATGTTTGTAAAAATAGCTTCTTTGTGTTCCTTCGAATAGAACACAGAGGGCCAGATTGACTAAACAAATTAGCGTGAGAGCACAAATAAAAAAAAATGCAAATGGGACTGTAAAGTTCTGCCTGTGATTTACTGATGATACACAAATGAAAGATCACAGATGCAGCCGATCATTTTCATATTTCTGATTGACCAGCACAATCTACCAAAGGCAGCGCAAATTAGCGTCCGGTTTAAGACATGCTATTATTGGGCATTAAATAATGGCACAAATACCAGTAAATTGACTATAGCAAACCTTGGTAAATCACCTTGAATGATTATTTAAATATTATCCTCCTATAAATGTTTGCTTATGAAAAGGAAACTCCTACACATGCATATGTACCGTAATAAGATCATCCGCAAAAAAATAACCTGTCTATCCCTTTTCAGTGGTCTTTGGTAAATATTGACACTAGTTTTTAAAAAAGCCAAAAGAGGGTTTGCGTTGGCAGAAGTTTTTTATAAATCTGGCCGAAAGACTATAAGTAAAAATGAATTCTGCTGACAGTTATGCATGAGCAGCCCCCCACCATGCAGTTCTCCTCTTGAATTAAAATGACTTGAGATGTCAATGCTTATCAAGCTTCTATGAATCATAGCTGGGGCTTTTGTAATACAGACCAGAAACTGTGGTGACCTCCAAGAAACTGGGCTTGCAGAGTCAGCATTTTATTACACTCGAATCCAGGTTTCCCTCATTTCACCTCTCTCCATTCGCTCACTCTCATAGATCAATCTCAATCTTGCTAGACATTCTTCTGTTCGTCTCTTTCCGTCACAAATTTTCCTTCACTTTTTCTTATTTCGATTTGATAAAGACAGCAGCTCTTGCGCAATGAGAGTTGGCTGACTTTATTAGGAAGTTGGGTCAAGGCCGAAGGACATTACAACGCTGTTTCATATTAATAACCGTGGGGCAGATAGCGGAGCATTGATTCATTCTGAACTATGGCTTTGAGCTTTATCCGTCTCATCTGATAATGAGCCAGAGAGCCTACATGTGGGACATTGAGTTCAGGAAATCTCTTCGTTAATAAAACCCATTTCCCAGACTTCAGTGAATGTTCAATGTGAGGAGCAAGTTATTAAACACTGAGGGTCAATGAAGACACACTTTCTTTTTCGGTCTTAATTGTCATGTCTGTGTGTGTGTGTTAATGTGCAGGGGAAACTGGATGCATTGTGGGTACTTCTGAAGAAAGGATATGATCGAGTGTCCATCATGCGACCACAACCAGGAGACAAGGTAAGGCAATTAGTTGTTTATTGTATTGCAGAACAATTGGTGTTGTTGACCATTTCTTAAAGAGTATTTTATGGTAAAAAACAAAAAACAAAAGGTGTTATCTAGAAGTCATAATTTAATGTCGTTCTTCCATTCCCATAGCTCATTGAATTGACAAGGTCATGGGTTCAATTCCGAGTGTGAGAACATTGTTTCTGTGTGAAAAGAGTTTGACCTTTTGGGATACACAGATGTGCAGTACTCTGTATACTTTATGAGTTGGTAATATGAGCGAGTAGTATACAGTTGTGTACAGTGGATTGGAGTTTGAGCTGAATTGGGTTTAATCTGTAATATCAATTATCTGCAAATAGTTTGCAGAGGTATCCATTTCCATTTCATTTACTTTTAAAGATGAACACACGCTCAAGGACTTAAAAAAAGGATCTTTACTGACTCTTCTTGATTTTTCACAGTCCAGCAGAGCAATCTGCTAAATCACTATTATAACTGTCAGTTAATTCAATATGACTTGGCTTTACTGAAGTGATGAAAAGCAGAAATAAAAATGTGAATACAGCTATTCTACAGCTTGATAGGAAATGAAAACCAGCCTCACACTAACAGAGCTTTGCACAGCATGGATATAGACATCCTAGACCTTTGTTCAAGAGCTTTTTATCAGTTTTGGAGCTTGTACTCACCATGCACTTTTGTTGATTGCATTTTGTGTAGAAATAAAAACATACGGTTTGGAACAGCATGAGGGTTCGATAAATTATGTTATGTTTGGATGACATCGCTATTCATCTAAGTTTGCATATTTTCGTTTTAGTAATGTTTACTCAAACAAGTTCAACTTCTTTAAGAACGTTAATGACAAAATGTTGCAGTTATATTTGGTTTCGTCTTTAGGTAATGTATTTGCTTGCACTCTACTTCTTTTAAACATTCCTCTAGCCTCGCCTGGACTGAGAACAACATCAGTCCAAGGGTAAAAGCTCACCTGTTGCATGCTGAGTTTCTTGGACTATGCAAATAAACAGAGGAAATGCATATCATATATCCCATTTGGAATTAAACATGAAGTTCTTTAGGGTGGACTCGTATGTTATTTCTTATGCAAAAGATGATTTGACTATAAAGTTGACTACAGGTCAAATCCACTGAGAAAAAGGACCATCACTGGAATTAATAACACTTTGAAATATATTAAAATAAAAAATGTATTTCCAACCCCAGCTTCTGCAAGCCTCTACTAAGAGCTGCTAAAAAAGGCTGTCGTATCTTTCGCTAAAAACAACAACTTTGTTACGCAGCTTTTTTACCAAAGTAAAAAGATGAGGTCCAGTTTCAACAGAACCATTTGGACTTTACACCATTTGCAGAGGGTGTTGTCATTTATAAATGTGAAGCACAGTGCAAAACTCAACACCCACACCCGCGTTTTCTCTGAGAAGCTTGCTTGTCATACTCCTGCTGTGAGTCACTTTTGGCTTCAACTTTGGACCTAATCCTGTTAGAGATGTTTCACAAAATCACTTACAAATCAGTCCCTCACTGTCTTGTGCTGTTCCATGTATCTACAGATGTATCTACTCCATGTATCTGCTCCATGTATCTACAGATAAGATGTACTTATAATAGTTATGCAGGTATTTGCAAGAATTTCCAGTTGATTTCTATTAAAAGGAAATACTCAACACAACTGACTATTCAGCAAAGCAATCAGATTTCAAGAAGGCTTAAAAGAGACATGGGCCAAAAAGATCCATTAGAGAAACAGGGCAGAAGCAATAGAGTCTAGACTTGTATATCAGGAAAATTATACAATTGCTTTACGAGAGAACAGCCAAATATAGTACAGTGATTAACACCATCAGGGAGGCGACACCCTCTGTGATTTAGAGTATGATGACAACACAGTATGAGGACAACTTAAACTCCTCACCATTTCACCACGATGGATGAAGCCACTTGGACGCATGCCGATAACTAATAGGAAAATAACTAATTTGAAAACTGTAAACAGTAAAATATTTTCTGCAATGACCTGGGTGACATCTGAAAGTGTTCACAGGCCTTATGAGAAAGACTGTGACAGTACTATAGTGTAGTGAGGGTTGGCAATGTGGTGTAGTGTACTATAGTGTAGTGAGGGTATAGTGTAGTGGATTGGCAATGACACTAAACTTTGCAGTATTTCCCATTAATTACCTAGACTCTGGAAGCCTGTCACAGTCTGATCCTGTGGTGTGCAATCCTGCGCCTGGAGTATTCAGTCACTGTCCAGCAGAGTTCAGCTCCAACCCCAATTAAACACAAATAAAAGCAGGTCACATCAAGATCTTACAAGTCATACTAGAAACTTTCAGGCAAGTGTGTTGAGGCAGTTAAAGTCTGCTTCAACAGAAACTGCCATTTTCCACCAAAATGCAAATTTCTTGCAAAGTGAAGAAATTAAGAGGTATCTTAATTTTCTTACCGTAAAGTATTATAAACATCCATTTTTAATATATACGTATTTTACATATTTATGTATAAGATATTGTCATACAATGTGAACCAGTGCGATGCGGAAGCAGGACGTGAAGTACAAATTCCAAATGAAATCTCGTTTATTCAAAAGCGCAAAAAAACAAAACACTTTAAATAAACAACAGAAGACGGCACTTCTTAGTGCAAACCCAGAGAAGCTCGGAAACAGGGAACATCCACACTCAAAGTAACACAAGCGTAACATGAACATAGAAACGTTCACAACTGACAAAGACAAAGGAGCACAGGAAGGTATTAAATGACAAACGTGGGATTGGGAACAGCTGACGAGACTTAGGCAGTGATTAGACACAGACGGGAGCGTGCAGGACCTGGAAGATACATACGGGACCTGAAAGGGAACAACGTGACAGGCACGACCGTGACAGATATATGTATAAGCTATATACATGCTATATATATATATATATATAAATATATATATATATATATATATATATATATATATATATATATATAGCTTATACATATATAAGAAATAGTGGAAAAAAAGAGAGATGGCGAGTGAGAGGCAATACAGGGTCTAGAATCAACACGGACAGGAACATACACTTGCTCAGAGCACTGCCACTGTGAACTGCTGTCACCGTCAGAATGCTACGCTCCTGCCTGGCATTGTTCAGTGAGACAGGCCAGGCTCATGCTCCCCGTGTTCGCCAAAGTGGCATGGCATTTACAAGGCGTTGAGGGAGCTTCTGATCTTTTTTCAGCTCTCAGCACTCAAATCTGTTGTTCCCATTCTTGGATTGAGATATATCTCAGATTGATGAGTCATTAGAACATTTTCTCTCACCTGACGCTGCATCATACCTAAAGAATCTGATTCTTCCCACCAAAACCTATTGGGGACTTTAATGTTCATATCTGTTGTGCAGCAGATTCCTCAGCAAAGGAATTTATCTATCTGTAAGATGCATTTGATCTGACGCTTCAGGTCAATGTACCCACTCATCAGCATGGCCATACACTGGATTTAGTGCGAACTTACGGCTGCTCTCTGAATGAACTAGAGGTGTGTGAAAATGGTTTCTCTGACCACAAGACTATTATGTTTACGTTTCCATCTTTTAACAAAACTGTTATGCCGATGTATTCGGCTCGCCAGTCCCGGCTTATCACATCTGCTACCAGAGAAGCTTTTCGCTCAGCCTTTAGTGAAGGTTTGCTACAAAGGGACGTTTTAAACACCGATTCGAGTGCTGAAGAACTACTCCGCCGTTTTAACTCCAACTGTGTTCATGCTCTAGACCAAGTGGCGCCTTTAAAGACTCATCTCCATAAACCAAAATCTGAGCCTTGGCTTAATGACACAACTCGCACTCTTAGGCATATTTGCAGAAGATTTGAACGAAAATAGAAGAAGGAGAGACTTCAGGTTTCAATACAAATGTTCAGAGAGTCAACTAACTCAATATCAGAAAGCAGTGAAAACGGCAAGATCAATTTATTTCACTGACATTATAAACAAGAACTGTCATAAACCAAAAACTCTGTTTAATGTTATAAATTCCACCATCAACCCCTCCACTGGTCTTGATATAGAAGTGTCATTACTTTCCTGTGAAGACTTTCTTTGTTTCTTTGTACAGAAGACACATGACTTAAGAATGGGGCTTAACCCAGTTTCATCTGACCCTTCAACTCTCTCTAGATGTACTGCTGTTTTTAGTTGTTTTACTCCTGTTACAGATAACCATCTGATAGAAATAGTGGATCACCTGAAAGCATCTGGTTCCCCAACTGATGTAATGCCCCCTCTCTTCTTTAAGCAAGTTATAGATATGGTGGTTCAAAATCTTCTGTCTTTGATAAATCGCTGTTTACAAAACAGGTACTTTTCCAGAGTCACTAAAACATGCAACTGTTCGCCCTCTGCTTAAAAAACAGGGCATGGATCCTACTATCCTGACAAATTTTAGGCCCATCTCAAATTTGTCTTTCATTTAAAAAGTTCTTGATCAAATACAATCTTTTATGGCTGAAAATTTGATCTTCGAGGTTTTCCAATCTGGGTTTAGAAAACATCACTCTACTGAGACTGCACTGCTGAAAGTTTCAAATGATATTCTGTTAACATGCGACTCAGGCAACTATGCGGTTTTACTCCTTTTAGATCTCACTGCTGCGTTTGATACTGTCGATCACGCTGTACTTCTCGATCGACTGGAATATTGTGCCGGCATTACTGGCAGTGACCTGCAGTGGTTTAGATCCTGTCTGACAAACAGGACTTCTTCAGTGAATTTAGGAGATCACACCTCACGTAAAGCTGCGATAACCAGTGGAGTTCCTCAAGGATCAATTTTAGCTCCCTTTCTTTTCTCTCTCTATATGCTCCCTCTTGGCTCTATTTTCAGAAAGTATGGGCTATCGTTCCATTGCTATGCGGACGAATCGCAAGTTTATCTGCCTTAAAAACGGAATGCACTGGATGGACTGAATGCACTATTGCTTTGTTTGAGTGATGTAAAGAAATGGTTTTCTCTAAACTTTTTAAATTTCAATGAGAGCAAAACAGAATTGATTGTTTTCAAACCCTCTGTTTCTGTGACTTCTACAAATCCAAATTTGGGTGAGTTATCACCGTATGTTAAGCAACATGTAACAAATGTGGGTGTTGTATTTGATGAGCAAATGAAATTTGATAGGCAGATTAATACTGTGGGTAAATCTTCCTTTTTCCAACTGCGGCTTCTTGCTAAAGTAAAACCTTTCCTATCTTTTAAAAACCTTGAAAAAGTGATCCATGCTTTCATTACCTCCAGATTAGATTACTGCAACTCACTGTACGCTGGTATTAGTCAAACAGCTCTCTCTCGTTTACAGCTGGTTCAGAACGCAGCAGCCAGATTTCTGACCAGGATTCGTAAGCGGGATCATATCACTCCAGTCTTACAGTCTTTACATTGGCTGCCTGTACGCTATAGAGTTGATTTTAAAATGTTATTAATCGTGTTTAAGTCACTGCATGGTATGGCCCCTTTGTATATATCTGAACTTTTAATTGAACGCAGTGAAACAAGATCTCTCCGGTCATCAAACCAGAGACTATTGTTTATACCAAAGACGAGGCTGAAGTCCAGGGGCGATCGTGCGTTTTCATCTATCGCCCCAAGACTTTTGAACGAGTTGCCCTCTTCTATTCGATCAGCTCCCTCTGTGTTCACTTTTAAGTCAAGATTAAAAACCTAAAATCTGTTTGACAAAGCTTTTATTTTTGGTTGAAGCACTGTGTTTTACCATGATTTTATTTATTGTTTTTATTTCTTTTAATTTATTTTAAATGGTTGTTTTACCTTTTAAATTTAATTTTTAACTTTTATCTTTACTGTGCCAGTGTTGTGTGTTTTATTTAAAGCACATAGGTCCAACATGTGTTGTGAAATGGTGCTATACTAGACTTGAATTATCAATATAATAATCAATCAAATCAATCAATAATCAAAACTTAACACTTAATATTCATCAATTGTATTAATTCTCCGTTCAGCCAAACAAACTTTGTTTATAATGTTTTCCTGTGACCACTGTAAAGCTGCTTTGAAACAATCTGTATTGTAAAAAGCGCTATATAAGTAAAGGTGACTTGACTATATAAATAAAATTGACATTGACAAAACCTGCCTGCATACAATGTGTATAATTCAGCCGTACCAGACCGACATTTTAAAAGATCTGGATGATAGCAGGCAGGACAGGCTCAATGACATTAAAGAGCTACGTTGAGCTTCAAACGTGAAGGAGAAAGGCTTTGGGAAAGAGGCCCTGATGTTGTAGACACTCAGGAAATAAAGTCTTTCTCCCCGATGCCTCGACTGCTTTCGGGATGCATTAGTTTCCAGCGAATACAAAACACATTGTCCGCTGAAAGTTTTCAGAGATTGATCCCCCTTGGAGTCTAGAGCTTGGAGTCTTCATAATATATCTCAGTGGGTCCTGCATATGGTGGAAAAAGTTTACAGAATTAAATTTGAGTATTGTTCGCCAAAATTCAGCGGGTTGGATTATACTATTGTCAACCCTGCGCAGGGTCAGGTGATGAAGCTAGAGTTTCAATTCCTCTTGGTGAATGAGGAGATTATGTTTCTCCTCCCAAGAGTGAGGCACTTTACTGCCGGTACTTCATAGTTCCCAAGAAGGAAGGAGGACTGCGTCCCATCACAGATCTCAGGGTATTGAATCGTTCTCTATGGAGATTCAGGTTCAAGATGCCAGGAGTCCAATCAGATCTGAGGACTGGTTTGTCACAGTTGATCTCAGGGACTCATATTTCCATATATCCTTCAAATATATCCTTCCTTAAAACAGGAAGTTCCTGAGGTTCGCTTTCAGGGGTAAAATTGTAACTACCAGGTTCCTCCGTTCTATCTAACATTATCCCTTCACACCTTCACAAGGGATATGGACACCCAAAGGGAAACCCATTTTGCATGATCAAAGCCATTCATTCTTTGGCTATGGGGAAGAAACCATGGTTTCTCTCCCAGTGAGACCTGTGTTGGGAGCCTCATGTCAGCAGAAAATCGTGACTATGGACTACCTCACGATCTGGTGAGTAGTCATGAAGTGCCGCTTTACCAGAGGTCTATGGAGAGGGCATCATCTTTCATGATACACCAGTGGCCTGGAGATGATAGCTATGTTTCTGGCCCTGAGGCACTTCTTCCTAGACCTCAGGGGCCATCATGTTCTAGTTCGATCAGATAACACGTCAGTGGTCTCCTACATAGAGTTTACACCCTCTGTGCAAACTGGCACATCAGGTTCTCCTTTGGTCCTAGGGCAAGTTGCTCTCAGAGCAATGTACATTCATTGGGACAAAATTTTGGGAGCAGACTTCCTATCGAGGCAGGGAATGAGGCTTGAAGAATGGAGAATCCACCCGAGACAGTGGAGTTAATCTGGAGGATGTTCTGCAAAGCAAAAGTAGATTTGTTACTCTCCCACATGAACACTCATTGTCCGCATTGATTTTCCCACTCACATCTAGGTCCTCTGGGACTGGATGCCATGATGTAGGTGTGGCCGAGGTGGCACCTTTACTCATTTCCCTTGATTGCTCTGCTCTCAGGAGTTAAAGGGAACTTCTAGTAGCCCGGTATTGACCGGCCCAAGTTTTGGTTCATATTTGTTATATTACTCCTAGCAAGACCCCCATGGGAGATACCCACCCATGGCTGAAGCCATGGAAGCTATAGGTCTGGGCCCTGAGGAGGACCAACTCCAAAGTTCTTGTCTCTCAACACAGGTCGTTGAGACCATCTTAAACTCTAGAGCTCTCTCAACAAGGAAACTTTCAAATGGTTCTAAGCAGGTCTGTGATACTGCTGGTTGGGCCTCTCCACACACCTTCATAAAATATTCTAGTCTGGATCTTCCCTCCACACCAGATCCTGACAAGCTTCACACCAGGATACATGTGTGATACTGTGTGGCGCAGTGGATATTTCATTCCAAACCTTTCATTCTAGACCCTGTCTTCTTCAACGCAGTGCAAGTTCCCTCAAAAGGGTGTCACTTTTCCACACCTCCTGAGTGCCCAAGAACGATTCTGTTCTGATTTCCTCAAGGGGAGATTCTATGGGCAGGTAAATGTATGTTTTTTTTTCAGATCTTTAGATCTAATGATCAAAATAAACTTGCGCAATTTAAACATGAATTTGATAGAAGACAACATAAAAACAGCAGCAGCTTTCCTTTCTGCTCTGACAGCCACAAGACCAGTCGAGTGGTGAAAGATCATCGCTCTTGGTACATTTTTAATCTTCAAACCAAATTTGGGTCTTCAGCCAAAAAAAATTAAATCCCATCTGGCCTGCATGCTTCCCATAATGTTTACACATTACGTCAGTAGGAGGAGTGTAGAAAATCTTTGTGGCTGTTCAAGCACATTTGACCACAAATGACACATTTACACTATGAAAGCAATCCGGCCAAATGTGTTTTCGAGGGTGGACAAGCTCAAAATGTTTCAGACCTGGTTTACACCGCTTGTGATCAGATCAACCAAAACATTTCTTACTTTTTTATGTTAAGTTAAGGAAAACCATGAATAAATCCAATTAATCTACTTTGAAATGTGTGTCAGAATGTCTGTGCTTGTTTTAGTCTGTGTGATCCCTCCAGCTGCCAGTTTAACCAATTGTATTTCAACAGCTTTGGGTTGCCAGTTGGCTCTAAACACAGTGTAATGTAGCCATGGAAGCCAGCAAAAAAATCTAGGTCAGAGATTGCATATTTGATCCAAGCTAAAAAGCCTTAGCATCTATATAAAAATCTCTATTGCCAAAGGTATATTAAAATGCTGATAAATCAAGTCATAACCTCACACTGTAAGGCTCGCCACCTTCCATTGTTTATTGCATCCATTCTTGTTGCGTTTCCTCGTACTAGCAACCAGCGTGAGCTTCAAATCTGAGGGGGTGGGAGAAACATCTCTCCAGTATTTAAAATTTGGACTGCAGTACCCATTTCAACCACTAGCTAGTCAATATTACATACCACACCTTTAAAATCAATGCAAAGACATTTTACTCATTCCCCATTTTACTCATTGTTTAATTTGGATACTGAAAACAAGTTGTAGCTCTTATTTTACATCTCTCAAATTGCACCAAACTGATGCATTCAACTTTAAAATATATAGTCTTACAAAATCTTTTGCGAAGCTCTGTTTTGATATATAGGTGTACTATTATTACCATAATATTTTTTTTAATATATGCCATTTGTCTATGAAAGAATATGGCATAATTTCAAAGAAGACCTTGGTGTTACTATTGGTACATATCTCCAGAAAACACAATATTACTGTCTAGAACACATGGTGTTGCCATGGAATCACGCCCAAAATAATAATTTGATAAATGAGTTTGTTTGATCAATTATATTTTTTAGGTTTGTGCTTTTTGCTGCTGTGGTAGTTAAGTTGATGATAAAGTCGCATATGCTGAACATTACACTGGACAAACAGCTGTGAGCCATAAAGCAAACACAGACCGTTATGGTGCCGGATAGGGATGTTGTTGTCTGGCAAACCTATCAGTAGATTCCAGTATCTCAAGCCAGCTTTAAAATATGCTGCTTATATAATGGGGCCATCACAGTTTGAGTTTGTTTTCTGTCATTGGTTTTTCCCATGTGATCCTTTGTTTTGATATTAGTCACCTGTGTCCTGTCTAGTTAATTGTCTTTCACCTGTTCCTCATTAGTTATCTCGTTTGGTCCTTGTTTATCCCTTGTGTATAGGTCCTCTGTTTTTGTTCAGTCTTTGTCTATTTAAATGTGTCTGTTGTTGTAATTTTCTCGGTTTCTCTATTTAAGTTTGAACTTTGTATTAAAAGTTACTTCCTGGATATCGCCTTCATTTTGCACTCCTTCATTACAAGTGACAGTGGTACAGGAGGTAAAGGGAGTCAGAGCTCACTTTTTAACAGGCTTTTCAAACATTTTATTCAAAGCTATTGTAATGTTTCATTTAAGGAAGCTTTCACTTCACCCATATTTCTCTGAAAACCGTGTATACGTATTTCTGCTGTTACATTAACAAAACTAAATGTTTGGTTGATGAACATTAGTTAAGACAAAATGAAGTGAAAATTCAAAATTACCTAATATTTCAGTCATGGACTACTGTCACAGTCTTGTCGTGTCTCTTCACACTTCCTGTTTCCTTGCATGTGCTTCCTGTGTCATTTCCTTCACCTGTCTTGTCAATCACTCATCTCCTTAGTCTCGTCACCTGTTCCCAATCTGTTATGCATTTAGGTCCTGTGTAATATTAATAATGTACTTATTATAGGGTTAGTTGCATGTAATTATACATAATTTACTGTTATCAGTACAGTAAGTATGTAATGTGCAACAAAGACACCGTAAAATAAAGTTTGATTCGTGTTAACTAAAGGTGTAATTAATGTTAACAAATGAAACCTCAATACAGTACATGCATATGTCATAGTTTTAGGAAGCGGGACAGGCTTTTTATTGAACAATAAAGAAAACTCAAACAAAACCTGTGGGTAAAACTAAAAAACTAGACGGGACTTAACTAAGACAGGATCAGGAACAGGAAGTATGATGAGAAGAAAGACAATGGAGGGCAGGACACAGGACAGCAAATATGAAGGGCTTAAATACACACAGGAGGAAGGGTTATTGATCAGGAAACAGCTGGGACAAATCAAACTAATGATAAGAAAACAAGATGGATGGGTTAACAATGACAAGACACAAACACGCAGCCAATGCGGATGCACATCGCCACGTGTTCACATTAGACAAAGACAGCGAGCAGCTGGTAAATGCAAATCTTGTGCGACATAAAACATGAAAAGCACACGGCAGATGAAAACACGAACCGCGTGCTAAACATAACACACGAGAACATAACAGACGAGAGAGAGCATGGCTCGCGCAAAGCTTGAAACCACGCCCACTCACAAGAAGTAGAGCGCGCGAGAACGAGCAAACACCTTTTCTCGTGCGCTCACAACAAGGATGAACACACGAGTCATGAATGCCCCAATCCCGACACAAAACTGAAACTGAACCAGACCAAAGTACAAGTATACGCTACACAGACAAGAGTCTGCACTCAACACTCAAGTCTTGCACTCAAGACTCAACACTCGAAGCCGCACACACACAACACGAGACATAGCGGTAGTGTCAGAGCTCTGCCACAAAACCAAGAGAATGTGGCCGAATGTGGCAGAACCCTGACAGCATAGTCAGCACTCTAGTGGATGTGTGTCTGTTGATGGATTTGTATTGGAACTTGTAGCAGTGGTGGACCTGACCCAGATTCTTGACATTAGACATTGATGTAATTTCAGTGGTTGTGTCTTTTGGTTTACATAGCAACTGTGGTCATGCATATCTGTCGAGCTTTGAGTGGATAAAGACGTCTTTCATTTTCAAAAAAGAAAACAAAATGGGTAATTAACCAGCTTTATGTATGTTGCCAAACGCTTCTGTCCAACTATGCAATGTGGTCAAGTTGATGCTACATATAAAATCATTGAACAACATGGATCTGATGCTAATTAGAAGCAGATTATATTTTACTGAGCTGTACCGTGATGCATAATAGCTTAAATGTATAAATTTGATTTTAAAAATACATTTAAAGTTCAGTTAGAATAAGACAATCTTTTATTATCACTTTAAATCTAAAATTGAATATATGAAAAATTAAAATAAATATGAATCTAAAACTGCCAGTAGGTGGCAGCTAGTCACTGTCATAATGAGTGAGTCATTTAATCGATTCGTTAAAAACATATGATTCATTCAGGAGTAAAGAAAGTCGCATACTCTCTTGAGTAGCCAATTCATCTGAATAAGTAATTACGTCATAACAGCTAAAAAAGTATGTCATATATAGTATGAATGTAATCTGGATGCCACTATCATGTTACTTCATATATTAACGTACAGACCATTCAGAATTAATTACAGGCTACAGCCTTTCCTGTAGCTCAACCAGAGCGTGGCGCTTGCAACGCAAGGTCATGGGTTCTAATTCCCAGGGAAAGCCAGAACTGAAAAGAATGTCAATGTGTTCCTTGAATACAATGCAAGTCACTTTGGATAAAAGCATCTTCCAAATGCATAAATGTAATTGAAAATACAATAACAAGATTATTCCCTTATTCCCTAGCTAGTCTACACATATGCCTAACATGTGCACTGGTTAAATAACGCCAGTACTTCCTTTTCAACAGGAAGGTATCATTATGTTTTTGATTTGTAGTGTGATCATTTTTCTGTTCACTGTGAAGTTGAGTAAGTGGTGACAATAAGGGCAGTTTGAGATGACAAAAGTCTGGGAATGAACACCAGACATTAACAGAAGGCATGTTGTTATTTAGCAAAAAACACAACCCCAAAAAATGGTATGGTCTGGCGACTGTAACATTGAAAAGACAGTGCAGCTGGCTGCTCTCCCGGCTACTTCTGAGAGAGACAGCGTGGAGGCAGAGAGGAGATCTGCAGATGAACGGCCTGAAATGAAGGCACAACAGTGTTCAGATGAAGGAAGGGATGGAGGAGAGAGGGCTGGTACTCATCTGGTATTGCTTCCGGACCTTGATGTCATAAGAACCGTACACAATGCCAAAACCAATCAAAAATGTCCTTAAAAGACACTGAGATGTACTAAAATCATAATGAACTCAAATTGAAGACCCTTTTGGTTTATAAATGTGCAATTCAACTTCAATTCAACTCCCAAAACACACTCCAAATTAAGCGTTAAAAGTTTTCCTTATAATGGCTTTCTATAGGAAATTGCTTAATGTGAAACTTTAGTTACGTTCATATTCTGATTTATCTGTTTGCCTGTACATAGTGGTTTTATTAATAAGGTGGATACTGAATTATGTCTTCTAATATCAATTAGTCCTTCATACAAACCTGGTAAAAAATAATTAATAATAAAATATTTTTTTGTTTTGTCCTTCAAGTGGATGTTCCTATAAAGATTTTGTCATGTGAAAACTAGAGCTATACATACACAATTTTCAGTCTTTTAGTCTTTGATGTTTATAAATACAGTTTAACCGCATGAATTCTTTGTGTGTGTGTGTGTGTGTGTGTGTGTGTGTGTGTGTGTGCGTGCGTGCGTGCGTGCGTGCGTGCGTGCGTGCGTGCGTGCGTGCGTGCGTGTGTGTGTGTCTTTTTGGGGCCAGCGGGAGAGTTCTTCATTAGGTGACAGGAAATTGGAACAGAGTGCACTAATTTTGCATAAGTGTTTCTAGTAAACCACCTACAACTAGCTTTTTCCTCTGTTTATCATTAAAACCAGTCTGGCATTTATTGCTTCCTACAGTTACAGCAGACAGAAAGAGCAGAAAGACGCCTCTAACCACTCTAGCCTTCCTTTTGTTTTGTGTGTGTGTGTGTGTGTGTGTGTGTGTGTGTGTGTGTGTGTGTGTGTGTGTGTGTGTGTGTGTGTGTGTGTGTGTGTGTGTGTGTGTGTGTGTGTGTGTGTGTGTGTGTGTGTGTGTGTGTTTCACGTTGATGGCAAAGGCCATCATGATTGCAGCCACATGCATTTGAAGATTTAAGATTTATGTCTATGGCTTATTCACTTCATCTGAAGGTAAATGAAATAATGTAACATTTCTCTTGTGCCACGTTGTCCTACACGATGGCAACAAAACAAGCTTTTTACGATCGTCTTTTGAGGCTGATTTCTAGTTTAAAATTCCATGGAAGTTGTTTTGCCAGTCAATGTTATGGCTATTGTGTGATCTTTGAGAGAAGGGTTTTTAAAAAACTGTTTGTTTTTTTCAAAAATGTGTCGCAAATTTAAGTTTGACGTAAGTTTGAGATCTGTCATGATACTCAAAATCTAATTTCAGTTTTCTTTACTCTCCTTCCACATGCTAGTTTACGTAGTCTTTTGTACGAAAAGATTCACTTTAATTAGATTTATCCTAACCCTGACTCTTACACCGTCACTGTTGCTATAGCAACCAGTGCAGATCAACTCATATTGACAACACCGTCTGAAGAAATAGTACCTGCTGATTGGCTGATCCTATTTTGCGGATTTTCACCTATCGCACGGGGTTCCGGTCCACATTAACCGCAATAAACGAGGGATCACTGTATACATATGTATGTATGTGTGTATTTAACTTGTAAGCTGCCTCAAAGAAACACCTTGACAACAAGAAAAGCCATACCATAGCATATTTCCTTCCGAGAACAGTTACGCCAACATTTTTAATGACTTTTTTCTGTCTTATCTTTCTCTCTCAGGGTCGCTGTATGAACTTCACCCGTGTCAAGTCTAATCCTCCTCCACGCTATCCATCATACAACCAACATTCTTCACCCATTTACACCCCCACACGAACCCTCAACCCACCGCCTCCTCAGGGCCAGCTGCCCCCTCCTCCACGCAGTCCACCGGCCTCCCTATCCTCCAGTTTACCTCCGGTACCTTCTACCCCTCCTCCTCACACCATCAACCCATCTCCACCCATTACTCCTCCTCCATCATATTCTCCACCCACTGTCTGGTCTTCATCCCCTACCACCCTCTACTTTTCTCCACTCACATCCCTACCCTCTCTTCCACCATCACCGACTTCCTCCCTGCCCCCACCCCCTCAAGCCCCGCCTCCAGCAAGAGCTCCTCCTCCAGATCGCCCGCCTCCACGGCCCTGTGTTTAATGTGAGTGGACTACTGTGAAGGCTTAAAGATGAGGACTGGAAGTAAACAGGAAATATAAATTTTCCACACCCTCCTCAAGTTTCCGTTGCTGTGTGGTCTAACGCAATAATACGTGACCCACCTGTGGCATCAAGGGCATTTGCTTACGTGACACGAAACACAAGCCGCCATGACACAACACAGGGAGCAACACTCAGATTCTCACACTAGGCATTGCAAAGAAACTGAAAATTCATGCACAAAGCTCCTGTTTGTGTGAGTTTAACCAAGCTTTGATAATGGAAGTGGCTGGTTCTGTTAATGGATTTATGGATGTTTCACAATTGCATGCATATGGGATTTACACTCATAAAGCAGATTTCCACGAAAGAGGAAATCTTTCAGGAGCTTTTTTTGTACAGAACAGTTGAGAACATAAATGCACATTTTAACTAGTGTTCTCAAACTTCCTTGAATGGGACAACAAAACATTTGGCCTCATTCAATACAAATGTCAGTGTGCATACTTAATCACAGAGGAAAACTTTGCACAAAAAATGACGCCAAATGCACAAGAGATGTGTATACTATGCACATAGATTGGATTTTAAACTTCTAATGTTATTCTAAATGAAAGACTGCATGTCCCTGCTGTAATTTGCATAAACACGCCCATCTCCATATAAGGGTTTAATGTACAATGGAAGCATGCAGCGTACATGTGACTTCATTTGGTTCTAAATCTTACAGTAAAGTTAGAATACGTTTTAATGGCAACATATTGATGAATCATGATTTTTACATGAAAATACTAATACAATTATTTTGCGGGCCAAAAATATGGCCATATCTGCGGTTAGTGAATGATACCCATTGTGTCGGATTCATTCTTGATGTGTTTTTATTCGATCAATCGTGTTTTGAAACGGCCAAATTCAAAATTCACTTTACTTTTTTTTTTTTTTTGTCGTTGTTAAAATGCTTGTGGCAATGATTGTTGCTCATTCAGGTAATTGACATTTATTTGTGCAATATTGCATGTTGCTTTTTGGTCTTTGAATTTATTAACAAAGTACCAGTACATGATTAATTAAAGTTCTTTTTTTTTCATAAAAATGTAAATTCTGCCATAAATCACTGACCCTCGTTTCATTCTAAATTTGTGTCATTTTTGGGTGAACTATTACCTTTAGGATGATGTTGAAGAGACTAAGATGTTTATGGGGACGGACTTGAAACATCAGAGAAAAATCTATATATGTAAACTATAAGCATCATCACCTTACTTTTTGCACATGTCACAGTTGTAATGGTGTATGGGTGCGTTATTAAAAATTAAAAACAAATGATCATACTTTACACATCCTGTATGTATAAATCTCTGTAGCCTTGTGTAGATTTTTGTTGTTATTTCGATACAAGGATTTCCTTCTTTGTGATTTCCTTTAAATTATTATTATTGTTGTGGCATGATTGCAATTTTTAGTAATGTAGAAGCAAAACAAAAGATGAAACTTTCCCAGCAAGCAGTTTAAAGCCTCTGTATTTTATCCACCACGAATAACCGCAGGAGAAGATTACAAATAGCTTTTCGCATTTTTTTGCCAAAGGAACTATTTACAACTCAGAGTCCAATGTATTTGATATATGAGTTTGTTTTTGTTCATAATTACATGCTGTATATATTATTGTCATAATACATCAGATTTCACAATCCTTTGCTTCTAAAGAATTCTTGTCAATTTCTGTTGTACTCTGAGTCTAAGTTATTGCAGTCCCACTATGATGCCAGTGTTGTGTTTATATAACTCCAAAACACTGTGATGATGATGGTTTTATGGGTAATTAACATCAGAGAAATCATATATGTCCATGTTAAATCATATATGCTTTTCTAAGAAGTCATGTAAATTAATCTTTCTCCAAATGACTTGGATAATGACTAAATTCCTTTTTTTTATGTGCTATTGTTTTGAAATAAAATGTCATAAAAGTCATACTGGACCTCCTGTTTGCATGTGTTTTAATCAATGTGTGCCTGGAGTTTTAATCAAGAGGTATGTTTTTGTTCAGCTTATTATTTTTATTTTTTTTGTATATAAAAAAAATAATGGCTTGATCATTGTGAAGTCATATTTAAGGGATTGACATCATAAAAAGGTTTTTACCGCATTGTTAAAACAAAGGTAAGTTTCTCTTATAATGTTTATTACTATAATGTCATCTCTAATGCTGAAAAATAAATCACATTTACAGAAAAAAATATTCCTAGCATATCACTTAGCTATAATCCTGTTCCCTGAGAAAGCATGAATGACACGCTGCGCCTAACGCTATGGGAACATGTCTTCACGTGATCATCTGACCAAAATAATTTTGTGAGAGTGACGTCACTGGAACACGTGCTCATTAGAGGCTAAAATTAGATGTGCTGCAGGTGCACCTTCAGGTATCACTTTGTTTGAAGAGCCATGCAGGCACATCCTCAGTGCAGCTTTGAAACTCAACATCTCGTTCCCACTTTTTCAGGGAACAGGTTACTGCCGAGTAACCCAAGATGTTCCTTTGTTCCTACTCTCAATGCTGCATTTAGTGCTATGAGAACAAGGATACCAATGCTGCTGCACAGGGGTGTCTGAACCCTTCACTTTTGTGTAGTATGTGTTCACAAGCACACGATAAGTTCTTCCGATTGATGTGTGCACCCCTTGCCAGAGCTTGGGAGGAAGTAACGCATCCTGTCAAATATGCCCTAATTCCTGGAAGCGAAGCTTAAACACGTCTGTTTGCTTAGTGACAGTCGTTCCCCGTTGCGACCCACATGATACATGAAGAGTTGCTCTGATTTGTGCCACTGGCTAGTGCGGTGGACATAAGACTGAAGAGCACAGACTGAACACACGTCTGTTTAGTTTATCCTGCTCCTGCATTGTAAACGGTGGAGGGAAGAAAGCTTCAAGGGTGAAAGGGTGAATGGCCAAGAATGGATTTTAGGTAGCTTTCACCATTTCTGGCGCAAAGTCTAAGCAAGATGGCGAGGTCGACAGAAGCAAAAGCGGGAAAACAGAGGATGCCCAACTGATACCCCATCCAACTAGATTGCTGTAAGCCAATATGGTGGCTACATACACCCTAAGAGTGTCTGGAAATGAGTCCTGCAGAAACTGAAGCAACTTGGCAGTGAACTGGGTCCAAATTATGTGGAATACACTACATCTCATTGACATCCCATTTAATGGCATAAATCCTTCTTGTGGAGGAAGCCCTAGTACTGAGAATGGTCTCAACACGTTTGTCTGAAAGTCTAGTGTCCCTTAGCAGGTACCCTTCAAGGGCCAGACCTGAAAGTTCCACAACTTAGGCTGGGGATCAAATACTGTTCGCTGTGCTTCCAACAGAAAGTCCCATGTTTGGTATTACCCAGGGCGCACCATCGAGGAGACATATTATCTCTGAGAACCAAACTTAGTTTGGCCAATGCAGTGCTATCAATTAGAGTTAAGACCCTTGTTGGCGAGCTACTCCCAGGAGTAGAGCAATCAGGGGGAAATCTTACATGTGCATTCTCGGCAATGTATGTGCCATTGCATCCAGACCCAGGGGGGCTGGGTGGACACTGTGCTGTTCCTTGACAGGCGAAGAGGTCTGCCTCTGTTTTGTAGAATCTTTCCTAAATTTGTTTCACTACCCAGGGATGGAGTTTCCAGACAGCAACTTAGTGCCGGCGCAGATCCAGGCCACATCTGATACATGTGGAATCATCACGTACCAGATGTGAGCCGGATCTGGGATGACACTAAGTTGCTGTCTGCCTTTTCACTCGCCATTCGGTAATGTCTGTCTGGACAGTAAGTCTGCTCCCATATTCAAATGACCTGAAATGTAGATCGCCCTGAGGGACAGGAACTTGTCCTTAGCCCAATGCAGAAGCTGTTGCACTAGCCTGTTCAGATGCTTTTCAGAATACAGGCCTCCCTGGCGATTTATGTTGGAGACATACTGTAGTGTTGTCCACCCACAGCAGGACATGGCTTAGCTGCTGGAGGAAGTACTACAGGGCATTTGAGACAACGTTCTCTCCAGACCCCCCTTTTCGACGATAACGCACCGAGAGTGGGACCCAAAGTGAGAAACCAGGGTCTAAGCCCAATAAAAAGGTTACATAGTCCACGGTGTGTAACCGTTATATGCCTCTGGAGGTTGGCCCTTGGAACAAACCCTCTGGCTTTGAGACACAAATGAAGTGGCCTCATGGGCAAGATCCCATAGGGTCACATTCTGACCTAGCCTTATATTGCTTAAGGTGTCCAAAATGGTCTCAACATAAGTGGGAGACAGTTTTGCCTGCATGGTGGCCGAGTCCCTTATGCCGTCCTCTGGGTAGGAGAGAGAACACTCTTCTTTGCATTGATTCTCAGCCCCAGAGAGATTAGATGAGCGACCATGACATCTTGATGTTGAAATGCAAGCTCTTGAGACTGGGGCAGTATCAGCCAATCATCTATGTAATTCAAAACGTAGATGCCCTGGAGTCCCAGTGGAGTCAGAGCTGCATCCATGCATTAAGTGTATGTGTAGGGTGACAAGGCAAGGTCAAAAGAAAGAACCCAATATTGGTAAGCTTTACTTCTGAAAGCAAACCTCAGAAACGTCCTGTGTTGTGGCAGAAGTTCTTTATGAAATGATCCGTCCTTGGGTGATGAATCAATTGCAATGTTGAATTTGCGAACCAATCGTTTTAATAGTTAGCATCTTGAACTTTCTGAGAACACTCTCAATCCCCAAAGATCTAAAACAATACTCTCACAGACCTGGGCACAAAGCCATCAGGACTTCTTCTTGGAGATGATAATCCTTATATCAGGTCTCCTGTGAGGTGGCTTAGCAAGACAAACTAGTCCCCAATCTCTATTAGAGGGAGCGTGACTCGCTACACTCCCCTTTTGTGCCTCTCAACTCAGAGAAGGAACGGGTTGGGACCAACAACCCCTCCTCCTGAGTGTGGTGAGGAAGGAACTGAGGGTTGTTTTTTAAGTGATGATGCAGGGTGTACTCGGTGTCTCAAAATGATAATCAAAAACAAATATCTGATTGGGACTTTTGAGTTAACAGAGTGAGACTTGAAGGCTCAGCGATGCCGCTAAGTCTGCAAACACAGTCATTTTATGGTCCTAGGGGCAATACAACTCTTTGTTCTCCAGGCCTCCCCCGTGGACATCTGATGACACACACACATACTCACAAAAATGTCTACATACTCAATGTAAACTCATCTTCAGCCATCTCATTCCTGTCTATGATATATTCTTATGTACATATGCATGCCCTCCATGTTGTAGCCTTTTTAGTTATGTTTGGTAATTAATTTAGACGTTTAAATGTGTATAACCTTATTTAAAAAGAGACCACTATTTTTATGTTTTTCTTCCCCCGGATGTTTGATATCGTTGGTCTTGTCTTTGCATTCTTTGAAAGAATATGTATTTTGTTTAATGCTGAAATGCATTATATCATTTCTATCATTGTTGCATCAAACTCTGAGAAAGTTCCAACAGGACCATAAAAGATGCAAATTAAGTTGAACAGAGGCAAAAGGAAATTTCCCTCCATACACTTCCAAGCCAGTGATTGGCTCTTCAGCCAAGGAGTGGGAGTATCCCTGCGTTTCTATAAGAGTCCTGAGATCCAAACATCACGCTCTCTCTTCTCTTCAACCTCTCTTCCTGCACATCCCTTGACCCTCTGGGACTTGTGCCTTCTGTAACGACTGTCCGAGTGTTTGGAGCTCTGCCCAAATGAACAAATAAAGGAATTGAGGCGGATTACTGATCACATGAACCTTTATGGATTTGGTGTTGAAATGAAGCACTCTTTTCATACATGAGAGAGGCAATAGCAAACCAAAGAAAAAGGAAACACTCCGACAGACATCACAACTTAAAGAAAAACAGGTCACAATATCAGTCAGTGGTAGAGCGGCCATCTTCTCCTCACTCACCAAGGAACAATGACTCCTCCCCGAGCACGCACGCTCACACTCGAATAGTATATACCGCCTTAAAGGTATATTACCACATAAAGTGGCCGTTACACTTCCGGGCCCTGCAAGTCAGCCCTTCCCCCTTTCCTCACCTTAAGACCAACAACCATTTGAATTTTCCCCGATTCTAACAAAAGACTCTCAAGGAACAAACCAGCATCCAACCAAAGAAACTCTCTCAACGCAGGCCTTGGCAACTCAACACACAAGACACACAATGCAAGTATCGTTAATGAACTCTACAGGGAGTGCAGAATTATTAGGCAAGTTGTATTTTTGAGGATTAATTTTATTATTGAACAACAACCATGTTCTCACTGAACACAAAAAACTCATTAATATCAAAGCTGAATATTTTTGTATCAATATTTTAAGTAGTTTTTAGTTTTAGCTATTTTAGGGGGATATCTGTGTGTGCAGGTGACTATTACTGTGCATAATTATTAGGCAACTTAACAAAAAACAAATTTATACCCATTTCAATTATTTTTACCAGTGAAACCAATATAACATCTCAACATTCACAAATATACATTTCTGACATTCAAAAACCAAACAAAAACAAATCAGTGATTAATATAGCCACCTTTCTTTGCAAGGACACTCAAAAGCCTGCCATCCATGGATTCTGTCAGTGTTTTGATCTGTTCACCATCAACATTGCGTGCAGCAGCAACCACAGCCTCCCAGACACTGTTCAGAGAGGTGTACTGTTTTCCCTCCTTGTAAATCGCACATTTGATGATGGACCACAGGTTCTCAATGGGGTTCAGATCAGGTGAACAAGGAGGCCATATCATTAGATTTTCTTCTTTTATACCCTTTCTTGCCAGCCACGCTGCGGAGTACTTGGACGCGTGTGATGGAGCATTGTCCTGCATGAAAATCATGTTTTTCTTGAAGGATGCAGACTTCTTCCTGTACCACTGCTTGAAGAAGGTGTCTTCCAGAAACTGGCAGTAGGACTGGGAGTTGAGCTTGACTCCATCCTCAACCCGAAAAGGCCCCACAAGCTCATCTTTGATGATACCAGCCCAAACCAGTACTCCACCTCCACCTTGCTGGCGTCTGAGTCGGACTGGAGCTCTCTGCCCTTTACCAATCCAGCCACGGGCCCATCAAGACTCACTCTCATTTCATCAGTCCATAAAACCTTAGAAAAATCAGTCTTGAGATATTTCTTGGCCCAGTCTTGACGTTTCAGCTTGTGTGTCTTGTTCAGTGGTGGTCGACTTTCTGCCTTTCTTACCTTGGCCATGTCTCTGAGTATTGCACACCTTGTGCTTTTGGGCACTCCAGTGATGTTGCAGCTCTGAAATATGGCCAAACTGGTGGCAAGTGGCATCTTGGCAGCTGCACGCTTGACTTTTCTCAGTTCATGGGCAGTTATTTTGCGCCTTGGTTTTTCCGCACGCTTCTTGCGACCCTGTTGACTATTTTGAATGAAACGCTTGATTGTTCGATGATCACGCTTCAGAAGCTTGGCTATTTTAAGACTGCTGCATCCCTCTGCAATATATCTCACTATTTTTGACTTTTCTGAGCCTGTCAAGTCCTTCTTTTGACCCATTTTGCCAAAGGAAAGGAAGTTGCCTAATAATTATGCACACCTGATATAGGGTGTTGATGTCATTAGACCACACCCCTTCTCATTACAGAGATGCACATCACCTAATATGCTTAATTGGTAGTAGACTTTCCAGCCTATACAGCTTGGAGTAAGACAACATGCATAACGAGGATGATGTGGTCAAAATACTCATTTGCCTAATAATTCTGCACTCCCTGTAAATGCGTTTAAAGCTTATCTGCTCCTTTTAAAAGGTGATTTCCATGCTGGTTTTCTCAAAGGTTTAACTGTCTGTAAAAATGCCATTCTCCCTCTCTCTCTATCGCTCACACACTTTCTCTCTCTCTCTCCGTTAAGTCTGTCTGTGTTTTGTGTTTAACGTTTGTATTCGTACAGTTTGTTATTAAAATATATATATTCACACGTGATGGCCTCTGTGATACTCATGGGTGAGTCACTTTAACGTTTGCATCTTGCTACAATGCTAAGTACTTTGGTACGATAATGGAAAGATTCTTCTTTATGACGATGAAGAAGATCTTTATTAAAGTTCATAAAGATTGCGCTGCTCGTTTGAGCGCACATATGGCCGCTGCTTTGAACTCAATGCTAGAATTAATCAATTCTACAAGCCGAATCAAGCTACTTATATTCATAATTAATTATAATCCGTTATGATTAATTATCAATATACATAATTCCCTTTACGCTGGATTTATGTGCATATTTGATCATAACACATGACTAAACGCGTGCATAGATCCCACGCCCCCATTTGAGCTGATTCACAACACAGGTGAGAGATAGCCCGTGAGAGTCTCTTCAACATGAGGCATCATTGTTCAACCGCGTCCCACCAACGATATTTGAATATGCCAACGTTGAAGGTGCGAAGACGTGCAATGTGAAAGGTTTCCCCTATGAGTTAGATGTCAGATCTTGAGGTCCTCAAAGAAGGGGAGGGATCGTGTTTGAGACCCCCCCCCCTCCTGGCCACCAAACAGAAATGTAAAATTTAGATTTTTTAAATTTATTTCTAATTTAGAGCAAGTGAACACTTGTTCTTGCGGCCAATCCGGCTGTAAGTAGTAATAGCTGTAACCGACGCGAGTAGCTCCTCTTGCACTTCATCATCACACGAGGGCTTGAAGCAAGCTCACAGTGCATTATGGGTATTCTCTAGCTGTTAAGCCTACGTCTGTTGTACAATTATTATTGCATATAATGACTGCAATAATGAATGCAATAAAAAATATGCCAATTATATCCTTGACTCATACTTATTCCAGGGAGAGGGAACAATGGGATATGGGTGGAGAAAACCAATAAAACATAAATATCAGGGTCAAAGACAGACACAGATGTGAATTATCACCATCTATGCAGAATATCACATTCAATTATTGTAATAGAATCAAACAAAACGGGCTACACAGGTCCCGCTGCACTGCTGGAGACTGCTGCATTCTAATCCAAATGCATTTTTCCAGAATAATTTCATTTTACGTATCTTTGGCTGCTCTTGAAACATTTTATGCCAAACCTTGCTGGGCTTGTGCTTGTGACAATGAATAAAAAATAGCTTTTGATTTCTTTTGAAATTGGACACATCCATGAGAGAGAGAGAGTCTCTGTCTTTATAGTCTCTGTCTTATGAGACGCCAGCTTTCTGTGCAAATGTTGACAGAGCGGCTGTCTGGGCTAAATTATACCTGGTCTAAAGGGAATCAGTGAAGGAGAGGAGGCAGAGCTGCTGGAGATGTCTGATTAAAAACAACACAGGAAAAGGAAGAAATCACTTGTATAATTTTTGTTTATTTCTTTGAGCAGAGAACAGCTAAAGATCAGATGATATTTTATAACCAAATTATGCAGAAATCCAAGTAACCCATGGCTCTTTCAAACCATGTTGTCAACCAGTGCAAGAATGGCTTAAATGCCCCATCATTCCGTATCACCACTTTATTTATAGTCAGTTACTTATACTTCATCCATCCATCTATTTTCATTTATTATCCAATGTGGATACAGTGTGATATCATAAAGGTATCAATTCCTTTTTAGTTAGTAAGTTTGTTTCATTAAGGTTTATATATGCTAGTGTCAATGTCAGAGTTCAAGATCAATCTTTTCATCACTAGTGAAGCCTCCAGTTTGCGAAGTAGTAAACAGCAGCCCTTCAGGACAATCGAGTCACATGACAATAACAACATGATGAATGTATTATGCCCCGATTACGTTCACATAATCATACTATCGAGAACATACTTACTTTGTGACCATTAAAAAAGTATTTTTTTACGAGAGACCCTACTCATGAACTATGTGATTTCGGACTCTTCTCACATAAACAGTTACATGTCAAGGAAGTTATATACATATAAAAAAAATGCTCTCCCACTCCGCTCCGTATACAGTGAATCAAACCTGCCTTCAGTCAGTATTCTGCTTTACAGTGATCGATGCTTTGGCTCATTGGTTTGTATCTACTGGAACTCCTGATAGAAGCTAACTGGCCAAATATAATCTGAAACTCAAGTTATTAATTTCTTGTTTGTAGAACTGTTGTATAAAAACAATACCACAGTCACAATCACATAATGAATTTGAATATCAGCCAGAAAAGCAATAATGTTGGTGTTGGTATTACTGTAGGCTATAGAAAGATGGTTGAACACAATTTCAGAAACACGTTTTGATAGGTCAAAATTTGTCTGAAAAACATCTCAGGTTACGTATGTAACCATAGTTCCCTGAGAGGGAACGAGACGCTGCGTCTTAGCGCAATCATCTTGAAGCACAATAGAAAACACCTGTGTGAATGACGCGTGCCTTTTGTTCTCCTGGCTCATGACGTCATCCGCGTCATTCACACAGGTGTTTTCTATTGTGCTTCAAGAGATGATTACACTAAGGCGTTCCCATAGCGCTATGACGCAGCGTCTCGTTCCCTAGAAAGGGAAGCAAAACTTTTCAATTATTATCTTCTCGATGCTGATTTTAATAAATTATTACTTAAAAAGCAATAAGGCCACAATAATATTTACACATATGTTTGTGACAGATCCTGCACCCAAATGAAAAACAGTTTAGATAAACAGTGAATTAAAACACCCAAGGGAGTTAAAGTGAGCTCAGACTGGTGGGTGGCATGCCAGTGATGTGTTACCATGAGTGATAGGCCGCTGTTGTTTGGTTGGCTTTCTTTCTTTATACATTCTGTGAAGTTTGCGTTTAGCCTCACACTCCCTGACCCACTTTCTGCTGGAGCCAATAAAACAGTCCAGTCATCATCAACAACAACACAGACAGCTTCAATCTATCCGCACGGACAAAATCCTTTGAGTCAGAGCTAAAACGTTTATCTGCTTTTAAAGAACAACATTTTCAAAGTTCAGAGTATCAAAACTCTGGTTACAATTTGGCATCAATGAGGGGAACGTAGGGTTAGTCTATCATAGTAAATACGATGCTTAATCAAAAGTTGGCGCAGCATTTTGCATGCAAACCTGGCAAGATTTTTATGAAAATAAAGTCACACTGACATAAAGTGACAAGTGTGATAGACATGAAGTAACATCACTTGGATTCTAACAGCACTACTGGAAAATTTCATTTGTTTTCCTTGAAAAAAAAATCACGAATATTCACAATATTTGTCAAGCTCAAGTTACAATACAAAAGGGAAAAAAATCAATTCTGTAATTCATAGAAATTGTTTATGAATAACTGTAAATCACCATCTGGTCTCCAAAACTAGCTTTATGTTAAATAAAATAAAAAATGTGACAACTTAATCTATGATTTGATCTATGACACATTTCGCATCAGCATAAAAGCACAAAAGAAATTAAAAAAAAAAGTTTTCTAAATAAAAAAAACAACCTCTTGGTAATCAGTGCAAGTTATCTGATCTATGTTACGGACAATAGACTGAATAAGTGCTGCACTTTAAGTGTATACTCAGATATTGAGTGTTTGTGGTCTATTCGACCATATGATTTTTTTAAAGACTTTAAGAATTTCTAAGAATCTTTTGCAGATATTTGTGTAAAGCTCTCAGCACAGTAACTAAGGAGAAGAACCGTTTTATTATAGATCCTTTTGATAGCTTTAAGAATTTCTGGCAAAACTCCAGTGTGTGTGGATATAAACAATAATGTAGAAGTGACACGTTTCGAACAAAATCAGGGCAAAACAAAGTACATTTGGAGTTTGTTTTGGGTGTTCTTGCAAAGGAGTTTACTCCGGCTGGCAAACACCCTTGCACTCCCATTGGTCCATTGCAATTATTTAATAGGTAAGTGTGAGGCTCCACCTTCTTTCATAATGGGAAATCTCCAGTTCATTTCTCCTGTTTAGTCCATCGAGGTCAAACATCAATGACTGAAAACATGAACACATTGCTTTATATTAGAGAATGAAGTAGTACTTTTGATCAAATGAGACACTGATGCTATTTTTCATGTTTAATGCAGTAAATCTGCTTGATTTTAATGTGGTATTTAGTGCATAAATTGCAGAGCTTGTGTTAACATATCGTCACTATGATCAGATGATTTTCCTATGCTTTATTAAAAAATGCTTGTTGTTTTCTGTTTTGTTGTGTTTACTTTGTTATGGAGAGAAAAGCGTTTATCTAACCATTAATCTCAGAAGTGTGGCTGGCGTTGGATATCCTCACAGTGATATCCTCGCAAATTCCGAACGTCTGGCCTTAATTCCTCCTCATCTTGATTCACCCTCACGCTATCATATATATGACATATATAGATTTAAAATTATGTCCTCAGATAATTAATTATTTGCTATACTCAGTAAGTTCTACAGGGTAACTTAGTTGACAGGCAACATAGTTGAAAATCTTTCATTTGAAAGTCCCGTCTCTAGCATCTGTAAAACAGCATTCTTCCATCTTAAAAATATATCTAAATTGCGACATATGCTCTCTAAGACAAATGCGGAAAAGTTAGTTCATGCGTTCATGAGTTCAAGGCTAGATTATTGTAATGCTCTACTAGGTGGTTGCCCTGCACGCTTAATAAACAAATTCCAGCTGGTCCAAAATGCAGCAGCTCGAGTTCTTACTAGAACCAGGAAGTATGAGCATATTAGCCCAGTTCTGTCAAACCTGCACTGGCTTCCTATTAAACACCGAATACATTTTAAAATCTTGCTAATTACTTACAAAGCATTAAATGGTTTAGCTCCACAGTACTTGAGCGATCTCTTAACACATTATAGTCCTTCACGTCTATTGTGATCCCAAAATACTGACCAGCTTATAATACCTAGAATATCAAAGTCAACTGCTGGCGGGCGATCCTTTTGCTATTTAGCTCCTAAACTCTGGAACAGTCTTCCTATTACAGTTCGGGAAGCAGACACACTCTGTCAGTTTAAATGTAGACTAAAAACACATCTCTTCAACCTGGCATACACATAACACATTATACATACATTTTTAATCCAAATCATGTAAAATGATTGTTAGGCTGCATAATTTAGATAAGCCGGAACCGGGAACATTCCCATAACACCTGATGTACTCGATACATCAGAAGAAGAATGGCATCTACGCTGATATTGGTCTCTGTTTATTCCGAGGTTACCGTGGTCAGCCGGATCCGGGCCATATCCAGATCAGATGAAGGACCTGGACACGAGCACAGCACTGCCCTGAAGTGTCTGCGGAGACCATGACTCTACTGGACCCTCCCCTGTGACGATCATGAACTCATCTCCAACCGGACCAAATTGGACTTCATATTGGACTTGAATTGTTGTATAATAATCATGCACGGTTTGGCTGTTGGCCAGAGGAGAACTGGTCCCCCGACTGAGCCTGGTTTCTCCCAAGGTTTTTTCTCCATTCTATTCTTCATTCGTTACGTCACCTGCCGGAGTTTTGGTTCCTTGCCGCTGTCGCCTATGGCTTGCTCAGTTGGGGAAACTTAACACTTAAAATTCATCAATTGTATTGATTCACCTGCTCGTTTAAAGCTGCTGTTCAGCCAAACAAACTTTGTTTATATTGTTTTTCCTGTAAAGCTGCTTTGAAACAATCTACATTGTAAAAAGCGCTATATAAATAAAGGTGACTTGACTTGACTTGTGTAGTTTATCCAATACACTATACGAGAAGAAACATTACACTTCCGTATCGTGTTTGCATTATCTACGTTTTTCCTTCTCCTCCTCTTCTGCCGCTACTGTATCGTGTGTCTCGAAGGCAAGAACTCATAATTAAAACCACATTTTATTTTATATCACAGGAATCCTTATGTACTATAATTGTGTGTGTGTGTGTGTGTGTGTGTGTGTATAGCAATTAAAAACATGTTTTTTCCATTATTATAAGCACTAATAAGGGAGTTTTTTAGAGGGCCGGAACGGATTCATTTTTTTCCTGTTATTTCTTTTGGGAAAAAGATTTGAGATACGAGCAATTCGAGTTACGAGCTCGTCCTGGAACGGATTATGTTCATATCTCAAGGCATTACTGTATTTTTCCCCACTGTACGACTTGGCCAGAGTTGAATGAAAGCAACCAGAGAGTTAGAAAGTCTGAATGTTTTATTATTATCACTTTTCATCATAATTTTATATACTGTACACATTATGACATGCTTTTATCTAAAAAAAAAAAGGAGGGTGGACAACCTTTTTGTACTACAAATTAGGGGGGAAAGAAATGAGTGCGAATGGCAGAACTGATCTGGAAAAATCTAAAGGCAAAGCAAATATTTTAGTCTGTGAAATACTTCAAACCCTTTCTCAAAATATAAGCACAGAACTGTAAATGTACCTTCATAGCTATTGCCCCGTACGACCCTTCCTTTGGTTACATGCCATTAAGAGAAGATATTTTTGGTTAATACTCATCCGAGTTTCAGATGATGTCATCTTTATTCATGTTGACTTTACGCACAACATAATAACGTAATCATGAAATTTAAAAATCACAATATTTGAATCAAAGAAAGTACATAAGCATTTTAATCCCAATTAAAGAAGTATATAAAATATAACCCTTCTATACCAGATAAAAACAAAACATAGGTGAAAAACAGAAGACAATAAATTGGTCCCATGGAAACAATCAAAAGCGACGGTGGCGTTGTATGGGGCACGGCGTACTTCGTGTTCTCGCTTTTCCTTGTCCTTTGGCAGTATTACTGTAAACCGGAGACACGCTCAATCTCCTTTGTAACAAGGCCTCTGAATTTCCCAAAATAAGCCAAAGGTTCATGCATATATTTCAAATACACAACTAAAGTTTTAATCTCAGTAAATTATAAGAAATATTAGTAACTACAGATACAATGTTGAGTCACCAACTGCACTGATTCCCTAGCAATATCTGGGTTTAAATCATCCTTATGAACGGAGGGTTTTGCGGGAACCAATAGATAGTACTTCAAATGCTACAATCTTCAAACACTTCATTCTCTTCATCAGACATTTCATTTCACTACAAAATGGCTTTAAATCTTTTAAAAGGCCAGCCGATTTCATGAACATGACCAAAATTTCATGAAAATGTAGCCACATATTATAAATCAGATCACACATTCACTTCACATTTGACCCTTCAACACACTTAACAAGGGTTGTAGTCATTTTACCTTCATTTCCAGCAGGGATTTCATTCATTTCTTTGCAACAAGAACAAAGAAACCACTAAAGATAATGAACCTACGAATTTAGGGTAACAGTAAGTCAAATTCGTTATCATTAGATAATGCATTCTTTTTTTTTTTACAGCATTTATTAATCTAGGTTCATTTTAATTGATAAATATACTATTCATTGTTGATTTGTATTTATTCATAATGTTAATTTATACATCTTAAAATGTTAAAAATGAGCATGAACCAAGAGTAACGAATGCTAATAAAAGTACTGAACCTTATTGTAAACATAGATTGAGAAGACAGGATCTCTAGACCAAACTCTAGTGGACGTCAGGATTGGTTTAATATCCAACTCAGTCAGGGTCAAAGGTCATTCCAGGAAAATATGCTCATCAGAAACAAGTGAATCCCCTTAAAAAGCAGCAAACCGGATAAACTAAATAGTGTGCAAATTACCACTGATGCACTTTTTATTTGTCAGTGCCACATTTCACAAAGAATCATGAGTTTTTTCTTAGGGAAAGCAGTTAACGGAGAGTTTCGACCCTGTAACTAAATGCAAACTGCAACATCATCATTTCTACACAAATGTACAAGTGTATTTGATAAGAAGCCTGTCTGGGCCAAACAAATCTTATGATAAACAAACAATAAACAGCCGTAAGACAAACGTGTTATAAGTCACACAGTGTGTGACATCTGGTGACGCCACCCCATACCACGCCACCACACAAAGACAAAAATAAAAATAATCCCATTCCAGTCAACAGCAATGATATCATGCTCTGAGATGACATGATGTTATAGGAGGTACACTTCATGTTCTTGAGGATTGTTATATGAAAGCAGGCATGTGTAACTTATGCTCTAACGTTTTGATACGTGTGTGTGTGTGTGTGTGTAGGGCATCAATCAGGATGCGTTTACTCAACAGTGACAGATTTGGCCAGGTTTCTTGGGCAATCAACCTGCGTGAGAGATAAAAAAAAGAAAAACAATTATTACAATTTAAAACAACTATTTTCTATTTGGATATTATTTTAATTTATCAAAGCTGAATTTTCAGCATCATTACTCCAGCCTTCAGTGTCACCTGATCCTTCAGAAACCATTTCTAGGGTTTACAGAGAATGATCGGAAAAAGAGAAAATATCCAGTGAGCGGCAGTTCTGTGGGTGAAAATGCCTTGTTGAGGTCAGAGGTCAGAGGAGATCAGTCAGACTGATTCAAGCTCATAGAAAGGCAACAGAAATTCAAATAACCGGTCGAATCACCCGAGGTCTGCAGAAGAGCATCTCTGAACGCACAACAGGCTCAGTGTGGAGTTCCTCAAGGTTCAGTATTAGGACCGTTGCTTTTCGCAACACGTCCAAAATTGAAGCAGAAGTGCCGTTCCTGTCAGCTGAAAACACAAACTGAGGCCACACTTCACACGGCTCAAGAGAAGATTGGACAAACGTTGCCTGGTCTGAAGAGTCTGGATTACTTTTGAGCAATAGTGTACATTATATATAATGTATATTTGAGGCCTGGTCTGAGTATTTCAGAAACTGCTGATTAACTGGAATTTCACACATAACAATCTCTAGGGTTTACAAAGAATGATCAGAAAAAGAGAAAATATGCAGTGACATCCATGCCTTGTTGAGGTCAGAGGTCAGAAGAGATCGGCCAGACTGATTTGAGCTCATAGAAAGGCAACAGAAACTCAAATAACCAGTCATCTCACCCGAGTTCTGTATGGAGTTCCTCAAGGTTCAGTACTAAGACCGTTGCTTTTCACAACACGCCCAACATTGAAGCAGAAGTGCCGCTCCTGTCAGCTGAGAACACAAACTGAGGCCACACTTCACACGGCTCAAGAGAAGATTGGACAAACGTTGCCTGGTCTGAAGAGTCTGGATTTCTGCTGCAACACTCAGACGGTACGGTCAGAATTCAGCAGAAACAGCATGAAAGCATGGATCCATCCTGCCTTGTATCAATGGTTCAGGCGGCTGGTGGTGTGATGCTATGGGGGTTTTTTCTCGACACACTTTGGGCCTCTTAGTACCAACTGAGCATCATTTAATCACCCCAGATCACCAGAGTATTGTTGCTGACCACGTCCATCTCTTTATGACCAGTGTGCTCATCTTCTGATGGCTTCTTCCAGCAGGATAACACACCATGTCTCAAAGCTCAAATGATCTCAAACTGGTTTCCTGAACATGTCAATGAGTTTACGATACTCAAATAACCTCAGTCACCAGATCTTAATGGAATGGGAGATTCATCCATGCTGACAAATCTGCAGCAACTGTGTGACGCTCATGACAATATGGACCCAGATCTACGAGGAATGTTTCCAGCATCTTGATGACTCCAAGTCATGAAGAGTTAAGGCAAAAGACAAAATGGGTTCAACCGAAACTAGCAAAGGTGTAGCTAATCAAGTGGCTGGAGAGCGTATAATAAGAGTGCTTAAGAGACTCACGTCGTATCCGCGGAGCACAGCGAGGTGGAAGGAGAGCAGCTGTAGAGGGATGACGCAGAGGATTCCCTGCAGGCAGTCCAAACAGTGAGGCACTTTGATGGTGCGGCTGGAGTTGTTGATGGTCTCATAGTCCTCCTTATCGCAGATTACGATTGGACGGCCCTACAACAGCAACATAACCATACGCTCTTAAAAAGCAAAAACTGCAGAGATAACTAGCGCTGTTCAATAATAACAAGCTTTTTAACAAAATTCAAATTTCATAAACCGCAGACATACTAGACTTTGAGCATGCAATAGGTTTGCATTTACTGCCTTCAGCATCGCGTATGAATGGAGTGAAAAGTGTAGTGTGACCCTTAATACACTTAGCTCGCCCTCGGTTATCTCGACAACCCTGTTATGTTGCCGTTTTTGAAGTGGAACCGCCAAACTCCCTATTTGTCTTAGCATTTTCTTATCGGTTATGTCGATTATTTTATGTCGCGAAGCCTGATATCTCGAGCACAAAAGAGGGACACATTTTTCACTTAACATCAGTTATCTCGATCCCCGTGACTAATGATCGTACCGTTCACTTCAGCATTACATATGAAAGGAATGAAAAGTGTAGTGTGACCCTTGCTGTAATGAACTTTGATTTGACTGCAACTTGTTTTACAACACATGTAATCATTTTACCTAAAACTTTAACACTTGAATATCCCGCAAGCCGTGGCAGGACATGCAAGTCAAGTAATGATAGAAGCGGACATCTGAAAGGCTCTCACCTGTCTCGCCACCACCTGCTGCAGTGCGTTTTGGCACTTGGTGTACGTGTGGTCTCTCATGATGATCATTATGACAGGCATGAGTTTGTCCACTAGAGCCAGCGGCCCGTGCTTCAGCTCTCCGGCCAAAATCCCCTCTGAATGCATGTATGTGATCTCCTTAATTTTCTAAATGACACACAAACACAAACAAAATAAATATAATGCTACCTGAGAAGACAGGAACTACTAAAACAAGACTCAAAACACAGCTGCTACATAATCATAAGTGGGGAAACAAATAGCGGAGTTCGTCTTGAGTTTAAAAGCACGTTTGTGGTCAGAGATGGTCAATGCCTCAATGACAGTTTCCCCATCCTCACTTTCAGTGAGTGTTTTTTTTTTTTTTGTTAAACAACAGTCAAATGTGTTGACTGACCTCTGATTATATGGGGTTAAACTAAATGAAGATAAACAGTTCTGAAGTCCATCATTTTCTTCCTTATATACACAGGTCTAACCATTCTTGAGCATTAATCAGAGTAAATTACTCTCCGAACAGAAGTAGAACCGTTCACCCTCACGGCGATCCAAACCTGTACTTTTACTTTGTTCTGCAGAACATAAAAGATCATTTGAAGAATCTTGGAAACCAAATAGTTTTGGTGAACATTAACTTGCATGGAGCGTAAAGAAAAAAGAAACAAATACATTTCTCAAAATATCTTCTTTTATGTTCAGCAGAAAAAAGGTATAGAGGTTTAGAATGAGATGATATAAATGATGAGAGAATTTTCATTTTTGAGCGAACTATCCCCAAAGTCCCTTTCAAGGAAAGTCTTCGCTCAGCGGCCATACAGTAGAACCCCGACTTACGAAACGCTCTACGTATGAAAAGTTCGACATACGATAAAATATTTCGTGTTTTTTTCCGCCCGAGTTACGACAAAATGATCGAGATGCGAAAAACGAAATCTCGGCGAGGAGACGATTTCCGAGTTTTGTTTTGATATTCGCGCTGATTTTGGTTCAGGTTGGATGAAGGCTACAGTTTGTCCGGTCAGAACAATGATGTCTCACTCAGGGAATGATCCAAAACTGGTATTTATTAAAACCTCAACGATTGGCACTAATTCCCTGTATTTCACTCAATAAACTATATACAATCTTCAGCCGATCTCTGTCAGTCACTTCCTGAACTCCGAGGGAAAGTTTAGAATAGTCCATTTCGCACTGAATAACAGGGATGGCTGGAATAGTCCATGTAAGAAAGGGAACACTTTCTACAATCCTGCTCTCCTATTGGTCAGCATCGCTCCCACCAGCCTCTGCTATTAGCATAAACTTTTTTCTAATCAGTAACCATGGATATGAAGATTGTTGCTGAAGTCAAAGGGAAGAAGAGGGTGCTTTTCATGGAGTCGAAAAGGGAGATTATTGAGAAGAATGAAGCTGGGATGCGCTTCATCCCATGCTGAATATGGTGTTTTTGTATGGCTTAGAACGGATTAGGCAGTTAACATGTAAAAGCCTGACCGACATATGAAAAGTTTGACATACGAAACCAACCTCGGAACGGATTAATTTCGTAAGTCGGGGTTCAACTGTATTTGAAAAGACTTTGGGCATCCAAGACCAAGTCCTATCTATATAAATGAGGAACTTTACCAAACAGCGATTGGCTCTTTTAATTAGAAGGAGGGACATATTTCGTATTGTAGTTGAGTAATACGAGTGACCGCCTTCCTATATCTATAGTCTTTGCTATTGCTTTAAGAGCTCCACAATGTTTAGTAGAATATAATTTAAAAAAAGAAAAAGAAATGGCACACTAACTGTGAGGTGTAACATTTCTTAATGGGGCCGTACTCTGCAGAATTTGTCCCCTTGCACATTGACCGCTAATCCGTGTGAACTGAACAAGCACAAATTAAATTTGAGAGCTATGGTGGAGTGGAAAATTAACAGTGAATAATGGCTTAAATTTGGGTCTGTTCTTCCCACAAAGCAGTCACATGTCTTCAGGACTCTTGGAACATGAGTGAAAAAGGAGGCAAGAAGAGCGGTCTAACCAAAGCTCCCTCTAGGCAGGTGGCGTAATGGTAGCCTCGGCCCATGATGAGGACGCTCTTCTGCTGATACAGCTCAGTCGCCAACTTCTGAATCTCATCGTCCAGACTCAACACCTCTTTGATCAGATCTAGAGAAAGAGAGACACAGTTTCTTGTAAATTGTGCTTTTGTACATTTACACATTAAATATTACAGTATGGCAGATATTAGGTTACCAATTTTAGAAAATCATCAGATTAGTCGACATGTTGCACGAATGAAAGCCTCAAAAATGTCTGGTGAAAAATCAATGGACATTTGTTTGTTCTTGTTGTTGTATGGAACAAAAGCTTTCAAAAATCTTTAAAAATATGTAGCGATTACTACACAATTTCCACAAACAGTACGGCAATTTCACATTCATAGTAGCAAATATGGAGCTTCACAAAAGGCTTAATGTTTTCCCTCTTGCTTTTGTGTTGATGACAATTTACCTTGAGTTTTTTTTGTTATGAATTATATACTTTTATCATTCATATAGTACTTTTACTATATAATGCATTTTATCTTACTTTATACTCTACTGTACATGCACAATAAATTACTGTATCCATCAATGTGATTTCTTATTTATTTTAATCATTAATGTAATTTTATGTTTCTGCTCAAGTACACTCAAAATACTTTTAACAAACCGCAAGAGTTCTTTTTTACTTGAAATGATTGTGGCTCAAAAGAGGACGCTAATTTTAAACGTGCACAGTTTAAAAGGTAAAGTAGTCGATTTTCAGAGAAGCTAGCAATAGTGAGCTAGCTTTAAAAGCGTACGCATAATATTGAAACCGCCCTCCCTGGAAAGCCACAACTCCTCCAAAACATATGAGGGAGCAAACAAAAGCGTCAGAAAATACAATGTTAAACAACCAAAGCACATAACGTTACAATAACAATGAACGGAAACAACTGGAAGAGCGCTGAACTGTATCACTTGACTGCTGCAGACTCATTTCAGCATTAATAGTGTTGCCGTTGAAACTCAAGTTCAAGTCACGATCCGCTCAGAGTATAAAGTCACAGGTTTCTTCCCAATGACAGCCGTTACGGCGTTTACGCAGCATAAGCTGGTTTGCGCTGCTCTGTGACTGACGTCTGTCTAATTCTGCACTGCGTGAAATGAGCTGATGATGTGTGATGTCTGTGTGAGCAGCTGCACAGTGTGGAAATACACACGTTGACAGGCAGGTAGTACATTATATCGCATTCAGACCGAATGCAATGACTAGACGAAGTGATTGCAACCAGGATGTGAAATCTTTCAACCAGTGTACTAAAAACTGTTTGTGTGACAAATAGCCTACCCTGCCTCTACTTACTTACTGCTACTCTACCACAACAGTAACATCACTTAGTAGCCAAAAACCTAAAAGCAAATAACAGATATAATACCTGCTGCAGTGCCCCTTGTGGCAAAACCAAGAATACGACATACATTTGTACACATTTCAGAATGCAACTATGTACTTCTTATATTCTTGCATACATATGTTTTGGGCCAAAGACTGAAACTACAGTGAACAAAACATGCAAAGCATTAATGACAGATTCAGCAGATTTTAACATGAATAGTAAGCTGGAGTGCAGGAGGAACTCTAGTAACTGACTGCCAACACATTCCCGACCTCATTTGCTTGGAAGCAGAGTGAAAAATCCACAGAGGGAGAACGAAAGAACTGGAGAAAGGAGAGGGAGGGGGCCGGGGCGCCCCAGCATACACTTGTGGTCCAATAAAGACTTCCAACAGTGACTGAGAGAGTTGGCCGAGGCCATCTGCTCCTCCCTGCACACCAATCCGTGAACATACGCACTTACACACACACACAGAGACATCTATGACATCAGCAACTCACCAACATAAATGTACACAAAGACCACATGTGTACAAAAACAGAGGTTTAGAATTCCTTTATTGGGACTTATGACTGGGATCAGATCAGAAGCCATTGTGGCAGAGCACCAGACAATTCTAAAACACTAAAACACACACACACGCACACATACACACACACGCACACACAGACAAAACTGTATTTGTGTTTACCTGGCAGCACTTTGAGGCCTTGTATGATTTCTCGCCTCCGTGGCTGTACAGAGATTCTGTCATCACACATCAACAGGGCGAACATGATGAGAGCCACAAACTGACTTGTGTATGCCTGCAATAGACAAAACAAACAGCACAAAATAGAGTTCATATCAGCTCAAAATGCAATTTGTTAGTAATAATAATAACAACCTTTATTTTATATAGCGCCTTTAAATACAAACTCAAAGCGCTTTACAAGACAAATAAAACATCAAAATAAGCTGGCCAAGAGGGAAAACATAATTTTTGAAAAGCAGAGGACCCAGAATTGAACCCTGTGGGACACCAGATTGAATAGCATTAACCTTGGATCTAAAACCACCCATGGCAACAAACTGCTTCCGATAAAACTGAAAGGCAGCCTGAATCTGAAGCCAGTAGTAAACTCGCTCCAATAAGTCGAGTAATTAAAACTGAAGATCCAGATGGGGGTCAATCCTATACCAGTGGCCTGTAGTGCCTGAGACAGAGCAGACATGCAATCCATGGCCTAATGGTTAGAGAATCAGACTGGTAACGTTCGATTCTCAATACCATCAGGAACTGAAGTGTCCAAAGCACCAAAACCCCAATCACTCCCCGGCGCCACAGCAAAAATGGCTGTCCTCTGGTCCAGGTGTGTGTGTGTGTGTGTGTGTGTCCACTACTCACTGCTCCTAATGTGTGTGCACTAGACTAGAACCACAGCAGTAAAGACACATAATTCTTTTATATCGTTTTGCCTACATGTTAATTCAAACACTTTAGAAAGAATGTTCCAGAATGTAAATCAACGTTTTTAGACATTCTTGTGGATCCGTGTAATTTTGACAACGGTGTCGTCATCTGTACGTGAAATCTTTCAAAAATGTTGTTGTTACCCTCAGGCATTTTTAGTAGTGGTTTGAGGGTCTCCATCTACTAGAACTGTATTATCCATGTTCTAAACCTGGTCAAATAATATAGCGAGAGAAACACAGTACATTGCATTTCAGTATAAGAGGCGTTATAAAATGTATAAGTCAAAGAAGATCATTTTGGTTGAATGATTTGCCAAATAAGACCAGGGAAGAGAGAAAGAAAAGGTGAATAACATTTTTTTTTCTGTCCGTGCCCATCTCTCCTACATGCCTTTGATCCCAAAGCCTGTGGTTATAAATTACTTTAACAGCATTCCTCAATGCATACGTTGTCCCATTACATGTCTAACTGTAATCCAGTGGAATGCCATCATCTTTCAGAGCATATTAAAGTTACTCTCAGTCAGATATGAAGCACATTTATGGAGCATTCATGACGTCTGACAGCATGCTGCGGCTCACTTAAGGCTCTGTGAGTGCAGATCCTTCCAGTGACTGTAGAGGACAATACACCCACCTCACAAATCACTAACACATGAGAGCTGATCCATGGACGTTACAGTGTCTCTTATTATTTGCAGATGCTTTTCATCTGTGAAGGTTCACTACCTGCAGGGGACAGAGCACCTGTACTAATCTGAGGTTAAGCAGCTTCGTCAAACGTGTGATAGTAATTTGGGTTGACAGAATATGATCTGGGTAACAGATCTCCTTAAACCGGTAGCGTTTTTGTCTTTGGATTACTACTGCAGTGGACAGTGGTCAAGTGCAACACTGAGTCACCAAAGCATTTGCATTTATGCATTTGGCAGATGCTTTAATCCAAAGTGACTTGCATTGCATTCAAGGAACACATTGATATTCTAATCAATTCCTGCTTCCCTTGAAATCGAACCCATGACCTTGGCGTTGTAAACATCTATGCTCTACTGGTTGAGCTACAGGAAAGCCGACAAAGTCTTGCTGGCCGACTACAAAGGCTGTGAGGCCCAGTTGGGACGAAATCCTTCTGGTTATTATAATAAGGTGTAATACTTGAACACTAAAATGAAACTTCCAGTTTAAAAGTGTATACCGTATTTTTCCGCATATAATCCGCAGATGCAGATAATCCGCACCCTCATATAGCCCACAGGTTCTGTGTAAAAATAAAAATCGCTGGTATAACCCACACCCTTATATAACGCACAACCGTAGATTTATGAACTTTTTGGGGTAAGTTCACATTTCAAATGTTGCTCGCATGACGTCAATTATCATAACTGTTCAGCTCGGTACACAGTGCTTGTGCGCAAAACTCACAAAATAAGAAAACAAACACAAGCCAGAATCAGAAGAAAAAGAGAGAGCAGTGTCTCCCGCTGTGCAGCAGCTCGTCCCTTAAGAAGCGATTCTACAGGTGTTGATCATCAGATGAGATGAGAAGAGTCCGCCCTCATGCAGCACAGCCAATCACGACTTCCTGCATGATTGACAGATCAGACAGCCAATCAGCACCAGCTGTCAGAGTGACAGTACAAGCGCCAGAGACAACAACCCTCGCAATAAAGAAAAACAAAGAAAATGCAGCAAAAAAACAACAACTTTGTAACTTCAACAAATACAGTGGAGTTCACTTATCTCGAGTAACGGTTAACTCGCCAATCCTGTTATGTCGACGTTTTTGAAGAGGAACCGCCAAACTCCCTATTTGTCTTAGCATTTTCTTTTCGGTTATGTCGACTCTAATGTCGCCGCACACCAATATCTCGAGCACAGAAGAGGGACAAATTCGCCACTTCACATGGCTATCTCGTGACTCATGATCGTACCGAGTTCAATGCGCATGCGCTGAGTTTGCGTTGCACGTCGCTCTGTCAGTGACGCAGCACTCTCTGAAGCGAAGGCACATATAGTTCTTGTGCGCTGAGCAGAGCGCGCGTCAGAACAAAAGCAGGTGTGTGTTTATCTAGGCCAGGGTTTATACAGAACTTCTTAAGTTGAATTTACTACCTTTTTACTACCTTCAAAATATTTTTTAATACCAGCGTCACTGCGATTATCTTGACCGACATAACCATCCTCCAAAAAAGGAGGGATTTTTTTTTTTTAGGATTGGTTGAGCCTCTTGTCGAACAGCCCTGCTTGGTTTACGGTCTCCACCAGTTTTTCTTCTTAAAATATGGTGCAATACCAAATTTGATCATGTAAGCGTTCTTATTCTTGCCTAAAGCGAAGGATTTTGCTATGTCGGAGTCCGGAAACATTTCTAAACAGCTCTCCAAAGCCATCGTTGGAATTGAAAGAGTGGTGTTTAGTTGCTAGATCTAAACACTACGGACTAGTCGAAAAGCCACTGATTTGTGAGTCATTTAAACTAAAGTTTTGTAACTGATTAGACAACTAGACTAAAAGTAAGAAGACAGTCAAAAATACATTTAAATGCATCAATAATACATCTAAAATACTGAATCTATAAATCAAGTAAAATAATAATGAATTTTGCTGAAATAAGGTCAGTATTAGGGGAGCGCGGGGCACAAAGTAACGCGGGGTAAATGGTAACGTAGACTTTTTAGATAGTTGCAAAGGATATGATTAAATATGATGTACTAACAGGCTTTTCACCACACTGTTTGCACACGTCTTCTGGCCATCTTTCGAGAAATTTCAGCGAAATTTGGAGGAGAACCACAGGAAAAACTCTTTTGGCAGCATGTAAATATTTTTTGTTGTAGTAGTTGTTTTTCGATTTACAAAGTGTGTGAAAGTATGTTAGTCCAATAATTACCATCTTCTTGGCTAAAAGATGGTACCATTTTGAAAGATGTGAAAAACACAGTGACTGCTAGCCGGTCCTGAGGTAAACACGACACCGAAGTGTTAGTTGTAACATTGCATAGCCTATATCAATAATCAGATATTTTGCATTGTATTAACCTATTAAAAAGTTTTAATGTTCAAAGCATAAACAAAATGTAAAAAAAAAAAAAAATACATATATAATATTGCATTCATAAGTTATGCTTATGATCATCAAGACAACTTTTTGTAAGAAATAAAAATACATGAATGAACATCCATTGCATAACATGCGTTACAAATAACCCTCTGTCTGTTACAACTAGCCCTGCTCACGGGGTAAGAAGTAACATTTTACTCATTTTATGCTTTTGGCGATACTGCACAGAAACGATAGGTGAAATGTGCAGGAGAGACTTGCATGTTGTTTGTATAAAAATATGGTTTGTCTAATCCTATTACTTTGTTCATTATTTGGCCAAAACCAAAAAGTGTTACTTTGTGCCCCGCGCCGCTATTCGACATGCTTTCCTTGTGACGTCTCAAAACTGCTGTTTTATGTGTGTGTTTCCATGGCGACGCGTCATGCTTGTCAAGTGACGCACAGCAACCACAAAAAAAGTATCGCATGCATTTAGTTTCTCTTATTTATTCAAAATATTAAACTTGTTCGCTGATAGTTTGTGTCGCAGATCGGAGAATCTTCTACCGAAATACATGACAGTAAGTGTCCGCTGAAGTGGGAGAAGAATAGAGTGACTTTACCGCCGCACATAAACACCACAACGCCTCAGCTGCAGTGTAATCTGTTCACTCTGCTGTTCACTCAACTCAGCTCGCAATGCACTGGGCGCGCGCGCGCGAACAAACACAACCTCGCGTGATATCGCTCAGGTCCTAGTTTCAACATCTAAATAAATCCTCGCGAATTTTAAAAGAAAGACCTGCACTTAACACAAATTGAAAATATATCTAAAAAAATTTGGCTCGAAAATTTAATACCTCGTCAAAAGACGTTTACTACTTTTTAATGGCCTTAATTTTGGCTGATTTCATTTACTACCTTTTACTACCTTTTACAACCCCGCGGACACCCTGTAGGCCTCAAACTTTGTTGTGACAAGATAAGGAGATAGAAGTAGCATGAGACTGCTACAATGCAGAGCTCCAGACTGCGAACAAATGGTCGGCTTGGTGTTCCTCAGCCTTTAGAGGAGCACTGATTATTTTAAGTATAGAATCTGGAAAGGAATCAAAGTTGCCAAAGCAGGAATATTCTGGCCTGTGAGTCCAATCACAGAAAAATCAAGCAAACCAAGCAATGTGTCACATTTACATCAAATACAGAGGCTCACACGATGAACTATGAGCTCACAGGATGCAAGCTGTGCTGCAACTGATGTACACTGGTGTAAGTGGAAAAACAGTTGGAGAGAATCTGCTGCCTGGAAACGGATACATGCAAATAAGTTTGACCAGCAGCTTAACATTACATATAGTTTGTTTGAAAATGTGGTCAAAAGAGTCTGAACTGCTGTCTCCCAAACGCTCAGTCAGAAGAGAGTTGTCATCTTCCCCAACATAAACTTTCCAACTTTGCAGTTGCAGTCCAAATTATTACAGCTGAAATCTGGAAACCCAGGAGCGCAACAGTCCAAGTAGTTGTGGGTGTGGGTTTACAAGTTCCCCTGAAGGACTGCTCTGGTGCCGTGTAGACAAGGCTGGATAGAGAGCAACGAACTGCTCCACAGATGCAAGCAAACAATTCTTAAAGGTCCTGACAGTTAAGAAAAAGAGGACAGCTCAACCAGTAGAGCATTGGTGTTTACAACGCCAAGGTCATGGGTTCAATCCCCAGGGAAAGCAAGAGTTTTTTGAATACAATTTAAGTCACTTTGGATAAAAGCGTCTGCCAAATGCAGAAATGCAAATGTAGATAGAAGTGGAAAGGCTGGACAATAGAAGGTCTGTGGTCCCCCACCGAAGTCCTGCTTGGACACTTAAAGCCCCTGATCTGGAACATGAATCTGGAACCAAAAAGGCAGGGGGATAAAAGAACAGATGAATGGATTTCTACTTTCATTGATGGATAGAAGTCAGCTTGTCATTCTCTCGGTGATGAGAGTTCCAGTTGGGAAACAGCTTCCACAATGATCGCGGCGTTTCATAATCGGTCCGAAGGGGATTCATTTGAGAAATGATTATGATGACAATGCACCACAGGAAAGAGACCGCCATTTTACAGTGCAACAAAAGCCACATTTCCACCGTCAGGCAAAACCGTTCTCATTGCATAACCATTCCGATCCAGTAAGGATTTGGTGTCAGTTTCCACTGTGGGGCTGATATCAGAGTCGTTGCCTCGGTACCGCAACAATTTACAGACGATATGGGATGTCAATAGTGACCAGATTATGGAGGATGATCAAACTTCAACTAACTTGGATTAACTTTGCTCAAATAGCAAGCTTGGGAGAAACTGGCATCCAGAAAACAAACAAGTGACCAATCCTGAGTTGTTACGACACCACACACATTCTAGCCAACTGTTCGGAGAATTGCACACCCAGAAAGGCTTGTAGTTCAAGCTCAAATAATTGGTTTCTGGTCATTTTACTCCATCATCGTGAACATTTTACCTGGATAGACACTCCCGGGAAGAACCTGAAGGGCCTTGCTCAAGAACAAAGAGATGACGGCTCATGGATCACTTTACCAGGTTTTAACCATAAATCACAACATGTCTGTATGCTTATCATCATCATAACCAGGAATCTTTGATCTGAAAAAGTGGGCATCAATGCCAATGAACCAGTGCAGGACGAACAAATACAAAGACCGTTTTCTTTGGAGTAATATCAAAAGTAAAAAGAGTCTTCATACTCACTTTAATATGACTTAACAAATAATCTGTAATAAGTTCCCTGCATATATTCACTGCTATGTGGCTGTAAATACACATTTTTATGGAGGGAAGGGGGTCTTTTGTAGGACCTGGTCATTAACAACCTTTGGGAGTTTCTTAAAATCACCACCTCATTTCAATTATTTTTGAAAACAGAAACACTTAAACCACCGATGAGGGTTTGATCCACAACTCTCGAGTCCTGTGTTTCATTTGAAGCCTGGAACGCATCCGAGAGAGTCTGTAACACTGATTAAACTCATTGAAAATAGCATGCCCAGAAAGTGGAACTAAATACCAGTGCAGGATTTGGGCAGATGTCCTGGCTCCTCACCCTCATTATTTCACTCGGATACTTATATGAGCAATTATATCACCCAATTCAGCCTGAAGGCATCCGTGTTTCTTTCCTAATGACGCCATGTCATAAATCGTCTCTCTTGCACGATGCACGTTAACAGTGAAGAATGGCAATCTTCCTTTTAAGAAGGGTGAAAGAAGGTAGGGGTAGAGAAAGGCTGGAGCAGCAAGAGTATGAAAAGCGCAGTCTGCTACACGTCAGATTCCTGCTCTCTGTATTAATAGCTCTTATCCAACCAAATCCAGCTGCTCCTCAGACGCAAGACTACAAACGTGTTTTCTTTTCACATATTAGTGACTTCATTAGACTTGTATGCGGTGATCTACGGTATGGAACAGTGGATATGAAGCAATGGTTGGTGCTCATGCAGGAGACACGGGTTTGAATCTAGGCTTGTCATGTAACGGTGTTCAGGATGGCATTCTAGTTCTCTATTCTTATGCATTCATCACATTAACATCAGAAGTGTTTGACTCAACCATCTCTGTTAAAGGTGATTTCAGTGGTTATTTAACTGGCGTTAGCATGTACTTTTCGTACCGATACCGCACTGCCATCTATTGATGTGATTGAGCACATATTAAAGTCAGCATGAATTGACTGAGAAAGGATGAAATGTATAAATTAAAAGCAACCAATCAAGAAAGTAGGTCTCACCTTGGTACTAGCCACACCAATTTCTGGGCCAGCGTTGATGTGAACGCCGCAGTCTGTTTCTCTGGAGATGGAGCTGCCCACAGTGTTGGTGATGCCGACCGTCAGAGCGCCTCTCTCCTTACAGTAGTGAAGAGCCAACAGGCTGTCTGCCGTCTCTCCTGAACACACACACATCAACGTTCAGACGCCTGCCTTCCTCAAAAACATTATACACACACACACACACACACACGCGCTCACCCGACTGACTGATGAAAAAGCACACATCATCTCGGAAGACAGGCGTGTTTCGATCCAGGAAATCACTGGCCAGCTCCACCATGACAGGAAGTTCGGTCAGTTCTTCCAGTACTTGACGAGTCTAAGCAAGGAAACGGAAAGATCCAGTCATGGACATGACAATAAACGTGACTTTTAAGTCATTTTATAAATCACTTTTTTTGCAACAATTTTTTGCCCCCCCACACAAAATGTTCCATCCTTTTGTTAAATTTCACAAGCAAACAGGGTTTGTTTATGGTCAGATATGGTTTAGATTGTGAAATCACTTTCAAGCCAAGCAGTTTTCGGTTGATCTGATCCCATCAAAATTTGTCCTGCAATAATTCGATCAACGGTATATTACAGTTTTTGGCAAACTCCCTATTTGCATGTAAAATGAGTAAAAGCAGGTTCGATATTTAGCGCTTTCCCATCTTTCAAAAGCAGCCAATTTACATCTTTTCACAATGGGGAGAAAAAGTTTTGAAGGTCACAGAAAAAGGTTTCATTACACATTGAAGACATTAAAGAAGACAATAAATAAGATCTAGTCTATTGCGTTTTCCTATTTATTATATTCTGTGAAGGTTCAGCAAAGATGAAAAAAAAATGAAAAAAAAAACACAGAGAAAGGCATGTACGCTATAATACTTCCTTTGATCAATAATTTATTAGCCAATACTGCTAAACAAAAAAAAACTAATAAAGAAAGGGTGATGTGCCACTGTCATAACGGATTATGCAAATTATCAAGGAAACATAATCGATAATCAAGTAAATAATTCACATTTTACCGTCACTTCAGCCATTGCCGATATACTGATTTCTCACTAACTGACGCATTTAAAATGAAATGTTTTCACGAATGAATGCACAGCATTGGATGTGGCGTCACAACGCGTGAACCTTAACCCAAACTCATGTCAGGTGAAGCTGGTTTAGTGGCACATACTGCAACTCCAGCATGGTAACTGGTCCCACACGCGATCAGGATGAGCCTTCGACATCTCTGGATCTCTTTAATGTGGTCCTTCAGCCCTCCCAAGGTCACTGCGTGCGCACACACACACAAGTTAAGACAAGTTGCAAATCCAGGAGAAATGTTATTTCCAGTAAACTTGCTACTGAAATCTGATGCAATGCCGTGAGTTCAGTGTAATGGATTATGATTGAGAAGAACAACACTTAGTGTCAGCTGTTAAGTGTTTGGAAATACATGTTTTATTCCCGTTAAATCCGTGTTTCTAAGGAACTGTAAAAGTTCTGGAGAAGCACATCTGAGCTGATCTCACCTGTGTTGTTCTCAAAGTTAACTCTTCCTCTCATGGTGTTGACCACCGACTCCGGCTGCTCAAAGATCTCCTTCTGCATGAAGGAACTGAAGTTTCCTGTTTTTACAGAACCAGAGTGATGTTAGCGATATCTAAGAACACTGAGCCGAAGCATGAAATTCATTCTGTTGTGTTAAAGCAGTGCTAGTCAATTATTTTCTGTCGCGCCCCCCCTAGGACGAAGTAAACATTTTGCGCCCCCCCCCCCATTTTGGAACTTTCACCTTATTATTTCTATGGCGACGCGTCATGCTTGTCACGTGACACACCACAGTCACAAAAAGCCCTGCATGAGAGAGTTTTTTTCTTTTTTATTCAAAACAGTCACCAACTTGTTGGCTCGGTCATCTACTACCTGATATTCAGATTCTCAGATATGCGGAAGTGAATGCGTTTTGTCGCTTAATTTTTATAATGATCATGTTTGTTGATCTGTGAAGCACGACGGGCGCTGCGGTTCAGAGAATCTGATCTGTCTGATTTACAACACGTCAATTCAGTCACTTCTTCTGAAACACATGACAGTAAGTGGCCAGTGAAGTGGGAGAAGAACAGAGTGAAGTTTATATTTACCAATACAATGTGCATCTGATATGAATAAAACAACTTGTCAGTTTATAATTTAATGGATTGCCATTTCCTCTTTTATAGACGTCAGTGTGTATTTTTAAAAGTATCGTTTTTTTAAAAGTATCATGTATTGTTTTGCCAGCAGTTATGAGTATTTAAATGTTTGAAACCTAAAAGAAACCTTATGTGGTTGAAAACACTGAATTGTTGTGATAAATGACAAGCTCTGATCGAGTCTTTTTCGCGTCTTTTTTTTTACTCCCTGGCAAAAACCAAGCATGTTCCCCAGGGTCACGCGCGCCCCCCCCCCCCTGGCATCGCTCCGCGCCCCCCCTGGGGTGTGCCCCACTATTTGAGAACCACTGTGTTAAAGGGACAGTTCACAGAAAAATTCAAATTCTGTCATAGTTAATTCTTCATACTCGTTCTAAACCTGTAAGAGTTTCTTTCTTCTGTTGAACACAAAAAATGCTATTTTAAAGTACCGGTAGGGGGGAAAAAATAGCATGGAAATCATTAGCATCAACTGTCATTCTTCAAAAGATCTTCTTTTGTGTTCAGCAGAAGAAAGAAACTCACACAGGTTTGGAACAACTATGAACTTTTTCTTGGGTTTTATGAACTTTAGAGAAAACTATATCACATTTTTGACTAAACATCATCTGGAACGGTTTCAAAGAGCATCCGAGAGGCGCTATAAGCCATGACTGAAAAATCATGATCACAAACGGCTGATTACAGACAGCACCTTCGACAAGATTAAGAGATTTTAGACCCTGATGCCGGTCAGTTACAAACTCATTGGGAGAAACAGCAGGAATGAGAGAATGACTTTGAGGGAATGCTATACCCCTGAATTTAGGTCATGAGAATTTTTTTGTTTTGTTTTTTCACAATAGGTCAGATGTGTGTGTGTGTGGGGGGGGGGGGGGGGAGCAAAAAAGGAGGAGAAATAGAAAGCAGTGCACATCTGAAGCGATGCACTTCCCTCTGGTGGCCAGAGAGCAGGTTGCACATTTATTCTCCACAAACTCAAGCGCACTATTTGGACTGCTATGCATGTAGTCTCTGCCTCAGTCAATCAGAGCGCACCGCTTCTCATCGCTTCATTTACACGGTAGAGTGGACCGGACCGCAAACTGAGGCTAAAGGTGCTTTTGGACATGTAGGTGCATCTCAAGAACATGTTTCCAGCGACAGCTTTCTGAAACATGCAGTTCAGATGTTATAAAATCACATCTAAAATGTCAGAAAGGTATAAAGAATCGCCACTGTAAAATGTCCTGCACCAGTCGTGCTTGCAAAGGTGTATTATATGTTATAAGACGTGCCGTTACATGGTAATGATAAATCACACTAATGAACGTGCACAAGATTGTTATTGTAGGAACTTCAAACATACAGTGAATGATTATTATGCATTATTAAGATTTTTAGAAAGCATTTTAAAGCATCAACCGTATATAACGCACAACGTCACTGCATGAAAGAGCCCCGCGCACTGACGCAAGCAAGCTCAGCATAGCAGACGAGTGAACGACACGCAGCACCAAACAATTAAAGACTTCAAGACTTGAGAATATTTATTTTCAAACTTAAAATTTTTGTTTAGATTTTCTGGACTACAACATGTCCTAGATATTCCCTGAAAAGGTTCTGATTCTTTACTGATTATTATTATTTCGTAACACTTTATAATAAGTCTCCATTAGTTAACATTATTCATTAGTAAAAAAAAAAAATTCATTTTATTATTTAAAATGATAAATGTTTAGAATTTAACATTTCTTATTAAAAAACAATGGAACAAAAATTATAATGAATTTATAAAAGCATTTGTTTAAAGAACAAGCTCAGCATAAAAGACAATTGTTCAAGCATAATACATAATTTTCCTTAAATATTCTTTTAATTATTAATAACGTTATTATGCGTTATGTAGAAGTGAAGGAAATCCACTTGCAATTGGAGAGATTCACACACACACACACACACACACACACACATTATACTGGATACACTCTTGTGCTCCAATAATGCTCTGTCAGCACAATAATAGCACACTTTTGAGTATCAAAAAGTATCTTTTCATTTAAAAACATCTTTGAGAAATAAAGCACCTCTTACAGCTCCTTCACGTTAGATAAAAACATAGTAACTAAAGTTTTATGTGCATAAAACAACAAAACGTTCAACAAAACAATAAAGCTAGAGTTATTTAGCAGACTAAGTTATGGTCATTGAATGCTTTTTCTGAGGTAATCATTGCATTATTAACCAGCTGTTTTACTGACGTCTTTCCGCGGTGGAAACACTGATTGAGTGATTACATGAGACTTCTACTGTGTCTTTCAACATACCTTCTGATGGTCATTCATGCTATAAGCAGTAAAGAGGAAAAGCTAGTCAAACAGGTTGGAACTGGTGATCTCAAACAGCTCTTGGCATTTTTTTGCGCACATGCATCTGTGCTCACCCTTCATGATCTGCTGCAGCTCCATCTGAAGGGTCTGGATGGCACGGGCCGGATGGTCTCCCGCTGTGCGCTTGATCCGATGAATGGAGAGACGGCCATCGCTCACTGCCGCAATATCATCGTCCTCGAGGAAGATGACCTGATTGGTGTGCTCGATGACAGCACTGCAGTGACAAAAGCAGTCATAGAAATAAACTTCTGTCACGAAACTCTAGAAGGCACATGGGTGCTTAATGCAACATGTGGACAATCACATGGTTAACTACACGGCAGAAGCTGATTGGTTCCCGTTGCAGCTTGTTGTTCAACACTTAAAAAGTAGGTCAATGTTATCAATGCGTTTCAAAATGTAATCAATGTTGCAGAAGACACTTTCAGAGCTCCTCTGAAGCCCTCCCTCTTCCCCAGCTCCACCTCTATAGATCTGCTATGGGTCACTGCATTTGTGCCGTTTCATTCGTTTTTGTTCAGATTTATTCCACCCAGACCAAATGCATTAACACAGCGATATCTATTAGCAAGCTAAACTCTTTGTTCCTTTTTCTTGGGTTTTGCCCCATGTGCCTGAAAATCTCCAGTGAAAACAAATAATTTCTCTCTGAAAGAGCACAATGAATGAAATATGGATAAAGCCAACAAAGTAAGTGAATGGATCAAAAGGAAATAAAGGTATGGACCTGGCATCAGATGCGAAGTAGTATTCCACGGCTTTCTCATCCACAGGAAACAGGCACGTGTCCTGGTCCATCCTGGGAAGAGTACTGCAGCTCTTTTTGTCTTTACCAGCTATATAAAAGATACAAATAACAATTCTTTATAAAACATAACGGGGAAACTTGACAGAAAATTGCAGCAATTTTTAGTTTACACTTTGTTTTGGGTAACTCTAAAGAGAATATATGCATGACATTTAAGACGTTATTGTAACAGGGATGTGGTGTGGAAGGACGAGGGCGAGGAAAACAGGGTTCAACGGAAAACTCTCTTTAATAACCAAAAAACACTTTAAATAAGAAATCAAAAGGCACATTTGACGTGAAACACGCGATACATCTACACACTTAGTCACAGGAACGTCAACAATCGACAAAGACATGGGAAAACATGAGGGTTTATATATATATATATATATATATATATATATATATATATATATATATATATATATATATATACACCGGAAAATGGGAAACACCTGACGAGACTAACAAGGGGAGGGGCTGACATGACAGAAACATAATGGATCACACAGGAGGAAACAGGAAGTGACGAGACACGACATGGCTGTGACATACTGCAACGCACGTCTTGTTTTGCCACAATATGAATGCTTATTAATTGGCCATCCAATTTTCCTTAATTTCTGGACTTAGTTGTTTGACAAAAATTTGAAAGAACATAAAGGAATCTGGGTACTGAGCAAGTCTACCTGCAGCATGATTTTACAGCACGTGTGTCGGGTTATTTGCAAATGTAAATAGTGATGAATGCAGTGGGAGGTCAGTGTGTGCAAACTCACTGGAGCGATACAGGATGGGGATGTGATCCGTGGAAAGCTTGTGGTCACTTCTAACTCCAATCAATAATGGACCTCCTCTCCTGGATGGATTCACAGAGATTACATTTGAGAAGTTAAAAGACGTATTTAAAAATCTGATTTGCTTTTAGTTGTTTTGTAATATACACTGTTCAAAAAAAAAGTTATATATATATTTATATATCAAGGGAGGGAACACTTAAACATTATAACACCAAGGGAATTAAACTTCAGGGATAGATCTGTCCAATTAGGAAGTGTAAGCGATTGTGAATCAGTTTCAACAGCTTTGGTGCAAATGAAAGTGACAACGGTGCACTGGAGACGAAACCGCAAGAGAAACCCTAAAAAGGGAATCATTTTGCAGGTAGTGGCCATAGACAATTGTTCTCTCCTTATTCTTCCGGACTGATTTTAGTTTTGTTAGGGTCTTTATCACTGTCTGTCTCATGAGGCAGTTCCTACAACCCAATCAGGCTGAACAGGCAGTCCTGCTCCTCCAGGATGATCATCCATACATGCCGTCGAAACAAGGGCTTGGTGTTTCTCCCAGCACAGATTCAAGAGCCTGAAGGAGATACTAGGAGACAGAACATTACATGAGGAGAACTGGACAGGGACATAGAAGCGAAGCAACCAGCAGCAGGACTGGGATCTGCACCTTTATATGAGGAGGAACAGGAGGAGCTGCCAGAGTCCTACACCAGGAACTGGTGTGCCAGTTTCTGACCAAACTGTCAGAAACAGACTTCACGTGGCATGAGGGCCTGACGTCCTCCATTGGGACCTGCGCTCATGGCTCATTGAGATTCATTGAGATCAATGTGTGATTTAAGTGAGCAGTGCTGTCGGCAGCTGTCCAGTATTTGGTAATTATTTTCTTAGTCAACACATTCAACCACATCAGTTCAAATAAGGTTAAAAAGTGTTTAAAAGGGTGTTGTCTTTGAACTTAATTTGAGAATGCCACACTTGGCATTGTTCTCTGAGGCGAGAGTGTTGCATTACAAAAGGCTGTGTGGAAATACCTGTTTGGAAACATTTTGGGCATTATATGCACATTTCTAACCTTTGTCATTTAATTGCTCGTTTCTATAAACACTGTGCTGAGAATTAGGTAGGACTGTTTCATGAGAAGTTCTCCTTTGAGAATGAAAACAAATATCACGTGCAATAACAAACAGATGGTACATTTCTCAAGCTACAACAAAACATGGTGAAAGACATCAATGCAAACCCGAAGCACCGGTAATTCAAAAATAAAACTACTTTGCTCAGTCTTTTTGGATAGAAGCGTATACGTGTAAAGAGAATTTGCTGCATTTGTAAGGGTTGACATTACATTCTAGAAAACTAACAATAAAAACTTAATTTGTTACAGTATTCATGTTAATACATTAGTTAATAAAAATTAATTGTTAGTTAATTTTAGCTCAAATCTACTTGCATGTTACACAATATGTAACTTTTTTCAATAATGAAGCACGACATCATCAAACCTTCTTTCGATACTTCTAACGTTCACTATGGTAAGCTTATTAAGCGTTTATATTTTCGACCTATCTGGGAGGTTTTCGTGGGAAATTGCATACTTGCGTTAATCACCCACGTCACTGCAAGTAATTCGAGATAAATGCTTTGGTTAATTTGACGCATGTTTGGCGTAGGAGTGGCATAGGTTAGTAATCACAACAACACGCCAGAAAGCTTGACAGAGCAGCTAAATATCAACACAGAACAGAGGAGAGTCTGCTAGCAAAACAAACAGAAAGAAACATCTGAACTGAATAAATGCGTTTGTTTCAGCACTTTATATCAGGTTGATGTTACCTGCTGCCCACTACTTCTCCTGGATAGTGCACACTTTTGAAGACAAGGACAAAAGCTCCTTCCTAAATAGAGAAGGCATTTATTGGCACGTCATTCTCGTTACTCATGACCTTTTTTTGTTCCCTTGAAAAAGTGTTTACCAGCTGCTGGGTGACTTGCTCCACGAGGGTGGCGAAGGTGATGTCGCTCTCCCGGTTGTCATACATGTACTTCATCAGCTTAGCGATGGTCTCTGTATCCGTCTCAGACTCAAACTCGTAACCTTTACTCTCCTGTACACATAAAAGCAGATGTTGGTTGGATGAGTGCATGGATAGATGGATGGAAGAGCCAAAACGTTTTACTTGCCAGAAACTTCTTCAGGTCTTTGTAGTTGGTGATGATTCCATTATGGATGACGATAAACTCTGCAAGCAAATAGCCACAGTTATAGTGATTATCACGGATCTGTGAAACTCAATGATTGTTGTGAAAGGCAGGCTGCTGGTCACAGACCGTTGTTCTTGTCCGATCGTTGCGGGTGGCTGTTGACAGGGCTGGGGACGCCATGCGTGGCCCATCGAGTGTGAGCGATTCCCAGGTGCACATCGAACTCCACCTCCAGATCAACATCCTGCTGGGCTGCCGGACACATGGTCAAACAAACACCGATAATGTCACATAAATAGGTGACATGATCACAAGAAATATTCTTTCAACACTAGTTTTCATTGAGCTTCTTGCAACAATGTTGAGAATCCGACACTTGCATTGTGTCGTGTTGCGCGGCGACACAATTCCCAGCACATAAACATGCGCAGCGCTCTCACACTGGTGTCCAGTACTTACTATGGATTTTGTCATCCAAGGCTTTGACTTTTCCTGTTTGTTTGATCAGGTGGATGCTCTTGGAGTTGGATTCCCATTCCTTACTGTTTCCCCCATCAATGCCCACACCTGAAAGTCAGAAAGAAGATCGATGGGTCCTGATCCAGTAGAGCTGACTGTGTGTGTGTGTGTGTGTGTGTGTGTGTGTGTGTTGCTGACCTGCGGAGTCATAGCCGCGATACTCCAGGCGATGCAGACCTTTGATGAGGACCTCAAGGATCTCCCGGCGAGTGCGCGGCACGTGATAATTCAGATAAGCAAAGATTCCTGCAGAGAGGAAAAGAAAGAGTGTTTTTCATTATAGACGTGCAGAGAAACTCTGTTTGTTTGTAAATGCAGCAACTAACTCAAAGCCAATGCAAAATGTAGAGAAAAACTGCACAAAATACGATTTCAGTCTAACATGCTTGCATGTTAAACAGATTACGATAACCTAAAGGACCTTAAACCTTAACATCTTTATTTCTTAACGACATGAACGAGGCGACTGTAAGCCTCTCATATGATGCAGAAATATGTTGGTCTGGCTCACTGATTTTGCATATAGCGGTTCGACGTCTTTAAAATAAGCACTGCAGACAGGAACTCGAGAGAGGACGATCCACTAACACATCTGCCACTAACAAAGAATGAATGAAGAAAATGAAGAAGCATCACACACACACACAGCCAGAACAAAATCATTGTTAGGAAGGAATCAGCTCAGCCAGATCTGAGTGAACAGCGAGATGAGGAAAGTGAAAAAGAAAATGACTGCTATAAATGGAAAACATAAAATATTCCTAAATGTAGTTCAGGTTCAGCATGAAGGGGTGGAAACGTCACAGAAGCACCATTCATCACATATACTCGTGTCTCTGTGCGTGTGTGTGTGTCTCTATGTGTGAGTGTGTGTGTGAGAGAGAGAGCAAGAGAGAGTGTGTGTGTGTGCCTACGTTCATGCGTGTGTGTGTATGTATTTGTGTGTGTGTGTGTGAGAGAGAGAGAAAGAGAGAGAGAGAGTGTGTGCATGTCTCTGTGTTTGTGTGTGTGTGAGAGAAAGAGAGAGACTGTACGTGCATGTAAGAGTTATAGAGAGAGTGTGTAAGTGTCTCTATGTCTGTGTGTGAGAGTGAGAGAGAGTGTGTGTGTGTCTCTACATCTGTGTGTGTGTGATAGAGAGTGGGTGTGTGTCTCTATGCATGTTTGTGTGTGTGTGTGAGAGAGAGAGAGAGTGTGTGTGTGTGTGTGTGTGAGAGAGAGTATGTGAAAGAGAGAGAGAGAGTGTGTGTGTCTCTACATTTGTGTGTGTGTGTGTGTGATAGAGAGTGGGTGTGTGTCTCCATGCGTGTTTGTGTGTCTGAGAGAGAGAGAGAGAGAGAGAGAGAGAGAGAGAGAGTATGTGAAAGAGAGAGAGAGAGAGAGAGTGAGAGAGAGTATGTGAAAGAGAGAGAGAGAGAGTGTGTGTGTCTCTACATTTGTGTGTGTGATAGAGAGTGGGTGTGTGTCTCTATGCGTGTTTGTGTGTGTGTGTGTGTGAGAGAGAGAGAGAGAGAGAGAGAGAGAGAGAATGTGAAAGAGAGAGAGTAAAACAAGGCTCTGCATTATTAACAGATGACTTACTAATATAATAACAACATACATTTTACATATAATTACATATAATTTAGTAACAAATAAACATTTTCCGTTCACCAAGACTGAGTTTATCTGACAGCAATAAAAACTGTGATACTGTGAAATATTACTACAATTTAAAATAACCGTTATCTATTTTTAATATAGACTTTAAAACATGAGACACTCCTGTGATCAAAGCATCGTTCCTCCCGTCTTCAGTGTCACATGACCCTTCAATCACTCTGATCATCAATAAATACTCTTCTCTGAAACAGAAAACATCAAACGTCTGTACTGACACTTTTGATCAATATAACAGATCTTAAGTATGATGGAAAGTATGAATTAACCTCTTCAAAACAATCCAATGTTTACTCATCCCAAACTATTGAGCGGTGTAAACCTATGGGAAGTTCTTCCCTTTCCCACAGAACAGGGACATTAAACCATTACATTTCCACTAAAAAAAGCCAGTTTCTTTCAGCACAAATGTACAATTTCTATTTTTCCGGGAAAAGCTCTTCATCTGGTTATTGTCCCTGTCCATCCCCAGGGATCCTCCTCCTCCTCTTCCTCAGGGGATCTCTATGACACTGAACCTGTATTGCTTCTCATCCAGTCGAGCCTGATCTGATCACAGGTGTGGCCCTTTCAAAAGAACATCTGTGACCTGTTCTACTGGAAAGAGAGCTATGCCGTCCTGACATTATGGGATGTTTGGTGTTTAATGAGCAAACACTAGGTTGAGCAGTATTTATTTATCTTATCTAATAGGGAAACATAAAAGTGTAGACGCAGATGAATGAAGGCGTGTTGTCTAGTTTCACACACAGCCTCTGTCCGATGCTAAATGCTAGGAGATTTTCCCTTCCACGGCTTTTCTATCTCACTATTTCCGTCCAAACACCTTTAAATCTATGGCATGTGTAGTTCAAATAAATGTCACGTCTATTAGCAATGTAAATATAACATCAAAATGTAGTTTACGTTGCCGTACTCACCACACATGTCTTCGGTTCTGCTGCCAAAAGCGATTTAGTTCCTCGTTCTGAACCGATGTCAGTGGAGAACCCGCCCACAGCGCCTGTGATTGGGTGAGAAAGTAGGCTGCGCCTTGAGCTTGAGCGCGCTGATTGGCTGCTGCGGCTGTCCATCACATCGGTACCTGCCAACACAGTCCGTTCAGACGTGGCAGGATGCGATCCCGCTGTGTCGCGCGCCTGCTGTCAATTGCATCAGCGATAGTTTATTGATTTTAACACTTAAAAAAAAAGAAATCTTATCTGGCAAATTCGTTAACATTTTTTTACCAAATACGTCAGTATTTGCACACACACACACACACACATATATAGATACATACACTTACACACACACAAACACTCACTTAACATAAAAACAACAGTCGGTAGTGAGCATCCCTATGCCCTACTCACTCTGAAGTGCAGAAGAAGTGTGTATGTGTGTGTCAAAAGTGATTCAGGAGTTATAGGTTATATTATCGTAAACATTTGGTATGCATTTTGCGAGCGACGATTCAGAAATCCACTGCCGATATTTGCTTGTACAAATATTATTTTATTTTTCTTCTAATGATTTGTAATGATTGATTTATAATTTATGTTTTTGAATGGTTATGCAAATTTCTGTGTATTGCACATGTAACCAAATATTAAAGCATTTACTCTGTATTTTAACTGTATTTTTTCATAGAATAAGGATACAAATTTTCTGTACTTTTCACCAGATAGAACATGTTATCAGAATGTTATGAGAGTCTTTCTGTTGATAGTTGGAGCCTGAGGCGAGTTCAGCCTTGGAGAAGCTGTGTATCTCTCTCTCTCTCTCTGTGTGTGTGTGTGTGTGTGTGTGTGTGTGTGTGTGTGTTCTGTATTAATGAGATGATCAACAGGCACTGTAAAGAGACAGAATGACTTGTTCTCTACAATCTGGAAGGTCACTTAACATGTAAACCAGATGCCTTGTTGACTATCTGCTATCTGCTTGTGTGACAGTTTCTAGTTTTGTTTACCTTTCTTTCTTAGCCAATCAGAATCAATTAACCGTCCTCATTGACGTAGTTAGCACCCTCTGTTAGAGTATAATTGCTGTAATAATGTTATTGTAAGTGGGGCGGCCTACGAACTCCTTGTGAGACCTGAAGCTGGCTTCTGCTGATGAAACTGCAAACTAAACTTCACTAAAATGTCTTCTATTGACTGCAGTTTTGACTCCTGCTCTTCATTCAACATATCTGGTCCTCGGGTCTTTAATTCCTGTACAATTTCCTCATTTTTTTTTTACAGTATTAATAATATTAAACCTACAAAAACAACTGCCACACATATTCTATGAATGCTGTTCTTTTAATCCTCCATCTTCATGTCTTCCATCCTTTGCCTCTCATCTTCCTTTCTCTGCCTCTTTAGAGCTTCCTTGCATCTCATTTGTTTATCAACTTGTGATGGATTTTATGTTTCTTATACTTTAATTTCCATTGTTAAATAAACTCTGCAATCTGCCTGTTTTCCATCAGAAACTCTTCTATGGGTTTATCATTCTGATCTCCTCTGGTGAACAGAATAATGGAGTAATCAACAGCTTTTTCCCAAAAAGTTGTTTTCCTCCTCGTCTGTGAATCTCACATCCATTCTGATGAAACTCATGGACAGGGACAGACAGGTTGACACATTTCTCAATCTCCTTTCCACTGACTTTTGTATCAAACAGTCCAGGAGTATCAATCTCTGAGACGGTTCCACCTTTTACCTTCTGCTGATGCTTCTGACATGCATTGGTCACAGCTTCAGAAGATGTTTTCATCAAACACCCTTTCTCCCAGGATGGTGTTTCCTGTTGCACTCTTTCCATCTCCAGTTTTACCAAACACCATTAACCTGAGATCTGACTTAAATTAAGATAAAAAAGACAAATGTTCCTGTGTTTCAAACGCATGTCCTGTGAAGGCTATATATATGAAGGCTATATGTATGTTATATAAATATAACAATCAAACTGTCAATCAATCAATGTATTTTTGTAGATTTATGACTCCTAAAGATCTCCTTAATTTTCTCCACAACGTTCTCTTCATACTCCTCAAAGTGCTGAGCAGGAACACATGAGGTCCAGGATCATCTGCTTTTGCAGCAGTTTTTCATCAGTCAGGTGAGCGCTGAAGAATCCTGGAGTGGCGATGATGAAGATGTTTATATCTTCTACTGTTCCTCTCTGTACCTCACTCTCTATGCTTTAAATCCCTCTTGCATTTCCCATTGAACTCTTTCAGCTGTCAAACACTTCATTTCATTAGCTGCAGCCCTTCATGCCTCAAATATTCTGATAATGTAACCCCTGGTTAATAACACTGACCCAGTCTCCTGCTACTCCATCATTTGGCATTCTGTTTTCACACCAAAGCATTGGCGGATCAGCTATATCAGAGGTATTCAATTAAAGTTTCAAGAGGTCCGATCTCTTTATCTCCTTCACAGCAGAAGTTAAGACAATACTTTTTAGGAACAGTGACACATTTCCACTGGGGCAGCTGTACTTTACAAAGAGTCAAAGCTGTGATGTCTAAGAATATGTACCAATGTTTACCATATTTCTTCCCACTTAGGAAGAAAGTGTGTCATCATTTTAGACTGCTTCTGCTGCTTTTGAGAATATCCAGCGTTGTCGGACAGACCTTGAGGACTCATGCATCTCATCTCCCTGTGCTGCACACAGAGGTCCGCTGCCGTTCACAGTTTGCAGAAAGACTCCAGGGCCGGGCCTTCATCGTCCAGGAACTAAAGGGATCTGGAACACTTGCATTGTATGAACGTGTTCAGCTGAAACGTATACCTTCTTGGCTTTGAAGTCAAAGAGAGTTTCAAACCACGTGACGGACACAGGGCGTATTTGTGTTTTCCTGCTCCTTCCACCACTGGAAGGAGGGGTGTTCTTGGGTATGGGCTCGGGCTGAAGGCGAGCGCCATGACCGCGTGCGCTCATGACGCTCAGGAAAAAAGGAAGCTGGTCTTCCTCCCGCAGCTCGATGGTGGCTGGAGGGAATGACGGGAAAGCTTATGGCCAATCTTGATGGGAAGGTCCTCACACGAACAGCAATCAGATCCTCAGCAAACACCCCTCTGACACAGCACGCAGAGCCTGTGTGAATCCGGGAAGTCAACATTGTTCGGCGCACATGCAGCATCCTCGAAGTGACAGCAGGAGGAGATTGCTTCTCATGTCGTCCGCTCTTCTTGCAGGTCTACGGCGAAGTAGGCTTCCAAGTGAAGAGCAGTGAAGGAGAAATATTCTGAGATGTGATGGCACTAGGCACTGGTTTACAGCAGCTCACCCACCCACTGTACAAGTGCTCAAGACCAATAGGCTTTTGCAGTGCAATAGAGCAATTCAACCAGTCCTCAGGGTTATCAGAGAAAGGAGTTTCCTCAAAGCATGAACTAATCCTGCAGTGTTGAGAGACCAACTCGAAAGCGGTCACTTAACAAACACAGACTGTCACCACTCTTAACTTAGTTTTCATCAGCAGCACATTTAGTCATGTGAACTAAGTAAAAAACAAACTCATATCTATTTATCTGTCTATCAGTCTCATCTATCATCGATCTGTTTGTCTAAAATTCTAGCTAAACTAAAGCTTCAAACTTATAAACATTTATTTGTTTGTTTCTGCACATGAACTAGATTCTGAGTTTGATGTTTAGCATGAGCCCTGTTCATATGACATGGGTGATCAAATATATTTTTATTATTATTCATTTTATACTCATTTCAGTATATTTTTTATATATCTTAGGTTTTGCACTTTCCATGCCTAAATGAATCTCTCCTCAAGCTGATCCTCACCTTCAGTGGTCAAGCAGCGTGTGCGCACATACATGGCAGGCATAGCAGTCTATAATCGTTACAATGCACTCATTGTGTTCATGTTTTGAACACTTCTGCTGCTATGGACCCTTTTAGAGACATCTTTCTCTCTACTGACCAACATAATCTCTCAATAAATTTCCCTCTCTTGGAAATGTTGATGTATTTACACACAAATTATATTTACCATTTAACATTTACCACTCACCTAAAGGATTATTAGGAACAACATACTAATACTGTGTTTGACCCCCTTTTGCCTTCAGAACTGCCTTAATTCTACGTGGCATTGATTCAACAAGCTGCTGAAAGCATCATTTAGAAATGTTGGCCATATTGATAGGAGCATCTTGCAGTTGATGGAGATTTGTGGGATGCACATCCAGGACACGAAGCTCCCGTTCCTCCACATCCCAAAGATGCTCTATTGGGTTGAGATCTGGTGACTGTGGGGCATTTTAGTTCAGTGAACTCATTGTCATGTTCAAGAAACCAATCTGAAATGATTCGAGCTTTGTGACATGGTGCATTATCCTGCTGGAAGCATCAGAGGATGGTACATGGTCATGAAGGGATGGAAATGGTCTGAAACAATTCTCAGGTAGGCCGTGGCATTTAAATGATGCCCAATTGGCACTAAGGGGCCTAAAGTGTGCCAAGAAAACATCCCCCACACCATTACACCACCACCACCACCAGCCTGCACAGTGGTAACAAGACATGATGGATCCATGTTCTCATTCTGTTTACGCCAAATTCTGACTCTGCCATCTGAATGTCTCAACAGAAATCGAGACTCATCAGACCAGGCAACATTTTTCCAGTCTTCAACTGTCCAGTTTTGGTGACTCGTGCAAATTGTGCCTCTTTTTCCTATTTGTAGTGGAGATGAGTGGCACCCGGTGGGGTCTTCTGCTGTTGAAGCCCATCCGCCTCAAGGTTGTGCGTGTTGTGGCTTCACAAATGCTTTGCTGCAAACCTCGGTTGTAACGAGTGGTTATTTCAGTCAAAGTTGCTCTTCTATCAGCTTGAATCAGTCACCCATGACCTCTGACCTCTAGCATCAACAAGGCATTTTCTCCCACAGGACTGCCTCATACTGGATGCTTTTCCCTTTTCACACTGTTCTTTGTAAACCCTAGAAATGGTTGTGCGTGAAAATCCCAGTAAGTGAGCAGATTGTGAAACACTCAGACCGGCCCGTCTGGCTGCAACAACCATGCCACGCTCAAAACTGCTGAAATCACCGTTCTTTCCCATTCTGACATTCAGTTTGGAGTTCAGGAGATTGTCTTGACCAGGAACAACCCCTAAATGCACTGAAGCAGCTGCCATGTGATTGGTTGATTAGATAATTGCATTAATGGAAAATGTAACAGGTGTTCCTAACAATCCTTTAGGTGAGTGTAGAAGTTTGCTGTGAGCAACATTTTTGACAAAAGATATCCCTGGATATATAATCAGAACAATTCTACACTAGAAAATTCATAAAGAATCCACAATGTGCACAAATGTGCAAAGAAAGCTTTTAATTCCACACAGTTTGACCAAATGCTTTATGGACATGAAATCATTTTAATAAAAGATCTGCTCTCACATACATATTTTTTAAATCCATTTGTTATCAAGTTGAGATATCTCTTGCAGGATCTAAGGATTCTTGTAGCTTTAAGACAATCGCCATACATCTATTTTGGATTTGTGCTGGTTAGATCAAGTCAAGATTTTTGAGCTTAGAAACTGCTTCCTGCTTTTTCACGGTCTTCTCTGTACAGTTTTGGGCACCAGACAAAACACAGTGTTGTTAACTGATCTGGGCTTTCAGATAAGACTGGCTGTTAACTGTTTCTACCTATCAGACAAAACTAACAATTTTGGATAAACAAAATAAATGGCTTCTGATGGGATCTGGTAAAGATCCAATATTCCAATACTAGTGGACAGTCAGATATAGACACGATCTAACACTCTGAATACACTTTGTATGCACCTTGTCAAATCTGGACCTGATGAGTGAAGAGAGGGTTCATTCTGAAGCCACTAAAAAAAACAAAATATGCCAGAAAGGCTTTTTTTTTTTTGTTCTTTCTCCAAATTAAATTCAATATCATCAAGAAAACAAAACATGATTTGTAACCTGTTCAAGCTAAATCCCTGTGAGTCCATGTGTGTTAACTGTGCCATCACAGTTATGAATATTAACTTATTCTGTGACTGGGATGACAGTTCATGTGAACGACATGAGTTCCTGGAAACATGGTTGAGCTCAAATGATCTTGACTACGGGGAAGTATTTGTGTGCGGAGAAGTCAAATTCAGGAAGGGCCTACAAAGAAGAAACACAAGGATGCAATGAATTTCAATTTAACACAAGTTAGGCTCTATAAACAGCATCTGTGAATTGCTGTCTGTCACCGCAAGACACATAATAATCTCCAGTTTAAAGTTAATTTACTTACTTTCTAAACTACTTTTAACATGTACTGTGTTTTCAAACCTGTGGTACAGTAAAACATTTGTCCACAATAAGCTTTTGTCTACAGCTGTGCATCTGATTTTTGTGCATATCCGATTGAAATCCGTAGGAGAATGTTGAGAAAATTATAATTTGAATTGACACATTATATCCAATTTTGAAATCCTCCTCAAATCTCTGGGTGTTTTCTGGAAATCTCATTCTGGTCAGATTTTGCGTAGCTTGTCTTCCTATACGTTACTTTCTCACAACAGATGTCGTTGCAGAAACAACGTTGCATTGTGTTGTTGGTGATGTGCAGAAAATGATAATACGATGGATTGATCTCTATGGTCCAGCGATGTAAGATGTACAAACATCGCAAACCCCTTCATGTAGCTTTAGCTTATTAGCTTTAGACCAATGCAACATCACTACCATGCAAACCAACACAGATATTTCGGAAAATTAAAGAGTTGCAATAATGAAAAACTAAACAATTGTGATACACCGTGTGGACAGTTAATCATTTAGATCAGTCGGATACACAAATAATGGGATTTGGACTACCAGTGGAAACACAGCAGAAACCCGGAACGGGTGGAAAATGAGAATAGGAGAATCTTTCGTTCTCGTTTGACTGATTCATATAACAACCCGGAGTGAAAGGCAGATGAACTTCTGATTATAAGTTACATGGTAAAGGCCGGAGTTGAAGTATAGGAAATAACATCTTTTCCACTCCAAACACTCACAATAGATGCCTGTTTTAAGTGCATTACTGACAGCACGATATTCTTAAGATAAAATGTTTTGAGTCGGATCATAAAGCTTAAGTTGTACTGAACCCAGACATTTCATACCTTAGTCTCCTTCTTGTGTCCTCCAGCCAGCAGTTTCATTACAACAATATTGGGTTTGGCCACTTTAAGGATGCGGTTAACCTGCAACAGGCAGCAGCAACAGCATATCGGTCACTTCTTCACACAATATATGACTCACAATGCAAGCGCTCTTTGACTTCGCAATTTGAAGTCTTCATTTGATATAATCTTTTGTTAAGAATAATTTGATATATTTGCTTCCATCTATCAAAATGGAAATATCACAGTCAAATATATTACTTTAAAATAGGCTATACTACCAAGTTATGGAGGCTGAATTTCCTTCAAAAGCAGCACAACTGTTTTCAACATCGATAGAAATAAGAAATGCTTGTTGATCATCAAATCAGAGTGATTAGTGAAGGATCACGTGACACTGAAGACTGAAGCAATGATGATGAAAATACAGCTTTAATCACATGAATAAATTACATTTTACTATATATATTCGTATTGAAACCAAGTACAGTGGAGTTCAGTTATCTCGACTCTCGGTTAACTCGCCAATACTATAATGTTGACGTTTTTGAAGTGGAACCGCTAAACTCCCTATTTGTCTTAGTATTTTCTCATCGGTTATGTCTTATTCTTTTATGTCTTTTATATCTCAAGCACAAAAGAGGGACAAATTCGCCACTTAACATCAATTATCTGGATCCCCGTGACTAATGATCGTACCGAGTTCACTGCGTATGCGCAGAGCTCGCTGCACGTCATGCCAAGACCATTTTTGGTCTTTTTTGGTCGCTTGTCACTTTGTCAGATTGTGATCTTACAGCGGTAGGATGCATTAGTTTGTCATGTCATGTCATAAGGGCCGTATGTTGTGTAATTGATGATCGAAATTGTGTTTGTAATGTTGGAGAATATAATTAAAGGTTTGTATGGAGAATGGAAGGTGTTTTTATTGTATTCTGGTAAATCTCTGCTGTTAGTTGCTGCACATATGCCTTTTGTTGTTAGCAAACATATACAGTGTGTGTACATTTTTATAGCATGCTGATCGCTTCATCTAATAAACTGCCATATTGGGTGTTGGTTATCTCTCTAAACGGTTATCTCGACGCTTGTTTGCAACTCCCGAGGCCGTCGACATAATCGAACTCCACTGTACCAATTCCTACAGAGTATATTTCTGTTAATAAGACCGGACTGGCTCACAGATCAACATGAGGACCGTTTGAAATGTACCTCTGCATCAGAGCTGGTGACGTTTTCCAGTATGAGCTTGGCCTGCTGGAAATGTTTACTGGCTGCCATATAGAGATCCGCTGAGCGAGGAGGAGGATTGTACTTCTTCAAATCTGACATTTCCTACATTTACACAAACACACATTTACATTTACGCATTTGGCAGAAACTTCTGAACACACTGACATTCTAATCAGTTCTTGCTTTCCCTGGGAATCGAACCCATGACCTTGGCGTTGCAAGCACCACACTCTGCTGTTTGAGCAACAGGAAAGCTGGACACACTTGAATATGTGGTTTACAGGGACTCTTCATTGGCGTAATGGTTTTTATGCTGCACAAACTGGATGTTCTCTCCCATTACACTACCCATCAAAAGAAGTTTCTGCATTTTTTGAATTTGAAAAAAACACTTTAGTACATCAAGACATTTGGTTTACAAGGACACAGGAAGCGAAATTAAATACCCATGTCATTATACAGTATGTGTAAAGCGTAGCTACCTTAAACTGGATGTAGTGCACTGGCGGCGGTGTGACGACACTGTTGAACGGGGCGAACCGATGCTCGTAGCGAACCTGCTCGCTGTCCAGCTCAAACTGAGGTTTGCGCACCTTTCGGTCCATATCCAACGCGATCATGGTCTGCAGAAATAAAGACAGTTTAAAGACATGATGCTTTATTTTTGTCTGGATCTACTATTTATTCAAAAATAGAACACACTCATACAATAACTCCACAATACAATGAGTCCAGCATCCCTTCTATGACAACTACGCTTTTAATTTTGAGATGATACTTCAGAAAAATAAGCGTACGCAATTTCAGAGAGGCTAGCAATAGAGTTACTTTTGAAAGCATAAGATCCCACCCTCCCTTCAGAGCGTCTCCATGAGAAATGGCATTAAAATCACAAAACATTACAATAATAATGAACGTATAGTTCACTGATAGTGTTGATAGACGGTTTGCCATCTCTTAATGACGGTTACAACATTTGCTCATTGCTTTGGATCAGGAGGAACTGTAAATGCGGCTGCGGTTTCGTTTGCGCTGCTCTGTGACTGACGTCTGTCTAATTCTGCACAGCGTGAAATGAGCTGATGATGTGTGATGTGTGTGCGAGCAGCTGCACGGAGGTATAGAAATACACACTGACAGACGATATATATACACTTTGTAATATTTAGACCACTTCTATCAGGGAAGAGACTTTCAACCGGCATAACAAAAAGTGTATTTGAAGAAACATTGCCTACCCTACCTTTAAAATATCAAACAATTTGACATTTTAGCCCAGGTTGTAAAATGTCATGTGGTGCGACTCAGAGACCATGTGATCTTTTTCCATGGCTCCAGAGTCCAGTATGTTCCCTAGAAAACTGAAACTTTTTTCCGTTTAGCCTCACTCTTAAGTGGATTTCTTTAGGCTACATAGCAGTTTAGTCGCAATCCATTGATTTCTATTTGCATTGTGCATGTGGAAAAGCTCTTAAAATAGCTTTACTATTAAACAATCTACTGTTAAATGAGTTCTACTGTTGATCTTTTACGATTTGATTTCACCAAACGTCTGACATGGTGGGTTAAGAAATGACAAGCTACTCTCTGGGTCAGTTAGGGTTCATGAACTTGCTGCCAGTTGAAACATATTAAATAAAATAATGAAATAATTATCCAACTAAGGGCTCTTACCTTTTCTCTTAATTATATCAAGGGGGGAATGTTTTTTTGGGCCAGGAACACTACAAACTTTGGCCAGTTTGTTACTGTGAAGCTTCTTTGAAACAATAAAGCGCTTTCTATATAAATAAAGGTGGCAACATCTAAAAAATATTTGACCTTTTATTTTACTTAAGATGTGTACAGACACATGTAAATTACACTCAGTGAGTCACCTTTTTATCAACCATTCATGAAAACGGTATAAAGGTTTCTCAAAACCATATGAAACTAACATGAAGACAAAAAGCGAAGAAATAAGAAATTGGTATGTTTCAAAACAGACTTTTTTCCTTTTTTATTATGCACTCCTTTTTGTCTCTCACTCGCCAATCCAATGATTTCCATCTGAATATAGTCAGTATATGTAATATGCTACACTAGAAATGTTGCAAATGCACGTTGACAGTTTTGCGTACTCCAGTGTGTGTGTGTGTGTGTGTGTGTATCAGGAAGCATTACCTTGTACATGCCAGCACACATGTTCTGGTAAGCTTGGCTCATGGTGATCTCTTTACTCAGAGGACGAGCTGAGGAGACAACGGAAACACAATGAGCGACTCAAACAGCACAATCCTGCATAACAACTGCAGTTGCTGAATGAACGTCATCCTGCGTGAACCTTTCTTCTTCTTCTTGCTCTTCTTGCTGCTTCGTACTTTCAGCTGCTCCTCCAGGATTCTCTCCTCGGCCATCTGAGAGCTGTCCGCTCGACTCAACGTGGACATGAGCCACGCATACAGGAACTCCGACAGATACCTGCACATGCATGGAGAGAAAGAGAAATCATGTCTTCTTTAACATCTTTAACTCTCAGAACTAATAAACTGTGATACCAACAGTAACAATGGCATCGATTTTACCGCATCAATTCCAGCCTGAATCCTTATTTTTTAAAGGTTCAGGAAAACAAATAAACATTTCTCAATAGCAAAGTAAAAATAATGGCGCTGTTTTTGAAGCAGACAAACTTACAGCTTTGCTGTTAGTATAGATTAGCAGAGATGCTGCTGCCTAACAGTGTTGAGAGACGCACACATTCACGCATCTCTCTCTCTAATGAAAATTTATCTGAATGTCAATGTGTTGTTTGGATGAAAGCATCTGCCAAATGCATAAATGTAATAACCGAATTAGTCTGCTATTAATGGCTCAAGCTCAGTTACTCCTTATTTATCATGCACTTGGATATTTGAAACTTTGCAGACCTTTTACATTCGCAAACAGCTATATAACACACCAAAAAATTTAAATGTAATATTGGAAAAAGCATAATTGGGGAATTTTTTTAACATCCCTATCCCTTTAAATTAGTGTTAGAGAATTATCAAAATTTTAAAAGGGGTAGAAATCATTAAACATCAAATATTGGCTGATGGATATCTGATAACATAATGATAAATAATTATTTATACACAAGGTAATAACCAATAGTATGTTCCACTTTGTGCCCCTGGCATCAGAAGCATGTTTGTTTAGCAGTCGTACCAGTAGATGTAATAATACTCGTGCATGCTGTAGAGCTCCAGCTCAAAGCCGCTGAGCAGGTACTGGATCATGATGCGCAGGTTGTGATAGAGGATCCAGGTGCCCAGACAGGCTAGATGCTGCCTTTGAGGCTCCAGCTTCATCAGAAGACCGTGAAGAGCAGCGTCCACCTTCTCAGCCTAAAACACAACAAACATCCTCAATACACACTGCATTACAACTGATGGCAGCAGATCCAAATTTAGGTTGAGTGGACTTACAATGGCTGGAAAAAATCTTAATTTGTGTTTTGAAGATGGGTTTGAAACAACAAGGCAAGTAAATGAAGACAGACATTGATTTCCAGAGTATGGGGGAAAAATGGGGCTCATCAGCTGTTTGATTTCGACAGGGCTTAACATGAACTTTTTTGCTTACAAGCTACTATGGCTAGTGATTATCCAAAAGTTAATAGCCACTCCACATTTTCCCATCGATACCATGAGGAAAAGCAGCATTAAAAAGGTATTTTTAATATTATCTCTTAATTTGGCATCAAATAGACGGCTGTCACTTTAAGACCTGATGCGAAGATCCATTAAACTGCGTTTCTTTCGCAAATGTTTACATTCCCTTAAAACAGAACTGACTGCGTTTATGTGAATCCTCATCAAGACCAGAATTTTGTCATTATTTTGTGTTTACAGTAATACCTTGAGATATGAGCATAATCGGTTCCAGGACAGAGCTCGTAACTCGAATTGCTCGTATCTCAAATCATGTTTTCCAATAAGAAATAACATAAATCATCCGTTCCGGCCCTCTAAAAAACTCCTTTATTAGTGCTAATAACAATGGAAAAACATGTTTTTAATTGCTTTAGAGACACACACACACACAAAAAAAATTGTATATAAGGATTCCTGTGATATAAGTGTTCGAATGATATAAGTGTCCTGTGCTCAGTGTTCGAACACCTAGTGTTGTGTCTGTAAGCTGCTCGTATCTCAAAGCAAAAACAATTCTCAAAGGCTTGCTCATTTCTCAAGGTATTACTGTATTTGACCGTTTAAGAGCAATTAGCAGCGAAAAAGTACTCAATTTAATACGGAGAGGCAGCTTTATGAGCACGCACTTTGGGTATGAGCACAAAATCTGTGGGAATTTGAAAAATTATGAGTAATAAATGCAATCCCATGCCAAAACTCAAGCCCTGTAACAGCAACATTATTCATCCGGAGCAGATGAAACAAGTGAGTGAGTGGAGGAGTGTTTTTGTGTCTCTGTTTGTATTTCAGATGAATATCAATATCACTACATTGCACTTAGTTTATTAGAAACAAAGACAAAAAGTTGCTAATAGGAGTGACTGTGTTACTCATCACTGCTGAAATACACCCGCATTTAGTGGGATGGTGGGTGTTAATGGCAAGCCCTGGTCACCAACTTTCTTCAAAATAACAGAGAAAAGAATCTCATACAGGTTTGGAACAACATGAGGGCGAGTAAATCATGACAGAATTTACATTTTTGGGTGAACTGTCCCTTTAAGAAAATGTTGGGGTACATTTTCAATTCATGTTGACTTTAACCAAAGAAAAGCCCATGTAAGCACCTCGTCCTGAAGGGTGGCGAACTCCTCCAGTATGTGACCCAGCTTGTCTCGCTGGCGTGCTCGGTTGTGCCCGTGAATCTGGATCAGGCTGCAGAACGGCTGAGACACAAAACAACACTTATTTCATCATATCTGATGGAAAACACCTTTTACAACAGCATGCCACACAAAACTCAACACAAACCCGTGTGCAGTGCGTGACAAAGGAGTCAATGTAATCTTTAGCCTGGTGGTTATTGTTCAAACTGCATCTGTGAAAAAAACAAGAGAGTGTTAAAACATGGTGGGAATATAACGTCATCTTAAAAGTCGTGGCACGAGAATTTAGTAAGATGATCAGAATGGGCAGGAGAAATACTAAATCACTAAATGTTGATAATCTCTGTAGCTGTAATAGTACAAATGGAGTAAATTCATCAGATTTCAGAAGAGTTTCATATGCAAAACTATTTAGTTTGAAATCTGAAAGAAGACACGCCTCTGTAAACGGAGGGCTTCAATTAGAAAGCAAAAATCATGGTAGAAAATGGGGTAACACTTTATTTTACAGTGTCCATGTTACATGTAGTAACCATATTTATTATGCATTACTACATGCAAATAACCCTAAAACAAGTACATTTTAGTACAAATCCTATAGTAAGTACATGTAATTAATTAATATTACTCCGTACTCAAATGTATACTCAACACTAACAAGGACACCTTAAAATAAAGCGTAATCGAAAATGGCCTTTCCTTTCTACACGATGACAGTTTCTGATGTAAAAATCCTAATTACATTTTAAATGCACCTCAGGAAACATTATGAATTACAAAACAAATGCTGCAACTTATTGGCCCACGTGTAATTTTTAAGCAACAAATGAATTAATGAGTAAAAGTTGTGGTGTGAAGAAATAATCACTCACTTTGTGGAAAGGACAGGCGGGCTGACAAAATAGCGCAATGCATCTTTAATCATATCCTGCATCAGATGAGTCCCAAACACCTTCTTATTGTCAATCAGAAATGTGGTCTGCATCACAGAGAGACAAACGCCAGCCGAGTGTTATAAAACAGACTATATAAATACACACACACACACATACACAGGCTACGGAAAGTATTCAGACCCCCTTACATTTTTCACTCTTTGTTATATTTTGCTATACTCATTTGCTAAAATCATTAATGTTCACACAGCAGCCCATGTTGACAGAAAAACACAGAATTGTTGACATTTTAGCAGATTTATTAAAAAAGAAAAACTGAAGTATCTCATGGTTCTGAGTATTCAGGAAGGGGGCAAACAGTTTTTCACCCCTCTGTATGAGTAAAGCCCAAGCTTCAGCTGTAAAGATCTGTCCTCCTGACCAGAGAAGAGCTGTATGACGTCAGAGGACGTCGGCATTACCTGCAGCAGGGATCTAGACAGCACACATGGAGACTGCTCACTGAACTCACAGAAGAAATCCTGAAAGCGCAGACACACTCAGCTGGATGAGTTTCATTTCTCTCTAATACTACCATGTGTTCATTCTGACAGTTCTTTACCAAGATGCTGTGCAGGTTGGCTATGTTGATGACCTCACAGACATTTTTAATGCGTTCAATGAGTTTGCTGAAGTAGTTGACCATCTCTTCTCTCTTAATGATCTTGGCGTAGCGCGGGAAAGTGGGCGGGAGCAGGCGCTGGTTAACCAGAGGCTCGAAACCCATCATGATGGGGTGGTCTGGAAAAAACATGTGAGCATATTTGTGGAATTTCATAGGTCTACAAGACTATTTCTCTGACAAATAGTGAAACTAAATGTATAGTAATACCTTGAGATACGAGCGTCCAGACATATAAATATTCCGAGATATAAGCAAGATTTTAAGCTCATTTTTGCTTTGAGATATGAGAAAATATTTGAGATATGAGTAAATATTTGAGATACGAGTAAATATTTGAGATATGAGTAAATATTTGAGATGCGAGCAGCTTCCAGACGCTAGAGGTGTTCAGCACTCGCAGCAGCTCAAGCTCCTCATTTATGGGTAATTGCATATGATCTCCACTAGAGGAAGCTTGGTTTTACAGCGGGGGTTACCGGGGGCAACGAGTGATTCACCAGTATTAAGCTGGGAGCAGCACGAGTTATGAGTGTTCAATAATAATACATATGAGCTTCTGAGGCACATTATTGTGCGTGTAGTTTATCCAATACACTATACGGGAAGAAACACTACACTTCTGTATTGTGTTTGCATTATCTACGTTATTCCTCCTCCACACATGCCGTCATTAGCAGCTACTGTATCGTCTGTCTCGAGGGCAAGAACTCATAATTAAAATCACATTTTATTTTATAGCACAGGAATCCTTATATACTATAATTTTGTGTGTGTGTGTGTCTATAGTAATTAAAAACACGTTTTTTCCATCATTATTAGCACTAATAAGGGAGTTTTTTAGAGGGCAGGAATGGATCAGTTTTTCCCCTTTTATTTCTTATAGGAAAAAATGATTTGAGATACAAGCAATTCGAGTTACGAGCTCGTCCTGGAACAGATTATGCTCGTATGTCAAGGTATTACTGTATTAACATTTCCCTGTTACCTCCTTTGGTCGTGTCGTTCTGTGACTGTATTCCGTACTGTATCGTGGAGTGTATGGCGGGCAGTAAGTCTGCAGCCTGAGTCATCAGCTTCTGTGCTTCGCTGACGGCACTCGTCTTGCATGTCCAATCAACCAATCAAAGATCAGATTATGAACCGATGAATCTTTCGTGAAGCAATATGCTTAGTGAATTTAACAGTGTCATACCTCTTTCTTAGTGAAGGAGATGAGTGCGCTAAGCAGCAGGCGAGTGAATTTCACACGGCTGAACAGAGCCAAGCATTGCTGATGCTGAAGGCAAAAGAAAAGGACGATAATACAAACAGTGCTGATGTCTGGCTGATAAAACACCCACACTTCTCTTTACTTATTCAGAGGAATGATTGCATACGAGTCTTACATCCAGTTCCACCTCTGGATCTCGTTGTTCCCCCTGTCGACTGCGTGTACTCTGTTACCAAAGAGAAGAAAAGAACAGAAAATGGAAGAAACTGAAATATTGAACAAGTCAAAAAAAGGGACACGGAAACACAGTGTGTCTTGAAGTCACCGTACCTTCACTTTCCTCTGAAGTTCATCCTCAACATCTTTTAGCATTCCTACAGAAACGTTCAATGAAGAAATGAAAAGACTGAACGACAAAATCTCACAAAAACATATTTGAGATTCATTTACATTTGGCATAAGGAAACATATCTAATATTGTGCACCACTGCATTAATTAAATGATAAATAAGAACATTTACCCTCAAATTCTTTTTACTGTAGTTCATCTAGCTGTCTTAAGGTGTTTTTGTGTTGTTATACAATATCTTTCAAAAGCTTGAGATCTGAAAGAATGTTTTTTGTTTGTTTTTTTGCTCACCAAGGCTGGATTTATTTGATCAAAATACAGTAAAATAAATTAAATATATGTATTATTAAATATAATATAATACAAAATATTATTAGAAACTCATTTCTATTTTTATATATTTTGAAATGTAATTTATTAAACTTACATTTCCATAACTCCAGTCTACAGCGTCACATCATTCTAATATGCTGATTTGGTCTTAATTGTCACTTTTGATTAAATTAATACATTCCTGCAAAATAAATGTTTTGCTGAGAATTGCTGAGAAAGGGTACTTAATTGTCAGGAAAATGTAAAATAATTTAAAAAAAGTAAATACTAAAATGGTTTAATTTTATTTCAGCACAATATGAATCACAATCAAGATTGTTGTGAATACTCACCTGTCACTCTCAGATCCGTTACGTTATTAGCCATTTTAAAGCCGTAAGTCATGGCCTGAAAGTCCTCCTGCAATTTGAAAGAAGAAAATGATCCTATTCGCTGAATAAATGCAATATTCAGTACAATCAAAATAAATGGTGACTAATGGCCACACATTAACTAAATATTTCCAATGGTCTTGCAATAAGTCTCTGTTTGTTTATGTACCACAGAACGTCAGCGATCACACCAGTCATGCTCATCATTTAAAGTGCCCCTATTATTAGCTTTCATGCAGTGTGTAATATCACTGTCTGTGAAAGTAAAAGTTCTGCAAATCAAAGTGTCTCCCAAAAGAAAGAATCGATTCTGAACTGCCTGAACAGTGAAAAATAAAATGAAAACAAATGAATATACATTTCTTCTTGTTATCTTAGGTGCATGTAGATCTACTGTAGGAGACAAAATGTGGAACCTGTAAAATAGCCAAAATAGGTGGACTTTAATAAGACACACCATTGGGTTAAGAGTCAAATAAACGTGTCTTGCCTCCTCAAACACAGCGGCTTTGTTGACTTTCTCTCGGGCGATGTCGCAGATCTTGAGGATGCCCAGAGCGAAGGCTTTCAGAGCGGGATCTTGAATAAGATCGGGATTATGAACATAGAGGCAGGTAAACACAGTCTGAGCCAGAGAATGCCCCTCCAGCCATGTGATCTGAGACGGAGAGAGAACATCCCATGCAGTCAGAAAGCCTACTTTAACATACACTACCACTTCAATGTTTGAAGTCTGTAGAGTCTGAAGAGTCTTAAATTGCTTTTTGAATAAATTCTGTATTTTTTATTAAACAGTAAAATTGTATTACATTAAAAATAATAATTTTCTATTTTCAATATTTTTTATCCAAAGTGACTTGCATTGCATTCAAGAAACACATTGACATTCTAATCAGTTCTTGCTTTTCCTGGGAATCAAACCCATGACCTTGGCGTTGCAAGCGCCACTCTCTACTGTATGAGACACAGGAAAATATATATTTATTAAATAAAAAGATTATTTATTTCTGTGATACAAAGCTGTATTTTCAGCATCAGTACTTCACTCACACGATCCTTCACAAATCATTCTGATGAAACATTTCTTGTTGTCATCAACATGAAAACAGTTGTGCTGATTAATACTTTTGTGGAACCATGATTTTTTTTCAGTATTCTTTGAGTAGAAAGTTCAAAAGAACAGCATTTATTTGAAATAGAAATATCTTTACTGTCACCTTTGACCAGTTTACTAATTCTTTCCTGAATAAAAGCAGTAATTCCTTAAAAAATGTAATAAAATCAACAAAAAATGTTAATCTTTAAATGCATATTTTACAATATTGTAAATTATCATCATCATCAAGGACACTATAATTATTATCAATATTGATATTATCATCATTAAATAAACTATTATTATGTTTTGTTTTTACTTTGTAATTAATACATGTCTACATAAAACACAATTTCTGTGTTTGGTGAAATGATACTGACCAGACAGCAGAAACACGTGTCCATGATCCCGATGAGCTCAGGAATACTCAGATCCTTCACTCGGATGGCCTCATCCTTCAGAAAGACAGAAGGGATAAGAAATAGGGAAAAACAAAACATGGAAAGAGACAAAGAGAGACTGTACACGTGTAGCTAATTATAATGCACCAAAACATTATGACCAGACTAATATGCTGTTGGTCCTCCGTGTGCTGACCCGTCGAACAGACTGGAGGAGTCCTGTGGTCTCTGGCACCGAGCAGATCCTGCAAGTCCTGCAGGAGTTTGGAGGTCAGGGTAACACCATATCCTCAAACCATTCCTGCTGAAAGTGCCATGAAGGGTTGCACCTGGTCTGCAACAACGTTTAGGTAGATGGCGTGAAATTTGCGCTCATGCGAATGGCTGAATCTAGGGTTTCCCCGCAGAAGATAGCGTCATCACTTCCCCAGCAGAACGACACACACGTGCAATGGCCGTCCGCGGGATGTAAAGGCAAACGGACCATGCAACCTTCTTCCACTGATGCTTGCGTGCCTGTTGTAGGTGCTTTGGACGATGGACAGGGGTCATTAGGTCATTAGTCATTACTCTTGACACATTCATCCCATAACCACCTTTCAAAAGTTGCAGACCTTCTGTTGGCTCGGACCAGACAGGATAGCCTTTGTTGACTCGGGCGCAAAACACCCAGTTCCTTCTCAGATCGCAGATGGTGCATGTTCACCACAGCTGACCGGGAGCAACACACACACCTCTCAGTTTCTGAGATCCTCTTGCCATAACAATCTGGCCCTTGTCAAAGTTGCTCAGATCTTTATTCACAACCATTTCATCTTCATCTATATCCAACATGTTGTCCTCAACAACTGACTTTAGCATCTAATCCACCCAGACCGTAATATGTGGCCTTGTTAGATGATCAGCGATAATCGCTTCACCTGTGACTGGTCATAATGTTTCTGTTCATACATTCATACCTGAACTAACTACATTCAGGTTCATTGTTACTAATACATCCCAAGATGACACAAACCACCGGGAGCGAGCAAACCACCTTAACAGCTTGCTCAAAGTTGAGCACTTTACGGTTGACTTGGTTTCCAATCATCCCAGCATCCATCTTCGGATCCATCATCTCGATGGCTGACATCGCCTCAAACAGACCAAACCTGCAGGAACACGAGCATCACATACACTGAACGCATGCATGAAATGTGTTACATGTGAAATGCCACAAAACTTAAATAAATATCCTTACAGTTTGTCATGGAGCAACTCGCCAAGTTTGAGTTCTGCAAAAAGAAACATTCAATCAGCAAATTGTGTTTCCGTACAGCAAGATTGATCTACACGTGAATCTGAGAAAACACGACTGATGGTCTCAGAACGGTCCAAAAATCTCCTGCTACAGATGAGCTGAATCCTTATTTGCATTTATGCATTTAGCAGACGCTTTTATCCAAACCGACTTGCATTGCATTCACGGAACACATTGAACTCTTGCTTTCCCTGGGATCGAACCCATGACCTTGGCGTTGCAAACACCAATGCTCTACTGATCGAGCTACAGGAACGCCTTCTGTGGTCAAGATCGCATGGGAAAGGAAGCTCATTTTAGACAATGTCTATAAATGGCCAAAATGATGATATCAGGAAAAGATATTTCTGCAGACATGCCTCATTGCACTTTTACTTCTCCAACATTTCTCCAGAGCATTTTGGGGGGAAAAGACGTTAATGCAAGACACAAGATCCTTGTGAATCATAAATCACTGATCATGTAATGGGATATAAAGTTTGTATCCCGTTTAGAAATATCACTTTTAAATAATCTCTATAAGTTTATATTTACACTCTATAAATACACTCTACTACCAGTTGCAAGATACATGGACTCTTTTTTGCTTGTTTTAGAAAAATCTGGTTTGAATATTAATGTAAATGTTACATAAACAATGAATAGTTTTCTCCATGTCTTTCTCAGGGCTTAGTGGAAAATGGCTATTCTGAGAAAAGACCGTTGCGATCATTGACTGTGACATGCAGAGTTCAGCCAATAACAACTCACAGCAAAGCCCGTGATTCTCTTAGAAGATGACATTAATATGAAATATGTACACTCAGCAAAACAAACGAGCCACACAGACCTTCACACACACACACACACACACACACACACACACACACACACACACACACACACACACACACACACACACACACACACACCTTTACAGGCTCCTTTGAATTCTTGGGTGACATCCACCCAGTCGGCATTGTTTCTCATCTTCTCTGGGATCCCGAGACCCCAACCTCCCTCCTCCTCCTCTACCGATGACTTCATCACCATGGAGACAGCTACGGACACACAACAAATATGTACATTATAACAATTCATATTTGTAACCATTTATTCATAATATAATGCTTTATAATGGGAGTGAAAGGTGCCTTTATTTTAAGCCCAAAAACACTCATCCATCCATCATTAAAGGAGTCCGTACGGATCCAGGAGTTCATAAAGACCTTCTAAAGCAAAGCCATGTGTTTTTATAAGAAATATATCCATATTGACAACTTTATAAACTATAATCACTTCTGATAACAACCATATGCAAGTCGAGATCCGGTGGAAGATTGACCTCTGAACAGTGATTATAGTTAATAAAGTGATAAATACTGATAATTTTCTAATAAAAACACAAGGCTTCGCTTCAGAAGGCCTTTATTAACTCGTATGGACTACTTTAACGATGGATGAGCCTTTTTTGGGCTTAAAAAAAGGTACCTTTCACTCCCATTATAAAGCTGGGATGAGCAAAGATTTTTTAATATAAATGTATAACTCAGACTGAGATTGGCTGAATGAAGAAAGTCATATACACCTTAGAAATGGCTTGAGGGCGGGTACTAATGCGATAATATTCATTTTTGTGTTCATCAACCATGAGACACACAGACACACACACACACACACAGACAGACACACACACACACAGACACACACACACCAGGACTTCACCGGTGTTTGCCTGCATTTGTCCATCAGGCATGAGACAGAGACAAACACTCTCTCTCTCTCACACACACAGACACACACACACCAGGACTTCACCGGTGTTTGCCTGCATTTGTCCATCAGGCATGAGACAGAGACACTCACACACACACACACACACACACACACACACACACACACACACACACACACACACACACACACACACACACACACACACACACACACACACACACACACACACACACACACACACACACACACACACACACACACACACACACACACACACACACACACACACCACACACCCACACAGCAGGACTTCACCGGGTTAAATGCACTAATTTGGACTTTTGTCCTAATATACTCATGGTCTCCCTTTGTTGTTACTGGTCGACGAGCCTTCTTTGAATTCAAGCGAGTGTGACAGGACATTAACAACACGTTTGGTTTGGTGAAATGATTTAAACACAGAACCAGCATCGATGTGTCAAACTGCACATGAACAAATAGCCAGCTCACATTAGCGAAGAGCGATAACTGTCTAACCACTAACATTTCTTACTACTGCTATATATATACTTTACTGTATTTGAAATATATATTCATAAAAAAAAACAAAAAGGGTAAATAAACAGTACCTTTAGATTGGCAGTCTTTCTGTGCTGTTGCAAATATTCAGAGCTGTCGCATCGGGCGCTGTTGAGTGACGTCACGCGAAGAGTTGCATTCTGGGACATGTGGTTCTGAAAACTGTTCTGTCTGCTCTTTGCGTTTGGAAACACATTTTCTGGTATGGTAGTCACATTAAAAAGATATGGTATAATGCGTCTATGTTTATTATTGAAAAGATCATCTTTAATTTGTTAAAAGTAAAATTGGATGGGTTTAGTTTTGGATAGGCCTATTTAAGTGCATCAAACATGAGACACACAGACTGCAGGACTTGGTGTTTGGCTGCATGCATATGTAAAATCTTGAAGTGAATTTCTCTTACCTTATCTGAAATACAACATTTTTAGGGTAACAACCATATATCTTTGTTAGTGCATTTTTTTAATCAAATCTATTTTTGCCATTTATAAAGAAATTACATTCTTTATGATCAACTTTATGCTCATCAAATGAATGTCCAGAAGAAATAACTTTGGTTCCTGTAAAGAATTCTTTATATTTTAAAAATTAAGAATCGTAAGAATAAATTATTAGTGTTAAATCAAACAGATCACTCAAATAAATTAACTAAAAAAACCTTTCCTTTAATTGTAATCAATTTGTTATTCTATTTATCATTCTGTGAGGAAAAAATGTATGGACAAAGCACAGATTCCAGGCCAAAAGTGCTTACTTATGAAATTTAGACAATTGTATAGGTAATTTGGTAGGTGAAAAGTTACATGTTAAAAAATATGGAAAATAATTAATGCCAAATGTGTTTGAAACAAAAAATAATTGTTGAATTGCACTGATGGAAAACAATATGCATTGCATTAACCGTACATTATCAGGACTTGCATTTTTATAGGCTGAAATTCAACATGGTTGTATATTTAAGCTGTGAATATTTTAATTCAAAACATTTCAAATACATTTTAAGAATTAAAAATTCAATAATTCATATTCACCTTTACATTTACTTTCATATTCACACTTCCAAAATATTCAGCCTGTTTAAAAATACAACCGATAATATTCAACAAGCAATTTTCAGTCCATTTTATTTCGCTTCTACAAATTCATTGATTCAAATTCGACAGAAAATTCAACAGTGCACATCCAGGAACTGCAGGAATAGCAGTCGAATAGTGACGCATTATCTCCACACACACGGGTGATGACGAACAAGTCATTCATTCACAAAAACTGATTTGCAGAAATTGAGCTGTTAGTGATAAATATCAGGACTAGCATGTATGCATGTATAAAGCTGATTTTAAGACACAAAAGCTGTGTTAATATTTAATTCGATGTAACTGCATTCACCACCTGCTGGACATCATGCATCGGCACTCTTCTACTTTTCCTGATTCATTAATGACAACGATGAGTTCAAAATGTACTTTAATAAAAAACAAATGAAAACAATTCACATGGATGAAAGTAATGTAACAGCAGTGTCTCTGCACACATAGCCAACATGAACAACAACCGCCAATACAAGAGTGAGATGGCAGAACTAAATACACACAGTGATGAATGGAAATGACGAACAACTGTGCATCCATGGTGATTGACGAGTGGTGGGAAAACTGAAACAAAGGAACATGTGAGAACAAATAAAAACAAACTATGAGTCCTGGTGAATCTGCAGTTCCTGGATGTGCACTGTTGCATTTTCTGTCAAGTTTTAAACACTGATTTTATAAAGTAAAATAAAATGGGCCAAAAATGATATATTATTATATAACATTATATATTAAAATGTTATAGGTTGTATTTTTAAACAGACTGAGTGTTTTGGAAGTGAAATCTGAAAGGCGAATATGGATTATTTAATTTTGAATAATGAAAATGTGTGTGAAATGTTTTGAACTAAAATATTTACAGCTTAAATATATGTATATGTCAAATTTCATCCCTTGAAAATGCAAGTCCTAAAAATAAAATGCAAGCACTGTTAAAGCGATGCATTTTTTTTCAAGCAGTGGAATTCAACAAGCTTTTTTAGTTTCAAACACATTTGACACTAATTTACTTCCATAGGAGAACCTCAAGCTGTTGTGTTGTCTGGTGTTATGTCACACTTGCAGAGCTTTTTAGTTTCAAACCCATTTGGCAGTAATTTGTTTCCAAAGAGGAACCTCAATCCCACTTCCCTGTTGTGTTGTCTGGTCTGGCGTTGCGACACGCTAGCGGACGCTGATGCTTTTTTAGTTTCAAACACATTTGGCAGTAACTTACTTCCATAGAGGAACCTAAAGCCCACTTCCCTGTTGTGTTGTGTTGTATCGTATTGTATGGTCTGGCATTGCGTCACGTTAGCGAACGCTGATGCATTTTAGTTTCAAACCATTCAGCACTGATTGACTTCCATAGAGGAACCTCAAGCCCACCCACTTCTCCCTGTTGTGTTGTCTGGTTCGGCGTTGTGTCACACTTGGACGCAAATGCTTTTTTAGTTTCAAACACATTTGGCACTAATTTACTTCCATAGGAGAACCTCAAGCCCACTTCCCTGTTGTGTTGTGTTGTCTTGTCAGGCGTTGCGTCACGCTAGCGGACGCTGATGCTTTTTTAGTTTCAAATACATTTGGCACTAATGTACTTCCATAGAGGAACCTCAAGCCCACTTCCCTGTTGTGTTGTGTTGTCTGGCGTTGCGTCACGCTAGCGGACGCTGATCTGCAGTCTATGTGCGCTCAGACTCCGACGGGACACATGAGGTGCAGATCAGCTGCTCTGTCCCCGGACGCGCCCTCACTTCCGACTCTATTGGGGTGACACTCAATCATAACAGCACCCTCAGGGGCTTGAGTGGTGCCTGTCCTGCCAAGGGTTCAGATGGCGCAGGTCTCGCGTGCTTTAAAGGTTCGTACACGCGTGTATTTATATTTCTGCTCTGCTGCCAATGACAGAGACCAGCTGTCCTGTCCTGTTAGCGGATCTGTGCTAACAGCAGAGCTTTCTCTGTAGGACAGGTGGATCTGCCATGGACATGAGTGGACTTCATACAGCAGCGGGGTTATCAACGTAATATTTATAAATGACATTGATTAATTATTCATTCTGACTGTGACATATGACCAGCCTCCTCTGACAGACTAATTTGAATGTATTTGGAGTGGACTGACTCAAAACCTGATGTGCTCCCTACATGGGAAGCTGTTTTGGGAGCCAATAATGCCCTAAAATGGCTGTCTAGGTAGAAATCTCAGTATGTTTTCATGCTGTCTGTGTGGGCTATGATGCACAAGAAACATTGTTTACATTGGCAGCTCTCTAGAGTTTGATGTCTGTGTGGACAGCAAGGCCCAAAATGTGATCTAGTTAGGAGGATCAGTAGATTTCAATGGCCCCAAATGCTCTCAAATAGGCGTTGAAGCCCTAAATGCTGTCGGAAACCCCTGGGTTTGATGCCTACAAATGTTGTCTTTATAGGCTGAAATGCTGTGTGCCTAGTAATGTTGTCTAGTTAGGGCGCTTAGTAGGTCTTGATGCCCAAAAAGTGATGTCTATGTGACTGATTGCCTAGTTTGTCAGCTCAAAAGGGTTTTCTTCTGGGTAGCTGAATACTATTTTAATCATGAGGTTTTGAGACACAGCCGTTGATATTGATTAAGGTGTTTTGCTGTTGTTTTTGTTGTCCACCCTTGAATAAGTAAGATGCGTATAGATCAATACCGCAGGTGCTGCTGTATAAGCTCTGACTGATTTTAATGCATTAATGTAACTTGATACTCTTTATAAATTAAATTAGTTTTTTTCCTTCCCTCTCAGCAGTCAGTTTGACATCTTATTGAATGTGAGAGGAAATGAGTAAACCCAAAATGGCAGCAGAAAAAAGGTTAGTTATTTTTTGTTTCCAACACACTCTCACTCAGCTTTTTTCCTCATGGAGACCTTTGTGTTTTTGTCCCCATAGCATACACACACATACATTAGCAGCTCTATGATAATGATGATAATATGAAGTTTACATACTTTTTTGTCTGCCTTAAGATGTATGAAACGTCTTTACTGTGTGGCAAGCTTTGACTCTTTCTTTTGCCTGTTGTGATGGTTTCCTGTATTCCCAGTGCTTCCCGGGTGCTGATGTTGCTGAGTCAGCTGGAAAGACTGAACGAGGAGCCCAAAGTCTCTGATAAGGATGGAGTCCGTCAAATCACAGGCAAAATCCTTCACCTCATCCAGACTCAAGGTGACCTGACACATGTAAACACAATGCGTTCACACAATGAGTGTGAGGATCAGCACCTTCAAACATGCACAGTCAATTCCTGGATCTTTTGTGGAAAATTCAGCAAATAACAAAGTTTGACTTGCAGTGTCCCAATTGATAGTTCCCACATGACGTCACACATACGGGCACTTTACAGCCGTCCGCCATCTCGATAGGCAGAAGCAGCGTTCATAATGGTAGTTTCTTGTTGGGTGAAAGGCTGTACTAATCGTGGATCAGGGACAACGAAGCGTTTTGTCTCATCTTAGATTAATTAAATCATGGTGTCAGAAGTAAACAGAAGCCTGTTGTGACACTTACTGTCATGCATTTTGAGAGAAGTGACTGAATTTACGTGTTGTAAAGCCGATTCTTTGAACTGCGTGACAAGCATGACGCGTCGCCATGGAAACAACAAGCAGAAACTAAATGTTTACCGCAGATCTCCCATGCGTTTTTGTTTATATCAGTCACGGCGGGTTTAATAATGACCACTGAAAGACGAGCGAGGTGTGGGAGTATTTTAAAGTACGAGGAGACAGAAAAGTGTTTTATAAACTGTTCCACTGGACAGACACGGAAATGTTTGGAGAGACGAGCCGAAACAGCCAAATCATCGCGTCATTTACTACAACTGTCCGCCACTGTGATCACGTTCAGTTTAAACAAATATATAGATATATACTTTATTCTTTACCTGTTTATTGAACTCATTGTCACGGGTTTCACCATGGAAACCGACACACACGCCTCTCGCTACATACAGCTGCAGAAGGTAAAGCGCGCCGCAGAAACGATCTTATTTCTAACGGCATTACTTTTAGACTAGTCGGTTACAACATTTTCATTTAAATGACTAACAAATTAGTCGAAAAGCACATCCCTAATATTAACACTGGTTTACTTAGTCGGCCTGTCAGTAGTACTTTGTTGTTGACTCTCATCGACGAAACATCTTTTCCCCATCCAGAGAAGCATTGATTGTACGATTCCATTGCTTTCAAACTTCTAAGTTCTTCTGATGAGTAAGCACTTTTTGTATGTGTCAAATAGTTTACAATGTCATAGTACGAAATTGCCGGGAGCAAATCTACGTCGCTAGACATCGCCTTGCTCGACACTTCATATGGATCGATTCCAATACACGCGATCTTCTGGTCGTATCTAAGCCTTGTCTGCTCATCTAATCCATCCCTGTATTTCTCCTTTAGTGGTGGTTTGGATGCCATTTTCCTTGTAATGAAAAAATGTTTAGTCTTTTGTCCGCACAACGATTTCCTTTAGCGTTACCAGCACCTGCTTTAAACTTCGCGCTTACTGCCTATCAAGATGGCGTCACGGGCACCTGCCGAGGCTTGTGGGAACTATCCATTATGCTTTTTCATTTGCTACCTTTCATGCAGTGTGTAGATCTCTGTGAAATTCTCAATGCTCTCCAAAGGTTTAAATAACACAGTTCAGATAAAAAAAAGTTATTCTCTACTAAAAGAAAGAATTGATTCTGAACTACCTGAAATGAGTGGTCAGTAATTCCAGTCTCACTTCCGTAAAATTGTGCATGTGTGGTCTGCATTGGCTGCCTGCGAACAGCCTTTACTCAATGCTTTGCCCCGTCCTCAAACACTGCAGCTGTTGCTGAGATTGGAAGAGTTTGCTTTGTGTTGTTGAGAAGATGCTGCTCTGCGAATCCACTTTGATGCACTTCCAGAGGATGAGGACTAAAACTCACGCCATTAGTACTGTTCGTATCATTGTTCGTATCAAGAGCTGAGGAAGATCCGGAGCTGAAGTTCAGATATGGTAATGGCTGTTTCGTTCCTCACGTTCTGTAAGCGGTCGACCAATCACAACAGACTTGAGCCATCTGACCAATCAGAGCAGAGGAGGCACTCAGACCGAAACATTGAATCGAAACATTCCAGACACTGTGAGAACAGACATGATGCTCTTCGGTACATGATTAGAAAAGTAAAGTGTTTTTTGATCTTGACCAAAATAAAATGAGGAAGCTTTATATTTATATATGTAGGGCCACTCAAAATAGAAATTTCCTAAGCCTTAGAAAAACTCTGCCATCAACTTCTGTATGGGCTATTACTAAATAATAACATTAACTAAAAGCCATTTACACTTTATTTAGACATTGTTTTATGCTACTGTTGTATGGCGTTCATATAAATGTTGGGCAACAACATAGAAATCTACTGCCTGTTAACATGAATGTGCTAAAATAATAGCAAATAACTAGATTTTTCAGGTGAATCCTGTTCTCCTCAAATTGGTAATAGAAATGTAATATGAAACTCACATTTTGGCATCAATCAATTCCTGATGAATAAGACCCTGGTCTTGCATTATTAAGCAATATTTTGCTTTAATATGTGTGTGTTCAATTTAAGCTTTAAATTGGTTCTATTTTGAATATAATATAATATAATAGAATTCCACAATTCATGGTACATAACATTTTATTTAAATGTATTCGAATATATGGTTGCACTTTATTCTACAGTACTTGTACTTACGGTGTACTTGCCTAAGAAAGTACTGGCTAATATACGGTAACTGCATGAGTTAAGGTTAGTTTTAGGGATTAGTACCTAGTTATTACTTTACCAAGTTCAACACGAGGCAGGAACCGGCGAACATTCAACACTTTAATTAATAATAAAACAAACACAAAAGTAAAAGCGGTTGCCGCAAGATCATTTGGATGAAATCTGAGAGATTTCTGTCCATCCATTGACAGAAAAAAACACTTTTGATGCTTCAAAAAGATCATAAAGAGATCGTAAACTTATCGAATTGAGAGGTTTAGTCCAAATTTTCTGAAGAAATGCAATCCCTTTATACGATCAACCGATTTCATTAAGACTTGTATTCACATATAAATATTCAACTCACACATCAATTGTTAACGGAGGCTCAAGCATGAATGCTTGACCAATGAGGTTCATTCTCATTGTCAGGTTTGAGAGAGCGAGGACTAATTACTAATTAAAAGTCAAACTAATTACAATGAAACAAGACGGGCGGGGTAACAAACAAGACGTGAACATGAAGCCAATTACACAAAGACGACGCGCAGGTGGTGTCAACCAAACTGCGCGTGACAAAACACAAGCACGCGGCCGATGGGACGCGAACCGCGTGCCAAACATAAACACACGGACGAGAGGAGGCGCGGCTCGCGCAACGCTTGAAACCGCGCCCACTCACAAGACGTAGAGCTCGCAAGAACGAGTGTAAACACCTGTTCTCATGAGCTCACGACAAGGACGAACAAAACGAGTTATGAATGCCTGAATCCCGATCCAAAACCGAAACTAGACAAGACCAGTCTCGGGATCAGACATCATAACCCGCACATAAGACGTTACACAGACAAGCGCGCGCACGGCTCGAATACTCGAAGCCGCACGCACACACATCAGACACGAGACAATACGGTAGTGTCAGAGCTCTGCCACAAAACCAAGAAATGACTAGACTGAATGTGGCAGAACCTTGACACTCATGTTACGCAACACGTTTGATCTTCAGCAAGAACCAATGAGGTTCATTCTCGTGTTACGCATCACGTTTGATCTTCAACAAGAACCAATGAGGTTCATTCTCGTGTTACGCAACACGTTTGATCTTCAGCAAGAACCAATGAGGTTCATTCTCGTGTTACGCATCACGTTTGATCTTCAACAAGAACCAATGAGGTTCATTCTCGTGTTACGCAACACGTTTGATCTTCAGCAAGAACCAATGAGGTTCATTCTCGTGTTACGCATCACGTTTGATCTTCAACAAGAACCAATGAGGTTCATTCTCGTGTTACGCATCATGTTCGATCTTCAACAAGAACCAATGAGGTTCATTCTCGTGTTACGCATCACGTTCGATTTTCAACAAGAACCAATGAGGTTCATTCTCGTGTTACGCAACACGTTTGATCTTCAGCAAGAACCAATGAGGTTCATTCTCGTGTTACGCATCACGTTTGATCTTCAACAAGAACCAATGAGGTTCATTCTCGTGTTACACATCATGTTCGATCTTCAACAAGAACCAATGAGGTTCATTCTCGTGTTACGCATCATGTTCGATCTTCAACAAGAACCAATGAGGTTCATTCTCGTGTTACGCATCATGTTCGATTTTCAACAAGAACCAATGAGGTTCATTCTCGTGTTACGCATCACGTTCGATCTTCAACAAGAACCAATAAGGTTCATTCTCGTGTTACGCATCACGTTCGATCTTCAACAAGAACCAATGAGGTTCATTCTCGTGTTACGCATCATGTTCGATTTTCAACAAGAACCAATGAGGTTCATTCTCGTGTTACGCGTCACGTTTGAGCTTCAACAAGAACCAATGAGGTTCATTCTCGTGTTACGCATCACGTTTGATCTTCAACAAGAACCAATGAGGTTCATTCTCGTGTTACGCATCACGTTCGATCTTCAACAAGAACCAATGAGGTTCATTCTCGTGTTACGCATCACGTTCGATTTTCAACAAGAACCAATGAGGTTCATTCTCGTGTTACGCATCACGTTCGATCTTCAACAAGAACCAATGAGGTTCATTCTCGTGTTACGCATCACGTTCGATCTTCAACAAGAACCAATGAGGTTCATTCTCGTGTTACGTATCACGTTCGATCTTCAACAAGAACCAATGAGGTTAATTCTCGTGTTACGCATCACGTTTGATCTTCAGCAAGAACCAATGAGGTTCATTCTCGTGTTACGCGTCACGTTTGATCTTCAGCAGGAACAAATGAGGTTCATTCTCGTGTTACGCATCACGTTCGATCTTCAACAAGAACCAATGAGGTTCATTCTCGTGTTACGTATCACGTTCGATCTTCAACAAGAACCAATGAGGTTGATTCTCGTGTTACGCGTCACGTTTGAGCTTCAACAAGAACCAATGAGGTTCATTCTCGTGTTACGCGTCACGTTCGAGCTTCAACAAGAACCAATGAGGTTCATTCTCGTGTTACGCGTCACTTTCGAGCTTCAACAAGAACCAATGAGGTTCATTCTCGTGTTACGCATCACGTTCGAGCTTCAACAATAACCAATGAGGTTCATTCTCGTGTTACGTATCACGTTCGATCTTCAACAAGAACCAATGAGGTTCATTCTCGTGTTACGCGTCACGTTCGAGCTTCAACAAGAACCAATGAGGTTCATTCTCGTGTTACGCATCACGTTCGAGCTTCAACAAGAACCAATGAGGTTCATTCTCGTGTTACGCATCACGTTTGATTTTCATCAAGAACCAATGAGGTTCATTCTCGTGTTACGTATCACGTTCGATCTTCAACAAGAACCAATGAGGTTCATTCTCGTGTTACGCATCACGTTTGATTTTCATCAAGAACCAATGAGGTTCATTCTCGTGTTACGCATCACGTTCGAGCTTCAACAATAACCAATGAGGTTCATTCTCGTGTTACGTATCACGTTCGATCTTCAACAAGAACCAATGAGGTTCATTCTCGTGTTACGCGTCACGTTCGAGCTTCAACAAGAACCAATGAGGTTCATTCTCGTGTTACGCATCACGTTCGAGCTTCAACAAGAACCAATGAGGTTCATTCTCGTGTTACGCATCACGTTTGATTTTCATCAAGAACCAATGAGGTTCATTCTCGTGTTACGTATCACGTTCGATCTTCAACAAGAACCAATGAGGTTCATTCTCGTGTTACGCATCACGTTTGATTTTCATCAAGAACCAATGAGGTTCATTCTCGTGTTACGCATCACGTTTGATCTTCAACAAGAACCAATGAGGTTCATTCTCGTGTTACGCATCACGTTTGATCTTCAACAAGAACCAATGAGGTTCATTCTCGTGTTACGCGTCACGTTTGAGCTTCAACAAGAACCAATGAGGTTCATTCTCGTGTTACGTATCACGTTCGATCTTCAACAAGAACCAATGAGGTTCATTCTCGTGTTACGCGTCACGTTCGAGCTTCAACAAGAACCAATGAGGTTCATTCTCGTGTTACGCGTCACGTTTGAGCTTCAACAAGAACCAATGAGGTTCATTTTCGTGTTACGCGTCACGTTTGAGCTTCAACAAGAACCAATGAGGTTCATTCTCGTGTTACGTATCACGTTCGATCTTCAACAAGAACCAATGAGGTTCATTCTCGTGTTACGCATCACGTTCGAGCTTCAACAATAACCAATGAGGTTCATTCTCGTGTTACGTATCACGTTCGATCTTCAACAAGAACCAATGAGGTTCATTCTCGTGTTACGCGTCACGTTCGAGCTTCAACAAGAACCAATGAGGTTCATTCTCGTGTTACGCATCACGTTCGAGCTTCAACAAGAACCAATGAGGTTCATTCTCGTGTTACGCATCACGTTTGATTTTCATCAAGAACCAATGAGGTTCATTCTCGTGTTACGTATCACGTTCGATCTTCAACAAGAACCAATGAGGTTCATTCTCGTGTTACGCATCACGTTTGATTTTCATCAAGAACCAATGAGGTTCATTCTCGTGTTACGCATCACGTTTGATCTTCAACAAGAACCAATGAGGTTCATTCTCGTGTTACGCATCACGTTTGATCTTCAACAAGAACCAATGAGGTTCATTCTCGTGTTACGCGTCACGTTTGAGCTTCAACAAGAACCAATGAGGTTCATTCTCGTGTTACGTATCACGTTCGATCTTCAACAAGAACCAATGAGGTTCATTCTCGTGTTACGCGTCACGTTCGAGCTTCAACAAGAACCAATGAGGTTCATTCTCGTGTTACGCGTCACGTTTGAGCTTCAACAAGAACCAATGAGGTTCATTTTCGTGTTACGCGTCACGTTTGAGCTTCAACAAGAACCAATGAGGTTCATTCTCGTGTTACGTATCACGTTCGATCTTCAACAAGAACCAATGAGGTTCATTCTCGTGTTACGCATCACGTTTGATTTTCATCAAGAACCAATGAGGTTCATTCTCGTGTTACGCATCACGTTTGAGCTTCAGCAAGAACCAATGAGTTTTGTTCTGAGGCGTCAAGCTTCTATGGTTGAGCTTTTGTTTGTCTTTTGCTGATCAATGGTTATATGTGAGTAAAAGCCTAAATGTAATCTGTTAATCATATAACAGGATCATGTCTCTTCAGAAGATTGGAGTACTTCATATGGACTAGTTTTACGACCTCTCTGTGAACTTTTTGAAGTGTCAGAGCATCAAACAGCCTGAGCCTGCTGAGAAGATCAGCTGTTAAATGTGACGACTGGGATATCCAGCATTCGTTTGCTCTTCCACCTGACCGTAACCATACACCGCATATGCGTAATATCTCTAGTGTGTTCCCAGTGATCCCCACACGATGCCATCAGCAACTGGGAGAAAATATAGAAATGTTCCCACGTCTCTGAATGGTTGCTCCATGTGCTCTCTCTATCTCTCTCTCTCTCTCTCTCTCTCTCTCTCTCTCTCAAAGTTCATCTTCTCATTCTCGGCCATATCCTCACACGCTCGTGACCATCATTGATCTGTTGTGGGCTTTGCAGGCGTTTGTGTTTTGACTGACAGCACCTGCGTCTATGTGAAATATGATTACACCGGTGTAGCATTTCCCCAGTAGCAGTGTTATGGATAAAGTGCTGGAGTGCATTCAGGTTATGAGAAGAGGCATACGAGTGGGTTGGATGTGTGTTAGGTGTAAAGATGGACTATAGAAGCCAAGCCAGGAGGAAGACGAGCGGTTTGAGCCCTGGTGAGATCAGATCTTCTTACAGCTTCACAACTTTCCAAACAGTGCTTGTGATGATCAGTTAGTGAAAAAGTTTCACTCTTAAAAAAGGATAGTTGAAACACAAGTGCTTTTTTCTGTATCACTTACTCACCTTCAAGTTAATTTTTAAGAGTGTTGGTAATATAACTCTTAAAATTAACACCGCTATTTAATGCGTTGTCTTATGACTTAATAAAAGTTGTTCATTATTATTATTACCGTATTCATTTGAGTAGTAGTAGGTAATAGTAATTTTTCTGAAGCAGATGAAGAAAGATAAAATGTACTTCAGGTCGCATAAATGTAGTTTATTTATGAACTTGTGGCAAATAAAAAACATCTCAGCGTGTTCGTAGGATCTGTTTTGAAATGCATTCAGGTGTTTCTCTTCAATCAGGTGATTGAAACCTTGACATGTTCTCTCCAGCCTTCTGCCATGTCATCAGTTTCTGATTTGTGCAGCACGTTTTATTTATGTGTGTGTACATCTAAGCTGGGGTGTGTAACAAGTTCATTCGCCGTTAATAGCCGATGGAGAGCTGTATCTCGTGCGGGTGTCACTTAAGAGGGATCTTGGCATGCGGAACTCAAACACGCTGATATATTTAACGCTGGACAAACTTCTGGTTCTTCACGAGGTGTTGACTGCTTCGTTTTTTCATTCCCCCAAGTTGTTTTTAATGTAACTGTTCAGTTTTTATACTGTCAGTGAAGACGTGTTGAGTTGATAAATGCTTTTTTTGTACTTTGCTCTAATAATAGAGAACCACTCAGCATTTGTCATTATTTTGCCAAAGGTTTAGTGTCATATTTAGTGTGCCATTTTTATAGATCATACATTTAAGATGAAACCTGTGGGGATGGAGAGGAAATTATTACAATTAAGTAATTTTGTGTTCTTTTTTTCAATCATGTCAATATCCATTTTATCTTACAATTAACTATTTTCTTCTTCTCGCAATTCTGACTTGTTTTCTCGGGATTGCATGATATAAACTCTTGGTGAGGGGAATAAAAAGATTTTAAATTAAGCAATTGTCTTTTAAATTGTTTTATTCCATAAATATCACACTACCTTTCAAAAGTTCGAACTAAAGATTGCATTTATTTGATAAAAATAAGTTATATTATAAGTATAGTTTTAAAACTGATAATATTGTAAAATGTCATTTACTGGTATTTAAAGCTGAATTTTCAGCATTACTCCAGTCAATCTTTCAGAAAAAAACTATAATATGATGATTTGCTGCTCAAGAAACATTTAATAATTATATCAATGTTGAAAACAGTTGCGTAATGTGTTTGTGAAAACTGATACTTTTTCCAGGATTATTAGATGAATAAAAGTTTGTCACTTTTGTCAATTATTAATTTCATTAAAACAACCGTACTGCCCCATACATGCATGCTTAAATAAATGACACATTAATTCCATGACTAGCATAGATTAAGGAAATCATAAAATCAATTTAGTGTGTCAAAGCTATGATAATGATATGAATTAGGCTACTATTCAAAGAAATATAATGCTAAACTATGATTCCGCTGTTACTGAGTCAGATCCTCACACACACACACTCTCTCTCACACACATACACTCACATTTACACTCTCACACACACACACTTTTGATGTACGAAGCCGGTGCATTCCCTATCCGATCATTTTTTTTCCCCTCGTTCTAAAAAACAATTCCGTAAACATGGCGTCTTGGGGCGCTGTAATTCTGCCACAGATACACACTATACACGGAGAAGACTTTGAGCATGCACATAACCTTGCGCGCTGTATACGAACCAAGAAGAAGAAGAAGTTACGTGTGACGCAGCCGACATGTGATGTGATGACATCATCGTTTCACAAAATATACGGATTGGCTGTACACACGAAACCGCAAGGGTGTCGTTTTCAGATCTATCCACTTTAGGACCCGGTTCCGTGTGGAAACGCCAATACGATAAAAAATGTGTACGTATACAATGTGTACGTCTCCGTGTGGACCTCACGCTCAAACACACACACACACTCACTCTCTCTCACACACACACACACACACACACACACACACACACGTACACATACTCACGCTCACACACTCAAACACACACCTACACTCACTGTTTCACACAATCACACACACACTCTCACACACCTACACTCACTCTCTCTCACACACACACATACACATTCTCACACTCACGCTCACACACACAAACACACACCTACTCTCTCTCTCTCTCTCTCTCTCTCTCTATCTCACACACACACACACACACACACACACAAACATTTATTTTTGGCCGACTGCCATACCAAAACATCTCAGCCATTGAAGGCCGTGTGATTATAGGCTTCAGTACTTCTGTTCCCAGGCCTCTTCCAAGAACACATTTCGGACGAGAGTGATGCATGGCCATTGCATTTAAACGTGTAAATGTTTCAGCATCATATTTTCAGATGAAAAGTAACATTTCAGGGTAAAAATGTAAGCCTTGTTTCACAGACAGGGCTTGGATTAAACCAGTAATAGATCTTAGTTCAATTAGGGAATTTAAGTAGCTTATATAAACGTGTCTCAGAAAAAAACATGACGGGTGTGCATCTCAAAAAAACTTGCATTGTATCCTGAGACTAGACTTAAGCCTCGCCTGTGCAACCGGAGGATATGCTAAACTTCCCATTGGTCACTCAAGCCTAGCATGGGGTAGTGTTACAGAAAGATCTTAACCATGGCTATTACAGGTAGAGCAAAAGCTGTTACAGAAGGACATTAAGGGCATAATCCTGTGTTCACTGCAGACAGGAAGAGTGAGTAACTCGAGAGGAAACCCCACTGGTGTCCTAAACCAGCTGTAGGAACTGGCCATTGGTGGGAAAATGACATTTATTAATGAGACAAGATGAAGAACAGCAATGTTTGATGGTGGAAAGACTTGAACTGCCAAAGATAAGATGAGATTTGGTAAGATAGGATAACAATCCCTAATCAACTTTAGATTTGCTTCTGTAATAGGAATTTGTGAAAGTCCTAAATCAACATGTCAGTTCTTCACTTAAACGGTTTGTTCACCCAAACATGTTGGTTCATCTTCACAACACAAATTAGGATATTTTTGATGAGGTTTCTGACCCCAGAAGGTAGTAACAAGTCATTCAGCAATAACCACTCAGCATTTGGTTTGGGTCTCAAAATAACGATTCAATTATTTGTGAACATTTTTTTTTTTTTTTAATTCACACTTGTCTATTTGTGTTCAAGTGTGTAGATGCGCTTTACTTCAAATTGCTTTAATGTGTTATAATGATGCTGCGTTGAACGGTTGAGGTGTATTCTTTAAATTTGGGGTGGCAGTTAGAAGGGTTTCCATGGCAACTGTGAGCATCCTCAAACACAGAGGACTGTAACTCTCGTCTCTCTCGCTCTCATTCGTGCTTAAGGTTAGTTAAACGCATTCAGTTTAATATAAGACTGTTATTTACATGCTTTAATCTTCAATTAATTTGTTTTACTGAATATTGATTATTCATTTCTTTAATTAATTTAAAAAGGGTTAATTCACTAATGAACCCATTAAGACATTCGTTCATCTTGGAAGATCAGAATTGAAAAGTTTGTATCATTCAATTCTGGAAAAAAAGAAGCAAAGATAAAAAAAGAAAGAAAAAAGTTGCAGTTACCTTAAAAAAATATAAATAAATCAATCCCGTAAACAGCCTTCTTTATTTCTTGTGTAATTTGTAAGAATATAAGAAGTGTTGAATCATGGGTCATATATGTTGACAGTTTTCCTTGTGTTGTCCTGTTTTAGAGAAGACCCGTAAGGAGATGGTGTCTAAAGGCTCTGGTGGGATGGAGGTCATTCTGTCATCTCTCGAGGTACCATCACTCTTTACGTCTACCACGGCTTTACGTTTTTTCACTTTTCAGCTGCTAATCCACTTGATTCTGTGCAGAATACACGGGATCTGCAGACCACTCTGAACATCCTCGGTATATTGAACGAGCTGTTGACTGTGGGTAAGTTTCAGTGTTGTTATCGTTAGCTAAAACTAAAATAAAATAACACATATATCTACACTGTGAGAAAAGATGTGATGCTGCAATATATATTATGATAAAATGAAAGTGTGGTTTGACTTTGGATGCATGTAAACAGATTGTAGGAGGCCCCCAAAACAAAATTAGGAACCTTTAAAACAGCATAATATAAGGCACTCCTAGACTTCCATAAAAAGTCCCTTTGTACACAACTTTAGAGTCAGCTCAGTGAAGCTCAAATCAGGAGACTTCAGTCAAAAGCGTGCTTCTGAGGGACAGAATGGCTGTGTCGGGGCTAGCGTAATGTTTGTTTGACTCTAACTACGGTGCTTGTTGTGGTAGGTGGAGGCCGCAGGACCGGGGTGTTTGTGTCTAAGGGAGGAACAGCGCTTCTGCTTCAACTGCTAGTGAGCTCCAACAAAGACCCTCCTGCCAATGAGGAACTAATGCTTCTCATTCATTCACTACTGGTCAAAGTTGGCCCGAAAGGTACAAAAATGCCAAAACCTTTTTTTAGCTTTTCTAAACCTGTATCCCTTGTAAGTCTACATTTATTATTTATATACAGTGGAGTTTGGTTATGTCGACGGCCTCGGGGGTTGCAAAAAAGCATTGAGATAACCGTTTATCGAGATAACCCATATAACATATATTACCGATTTCCCACAGATAACCCACAGACGCAGATAATCCACACGCTCATATAGCCAGCGGGTTTTTTGGTTTTCTGTAAAAAATCGTTGGCATAACCCGCACCCATGTATAACCCGCGCCTTTATATAACCCGCACCCATAGATTGATCAACTCTTTTGTGTAAGATCACATTTCGAATTTCAAATGTTGCTCGCATGACGTCAATTATCATAACTGTTCAGCTCGTGCACAGTGCTTGTGCGAGATATTTACACAATTAAAAAACAAACACAAGTCAGAATCAGAAGAAAAAGAAAAGGCAGTCTCTCCTGCTGCACTCGTCCCTTTAAGAGTCTTCTTGCATGATTGACAGGTCAGACAGCCAATCAGAGCCAGATGTCAGAGTGATAGTGGAAGCGCGGCGCGCCAGCTGTCAGAGCACCAAAGACAACAACCCTCGCAAGAAAGAGAAATGAAAATGTATTGATGTACATGATGTGAGTTATTAAATGAGAATGTACATGCTCGTGTTTTTGGTGTCTTTTTACACAACAGTGTTTGCTGCGATTTGTTTGATGAAGCGATTGGCATTTAATTATATTCTCCAACAATGCAAACACAAAGATTGCTCACAAAATCTCAAAAAACGTGCGGGATGCTACAGCGTGTTATCCCTCAGACGAGATCAACGACAGGGAGTGAACCGTGAGCGGACCGCGATCCACGTGCGACGCAAACTCATCGCATGCGCAGTGAACTAGGTACGCAAATTACTCACGAAATAACCATGTGAAGTGGAGAATTGGTCCCTCTTTTGTGTTCGAGGTACTAGATTTCGGCGTCATTAACAAATTGACATTAAACAATCGAAAATACTAAAACAAATAGGGAGTTTGGCGGTTCCACTTCAAAAACGTCGACATAACAGGATTGGCGAGTTAACCGTGACTCGAGATAAGTGAACTCCACTGTATTTGAAACTGTTTAAGATGTCAGAAATTGCAGTGGACAAATGAACAATTTCCAGTGACGTCACTTCCTATTCAGACAAGAAGTTTGGTGTTAAAGCACGTCTGAACGGGGCTCTGACTGTGACTGTGAACCTAGTGAAACATAATCTGCACAACCACAAGCTGCTGTTGCCATGCCTGCAGGTGCTTCGGGTTTACTCAAGCAACTGTAAGTTCACTCGTATTACATTTGATGTGCTCTGTGATAAATTTACAGTAAGAAATACCTTTGCAATGATATGAAATGCTGATATCTAAAAATATTATTTGGTGACTGACACATTCTGCATCAGTGAACATCATCAAGATTTTCTGTCTTTTTTGTAGTGGTGAATGCAGTATCTCTGGGAAAAAGTGGCGCTTTGGAGATCATGTTGGATATTATTGGACCCTTTAGCAAAAAGAGCACCACTCTGCTGAAGTATGTAGTGTGTGTTCTTTTTTACTAAAGATATATTGCACCTTTAGAAAGATATAATGCACATTCCCTATCTGATGGTCTCTTTGACGTTGTGTCGAAATACGACACTAGGGTTTGCTCTTGGGAGCTCCAGACACCTCTGATGTATTCAAAAAAGGCCAATGGAATTGACAAATGAAATTTACATGCCCAGTCACTCCCCAGACATTCAGGTATGAAGAAAGCTGACCTGCTTCACTCATTTCTTCAGCCGAATGCCTGAAGAAATGAATGCCTGTAAAGAATGCCTCTTTTATTCACAAAGAAGCGATCTCCATTCACCTTCTCATGCCACTGCATATACAGCACAATTAGCTGTCTCTCTCTCTTTTCCCACACAGGTAAGTGCAGAGAATTCCCCTGGTCGCTTATTTCAAAACATGCATTTTTGTCTGTGTCCATCTGGGCGCTGTAGATTTATTTCTCTGTCGGATGGCCATGATCACTGTTTTTAGTGTATGGACTGTGTTCATGCAGAAACCACTTGATGGTTCACATTGCACTCGTGACTCGTTCTTTTTCAAGGGACTGAGAGTCACCTCAGATGCTTCCCATCCTGGTCTTTCTATCTCTGGTTACAAATCCTCAATGATATGCCCTAAGGGTGAGCATAGAGTTGAAATCTGAGTGTTTCTGTCAGGTGAATCCCTGTGGGCCCCCCTTTCCTTCACTCACTTGTGTCCTCCGGTTGAGTTTCCGGAAGAGTTTGGTGGTTTGCCCCAGGGTGAGCTTAATTTCTCATTCAGGGCTTGGCTTGCACCTTCAGGAGCTGAAGACTCACTTGACCCTCAGGTGTGACAGCTTAGTCCGAGGCAGTTTCTCAGCTGTGCTTTCCCGGCAGCAGTGAGCATTGGGCTGGAGTCGTCGACTCTGTCCTGTGCCAAGCATTCGTGGCTGTACGATTGGTTCTTGGCATCTTACTGTGAACTACCCTAGTTCCTTTCTTCCTGGAGGTGCATGAGGAGATCATGGAAAGGAACTTTTTCTGCTAGAACATTGTTCACCAGCTCCTCCATCCTCTCCACGCTCAATGCTAAGGTGATGCGGGGGTAATTGTAAGTTCCTAATGTGGAGCAGGCGTTTGCAGTGCATTTATGCCCGCAAAATGCCACCACCTGGTGGAATCATCTTCTGTCCAGAGTTTGTAATTTTATCTGGTCTCTTGTGGGCTTATAATGCTGCTGGCCAGTGCTATGGAAATCCTGCAAGTCTTTCATGCCAGAGCATTGTGAGATCTGTGTGATTGTGGTGACGAGATGAGGAACTGGTGACTGAATACACCTTATAGGTTACAAAGGTCATGTCACAGCTTCTGGGTTGGGCGTTACATTCAACATGCATGCTTGTCAACACTCCCAGTCCTGGTGCTCCACTCCAGGTTTAACCTGGTGGAGATGGGGGATTTCTCGACGTCCCGTCTTCCAAGGTGGCCAATTCTGTGACACTGTTGAGGACTGTGCAGAGCAGTTCTCGATGGTCAAGAAATGGATGGAGGCAATAAAACGCATCTTGCCACATCATAGGTTGACTTCCACCTCTGTGCCCCTGAGGAATGTCCCTGTGAAGGCTGCACTGGCCCCGCCACTGCCTGGACTGGCAGCCAGACCTACACATCAGTCCTTACACAAGAAGGTGGCACTGCCTGCCCATCAACAGGTAACTAATAACTAATAACTAATAACCAATAACCCTTCAGAAGGCTTCAAAGCGAACCTGAGTCAGGAAACCAAGGGGAGGTAAAGCTGCTGATCCACTCACCCCAGGATTGAGGACGAGCCTCACTCGCGTGATGAGTTACAAGACACTGCTTCTTCAACCAGGTAGCTGCCTCAGCATACTAATTCAGACGATCAGAACATCTCTTTGCTTGTTTTGGAGATCAGTAGAAGGGAGAGGCTTTCTCAAAATAGAGACTCTCTGGATTGTGGATGCAATTCTCCTGGCCTACCAAGCTCTGAGGCTTACTGTACCGCCTGGGAGCGAGGGCTCATCGCAGCCTCTTTGGCTATGGTGAGTGGTGCCTTGTTAGCAGACATCTGGCTATATCCAACACCTTTGCGTCTCGAGTTTTGGTACCAACAGGTGAACTCAGACAACTGGAAGGGTGTAGCAATTGCATATCAGAACCTTTCCCCTCTCAGAGGAGATTACGTGCGCTTCCAGTTGAGTTTCCCATGATTGGTGAACCCTGGACCATTTTTTTCCATCATTAATTATGCATTCGGTAGCATCACTACCAGACCCATTACTTGTGGTATTCTCCTAGTAGGTAGAGAGTAGAGACTTCTTCCCTAGGTAGTAATAATAATAATATTAATAATAATAATTAGTTACATTTATATAGCACTTTTCCAGAGCTCAAAGCGCTTAAGGGGGGGAATCTTCTCAACCACCACCAATGTGCAGCTCCACCTGGATGATGCGATGGCAACCAGTGCCAGAACGCTCACCACACACCAGCTAAGGAGAGGAGACAGAGCTATGAAGCCAATTAGTGTATGGGGTGATTAGGAGGCAGTGATGGACCAAGGCCAACGGGCAGATTTTTAATGAGCACAGAGAGTCAGGACCTTGGTTTAACGTCTCATCCGAAGTACGGTGCTTGTCCCCATCACTATACTGGGGCATTAGGACCCACACAGACCGCAGGGTCAGCACCCCCAGCTGGCCTCCTAGTACATCAGCTTAAGTCCATAGCTTGTATTTTCAACATACTAATCTCGACTTCCCATTGGAATGGAAAATCCCCTAGGGGCGAAGGGGAGACTAGGGGTTACGTTCCCTGGGCATTGGAAGGTTGCAAATGGGTTGAGAGCATTAGCATCAGGAGCATTTGGCATCAGCACTACCGAGACTTGTAATAGTGACCCCTAGTGTCAGTATTTCATCATAACAGAGGTTACAATACTAGCTTAGACATTTTGTCTAATTGTTACAATAATTATAGTGGTCATTGATTTGAATTTTTTTTCATTTGATTTTTAGGGTGGCCTTGGACACGCTGGCAGCATTACTGAAGTCCGGTAAGATGCCACCTTTGAACAGAAAATAACATCTCAACATCATACACCAAAACAAAAGAGAAAAAAATATGTATTTTGCATGAATAAAATGCAATTATCTCTAATAATCAGATTAAGCGCCCTTTACATGACACGAGCAGAATCTTCACTCCAGTTATACCACACTCAGATAGGTAAACATTATGCATGTTACCGATCACTGATTTAATCTACTCACAATTCATAATGCATTTTTTTGCCTACACTACCATCACACCTTCTGGTTGAAGATGCGGAGCAGAGACTGCACAGCGAGATGTGGTGACAGAGTTCAGAATCATGTCACAGTTCATTCATGAAGTTGTGTGAAGGGCATCCGTGAAGAACCGAGCAGACTTTGTGTTTACATGCCCGTTTATTGCGATTAAAGTCAGCGCGCACCACATAGTTTAATGCGAATGTGGTTTCTACGATTATGAGCTTAATTGCATTAGTTTGAACGAAGTAATGTGTTTACATGAGGTAAAGTTTAACTGCAATATTGCCCATTATAATTGCATGTTAACCCACTCAATTAAAGTTTTGTGCTTTTTAATATTCTTGTGGAAACATCATGTTTCATGATTGATTAAATAGGAAGTTTAAAAGAACACCATTTATTTATTTTTGGAACATAATAAATGTAAACTAAGTTTTCACCAATTTCATGCTTAATTGCTGAGTAAAGTAATTAATTACACACACATCCACTACTTTACACATTGTTGCAGAGCTGTTAATGATGTCCATAACAGGTCTCTTGTCTGTGCTCTTTAGGAATGAATGCCCGTCGTGCGGTGGACAGAGGTTATCTTCCCACGCTACTTACAATCTACCAAGATTGGCACCGCAATGACACACGTCACCGCCACGTGGTCATCCGTAAGAGCATCCTGGGATGCATCAAAAACCTCACTAACATTAAGCTTGGGAGGAAGGCCTTCATAGACGCCAGTGGGATGAGGATCCTTTATAATGCATCCACTGTATGAAAATTTTAGATGGTTTTATTTTTAATATTATTGAAACAGCTTCACCACAATATAAAGATGTATCACTCTGATGTGTTCAGGAGTGCCTGCCTGTCCGGACACTAGATCCACTGGTTAATACCTCCAGCCTAATTATGAGGAAGTGCTTTCCAAAGAACCGCCTACCACTGCCTACCATTAAAAGTGTCTTTCTCCACCCGCTGCCACACATACCAGCCGGTGGACCAGTGGCGCAGCTGTACAACCAGCCGCCAGGAGGTAAAACATACTTGGAACTCCATACTGCAGAAATAAAATGATTCAACCCTCAATGGATAAAAAAAGAAAGAAATCTAAATGTCAGCTTGCAGAAATAAAATTGGTTGCAAATACCACTGCATATGGTGCCAGGGTTGATTGATGTGAATGGTGTCAATGGTAATCGATCCCTCTTGTCTTCTGTGGTAGTGGATGATGTTGTTGATGAGAGTGATGAGAATGAAGCAACGGAGGTTGACACAGAAAATGACACCGAAAATGAGGAGGATGAAACCGGTCACAAAACGCAGGTAACGATGGTCTCGTTAAACTTCACTAAGATTCTAGTGATATGGGTCTTGGAATGGCTGATACCAATATTTAGACTACAATTATAATGTGTTTTCATCTAATATTTATATGGGTCAAATGTTCCCCCTAGATAGAAGTTGCATTTTATGTTCTTCTCAGATTAAAATTATCAAATGAGATGCAATCAATGTTATTTTAGTATTGTTTATATACTATTATAGTATTTATTAATATTTTGAATTGGCTTTTATTTTAGTTTAAGTTTCATTTGAATTTATTTTGAAATTCACCCTTCAAGTCACGATTCAAAATGAAAATAATTGTAATAACATACATTTTGGATTTGTTTTAGTATTTTTTTAATTTAATTTTAGTTTTAGATATTTTAATACTTAAATTTACAGTATTTATTTCAGTCAGTTGCCAAGGCAACATTTCAACATTTTTCATTTAAGTTTTTCATCTAATATTTATATTTTATATCATGTTTACGCAATCCCATTCAATGAATGCTTATCTTTACTCGTAAGCCCAAATGGGGGTTCAAAAGAGCAATCAAAAGTTGTGTGAATCCGATGTTGATCAGGTTTGTTTTGCACTACAGAATGATGACATAGAGACCGATATCAACAAACTGCGGCCCAGACAGATCAACATGCGTTCATTTGATGAGCTCAGAGTCTACGAGCATTTCTGTCGGGAATTCAATGAGAATTTTGAGGTGAGGATATTTCTGATCAACTGATGAAAGGTCAATAAAAATAAGAACTTATAATAATTTTAAGAACTAAGTTAATTTTTCTCACCTTAGGTAGCTTTCCTTTTTATTTCTCCATGGCAAAGAAAAAGTTGTATTTATTTTTTGTTACAGTCACCTCTTAAAATAAATTCTCTTTGGGCATCTTCTGAAACAACCAAAAGTTTTACAATGTTGCATTTTCTTCTTGGTTCAGTTTGCTTTCAAAAGGCAACGTTTCAAAACATACCAAAATATGTTTATGCAAGTCACATGAATAAATCAATATAAATATATGTATGTATGTGTGTATGTATACATATGTATATTTAGTCATGGCCAAAATTGTTGGTACCCCTGAAAAATCAAGTATTGCTCACAAAACGATATTAACATTGCATTAACTCATGTTTTTCTATACACATGTTTATTCCCTTTAACTGAAATCAATTGCTTCCTATTACCATCAATAAGCTTCTTACACTCTCACCCGGAATTTTGGACCACTTTTCCTTTGCAAACTGCTCCAGGTCTCTCATATTGGAAAGACGCCTTTTCCCAACAGCAATTTTAAGCTGTTCAATGGATTTAGATCTGGACTCATTTCTGCTACTTCAGAACTCTTCAGCACTTTTTTGCCATCCATTTCTGGGTGCTTTTTGAAGTATGTTTGGTGTCATTGTCCTGCTAGAAGAGCCACAATCTCGGACGCAAACCCAGCTTTCTGACACTGGGCCCTACATTGTAATTTAATGTAATTCAAGATGGCGCCGAACATGGCGGACGTGTTGCGAGCCCCAAGTAAACTTTGCAGCTTTTCATTTGTTTTTGACCTCCTCCTCCTCCTTTTGACCTCCTCTCCCAACCATTTTGCTGGCTAACGTTCAGTCACTGGACAACAAACTCTGTGAACTCCGGGCACGCATCTCATACCAACGAGAAACAAGGGACTGCTGCATTATTTGCCTCACAGAAACCTGGATGTCTGCAGTGGTTCCAGACTCAGCCATTGAGCTTACGGGGTTCACCGTGCACCGCTCGGACCGGACGAAAGAGCTCACGGGGAAAAGCAGAGGTGGGGGTGTTTGTTTATTTATCAACAACTCGAAAGGAACCTACACTCCATTAAATCCTTCTGCTCCCCTGATCTGGAATTTCACATGCTTCTGTGTCAAGTCAAGTCAAGTCACCTTTATTTATATAGCGCTTTTTACAATGTAGATTGTTTCAAAGCAGCTTTACAGGAAAAACAATATAAACAAAGTTTGTTTGGCTGAACAGCAGCTTTAAACGAGCAGGTGAATCAATACAATTGATGAATTTTAAGTGTTAAGTTTCCCCAACTGAGCAAGCCATAGGCGACAGCGGCAAGGAACCAAAACTCCGGCAGGTGACGTAATGAATGAAGAACAGAATGGAGAAAAAACCCTGGGAGAAACCAGGCTCAGTTGGGAGACCAGTTCTCCTCTGGCCAACAGCCAAACCGTGCATGATTATTATACAACAATTCAAGTCCAATATGAAGTCCAATTTGGTCCGGTTAGAGATGGGTTCATGATCGTCACAGGGGAGGGTCCAGTAGAGTCATGGTCTCCGCAGACACTTCAGGGCAGTGCTGTGCTCGTGTCCAGGTCCTTCATCTGATCTGGATACGGCCCGGATCCAGCTGACCACGGTAACCTCGGAATAAACAGAGACCAATATCAGCGTAGATGCCATTCTTCTTCTGATGTATCGAGTACATCAGGTGTTATGGGAATGTTCCCGGTTCCGGCTTATCTAAATTATGCAGCCTAACAATCATTTTACATGATTTGGATTAAAAATGTATGTATAATGTGTTATGTGTACGCCAGGTTGAAGAGATGTGTTTTTAGTCTACAGTTAAACTGACAGAGTGTGTCTGCTTCCCGAACTGTAATAGGAAGACTGTTCCAGAGTTTAGGAGCTAAATAGGAAAAGGATCGACCGCCAGCAGTTGACTTTGATATTCTAGGTATTATAAGCTGGTCAGTATTTTGGGATCGCAATAGACGTGAAGGACTATAATGTGTTAAGAGATCGCTCAAGTACTGTGGAGCTAAACCATTTAATGCTTTGTAAGTAATTAGCAAGATTTTAAAATGTATTCGGTGTTTAATAGGAAGCCAGTGCAGGTTTGACAGAACTGGGCTAATATGCTCAGACTTCCTGGTTCTAGTAAGAACTCGAGCTGCTGCATTTTGGACCAGTTGGAATTTGTTTATTAAGCGTGCAGGGCAACCACCTAGTAGAGCATTACAATAATCTAGCCTTGAACTCATGAACGCATGAACTAACTTTTCCGCATTTGTCTTAGAGAGCATATGTCGCAATTTAGATATATTTTTAAGATGGAAGAATGCCGTTTTACAGATGCTAGAAACATGGCTTTCAAATGAAAGATTGGTATCAAAGAGCACACCCAGGTTTCTAAATGATGACGAGGACTTGACAGAGCAGCCATCGAGTGTTAGGCAGTAGTCTAGATCAGTGGTCCCCAACCGACCGGTAAACGTGTGATAATTTTGCCGCGGACCGATGCCCGCTCGAGATTGTTGACCGGGGGGGGGGGGGGGGGGGGGGGGGTGCGAGTGAGATGGATGATGGGTCCACGCCAGATTGTTGACGCCGGGATGGGTGCGGAGACTGTTCAAACGTCTCCACAGTTACATCGCCACAGCCCCTTGTGGCACTTCGTCCGGGGGTTGGGGACCACTGGTCTAGATTATTATGTGCTGAACTGTTTGGTCTAATAATTAGAATCTCTGTTTTTTCAGAATTAAGCAGTAGAAAGTTATTAGTCATCCAATTTTTTATATCAGTTATGCATTCTGTTAGTTTAGTGAATTTGTTTGTTTCATCAGGATGAGAAGAAATATAGAGCTGAGTATCATCAGCGTAACAATGAAAGCTAATGCCATGCTTCCTAATAACTGCACCCAAAGGAAGCATGTACAGGGTGAAAAGCAATGGTCCTAGTACTGAACCTTGAGATGTCGACCATTCTGGCTTCTGAGGGAATTTACAGCGGTCATAATCACAGCTGTTTATATTCCTCCTCAAGCCAACACAGACCAGACACTCAAGGAACTGTATGGGAGCATAAGTGAGCAGGAAACCGCGTACCCAGATGCAGCGTTTATTGTTACGGGGGACTTGTTTCGAGGCTCACAACACCGCCCACACAGAGAGCGCTCCTTCTGCAGGAGATGCGAGTGCACTCACCGTCTCTGTCGCGGATGTAACCCGATCCTTCCGGCGGGTAAATACTGGCTGCGGGTCCTGATGGCATCCCAGGCCGTTTGCTCCGAGCATGCGCATCACAACTAGCTGGTGTCTTCAGACATTTTCAATCTCTCCCTCTGTCTGTCTGTGGTTCCCTCGTGCTTCAAAAAGTCCACCATTGTGCCCATACCAAAGAAAAGCAAAACCACCTGCTTAAATGACTGGAGGCCCGTTGCTCTCACACCCATCTTCAGCAAGTGCTTTGAGAGACTCGTCAGAGATTACTCCTGCTCTGTGCTGCCTTCCTCACTGGATACACTACAATTTGCATATCGTAGTAACCGTTCTACAGATGATGCTATTGCTTTCACCCTACACACTGCTCTCTCCCACCTGGATAATAAGAACACATATATGAGAATGCTGTTAGTGGACTACAGCTCTGCATATAACACCATAGTGCCCACTACACTTGCTGCGAAGCTCCAGACTCTGAGACTAAACAGATCTCTGTGCAGCTGGATCCTGGACTTCCTGACAGGCAGAAGTCAGGTGGTCAGAATGGGCAACAAAACATCATCCCCGCTGACCCTCAACACTGGTGCTCCTCAGGGCTGTGTCCTCAGCCCACTCCTGTACTCCCTGTACACACATGACTGTACAGCCACACACAGCTCCAACGTCATCGTCACATTCGCCGACGACACAACGGTTATAGGCCTGATCGCCGACAACGATGAAACGGCCTACAGAGAGGAGGTAAGCACTCTGACTAAATGGTGTCAGGAACCACCTCTCACTCAACACCGACAAGACCAAGGAGTTGGTGGTGGATTTCAGGAGACAGAGCCGAGAACACAATCCCATCACCATCGACAAGACACCTATGGAGTGGGTAAGCAGCTTTAAGTTCCTCGGCGTTAACATCAGCGAGGATCTCACCTGGTCTACACACACTGACGCAGTGCTCAAGAAGGTACATCAATGCCTCTTCTTTCTGAGACGGCTGAGCAAGTTTGGAATGAGCTCCAGCATCCTCAGATCATTCTACACGTGCACCATAGACCGCATCCTGACGGGCTGCATCACTGCCTGGTTTGGAAACTGCACAGCTGGCAACCGTAAAGCTCTGATGAGGGTCGTGCGAACTGCCAGCCACATTGTTGGAGGTGAGCTTCCCTCGCTCCAGGATATCTACACCAGGCGGTGTGTAAGGAAAGCCCGGAGGATCACCAGTGACTCCAGCCACCTGTCCCACAGACTGCTCTCTCTGCTGCCCTCAGGAAGACGTCTTCGCAGCATCCGATCCCGCACTAGCAGACTTAGGAACAGCTTTTTCCCACAGGCTATTAGATTACTAAACATTAAAAACTAATACACCCTACATCATACTCCCACAATAAGGCATACCACACACCGCACTTAACTTTAAGAGTCAACACTGCACTACACACTGTATTTAACATCTACCTGTTACATCAGGCACATCCATCACATTTCTTTCCAGTTCACGTACAATCTGTGGCACTTCAGCATTTTTATTTGTATGTGTATATATGTCAATAATGTAGTATGTGTACATTCTGTGTAATGGCGTTAACCAGGGGTCTCAAACTCAAATTACCCGGGGTCCGCAGGAGGCAGAGTTTGGGTGAGGCAGGGCCGCATCAAGTATTCCACAAAAAAAAAAATTCCTCAAACATCATTATTGACAGTTCTTTAACTTAAATGGGTTCTTCTGAGCATGAACTGTCCTAAACATAAAAAGAATATTGAAGAACATGAACGGTTCTTCTGAATATGACTTGTCTTGCCTACTTCTTGCTGCCAGAGACCTGCAGATCTTCCTCTCATATAGCTGAGCCACATTTGGCTTGAGAGAGGAAACAGTTGTGTATAGCTTGTGTAGCTTGATCACAAGGTAGATCGTCAATAAGTAGACCTGGACTTGGACTTAGTCAAGTTCAAGACTAAGGAAAAAGTTACAAATTATTTCGAGATACTAATTCATTATTATGAGAATCTTTCTCATTATTTCGAGATACTAAGTTATTATTATGAGAAACTTTCTCATTTTTCCAGATACTAAGTCATTATTATGAGAAACTTGCTCATTATTTCGAGATATTTAGTCAATATTATGAGAAACTCATTTTTTCGAGATACTTAGTCATTATTATTAGAAACTTTCTCATTATTTAGAGATATGAAGTTATTATTTTGAGAAACCCTCTCATTATTATGACTTAAATAATAATTTTTTTTCTCTCAATTGTGGTAGAAACGGGCTTCCATACTTTCCTGATGACATGAACATCGTAACATTTGTATATGGTAGAAAATACCGAGGCTGATAATTACTGGGCTGATAATTATCAGCTGGGACTGTGGGACACCTTTAATATATTTATTATATACAATGGGATGCAGCCACAGAGGCGTTATTTACTGGATTTTATTTTCTATATTAACCCCATGGGTTCATCGGGACCATCTAGCCAACACTGATGTCCCGTTGACTAGGCGGAGCTCCACTCCCCTCGGTGACACGGTCAACGGAGCATCGGTGTTGGTCGTTAATTTGCAGATTCGTCATGACGACACAACATTCGCATGGATAGTGGCGATCATATCGCTATCAAAGATCAGCTCTATAGTTGTGAAATGTTTCTCTCTGTATGACTGCCTCAAGCCCGGCCGATACCCCGCCCCCGGGACTCATATACTCCACTGTGATTGGCCCCCGGGAGTCATATATTCCACTGTATTTGGCCCCCGCGAGTCATATACTCCACTGTGATTGGCCCCCGGGAGTCATATATTCCACTGTATTTGGCCCCCGCGAGTCATATACTCCACTGTGATTGGTTGGTTTGTACAGCTCCAGCTTGCACGAAAAAGGAACCTTCCGCACACAGCGCTATTATTAAAGCGCTATTCATTGAAACACTCGCGGGCCGCACTTACATTAAACTTTCATATTGTCCCGCGGGCCACAAAATATTGTTTCGCGGGCCGCATGTTTGAGACCCCTGGCGTAAACAATGTTACATTGTTAAATGTGATGTTAACTGTATGTATGTACATTCTGAGTATAATGTGTAGTGTAGCACTAACTGTAAGCATGCCAATAGTACACTGTGTGTACTGACTATATGTATGTGCACATTGCACATTTTACCTGTTGAAGTTTGTATGGTTATATATTAACTGTTTCTGCACATTTCTGGAGCATGCTCCCAAGAATTTCACTTACCAAGGCACATGTGCTGTTGTGATGTGACAATAAAAAACTTGAACTTGAACATTGCAACCCAAAATCCTTTGGTATTCCTCAGATTTCATGATGACTTGCACTGTAGTCTTGCTTTTTTCATGTCTCTGTGTCAGCAGTGGGTCCTCCTGGATCTCCTGCCATACAGTTTCATTTCATTCAAATGACACTGACACTGACACTGATACACCCTGAGCCTGCAGGATAGCTTGAATTTCTTTGGAACTTGTTTGGGGAGTGCTTATCCACCATCTGGACTATCCTGCGTTGTAACTTTTCATCACTTTTTCTCTTTCGTCCACGCCCAGGGAGATTAGATACAGTGCCATGGGTTGCAAACTTCTTGATAATGTTGCACACTGTGGACAAAGGAACATCTAGATCTCTGAAAATGGACTTGTAACCTTGAGATTGTTGATAATTTTTCCACAAGTCCTCAGACAGTTCTCTTCTCCTCTTTCTGTTGTCCATGCTTAGTGTGGCATACACAGACACACAATTCAAAGATTAGGTCAACATCTGTCCGTTTTATCTGCTTTCAGGTGTGATTTTTATATTGCCTACATTTACTTGCCCCAGGTGAGTTTAAGGAGCATCATATGCTTGAAGCAATCTTATTTAATAACAATTTTGAAAGGGTGCCCATCATTTTGTCCAGCCCATTTTTGGAGTTTTGTGTGAAATTATGTCAGATTTGCTTTTTTGTTGTTGTTCCAATACAAACAAAGGGAATAAACATGTGTATAGCAAAACACGTGTTAAGACAATACTTTTCTGTGAGCAATACATTATTTTCTGGAAAAATGTCAGCGATATTTTTATATATACAGTGGTACCTCGAGATACGAAAGGCTCAACTTACGAAAAATCCAAGTTACGAAAGCAAAGATTAAAAATTTTACTGCTCTATATACGAAAAGTTTTCAAGATACGAAAGGTTTCTGAAAGTCCGAGATTCGCCCCATAACAATTTTGAAACTTGCACCGCACGCCGCCATCTTAGTTATAGTAGACTCGCCACAATCCTCCTGCTCTCTCAGCCACTCCGCATGTGAAACGTGGCTTAGAGGTTAAGGCGACGAACTAGAAATCCTTTGGGGTTTCCCCGCGCAGGTTCGAATCCTGCCAAAAACGTTATGCACGTACGTTATTTGCCTTTTGTCCTCCTCCTCTGCCGCCACTTTCGGATATAGCCTCACTCGAAAGGTAAGCTTAGACTTTTTACGTTATTTCATTGTTTATAGGTCAATTTAGCTTTACTATGAAATGTAATGGGGTGTTTATGGAGGGCTGGAACGGATTAGCCATTTTACATGTAAAATGTGTTCCAAGATACGAAAAACTCATTATACGAAGACCGCCTCGGAACGGATTAATTTCGTATCTCGAGGTACCACTGTATATGTATATATATATATATATATTTTCTGTTTCTGTTTTGTTCTCAGGATAATGACTTTGATAGCCCCAGATCGTTCATTCCTCAATCAAGCATCAATACTGAGCTTCATCGTTCCATCATCATTCCCAACAAAGCAGCGTCCTTGGGGCCTCAAAGCAGATGTTCCTCAGTTGGGGACGTTCTGCTGCCCGATGGATCACCTCTGGATCTGGACAACATCTCTATATCAAAAATGCCAGACGGCAAATCGGACTGTGATCTGGTCTATAGTTTGGGTCGTCTGGTTCTAGACGGTGGCGTGAATGGAGGCTCTGTGGATGGGCCTCAGGAAGAGGGGGGGGAACAAGTTGATCTCGAAGTGCCAGACACAGCGGCACTGCTGCCACTACATGACCCTGACCTCTACTTGGAGATGGTGAAGAGCACACGCTCAGTGCCTGCCTACACAGAAGTGGCATACCCAGATTACTTTGGGCATGTGGCACTCAACCTCCGTGAGCCCATTCTAGAGAGGGTTTATGGTGTGCAGAGGTACTCAACAATAGGCTACTTCTTTTTCTTTGGCTGTGAAATATAATAATTGTATGAGTAGTGTAAACAAAACCCAAATTCTTATTTAATTCAGTGGCATGTGTCCTGTTGTTTTTTCTTCTGTGGAGCATAAAAGGAGATGTTCAGCTGAATGTTCACGCCGCTCTTTTCCATATAGCAAAAGCCATGGACTGTCAAGATCCAAAATTGACGTAAAAGCATGTCTTGTTAACTATATTCCAACTATTCTGAAGATATGCAATAATTTTATGTGATGATTAACCCAAAAATGTAAGTTTGTAACTTGTTAACTCACTGAATGTTTTGTGAACATTCTTCAGGACATCTCATTTTGTGTTGCATGGTAGAAAGTAAGTTATGAGGGGGAGTAAATTATTACAAAATGTTACCTTTTGAATGAACCATTCAGTTCCAGACTTTCTTTTTCAACAGAACAAAGATCTTCCAGGACATTGAGAGGCTCATTCACCCCAGTGACATCATCGATAAAGTCGTATATGACTTAGACAATCAGAGGTCAGTGTGTGGAAAACTGTTACGGAATACTAATACAACTAAATAATACGGAAAAATTAATGAGAGGTCCTTTTGACTAAAATAAAGGTAGGATAAAAGGTTTTAATGTAAGAAAACTCATTTATATATAAAAAAAATAATAATAATAATAATTCTAAAAAGTAGTATTATAATTATTATTATTAGGGGCCAAGTACCAATGGTAATTTTGTTAGTGTTCTTCTTCTTCCCTTTTCTTCCCTGCTCTTGAGTCTATGGCAGCCAATGGAACTGCTTGTGGGAAAATTATGAAATTTGGATCATTAATCACAGCAGTTAACTCTATCTCAATCCTTCTAGCGCCACCAACAGTCCAAATTTTCACTTACGTTTATGCTATTAACTTTTGAACCATAAGGTTAGAAATCGTTTTCTTCTGATTTCTTGGGTCAAGACAGAAAAATTAAAACTTTTTCGAAATCCTCCTAGACCATTCAAACGATTTTCACAAAAAAAGAAATTATCTTCAAAACATTTATGCATTTGGCATCTTCAAACCATTGGTACCCAATTTCACCATGTCAGCCATTTTGGGCACTGGTGATTTTACATAAATAAATAAAAAAGTTATAATTTGCAAATGCATTGGCTTATCGTTATGAAACTCATTATCGGTCATTGGCACCATGTCATCATAAGTATGATCTGAAGCTACCACCTTCTGGTAAAAATGATAATGAAAGTTCAAAAATGCTAATGGCTTTTCTTTAATTTTGCCTATTTTAATTAAAATGATCTTGATAGATTCTGAGAACACCATATTCAGTTGAACTTGCTGTCCCATATTTAGAATTTCTTTGAAAACCCAGTTTTTCCCTTCGTTCTCTCTAGCCATTCATTAAGTTCTAATTCATTTGTCCAATTTTCACCAAAACTGCCTTAATGAACAAAAATTCATTAAAATGCATGTCTCTGCAACACTTTGGCCTGTTGACACCAAACTTTGTGTGTGTCATTGTCTACTCACACTGACCACACACCATCAATTTGGTAACTGCGCCACCTATTGGTCAAACACCATAAGAAAATAATAAATCTTATTACATGTCACTGAATTTCTGTGTATATATTTTCAGTTTTTAAATCACTTATTGTTGCAGTTGGTCTGTGACTCCCAGCCATGATTGCATAAATCATCATGCTTTGTTTGTGCTTAATTGCGGCTTGCAACTATATATCTGTATTATTATTATTATAAATAATGTTTATTTAAAATTGTAGACTAGAATAAACACCCATTCTCTATAATGGAGCTGCATTTTGCACAATCGTAAAATATAAAATAAATCTGTGATCATCTGGTATATATTGGCCAATGCTAATTAAATTTTTCTGTTTTTTGTAGAAATAGGACGGTTGAAGACAACCGTGTTTATAAACGAACACTTTTTAATCGCTGTTATATTCCGTTAATAACTGCTCAGGATTATGGGATATCACAGTCTAACAAAAATAATGTATAAAATATGACCGATACATCTGTGCTCCATTCAAGAGCAACCTGATTGATACACACACACACACACACACACACACACACACACACACACACACACACACACACACACACACACACACACACACGCGTTTTATTCAAATTCATTTATTCAAAATATATGAATCATCAATGTAAACTGATTTGTCTTTTTGCTTTAGCTGTCCAGTTATTGACAACGGGGAGTGTCTCAAGTTCAACTCTAAATTTGAGTCTGGAAACCTACGGAAAGCAATACAAGTCAGAAAGTATGTGCTTTTTTTGCTTTTCATACAATTGATTGAAGCGGTTTCTTATTGTTCTGTTCTGTGTGTTGCTCAGGTTTGAGTATGACTTGATCTTGAACTCGGATATCAATAGTAATCACTATCACCAGTGGTTCTATTTCGAGGTGGGCAATATGCGTCCTGGAGTTCGTTATCGGTTCAATATAATCAACTGTGAAAAGTCCAACAGCCAGTTCAATTATGGTGGGTCATTTCAAGCATTAGTCCAGAAACACACACAATGTCAATAGTTCCATTCAAATGTATTAAGAAGTAACCCAGTAGTAAAGTGTTATGAATTGTGCTATAATGTAGATGATGCTTGGATGTTTTACAATATTCAGCTACGTAAATGCACTCAATCTCCAGCCGTCCTCACACCAGAGTGTGTTTGTGTGTGCTCTTTCCTGTGTGTGACAGGCATGCAGGTGCTCATGTACTCGGTGCAGGATGCCATCAACGGCAGGCCTCAGTGGGTTAGAACAGGATCGGACATCTGCTACTACAAGTCAGTGCCGTACTTTCACGTTGTGTTATAGCCTGTAAAAGCACACTGATTTGTGGATTGTCACACATTGACCTCTACTCTTATCATCTAGGAATCATTTCTCACGAAGCTCCATTGCAGCCGGAGGGCAAAAGGGGAAATCGTATTTCACCATGACCTTCACCGTGACCTTTCAGCATAAAGATGATGTTTGCTACTTTGCCTATCATTACCCATACACCTACTCAATGCTGAAGGTACTCTATAAATGCAGCCGCATTAATTTGATGCACTGTAATACCTGAACATTAGTTTAAACCAGGGGTGGGCAAACTACGGCCCGTGGGCCATATCCGACCCGTTGGGCTTTTTAATCCGGCCCGCCGAACTTGCCGAACCTATATTAAACCTTCATTTTACATTTCCCTGTAATGTCACTTTGTCGCGGCTGCAAGCGGCAGTGGCGCTGAAAGTGTGGTGGAGAGTAGGCGTGTGTCGCAAACCCCTCTGCAACCCCCTTTATAGCGTTAATTCCGTGCTAAAAAGGAACGAGCGCAAGAGCTACACGCGTAAATACGGGTACCCGCGAGCTCATTATAATCACTCGCGCGCGCGTGACATCTAATCTGCGCACGCGCGAACATTCGCCCGCTCTCAACTGCTGTTTTTGCTCGCGTGAGCATTTTTATTTTTGTCAGTCGTGGGCGGAGTTTGCTCTTGTAACATCAAATGTCATTGGTTAGTTCCCTTTTTTCCAGAGGTCAGTTGTGATTGGACGCCTGTGATTGTCAATCTAGAGCTGAGGCAAAGATATGATTCAGTCACATTGCATATTATGGTTTTTCTGTCGATTAAATTGTATTAATATTGTTTTGTTGTAATTTCACGTGTCCCAGTCGAGTGATTTAAGACCAAACTATACTTTATACAAGTTTTCTAGGATTTATTATAAGTAAATGCACAGGTACGACCTTCTGAAAAGTTGTATGCTGTCAACGTTATGTTGTTATTTGCTGCATTCAAGAACATGACCTGCAAATACAAGAGGAAATATAGTGTACGTTAGAATAAAATGTACATGACACTTAGAGCTCATACACCAGTTTTGAAGTCATTAAATATTTTAAATTGAGGAAAGTATATCCTGCCTTTGCTCTGGTCATGTCCATATATATATTTCCCTCAGTTATTTTTGTTGTCATATTTTATCTTTCATTCAATAAAACAGTATGTATTTAGTGTTCCTTCATCAGGGCTCAGAAGAACAAACACAGTAGTGTTTTTCAGGTAGAACCAGCAATTACTCTCAGCTAATTTGATTAAAATAATCAAATGTAAAATAGCTTTGAATTGTCTTCACTATATATTAAAAATATCTGAATTTATTAAAGTTACAAAAGTCAAGAGCAGTGAGTTATTTTTATTGTTTTTTTATTTTTGAGCTTGCGTACCCGTGTAGCTCTGTTTTCCGCTCGCGGATGTAATTTACGCGCACACAAACATCAGTTTTGCGCTCGTATATTAAAGTCACGGATTTTAAGAAACCAATGTGGCTCGCGAGACAAATAGTTTTCCCACCCCTGGTTTAAACAGTATTAATAGTAATGGTAACAGTATCTCACATACTTCTATATGAATTAAAATGATGTGCTTTGCTGGTAATGAAAGCTCCACTGCGGTTTTACTATTGACAATGTCGAATGGCAGTTTGGGAATATTAAAATGTACCTTAATATTGAGCATTTTTGTTGCTGTTGTGGACATTTGCCCCAACTCTTTTAATATGGCATTATTACCCCAGTAAGAAAATCGAAGTATGATATTTTCAATGTCCCTTGATTTGACCATCATCTTAATCTTGTAGGATTTTTTTCTTTTCTCATTTAGATGCACCTGCAGAAGTTGAGTGCTTTGCGCACTGCTCAGATCTACTTCAGACAGGAGGATCTGTGTGAAACGCTGGGAGGAAACGCCTGTCCCCTGCTCACCATCACAGCCATGCCAGAGTCCTCCAGCAATGAGCATATCAGCCAGTTCAGTATGTAGCGCACACACATGAACATCACTGAATAGCCATGAGTTTAGTGCAAGGACACAAAGAGCCCACAGCCTGCAGGGTTTCACTTTAAGCTTAATGCTAACCAAGTCCTTCAGGCTTTTTTGAAAACTACAGGTATGTGTGTTGAAAACGCTCTTAAATACACTCAATCTAATGAACACTCGCTTCTCAGAATCTTTTGGTAATCTACGATTAAATTCAAATCAATTCTTGAGGTCACAATTCTATTAAAAACCAATTCTGAATTAGATTGAACAGTTTATTTGGCTGCCGTCCCTTTAAGAAAGTACTGTTATACATCTGATTTTCTCCTAACAGTTTACGGTGAGTCTGTGTTTATGTGAATACATTTGGTCACGCGAGTGCAATAAGCTGTGAAAGAGAACTGGATTCTGGATTGCGCTCTAACATGTCAAGAGCTGTAACTAGTTCTGCAAAGTTAAAGAAACAATCTAGACAATCTAATTCTTTTCAAATGTATGACATCGTGCACACAGTCCATAATGCGATTGTCATTTCAGCCTCTCGGCTGTGCTGTGTGTGTGTGCGTTTGCAGGAAGCCGTCCAGTGGTGTTTCTGTCTTCGCGGGTGCATCCTGGCGAGACCAACTCTAGCTGGGTGATGAAGGGCACTCTGGAGTTTCTCATGAGCTGCAGTCCTCAAGCCCAAAGTCTGCGAGAGAGCTTCATCTTCAAAATCATCCCCATGCTCAATCCTGACGGGGTCATCAACGGAAAGTATGTCAACAGACAACAAAATCACCTTCCCTTCATCATTAGAGCGCAGCACAAAACAGTTTCATTATGTGTTGTTATTACATTTTTTCCTTTTTTATGTATGGTATGGGCAGGAAAATATACTGTATATTAAAAATGATGCAGTCCTGTTTGTTAACACTCTTAATGAAAGTTATCACGCAGTGTTACCGATATTAGAAAGGGTGAAATGGATCTGTAATCATATTTTTCAATGTTCTTTATGCTCACAATGCAGTCATCGCTGTTCTCTGAGCGGGGAGGACCTGAACCGACAGTGGCAGAACCCCAACGCCGAGCTGCACCCCACCATCTACCACGCCAAGAATCTCCTGCAGTTCCTCAGAGCGACAGGAAGAACTCCACTGGTGAGCGAGCGTCAGGCCGCAGCTGAGCGGACGCGGTTTAAACGGTGTACTGACTCCCGCCGTGCGTTTGTGTGTTTAGGTGTTCTGCGACTATCACGGCCATTCACGGAAGAAGAATGTGTTCATGTACGGCTGTAGTATTAAGGAGACGGTGTGGCAGACCAACGCCAACACCAACACCTGTGACCTACACGAGGATCTCGGATACAGAGTAACTCATCTTTTATTGCCAAGTTTGATGTGTTATTTAGAAATAATCTGATATTCACAACGCAACAACTCAGTCCATTCAGATCAACTAACCTTCAAAACTGGGTTATTCACATGTAATGCCCACAATAACACATTAAAGGAATGGATCACTCCAAAGAACATATGCCTTTTGTTGTTAGCAATCATATACAGTATATGTACATTTTTATAGCATGCCGATCGCTTCATCAAATAAATCGTCATATTGGCTGTTGGTTATCTCGATAAACGGTTATCTCGACACTTTTTTGCAACCCCCGAGGCCGTTGAGATTACCGTATTCCACTGTAAATGAATATATGAATCAGATATTTTCATATGGATTAAACTTATGCTGCGTTTGTGTCAGTTTGGGAGCTTGATTTTGAAGTTTTGGGTCCCGTAAACATTGATAATAAGGGGAAAAAACTAATCAACATAGAAGAAAGAAAGTCATACGATTTGGAAATGACATGAGGGGCAAGTCAATTATAGAATTGACCATTTTTTGTGAGAATTTTTTGGGGTTGGCAAACGCGCCGGTCTTCACATAGAAAACAAACATCGTGTTTGTTCTGCCGTCTCTGTTTTATTGCAGTTTATTCTAAAAGGCGTCGAAAATGAACTGTAACTGTAACTGTGAATGTCTTTAGAAAGCTTTTAAATGAAGTAATTCGTATCAAAACATTCATTCTCTGTTTATGTAATCCGTATGAAACCCATGAGAAGTACAATCTCCAAACCAAACCAAACTTTGTGGTTAATGTGACCACTCAACGTAATCCCAGGTTTTTTGATAAGCGAGTGAGGAGACTGGGAATGGCTTTGGGCCTGACCAACTACAGAAGATGACAGATCTGTCTTTGACACTCTCCTAAATCACTCACCCCAATCAAACTCATTACAGAGAGATTTTTTCCCATCCCTGTGCAAGGTGGGAAGTGTATATTTAGCAGCCATTTCTGCTTTTCATGATCTGTTTTAGGCACAAGATGCCAGGCCAGCACCCTTTAATAAGTCGTTTCATGAAAGGGGCACGATGTAAGAGGCCGGTGGGTCCCATTGTCGGCTGAAGATCCAAGTTTGGTTTGAAGATGAAAAACGTACCAATCACAATGTTCTCTCATCATTCCTGATTTCTAACACACGGTTTTGCGTCTATCAGAGCAGAAACAAAAGCTGATGCTCTCTTTGTTTTTCGTTTGTCATTTCTTTAAAGCAGTTTTATTCTAAGAGAGAATGAAAAAAATATAAAAAGTTTAGTTTTAATCACTGTTGAGCTCTGTGTGTTTTAGACTCTGCCTAAGTTGCTGTCTCAGATGGCTCCAGCGTTCAGCCTGTCCAGCTGCAGTTTTGTAGTGGAACGCTCCAAAGAGGCCACGGCGCGTGTGGTGGTCTGGAGAGAGATCGGCGTGCAGCGCAGCTACACCATGGAGAGCACCCTGTGCGGCTGTGACCAGGGCAAATACAAGGTGACCAGTGCTTCATTCACACCACACTTTAACCTTAATATAACCTTACAGTTCAAAAACTGAGATTACTGGTAGAAAATGAGTTCTGCTGAAAATGACCAAGAATGTCAGATTACCAAAACAAAACCTGATAAAAAATAAAAGATCTTTGGTTTTCCAAAGTTATTAGACACTCAGCATTTTCAGTAAAATGGGGAAAATTTCCTGCCATAAAGATATTTTTATCAATTTTATCTCTTTAGGCTACTGTCACTTTAAGACCTGACGCATAGATCCGTTACATGCCTTTTCTTTCTCAACTGTTAATTTAAGCCAGAACTGACTGTGTTTATGTTTATTTAATACTCACCAAGACCAGCATATTGACATTATTTTGGGTGTTTATGTCTGTTTAAAAGCAATAAGCGGCGGAAAAGAACTCCATTTAATACTGAGAGTCGGCTTTATGTGTACGAGCACAAAATCTGCGGGAATTAGTCAAATTATGAGAGAGAGAAAGCACAGCTGGTATTGTGAGTCTGTTCTTTTGGAAAATGAGTACTGGATTTAATTTTAAAAGACAAAAAAATGTATCTAAAATTCAACTTGCCAGAGTTGTCAGGGTTCTGTCACATTTGGTCTAGTCATTTCTTGGTGTTGTGGCAGAGCTCTGACACTACCGTAATGTATGTGTTCATGTCTTGTCATTGTGTAACCCCGCCCGTCTTGTTCCCTTGTTACATTTTATTTGCCCCAGCTGTTTCCCCTCATTATCCTCTTCATCCTCCTCGTTATCCCTTTGTGTTTGCTGTCTCGTGCTGGTTCCTCATCGTTTTTTTTCGTTGCAAGTGTGAGAATGCAGTCAAGAGCACTTGGCCAGCACACATACTTGTGTTTGGCTATTAGATTGTAGCTACGCAACATTAGCTTTGTGCATTGTTGCATTTGTTGTAACATTTCAGGACCTGGCTCTTATTGTTCTTGTTGTTATCCATATATATATATATATATATATATATATCATCCATATATATTCATTTCTCACACGTATTCATTTGGGAATATGAAACAAAGTGACAAGAGACATTCAAAGTATAACAGACACAGCCCTATGACAGATACATTTGAATATGGGGTGCAAATAAAGGTCAGGCAGCCTGACATCAAGCATCTTGGCTTTCTCTGTGGGTGAGGTTAAACTATCTATTGATGGCAAGGTCTTGGCAGGGCGGTTCTCAGCTGGAATGAACAACAGGTTAGTTCATGATAAGATTCAGCCTTTTCAGATGCGCCTCTAACCCGTGTTAGCAGTACTGCATTCACTTGGCACTGTGCTTTTACTCTTCCTGTCAAAAGAATGATACGAGTAATTTTTTCACCAGCACATTTTGTTCTAGACGAATGCAAGTCTCTTGTTCTGCAAGTCAAAGCATCTTCATAAAGTGGAAAACATTAGGATGTTCTTTATTTTAAGGTGACGTTGTTACATTGTATTTACTCATAAGTACTGAGTAAAATGAATTAACTACATGTTCTTACTATAGAGTTATGTTTAGGATTAGGGGTTGGTTGAGGGTTAGTTACTTGTAATTATTCATAATTTACTGTTGTTGTTATTATAGTAAGTACAGTAATACCTTATACGACATGCGAGCATAATCCGGTCCAGGACCAAGCTCATAAGCTCATAATAAATTGCTCATATCTCAAATCATTTTTTCCCCATAAGAAATAACAGGAAAAAAAATTAATCCTAAAAACTCCCTTATTAGTGCTAATAAAAATGGAAAACACATGTTTTTAATTGCTGTAGAGACACACACACTCAAATAAATCTGATGTAACGATTTCATACATTTTAGAATAACTAAATCTAAAAAATAACTAGGGTTGCAAAATGGGTTGAACTTTTGCTGAAACTTTCCTTGTGAAGTAAAAGTGTGGGATTTTGGAAATATACTTTTTTTAAATGGATAAAAAAGATTCCAGAGTGACCAGAGGCCTCACTTCTAAAATCTGAGGAGTGCCGAGGGTAACAAATCAACTGCTTTTGCATTAAACCTGGTTGTTTTAACCAAGATTATGGTGTAAAATGTTTTTTCCTCCAAACTACATTTATGCTAAACTGGAAATTTTGATGCTAAATTTCCAGTTTACTCCCATTAATCCCATCAGATTCCCCGAATGTTGCAACTCTAGAAATTACAGCTTGTTTTCAAAAGGGTGTTTCTGTAGCAATGCCATCTTTTTTGGTTTCCCAAAGACCCTTTCAGTGAAAAAAAACATTTCTTTGTGGGAAACACAGAGAAACCTTGGGAGAAACAGAGAAACCACAGTACAAACCTCTTTTGTACTGTAAATATTGAACATTTAAGTGTCAGTAAAATGAAAATGACAGGTTTTCATGATAACCGTGAACAGTAGATGGCGCTATAGGCCATCGGCTCAGGTCTCTGACAGTGACTCTGTCTTCTGTCTGTGGGACACATAATGGCCTCTCTGTGAGTTCAAGTAACATGGCTGAAGCTTTCTGTCAAACACGACCAAATGAAAACGTGCAATACCTCGATTAGCGCTAGAGCAGATTGTCCTGGAGATAAACTATATTCTGTAGTTCACTATAAAAATCATCACCTTCTACAGACCGTGTAGGACTTGATGGTTCAGGTGTGTTTAATAAGGGTCGGATCTGATGCACTTTATTTGAGGCGTTTCTGTCATACATTGGGAGAAGTTCAGAGACAGGCGTTGTCTTGCGACCAAAGATAAACTGCGGTCATTTTCTGGTAGTGTCATAAATTTAGCATGATTATCTCATAGTGTCTCTACTGACTAGACAATACAAATGCAATATGAAATGTCATATTGATCAGCATGACATGCCGCTGAAACTAACATTGGCATGCAAAGTCTGTTAGTTCCCCACGTCCATATTCTCCTCTTTTCAGTGCACATAAAAGTGCAGTTTCATCTTGTTCTGTCTGTTTACAACTAGCACATGTTGATGATGTTTTATTCTTCTATACTAACTTGTATCGTAGCCTTCGTTATACCCAAGTTTATTAGATTCATGTCGGACGGTGTGTTTTGTAATGATCTTATAGGTTTGCTGAAATCGCACCGTCTGTAACGGCATAAACTGTTGAGCCAGAGTGAGCATGTGGTCCAGCAGCCAATCACAGCTCATGTTGAATTAATAGTTGATGCAACTATAACAGGCATGAGGGGGGGAAGCAACATTTAACAAACTATTTAGTACTGGCTCAGAAGACAACAGAAAATTGTGTGTAAATATTGTGATCAGATTTTCTCCATTACAGTAAATGCTGTTTACTTCACAGACAAAACCCAGAATGCTTTGTGGCTGTGTAGTTTACTCTCTTCTAAGTGACTCAAACAAAACCCTTTTAGAGATTTGTTAGCATTAATCACAAACTTCCAATCCAAAGATTAGTTTGCGCTCAATGCATCAACCCAGTTCACTGCTTTGCTTTCAGGAAGACTGATGATGAACACCTGTGTGCCCTTACTTGAGGAAGTTGTGCACAGCCCATCAATCAGATGCGATTTCAGCAGATTGAGAAAGATCTTTTCAGATTTGTATGCAATATTCATTAGCGATCAGAGGATGAGTGCGCGGACTTGTTTTAGTTAGTTCAATATATACACATGTGAACATAGCTGGTTGACTACAAGATTGATTTTAAGGTGATTTTTATTTTTTATATTGTTTATTTGGTATTGGAGATTAATCTTTTTTTTTGTTTATATTAATTTATTCAGTTTAAAAAAATCTATATTTTTATCTATTAAAAGTCTGAATTGTATGAGATAAATGCAATTGCAAAAAATAAATTGTGAATTGTGAAAATAAAAAGCCTTTTAAAAATAACCTTTTTTTATTTTGTTATTCCATTATTATTTTGATAATCCTGGTGGCCAAAAAGATTTGAAAATATATTATTTTATATTATATTTTTATTTTATTATTCAATGAAAAGCTATTTGTCTGCCACATTAATTTTTGTATTGTTTTTTAGAGATTTTTTTTACCTTGCCTGACTTTCTGGGTGAAAAAAAAATTAAGTTGCTTTCTAGCATTAAAATAAGATCAGTAAGACATCCGTAACAGCATCACAAATGATCTTAATGCAATATTCTTTAAGCTCAATCAACAGCAAATTCTAGCATAATGTCAATATCCACAAAAATTCATATCAATATTTGTCCTGCCTTTTTTTCATAATAAAAGCTGTGGGTTACAGTGAGACGCTTACAGTAGAAGTGAATGGGGCCAGTTCATAAATATTTAAATACTCTGCGTTTCAATAGTATTGGCACAAGACATAAACAGTATGCTTGTTAACATGATTTTACTGTGACAAAATCGCTTGTATATCTTTTATATGTAAAGATATTTCCAATTCTACAAATTTATTGGAATAGCAACATAGCGGATAAACGGTACAAAGTCAATAAAATTGACTTTGCAAATATACAGCTCAAATAATATACAAGATTTAACCGAATAATTAATCTAAGCGATTTTATAATATCATAAGCTTCAAATTTTTGCATATAAGCCTTCCATAAATTGGCCACCACTTTGTAAGTGCCTGGTTGGAATATTCATTTATTATTTTTAAAGAAATGGAGGGACGAGTTAAAATAGTTTTTGTTTAACTGAACATTATGCCACAAATACTAGCAACTGAGCTTAACTTAAGTTACATTTAAGTTACATTACACTTTAGTGCATTGCTTGCTGAACATGTAAATATTCAGCATGTTATCAGATTTACTCTGAAACCCTCCACCTCCCCCAGCTCCACCTGCCTAGATCTGCTATGGGATTGATGTACCGCATGTCTAGTTGTGCCGCAGCAGCGTGTCTATGTATCTATTGGCAGTAATACTTGCTCTGCAACAGCAGCAGATCTAGTCCACCAAGACTAAATATATTAACATTGTCATAAATGTATATATGAATAATTCTAAAAGTTCTTGTTGTTTTGAACCCAGAATATAACTTGAATTTATTCCTTCCCTTAATTTTATATACATAATACTTTATTTATATAATTCATTGTCTCGCATCCAGACAATACACACTCCTGTTTTAGTCAAATCCACGGAGAACTCAATACTGTCTGTGTCACTGCAAGATTGGAAAATCGTGATGCATCACACACTACAAGATTAAGATTATCATGCTTTAGCACCTCACGTTATCTCACGAGGAAGCAGATGTAAACAAAATGGATACTGTGTCGCGGCAACTTTCTAGAGGACCGATTATAAAGACAGTCGTACTGTTGCCACATTCTGACCAGCTGCTCCTCATCTCCGCTGTCCACCGGAGCCGTACAACTGCTTGTGTCACGCTCGCCATTTCAAAAGCTCTGCTTGCAGACTTCTCTCATTGGCTGCTGTGGAAGTACTGATGTAATCATGGTCGTAACATCCCGATTTCAAACCCTGAGTATCAAACTTGCACGATATAGTCGGGGCGGCTCCACGTGTCGGGGACAAATCAGTCTGAAACTCCCGTAGTCTGAGCCCAGATCCCATTCTGCAAATGAGTCCTGCACAGATAGTGCTTTTAACAGGTGATCTGTGTGTGTTTGCAGGGTCTCCAGATCGGTACAAATGAACTGGAGGAAATGGGCACTCAGTTTTGTTTGGCTCTGCTCCGGCTAAGACGCTTCACGTCCCCCTTGGAGCTCCACAACCACAACTCCCATCTGCTGGACATGGAGAACGACCTGATGGACACTCGCAGCATCCCCAACATCACCAGGTGAGCAGCACACACCAGCTCAGGGACGCCCTGTTGACCAGCTCAATCTTCAGAAGACGCAACAGCTGCCATATCGAATTTCAATACAGCATTAAGCAGCTCGGAGCCCACAATGTTCAGAACAATAATAGCCCTGATGTCAGAAGCTTCTAGAAGCTTCTTGGGAACGTACTTCGGCCCCTCCCAACTTGTGTATTTCTATAATGGATAACAACATACACACACACACACACACACACTCTCGTATGATCTTGCATCCCTCTTCTAATGGCCGGCACCACTTGAGATGTCGGTCGCAGGGGGCTGAGCGCACTTGAGTGAAGAGAGAAGCACTCTGCTCATTATAGTCATCTAATCACCTGATCAAAACGCCCGCTAATCCACTTTGAGTCTGCCCCCCCCCTCCCCTCGCCCGTCTCGCTCGGATCCAGTTTCTTCCCCCTCACACCATTAAAACCATTAAAAACCCACTAAAACCAGCCAAACCACCAGACCACACATTAAACCATTTAACTGCTTAACAAGAGGGCCATAAAACCATCATCACTCTTAGTAAGGTTATTGTGTGAGAGAGAGAGAGCGAGAGAGAGAGAGGTGCGGAGCAATGCCTCCTCTGCCGCCACAGGAGATTTTCAACCGCCACCCTACAGGAGTCGTTTGTTGGTTTTGTTGTATTGACCGGTCATTTATTACAGCTCAAACTTAGGGTTAGAGATTTGAACAACCCCCTAACAACCTGAAGCATTAAACTGTGGCTCGTAACTCGCTACAAACATGAATGATGCGTTGAGGAGAGGTGGGAAATCCCATAGACTTAAGCTATATATAGAGAGACAAGCTATATAAAGACAAATATCATAGAGATTTGGGGCGGGCTCGGTTTTCCTGGTCTACAATGCACCAACGATCATGGAAAATCTGTTATACATATTGTTAATTATATTGTTAGCTCCACACATATTTGGACACAGCCACAATTTTTGATATTTTAGCTGATTACCAAAACATATTCAAGGTACAGTTATAAAGTGAATATGGGTTTAAAGTGCACATTCTCAGCTTTCATTTAAGGGGATTCACATCCAACCTGCATTTTAAGTGTGGCATTCTTGGGATGGATGAAACTAAGATCAACCTTTACCAGAACGAAGGGAAGAGTAAAGTGTGTAGAAGGCCTGGAACAGCTCATGATCCAACATCTGCGTGGTTTCCAGTGGCGTTGAGCCACTCGTGTTTATCGATGATGTGACAGAAGAAGATTTGTGGTGTATAGGGATATTCCCAGATTCAGTTAAATGAATGACACTTCACAAGTCAAGTCTTCTTTGGTCCTGAAATCTGACCTGAATCACTTCCTGCCCAAACCCAACCTGCATTTTTAAAACATAAATCCGAGACCCGATAAAACTCAAACCCTACCCAACGTTGTTTTATTTATTTACTTATTTATTATTACTTTATATTATTGCCTGCTGATGTATACAAGTCAGTTCTGAGTTCGGCTTTCAATTGTGACCAGTGGATTGGAAAAGTAAACGTGATGGCTCTAAAAATTCAATCGATAGCTTAATAAATCATGGGTTGGTTATTGTTGTCTGCAGCGCCACTGACCTCAGTTCCAGTGAAGAGCTTCTGCACACACAAAGTGAAGTGTAATGACGCAAGTGGCTTTTCCTGATGGATCTTAAAGCTAAGATGGATTTCTGTTTGCCAACGTTTGTTCCTTTTCTATGTGCGTTTCTCAAAAAGCCACTCAACACAATCGCACAAGTGCGTTCTGAAGGGCTGAAATGTCAATCACTCATTACTGTAACCTCATTATGTCCTTTGGTGTAATGTTATTTATCTGACCATAAGATGATTCAAGTTTATTTTAATCCGTACTGACGGCGCTTGTTGAAACGGTAGGCAGAAATGTGAAAAAATGAGGCTAAATGCGAAAGCAACTGTGCGTAGAGTCCATTGAAGTGTGGATTCAGAGAACTTAGAAACTTCAGAACCTGCAACCCAATCCGGTTGAACAGGCAGTCCTGCTCCTCTAGGATGATCCTCCATGCGTGCCGTCGCAACGAAGCTTGGTGTTTCTCCCAGCACCGTTTCAAGAGCATGAGGAGATGTATATAATGCTCCTAGCTGACATAATAAATGCCAACCATGTTTCTGTGTTTCCTGCAGTCACACTACATATGTGTTGGATGAGGATGAGCCAGCGTTCCTGGAGGAAGTGGACTACAGTGCAGAAAGCAATGATGAGAACGACCCGGATCCTGAACCCGATCTCCAGGATAACCATGCCCTCCCGGACCCCAGTTCTGACTCCGAGTTCAGCCACAAAGACTCTCTTAACTGAACTCGCACCAGGCTCACTTTAGTGCAAGGCTTTAGCTGAACTCACCAGTCGTTTGCCTGTTAAATGTCACCCGTGTTCGCCTAATTGCCTACTTCATAGAACTTGTTCACAAGACTCACCTAGTGTAACCAAACTAGATCTGCTTTCTGACAGCAAACATAACATAGTAATAATGCAGAAGGTCCTTTGAAACCACAACGAATATAGATGCTTTTCAAGTCGTAGCACTCGAAAATGTTACATAGAAGTCAATCTTGAAATTCGTCGTTCCAAACCAGTTTGACTTTCATTCGCCTGTGAAACATAAACGAGACGATCTTTTCCATGCAATGAAAGCGTGATGTAACCGGTGCTGTCAGGGTTCAAAAAAAGCACTATATGTTTCATAGGAGAAAAAAAGTTCCAAACAGATTTGGAATGGTATGAATTTGAGTAAATGATGTAACATAAAAAAAAATATCTAAATAGTGTAAATGTAATGGGTCCCTATAGTAAGGTTATTAAACAACAAATTTGCTCAACAAAATGTACATGTTATATGTTGAACAGAACATAAAAATGGTCATAACCATTTCATAAACACCCATGTTTCCTAAAGAACAGATGGTACGGCTATAATCCTGAGACGATGGAGGGTCATCTGAGAAACCCACAACACCACCGAACTTCACCATGAGGATAGACTCAACACCTCACAGTACAACAATGCAATCTAATGAATGTAACGCCACTATTGTCCTCACGAGAGCGCGCCCCTGTGTCCAGATCGGATCGCCATGAGGTCGCAGTGCTAGATAGTGTTGTGTTCGTGTTCACGGCACGTTCTCTGGCTGCATTTGCTTTTTAAGTGAGAGAGCTTCTGTATTTTAATTTAGATGTTCATATTTCTTTGTTGCATTTGTATCATTAGTGCATGTTTTTTTTTGAAAGTTGCCTTTTTAATTTATTTTATTCGTTTTATTTGTTTATTGGGAGAAAAGAAGGGTAAAACTTGATTTCGACAGTGTGCTTGTTTGTATTTGTGTTTGATGTCAGCAGTTGGCCAAAGTATGTATGTATGGAGTAGAGAAAATAGTTTGGTTGTGTTTGAATGTTTGTCAGTCTTTGAAATGATGGGTAATAAACAACTAAGTTAAGCTTATTTGTCGTATTTTCACTTCATTTGTATTTTACACTGAATGTTTTGGGGTTTTTAATTAATACTTCTATTCAGCAAGGACACTTTATATTGATTGAAAAAAAATTGACTATATTTATATGATATATTATATTATAATTTATATATATATATATTATAATCTACATAACACATATATATATATATATATATATATATATATATATATATACATACTGTATATACATACTCACCTAAAGGATTTTTAGGAACACCTAATAGAATCACATGGCAGTTACTTCAATGCATTTGCACAACTAGCATTTGTGAAAGCACAACACACACAACCAATGCCCCACAGTCACCAGATCTCAACCCAATAGAGCATCTTTGGGATGTGGAGGAACGGGAGCTTCGTGTCCTGGATGAGCATCCCACAAATCTCCATCAACTGCAAGATGCTCCTATCAATATGGCCAACATTTCTAAAGAATGCTTTCAGCACCTTGTTGAATCAATGCCACGTAGAATTAAGGCAGTTCTGAAGGTGAAAGGTCAAACACAGAATTAGTGTGTGTTCCTAATAATCCTGTAGGTCAGTGGTCCGCAAACCTTTTTTTCATCAGATGGATGATGGGTCCGCGAATTCGAACAGCGGGCCGGTACCATTTGATCCATGGACCGGTCCGCGAAATCGTTCCAGTAGTTGGGGACCTCTGCTTTAGGTGAGTGTATATATACATTTCAAATTGTATACAATCTCTCTCTGACTCTCACACAGTGCAGACATGTCTCTATCTGTTCCCGCCCTGCTCTAGCGCTCTGGTATTCTTGTCTCTTTTCTGACCTGCTGCTTGCTGGACTCCTGAAAAATATACTGAAATGGAATTGATTAACTGGTCAATCAGCGCGATCAACAAGATTTTTTCACAAAGGAAGGTTGGTCCGGGAGAACCAATGTGCCCAGACGGGACGTTTGCTTCGGGGTACGTGATGGACTCATATAACAAATGGCAAGTCCTGTGCCTGGAAGATCTGTCCGTGGAAGATGCGGAAGATATATACGTGATTATTGATGGCAGGGATCCTATTCTTTGGCTTTGGGATTGCCGTGATCCATCGAAAGATTGGTAAGACAGCTGCGAGCAAATTTACCCAGCCGCTGTCTGTGGAAATTAAGGACTGTCGGTGCTGTGGGTAACCGTTTGAAGGAACTAGATCAGAGAGTGATACAGATTGAGGAACTGAACCGTAACATCGCAGTCCGTACTGCTGACACGCAGGGAAGAATGGACTCCATCGGTGGGCAGGTCGGTGAACTTTTACGAACAGTAACCGGTCTGGCCGTGAGGCTAGACGAAATGTCTAAAGAACTGCATCGACCGGTCGTGAGTGACTGCTGAGGACCAGAACTGATGATTATGATAAACTGAATTGATTATGATCCGGACAATTTACCGAAGATCAAAATATTGTATTTTCCTGAATTTGTCCCTATCTCTCAGTTGGGAATCCAGCCTGTTTCAGCCAGTCTACTATCTCCTGTGCACTCTTATCTCCTTCAAGGACAAAAAACATAGAAACTGAGCTTGGAAACATCTGAAGCTTTGGCTACATCCACACATTCTCATCACAATCTCAGGCCCCGTCCACACGGAGACACGGATCACTGCATCCGCATACATTTCTTATCGGATTGGCGTTCCATCCACACGCATCCACTGAATCCGCTCACTTTTTAAACCGGGTCCTTAAGTGGATAGATCTGAATCCGACACCCTTGCGGACTCGTGTGGACGGCCAAGCCGTATATTTTTTGTTTAACGATTGCAACCCTCCCCTATGAAGGTTTGCTCCTGAAGGTTTGTAAAGAATCGTACGGTACTGATAATAGAGAAACACTTTCTCAAACAAATACGTTCACTGTAAGTTTATTCACAAAATCAAACAAGTCAATCCCATCCCAACAAAAATAAACAGTTTTAAGCACAAGGCCTTTAAAGAGTCAATGTGGAACTTATCAGAATGGTCCAGAGATAGGTGAAACAGAAGACGATGGGATGAGGTGAGATGAAGATGGTTATTTGAGGGCGATGCAATGAATTAATCCTATAAATCCAGTTTGGGAATTTGCGGGGCTGATTTGTGGTTCTGGCTCAGTGACTGGAGATCACTGAAGTCATGGAGAGATTATCCACCGGACAGAACAACTACCACAGTAGTAGTAACAGCAAGCAGATAAGCAAGGGTAGAATAGAAGGTCCTTGTCTAATAAAACAATGCACATAAACTTTTGTAAACACAAATACAATATATGCAAAACTCAGGAGACATTCAAATACTCACATTTGAGCAGAAACTTAAATAGTTCTCAAACCGGACTCCGGAAGTGTTAGTAGCCGTGAGCTTAACCATGAGGTTTCCCTCTACCAACAACTCACTCCCTCTACACATTTCCTGGCTTATATACCGTCACCAATTACCTGTAGCGCCCTCTTTGGCTGCTTATGGAATTACGGCATATAAAACAGTGAACAAAAACCAAAATATATATACATAACACTCTCTGGGTGTTACATACCCCTCCCCGTGACCTTAAAATTTCCCATGGAAATTTTTCAAGTTCTGTGTATGGTATGTGTCACACTGAGTCGGATCTGACAACATAGCCACCCTGTAATTAACAGGTCCTAGTCTTTTCTCAATTCTCGCTGGGCCCTTCCATTTCGGAGAAAGCTTGGCCATAAAGGCATCATCCGCTCGAGAGAGAGGATGAGTTCTTATCCAGACTAAATCTCCCTCATTAAAATGCTGAGCCCTTCTTCTACCATCATAATATCTTTTTTGTTTGGCTTGAGCCTTGTCAACATTTTCTCTGACTGACTTGTACAAACTTTGCTGACGTTCGAGAGTACTATAAGACGGTTGATCGGGGTCTGGAGGACTTTGTAAGGCTCTCTGAAGAGGTCCTTTCAACTGCCGGCCTAAAGCTATTTCTGCGGGTGAGAAACCAGTACTTTCGTGCCAGGCCGTGTTTAGAGCAAATCTAAACTCATAAACCCATTGATCCCAGGTTCGATGGTTTTGATCAACATACGAGGCAATCATCGTTTTTAGGTTCCGGTTGATTCTTTCTGTGAGGTTGGACTGTGGATGATAGGCAGTAGTGAGTTTTTGTGTTATGAGCCATTGTTTACATACTTGATCCAGCAGGTTGGATGTGAACTGCGGACCTCGGTCAGATACAATGAAGGCTGGTGTTCCCCATCTGGTGAAGATTTCCTCTCGCAGGTATCGTGCAATGGTAGCAGACTTGGCGGCTCTCATTGGAAATACTTCTACCCATTTTGAGAAATAGTCCACTACAACAAGCAAGTATTCGTTTTGTCGAGTACTTCGGGGAAATGGTCCCATGATATCCATTCCGAGCATGTAACCCGGCTCGACTAGAGGAACACTTTGTAAGCCTCCAGCAGGTTTCAAGTTACTCGGCTTGTACCGTTGACAACTCTGACAGTTTTTGCAGTGCTGCCACACATCTGTGCGAATCGTGGGCCAATACGCAAACTCTAACAGTCTCATCAGTGTCTTAAATTTGCCCAAGTGACCACTCAAGGGATTGTCATGTGCATAGTTTAAGATTACCTCCTTCAACTTTGCAGGAATGACGACTTGGAATCTCTGGCCTTCTTTGGAGTCTGGCACACTCCTAAATAAAAGCGCGTTCTTGAACACATAATGCGTTCTCTTCATATCAGTAGACTTCTGGTACTCTACTTTTCCCATTAGCTCTCGGCACTCTGGGTCTAGCTTCTGCTCAGCAGCAATTTGTGACAAATCCACTGGCAAATCACACGTGACTGGACACTTAGCTGGTGTATGTAACAATGCAGCTGGGGACTCATCTGTATACCTTCTGGACAATACGTCAGGTACGACATTGCACTGTCCTCTCCTGTACCTTACAGTAAAGTGATAGCCCTGCAACCGTATAGTCCATCTTTCCAGTCTTGACGTTGGCTTGGGATGTTGGAACAGCCAGACCAGGGAAGCGTGATCTGTGATTACCTCGAATGCTCTGCCTTCTAGGTAATGGTGCCACTTCTCTACCGCCCATACGACTGCAAGACACTCTTTTTCAGACGCAGAATAAGACTTCTCAGCACCTCTCAATAAACGTGACGCGTAGGCAATTACCTTTTCTTGGCCATCCACCTCCTGTGTTAAAACAGCTCCTAGGCCCACATCGCTTGCGTCAGTCTGTACTTTAAAAGAAGACTCAAAGTTAGGGGTGTTTAACATGGGTGCCTTAGTGAGTTCATCTTTGACAAGCTCAAAAGCGCGTTGGCACTCATCCGTCCACTGCCACTTTGCCTCTTTCTTCTTCAGTGCATGCAATGGTGCCGTTTTGCTCGAAAACTCAGGGATAAAACGATGGTACCATGCTGCCAGACCTAGAAATCGCTGAAGCTCTTTCAGGTTCTTGGGAGTTGGGTAAGTCTTGATCGCAGTCACCTTGTCCGGATTCATCTTAACACCATCTGCAGTGATAGTGTGACCAAGGTACTCCAGTGAAGAACAGATGAATTTACATTTGGAAAGGTTAAGGGTGAGACCAGCATTGTGTAAGCTCTGGAACACTTGTCTGAGATGTTTCATGTGAGACTGGATGTCTGGTGAGTATACAATGATGTCATCGATGTAAACCATGCAGCATTTGTTCTTGTGTTCCCTCAAGACTTGCTCCATCAGCCGTTGGAATGACGCTGCAGCATTTTTCAAGCCAAAGGGAAGACATAAGAATTCATACAGCCCTGAAGCTGTGGTGAATGCTGTCTTCTGTACACTTCCAGGATCCATCTCAACTTGCCAGTAACCGCTCTTTAAATCCAACGTGGTAAACACCTTGGCTCCTTGGAGTGAATCCAAGATATCGGTGATTTGGGGCATCGGGTATGCGTCCAGGTGTGTCTTTGCGTTCAGACCACGATAGTCAACGCATAACCTCATACTTTTATCCTTTTTATCTACTACCACCACCGGTGAGGCCCATGGTGATGTAGAAGGTCTGATGATTTTGAGTCGAAGCAACTCCTTAATTTGTTCCTCGATAAAATCACTCTTGACTTTCGACACTCTGTATGGTCTTTTCCTTAGCGGAAGTTCATCAATAGTTTTAATCTCATGCTTGATCAGACTTGTACGTCCAAGACTTGTGGTACATACCGAAGGCCAATCACATAAGAGAACTTTCAACTGATCCTTTACCTCGGGTGCAGCACGAGAGGTTTCCACAACGTGGTCAATTAGCTTTGTGTCCTCGTTCTGCATCACCTCAACTTCTCCTCGGGCAGCATAAAACCTTACAGCAGGGAGCTTGTGTACTTCATTAAAATACATGGGATGACTAGAATTAGAATCAGGCAGAGATAAACGTGAAGAATTAAAGTCAATGGTGACCTTGGCTTCTTTAAGGAAATTCAGACCTAGAATGATAGGCACTGCCAAATCCTCATCTTTCATCACGTAAAAGGTAACCTCGTGCTTCGATCCATACATCTCACATTCCCATAGTACTTTACCTTGAGTTTCTTGGCTTTGGCCATTAGCCAGCATGAACGTTTGAGAACTTCTCGTCAAAAGCTCATCTTCCCTTTTCAATCTTCGCCACACTTTCTGCTGCATCAAAGAAAAGGTGCTTCCCGTATCAATCACAGCATTGAAGAACGAGTGTCTTAAAACCATGGGTGCCTGCAGGACGTTTTTACACTGAAAGCCAGCAGTCGGATCAATAAGCATCAGGCGATTAGGCTGATTTTTTCCACCCGCAGAACTCTTCTTCTGTTCCTCACCTTTCTCTTGATTCCATCTCCTTTTACCCTCAGCCCAGTCCTTCTCTATTTGAGTACCAAGACGAACCAGTTCATCAATCGTTTTCACCGTTCCCCTCAACAGTGATGCCAACCGCGGATTGCAGTTTCTTAACGTCGCCTGCACTAATTCAGCTTCAGACAGCAGAGGGTTAAGCTTTAATGCCATTGCTCTATAGTTAAAAGCAAAGTCTCTTACCGCTTCATTGACTCTCTGTCGATAATTTGCCAACTTCTGTGCAGCAACTTCTTTATAATCCTCATTCAGAAAGGAAAACAGGAATTTCTCTTTGAATGAATTCCAGTCTCCAATACCGTGTTTCTCCGCTCTCCACCAGCTTTTGGCAGATCCCTTAAGGCTCACGGAAAGCGCTGCCAACACCTCTTCCTGGGACATTGGTCTCAATTCATTATACTCCTCGAATCGATCAATGAATTCCATGGGGTCTTCAGAATTCGAATTACCAAAAGTGGGTACATCCATTTTAACCGCAGGCAGATGAGATAGTGAAGGAAAATGAGTTACTCGCCTTGTCGTATCTTGTGTTGAAGTCCTTCTATCGGGTGCTTGAGATGTTCTGTGAGAGGTATATGAACTAGTATGAACCGGAGTTGGTGCTGCAGACTGAATGGCTTTGAACCGTCGTTCCAGTTGGTCGTCACGGCGTTTCAAACAATCCACCATGCTCTTAGCTAGATCGTCAATTTTGGCACAGCATTGTTGACGAACTCTATCTATCTCCCTTTTGAGATGATAATTCATCCTGTCCTCATTCGCTCTCAATTTCATACTTAATGTCTCTGAGGTAACAAAGTCACTGATTCTGTGTTCAATGTCAGCGAGGTGCGCTTCAATGCTACTCACACGTCGGACAGTTTCATCCCTGCCGAATTGTAATTCGACTTCTAAGAAATCCTGAGGGGGCGGAGGTAAGGGTAAATATTCAGCTTGGTCAGCCAGTTCAACTCCCTGCTCTAGTGACCCAACTCTACCTTCCCTTTCCTCTTCTGAATCTAAATATAATTCATCAAAAGTATCTATCAGGTTTGTTACTGGGTCCCTACGACGAGTGAAAGCTTCCTCAGAATAATCAACAATCTGCTCTCTTTCTTCCATTGCAAATATTTGTTAAAAATATTTGTTTGTGAAGTGTTTTTCAGTACCGTCGATCTTTATTTTTTTAAGGAATCCCGCAAAAGTTAAGCGAGTCCCTGTTCGGGCGCCACTCTGCAACCCTCCCCTATGAAGGTTTGCTCCTGAAGGTTTGTAAAGAATCGTACGGTACTGATAATAGAGAAACACTTTCTCAAACAAATACGTTCACTGTAAGTTTATTCACAAAATCAAACAAGTCAATCCCATCCCAACAAAAATAAACAGTTTTAAGCACAAGGCCTTTAAAGAGTCAATGTGGAACTTATCAGAATGGTCCATAGATAGGTGAAACAGAAGACGATGGGATGAGGTGAGATGAAGATGGTTATTTGAGGGCGATGCAATGAATTAATCCTATAAATCCAGTTTGGGAATTTGCGGGGCTGATTTGTGGTTCTGGCTCAGTGACTGGAGATCACTGAAGTCATGGAGAGATTATCCACCGGACAGAACAACTACCACAGTAGTAGTAACAGCAAGCAGATAAGCAAGGGTAGAATAGAAGGTCCTTGTCTAATAAAACAATGCACATAAACTTTTGTAAACACAAATACAATATATGCAAAACTCAGGAGACATTCAAATACTCACATTTGAGCAGAAACTTAAATAGTTCTCAAACCGGACTCCGGAAGTGTTAGTAGCCGTGAGCTTAACCATGAGGTTTCCCTCTACCAACAACTCACTCCCTCTACACATTTCCTGGCTTATATACCGTCACCAATTACCTGTAGCGCCCTCTTTGGCTGCTTATGGAATTACGGCATATAAAACAGTGAACAAAAACCAAAATATATATACATAACACTCTCTGGGTGTTACACGATGATGTCATCACATCACGTGTCGGCTGCGTCACAGTAACAGCAACAGTGTTGCCAGATTGGACCGAAGATTCCAGCGCAGCTACAGCTTAAAACCCTCCCATTTAAAAAAATACCAGCCCAAAGTGCGTACTCTTATAAATAATGAAAATGTTGAGCGATTTTATGCATCAAAAACCATCCCAAATTTTATCAACCAGCCCAATGCATTTTTTTCCCGGTCGGACGTGACAAAAAGGTAACTAGCAATCTGGCAACACTGAACAGCAACAACAATGCGCATGCTCAAAGTCTTCTTCTCTGTGTATAGTGTATATCTGTGGCAGAATTACAGCGCCCCATACTGGTCTGGCATATAAACTACACCGGTTTCAGTGGTATCGTGTGGACGCTGATATTTTTTTTGAACGAGGAAAAAAAAGATTGGATAAGGAACGCGCCGGCATCGTGTGGACGTGGCCTCAGACTCTCAGATCTCACACCATACAACCCACCCCCGCCCCCCACCCATCCGTCTGCCTGTCCTTATCTGTCCTTATCTATCTCCTCCTCCCAATCCATTCAAAAAATTCCATCATGCGAACCGCATGTACCGTGTATGTCATGTCTGTGCTATGTAACGCTTGCTAAACTGCATTCTGTAATCTCTGGAGAAAAAAAGTATGGCGGCGCCTGAACAGGCTGCGGCTCGGATACTTGCTCCAAGTTTAATTTCGTTATACTGTACTTGTACATGTGAAATGACAATAAACTATCTATCTATCAAATAAATGCTGTTCTTTTCAACTTTATATTCATCAAAGATTAGAACATTGTAGGAAGTACAAGAACATTGAGATTAATAAGAAATGTTTCTGGAGCACCAAATCAGCATATTAAAATTCATTCGAAAGGATTGTGTGACACTGAAAAAAAAATTTCAATAGCAAAATAAAATGGCAAAGTTGAAAATCACATGCAAGGTATACTAGCTAGTTTCATAGAAGATGACTATGAAGTCCTCCTTAATGAACAGAGATTGTATCCATTTAACATTCAGCAGGCTAACATTAACAGAACAAAGATGCAAATGAAATAAACTGATTTTCAGGCAGCTTGAACTATAGTTTTCAGGTGCAAAGATTGAAAATAATCCGATGTAAAATAGCACTACCGTATAGATCAAGTATAGGCCTATATTAATCCTAATTAAAGGTGCAATGGCTTATGAAGAGTGCTTTATAAAGGCAAACAGGAACTCAAGGCCAAATTGTTTGGTGAATAAAGTCATGGGAATAATCAGAATTTAGCACAGCCTTTCCCACCTTAACAAACTATACTTTACATAGTGCAAAACCTCTATAATTTATATTTCCAACAGAAGTTCACCTGCACAGAAAAGAGCCCTACTGCTAAATGGTTGATTCTGGAAGCTTTACAGCTCAAATAACACAAAACAAACATTATGCATGGAAGAGTTAATGCAAGAGCTTTAACAAAAGGACAAGCTTCATGTTTATGTTTTTAGATCCTCCTAAACGCCTTGGCCATAGGCTTCCTTTGTACATGCATTATGGCTAATGCATTTTTAGCGTGTTTCTACAGACTGGGGCACGACAACATGCCACAAATGATGCCGTTAAAGCTGAACTTAACTTGTTTTGAGCCGGAACACTGTGGATGGTCAGACAGGAAAGACTAAAATGAGTGAATGAATAAGTGGTAGCAGGAGACACGTCTTAAGCAGCGGAAGAATGCTAATCCACAGTCGGCATGCCAAGCTCCTGTCTTTTCAGCTCCATCACTTCCTTTTTCTTTTCAGCATCCCTTCATTTTCCACAGTGCAGAAACAAAAGACTCAATCCCAGCTGGCCCTCATGGACAGCTGTATTCACATCAGACCCCTAATTAACCACACCAAAACATGCATGTGTCAACACAATCTGATCCTGACTATTCATTTAGAAAACGTTCATTGGCTTCCGCGTGGCTCATTAATTGTGCAGATCTTTATCAATGTTTTTCATGAGACTGAGATTGTAAAAGCCCTTTTCTATCTCTTTCTTGCTTGCATATGCATATGCGTGTTTGTGTGCGTCAGCAAATGAAATAAACAGATGCCAAAAGAACAATCACACACCTGGCTATTGCCATTTGCAAAATAGAATTAGGATGATTTAAGTTGATGCTCCACTGTATAAATTCATCCAGAGAAATGGGCATTCAGTCTTAGGACAAATTAATACAGCATTAAGCCAACATAACCATTGTTAAGGATGGAGTGCGGTGTGCAATGCGGAGAAGACTCGGAACAGGCAGGATACAACAGAAACTCACTTTAATAAACGTGGAACACAAAAAGGCACTATCAGTGTAAAACTCTGGATACAGAAACACTGGAAACATCCACACACCAGGACAACAGAACATAACGTTAACCATCGACAAACAAAAGTGTAAAAAAGAGTGCTGCAAGAGATTGTCTATGCCATCCCTTACAAACGTAGTCTGTCACAACCCAAATGAAGTCTCAGAAAGTAGGGGGCAAGCACGCCTGATTTCACTCATAAGTTCTTTAGTAGAGACTCTGTTTGATGTGTACTGTTAGTATGCCTCCAGGAAAAGGGGTGGGAAACACTGAGGTTCTCACTTTAGGGGTGAGAGGTTCCCAGACAAAACCCCAGTTTATCATTGAATTCTAAGTGGAAGTGAGAATTCCCATTCCTTGCACACTCTGAAGGGCAGAGCTATTGAAGTAGGAATTCTGGAGGAAGCAAGACAATTATCGAATAATGTGCCCATTTGAAGCTCACTTAGTGAAGGGATCAAGGAAAGACATTGACTTCTAAACCGTGACCTTCAAGGGCATAAAAATGCTTAGAGATTTCTCTACTTTACAACCCAAATGATGGGTGCTAGGGTAGAGCTATTCTCCTCCGGTCCTGAAAGCCCATTGTCCTGAAGAGTTCAGGTCCACCCCAATCAAGCACACCTGGACAAACTCATCAATGTCTTGAGGATATTTGGCCTGAGGTCTTTAACCCTGCTCCTGGCGGTCCCTGACCTTCAGAGTTTCACTCCAAACCTCATCCAACACATCTGAACCAGCCAATCCCGCTCTTCAAGATCGCTTCAAAATCCCGTGCAGGTGTGCTGAAGAAAGTTATATATAAACTTTGCAGGACAATGGGTCTTCCGGAGCAGGGTTCAAGTTCTCTGTTTTAGCCAGATCTATCAGTGCCACACAAGACATCATGATGATTTTTGTGTGATGGATATTGTGACACAGTTCTTTGCTCAGGGAGGAACCAGCGAACATTCAACAGACTTTAATGTAAAATAAAACATAAATACAAAATAAACCCTCACGGACGACTGCCGCCCACACAAACACAAAACACAACATAAAGTCCAGGCCTGGTCCTCTCTCGTCCTTTACGGTCATCGCTCCTCCTTTTATGCCTCCGCTCCTCCGTGAGACACGAGACACCGGTGGCTCGCAGGTGACGCTCATTACCAATCACACCATCGGCTCTCATGACGCTCTCACAGTCCCTCGACCCCGCCCTGCTCGCCACAGATACATTTGAATGTTTTTGCTAACTGGACAACTCTGGCCCTTAAGATCCACTTTACTGCAAAATCCCACTGTTAGCTTTTTAGACCCACCTGCCTGTAGTTTTCTGATAATTCTGAAGACCTTGATTAGCTTGTTCAGGTGTACTTGATGAAGGTTGAAGTTAAGATCTGCAAGAAAGTGGGTCTCAAGGCTCACCCCTGACCCATCTGCTTAAACCGACTAGATGCTGCAGTGCTGAATTGATCATCAAGAACAGGGGTCGCCAAACTTTTCAGCCCGAGGGCCGCATTAACTAACTGTCAAACAGCTGTTCGGGGGCCGACTACACACTCGAGGTCCAAATAAAAAAGAATCAAAACATGGATGTTGTTTTTAATTATTTATTTAATATTATTTTATTCAGTTATTACTTAATAACACACTGATACACTACACATGGACACCTGTATTAGTGGGAATGGTGAAATTGTTTCCTGGATGCCAAAATATCAGACATTTCTGGCTCTAGATTTGATATCCCGAACATCAACAGTGACCTGAGATTATCATCGGACAAGTTTGTTCTCAAATTGTTCTTCACGTATTTTATTCTTGAAAATGTTTGTTCACACATGTATGTTGTTCAAAAGATTGAAAGGTGCATTGATGCAAAAGTTTTGACATTATGAATGTCTTCCTTAGGCAAAAACGGGGAAAAAAACCCACCAGTCCTGCGGGCTAAATCACACATGATTGGTTGGTAAACGTCTCTGTTTACTATCGTAACCTCGGTTATTTTTCCATATTCCATTTAGAGAAGCGTGAAGGAAATATTCTGACGTCTGTCTGCCAGATCCGCATCGCGCTACGATTGGCCAGTTGTCAACTGGCGTTATCCTATAAGGTTTCAGAAATGACGTGAAGGGGAGGAGTTCCCAAATGCATTTCACTGCAACATCTCGTTCCCACTCTCGAAAGGGAACGCACTTCTGCACGCCTCTGTTTTAATTAGGTAAAAACAATGTCCTCGTAAGCGGCGGCTGATCTTGGCAGGATACACGTAAAATTATGTATTTTTTTCCGTAGACAAAAAGGTCTCCGAGGGCCGGATGAGAGGCTTCACGGGCCGTATTTCGGAGACCCCTGATAAAAAACATGAAAGAAATAGAGAATAAGCAAAAAGGTATTTGTTAAACCAAAGCATCTTGGGGTTGCTATTCACATATGCATTTTCTGCTGCTCTCCCATTGTTGCAGCATATAAACATGCCCTAGACCAGAAGTCTTCAACCCTGCTCCTGGTGACCCGCTGTCCTGCAGAGTTTAGCTCAAACACACCTTAACCAGCTAATCAAGCTCTTCGGGATCACTTGACAATCATAGTGGTGTGCAGAAGCAATTTGGCTGTAAACTTTATAAACAAATCAAACCATTACATGGCCTCAGAAATCTGTCTGACATCAGTTTTTTTAGGTGCCGTCGTGTGCAAACTCGAAAATTCATAGTAAGTCTCCCTTAGTTAACAGTCCTGATTTATGTGTGCATATAGTCCATTATGGGTTCAACATCCAGGACATCCCAAATTTACTGTTGTTCAGTGGCCCCAAAAAGTAATTTGACATTCAAATCTTTTTGGATAACAAAATATCAAAACATGTGGCTTACGCAAATCGTTAGACCTTGTCTCTGAACAAACTATTTAGAGCCACTACAGATGTTTGTAAAGGTATATTCATAGCTTCATAAACACATACAGTACATGCATGGATAGAGCTGCCCTGACACACGAAACCTGCCTCACCAATAATGCACACACACACACACACACACACATTCTCACATTAAATGCAGATGTCCTCTATGGATGAGTGAATTATTTAGTTGTATATGAAAGACCGTTATTGACTGATTATCTGTGTTCTGAATTATTAATTTGTGAAGATGGGGGTCGGGGGTGGGTGGGGGTGTATACACATGATGTGCGTGTGTGTGTGTGTGTGTGTGTGTCTTATAAAAATAAGGCATGCGGTGGAAAATATATAGAGGTAAAGACGGGAAGATGGGTAGAGGTCAACCACAGGAAGTGAAACCTGCTACCGACTGAGTCATACAGAAAAATGGTGACATTGCATCCTTTACATTTAGGCCAATATTGAACATGGACATCAGATACAGACGATCTCAGGCTATAAGATCCCATTATTTATTATGTGCTGTTGGTTTTCGTCAGAAAAAAGGGTATAGACAGACAAGCTTTTACTTAATCAGACGTAAGGTAGAAACAAGCTCTGCGAAAGCTAGAATTTCAATACCAAGAATTACAATCAACATGAGGACAAAATTAAATCTAAGTAGTATTATAAAAAATTTTAAAAATTTTATTTCATAGATATGCCTTGGGTCCTTAATTCAATGTCTATTTAACGCTTGTTTTAATCTTAGTAAACATCACTTATTAACTGATGCCAGATAATTCAAGGAGTTCAAGGTGTGCTAACCATAAAACGGGAAAGCGTCACACATAAAAACCATGCCAGGATAACATCTCGTCCCTGATTATGAACTCAAGGAGAACTCTTCAGTTTGAATCAAGTCAACAAGGAACAATATGATTCAACAGATCGTCAAACGACTCTACGTCAGGCCTGTCCAATCCTTCTGGATGACCTGCAGAGTTTAGCTCAAATCCTAGTTAAACACCTTCACCAATTAATCAAACTCGTCGGATTACTGGGGCTGCGTTTAAGTCCAATTTTTGTGCCTTTCTTCGTCTCCTTCACACGGATGTACGTCACTGCTTATTTAATGAGAGCGCCCTCTAATGCCAGAACCCTTGCGATGTGTTTAAGTGGAACGCACTAAGGTTTTGGTCTGAAGAGCATTTCTTGAAGGTCTTGGTCTTGTCTTGATCTTGTCCGCATTTGTACTTGCGGATTCACATTACGAAGAGGATTCTGGATTTTATCTCAAGTAGGGATGCACCGGATAGCAATTTTTATTATCCGGCCGGAACCGGATAGTTCCGGATATCAAATTAACTATCCGGCAGGAACCGGATATATGGATACTTGTTGCACCACAGCCAATTTTTTGTGTGTTTACAGTTTAGACTACAGTGTAAATAAAAATGTGTTATGCCCTGTGTTTGTTGTTGTTTTTGACACACTACATAGCCCGACAGCTAGCAGAGGTAAAACATACTTGGTGTACATGACAAAGTAGTTCTTAGTCTTAGTGGACTTTGTTGGATTTTTCTTTAATAATGAATATTTAAAAAAAATTACAAATTCAGCTCCCAAAAAAATAATTATACAAGATATTTTTGTTGGGTTCCCCCAAATTCCGGTCCTTACTTGCGATTTAATCAGTTTAGCATTGAACTTCATGAAGATCAGTTTTTCTGCATTATCAGGGAGCAGTCGCGATCGATGTTCAGTAATGATCCCTCTAGCTGAAAATAATCCCAAACGACGCTAAATTTACGCGACGACATTGTTGTTTTTGTTTGTATCCAACATTTAAAATGGCGGCTGAACTAAATTAAACTAATAACCGAAAATGACCAAGCAATATCCGGTACCTGGTACCATTTCTACCGAAACCGGAGCCGGAACCGGATAGAAAAACAACGCCGGATATCCGGCTAACCGGAATCGAAACCGGATATCCGGTACATCCCTAATCTCAAGACATCAGAGATAAAAGGACATCGCTAAATTGCTGGAACATTGTCTGACTTATTTGTTAACATTGTTAATGTGATTTCATGTAAATCTCACTGCCTAAAATGCCACTTCTTTCTAATATGAATTATTTTGTTATGTGATGCCAGGTACAAAATCAATGCAGTATTGTCTGAAAAACGCCCAAAATTAACACAAAAATCATATAGTTGTATGAGATCTTGTTGTTTACATTATTACACAGGACATAATTAACTAAGAACATAAGAGCAAGAGTCAGGTTGTCACGGATTGTGCAGGGAAGAAGGTATGATTTTGAAGAAGAAGATACAGTTTACACGCTTTAATTCCAAAGGCAGGCTATAAGGATATCAGCAGAACTCTAATATAGACGACAGCGACTCTAACAGCGACTTTATATTTACGTCAACAGACAAAGCCTGAGGGAAACCACAGGGTTGATATACACAGAGGATGATTAGGGGACAGGACACAGCTGACGAGACTAACAAGGGGATTGATGACGAGCAGGTGAGTGGAGAAACACTGGGAGATCACGGGAGGAACCACCGAAGAGAACAGAGACATGACAGACACGTAACACAGGTTTCATTAATAGGAACTCGATATTGATTTTATACAAACGTTCCATAAACAAGTTACTATTAAGAGATTCAATTTTAGACTTTGCTATTTCAGTAATGTGTTCCGTTACTAAATGAATCAGTTTATTCGGTTGACTAAATGATTCAATGGCTCACTCATTTAATGTTTTGATTTCAGTTTCATATTTAAAAGTTGCCCTATCATTTCATTTTACCATCCCAGTTATATATTACTATTTTTATTTTTAAAACAATAATCTCAACATTATTTATGTAGATGTAGTTGAACCCATTCAGATGAAATTTCTGCACCTCTGCGACACAAAGATGAATTTTATTGTTAGTGATTTGATTGGTAATAGCTCTATAAGGTGTCTTATTATTGATTAATTATGAGGCAATTCTCAGAGAGTAGATATGGATATTTTAGAAGATTTTGAGGAGGTCTGGTCTTGGTCTCAACATTACATTTGCGTTTATGCATTTATCAGAAGCTTTTGTCCAAAGCGACTTGGATTGCATTCAAGAAAACCATTGACCTTCTAATCAGTTCTTGCTTTCACTGGGAATCAAACTCATGACCTTGGCGTTGCAAGCGCCACACTCTACTGTTTGAGCTACAGGAAAGCACATACGCTGGTCTCGACGACAACACTATTAAGACCTAGATCATTTGCAATCCACAATGGAGCTGATTTATGATTTACAATTATTTCCTTATGACTTTGTTTTAGGCCCCTTTCTGCGCCGTCCAGTATGTGTGCTTGAGCTGTGGATGGAAATATGAAAAAGTGACGCAAGCAAAAATGATAACAATACAAAAAACTATACTAGTCAGCAACAAGTATTATGCAGTTAAATACCAAAATAACTCCAATATCATAGATGTGTGGGGTGGGGGTAAATTATCAGTGATCTGCTGACATCACAATCGTGTTGCAATGTCACTGGAGGGTCAATGTGCTGCAGAGTTTAGCTGTTAGCTTGGTGCTGGAGTTAAGCTCAGCTGAAAGATGGGCCTCCAGAGGTGGGATTTGACACCCTTGGCCTACTTAAATGTTTCAATGGTCTTGTTTCCATCCAGAATTAAGATCAGTGATCCGATCAGAAGCATTCAGCATTCAGGCAGTTTTTGCTGTTTTCACCTGGTAATCACGTGCATCTCCTGTGACCACTTGTGATCAGGTTTTGTCAAGCTCTGTATCCGTGGATCTAAACTCTTGTCCTGGGGACCCACCGCTTTGCATATTTTGCAAATGTTGCAGTTTCATCATGTATGTTACTCATCTTCATGGCCTCTTGGAGGAAAACAAAGCATTCAGGGCTGAGTTCGCCAAAAGCATTGTAAGCTTAAGTTGACCGTAGAGACCATTGGTGGAAATTCATGAGTTCACACTTACATATCATTAAATAGAGTAATGGATAGCTGGATTAGATTGTTGACGATTTTGCATGATCTTGGATTGTTCGGTTCTTCGACGCTCATCCGGGACTTGTTGTCATAGTAACAGGTCCGTTGAACTGAACCTGCTCGGAGCAACTTACTTCATGATAGCAGGATTAATTCACGGCTTTATACGCAGAGATGAAATGGGAAGTTTGTCGCACCAAGTGCTGGCCGTTTTTACGAGAGAAAACTGTTGCTGAAGGTGCAATATAATATATTTAATATAATAATTATAATATTATTAATATAATTAATATATATAATATAGTTTTTCACATGAGGGTATAATGTATCTAGTTAATTTAGATACAATTAGTCGTAGTCGGCCGTTAAACAGCTCAAACTGTGTGTATTGCCTTGCGCTACTTTGCGAGCGGCACGTTCCTTTACACTGTTGGGATGTGGAGAACATTGTGAAAGTGCTGTGTGTCGTGCCATTCGCAAAGTTTACACGCACTCAAGCAGTCATTTTTGAAAAGAGGGAACTTTGCACACAGTTTAGTTTATTTAAAAAAATCCAGCTGATCATCTCTTGCCTGTGGAATGAAATAAATAAATCATGCAAGGTCATCAATCGTACAGTGTGTTTATTAGTGTATTTTAATAATTTTGAAGTTCCTTTTGAAGCAATTCAATCTCAAATCTGACTTTTTGCTTTATTAGTTTTTGCAATTCTATTTCATTAATTGACTTCTTTTTTTTTTGCAGAACAGCGCAAGTAGCAAAGATACTATTTTGTGGAATATTTTTGCATTTTACTTTTACTTGTTCCCAAGTTCTAGAGCGTCCTGTGGTGGCTCTAATATAAAAGAGGATTATGAAATACAGTACAATAAATATGAGACAATATAATTTACTCACTCACAAATTTAATTTGCCGGCACCTTTTTGCCCGTCCTCTCTGCTGGCTTTTGCAGCCTTTGAAATGTTGCCTTGTGTTTTAATTAAACACTGAAATCCAGCAACGCGCCGCAGATAAATACTGTGCGCGCTCTTTCAGCATGCTCGCTGACCAATCAAAATGATGCTGATCAGTGTTTCTACTATCCATACATAAACCCTTTTAAACCAGCACATGAACGCGCGATGATCAGTGTTGCCATATTGGGCGGGTATCCGCCCAATTGGGCTCCTTTTGATCAAGTCCGACCGGAAAAAAATGCATTGGGCTGGTCGATAAAAATTGGGCTCTTTTTTTGATGACAAACCCGCCCAAATTTCCTATATAAATGCATATAAATTCCATTAAAACAAGCCTACAAATGCATATAAATTCCAATAAAACAATCGCTTGGAGGTCTTGGAGGTCACCGATTCAACCCTCCATGCTCGTACACCGATTTGCTCGTATACCAAGTCGCTCGTAAACCGAGGTATTACTGTATCCTTTTATGGATATACACACTGAAATCTACAGGTAAAACTGACACCAAGCACATGCTCTGTAGGTTTTGGGACCGCCACACCGATTGAATGTGTCAGAATGTCTCGTGTCTGCTGCCAGCGACTGTTTTCTCTCCACACGCTGACACTAAGCAGCTGCTAATGTGGTCGATTTGATGAATAGACAGCACATGCTAATATCCCAAATGATCTTCACTGCTTCCCAGAAAGAAATGCCCTGGCGTCAGGAGGAATCTGTGTTTACTATTTAACAGACCACAAAACCTCACAGTTGTCCACTTAATGTGGCATTTAAAGTTAATATCCCTGAGGAAGTAAGGTTGGGGAAAATATCCATTTAGAACGAAGAGGCAATGTCATAGAAAAATCTCTCTTTAATGTTTAATGTTTGTTTTTTCTCAGCTTTAACAAATATTGGTAATTAAAATCTGTTGAAAGTTCTGTACTGGTTAGTTCATTCAAAAAAGAAATTATTTTGGCGAATGTTTCTACGTAAGAATGTTTTGTCCGTACAATGGGGTTTGAAACATCATTACATCCTATTGTATAATTTTTATTTTTTTAATATATATTTTCTTTTGTTTTCCACAGAAGTGGAATGGACCTCTTGAAAAGGTTTATTATAAGTTGTGGTTTCTAGGCTTGGATCCACACATCATAGAAAATGTATTATTAGTCAGTGTATTTTGGGGGAAAATAAGAGTCTGATCATTTAGGCTGCATTTACATCACAGGGTTCAAGTGACCCAATTCCGATTATCATCATTTTTTCTCCCATGTGGCACAGATGAGCCATCAACATTTAAGCATGGATTCTGATACTCTCAATTTGGATTCAGGCCTCATTCATATGTGGAAATAAATCTGCGGTGAATCAGATATGTGCATTTGTGTGTGCCATGTAAGCGGACAGATTCCTCTCAATGCGAGTCGTACGTCATTGAAAAAGCAACGGTGACGGAGTATCATTTTCTCTGTGTCCATTGCAAATCTTTCCTTTTCAGCCTAAGCTTTTCCGGGTCAGTACGTCTTCCTTGGGTTGCGTCACTAAAACGCATAGTGTAAATGCAAATATCACATTTGGGTCACTTTTAAAAGACGTAAACTGAACAGAAAAATAAACAAATATAGTCAACAAATCTGAATTATCAAGACCTACAGTGTAAATACAGCCTTAGAAAAACCCACACTTTTTGAGGTCTCATTCAAGTTTGTAGTACAAACTATAATAGTGTAAAACTGTAATAATTATAAGTAAAAGGTATGTATATAAATCTGCAATGAATCTTTGTTTGTTTAGAGCTCAACTGTTTACACACTCGGACCTTCGAGAATTCTGCTGCATGCAGGGAAAAATCCTGCTTGCATTGAGCATCATGGATGTGTTTTTAAAAGCATTTAGCCCTCTGGCAATTAGTTAGGTCTTAATGTACAATGTCAAAACAAGCCATCGATCCACGGATTGATCAGTCTTCCCTTTCTTTTCCCCCTCTGCCCACGTCAGGGAAATGGGAATGGGAATTGGAACAAATTCTTGTTTTATTCTACTCAAATCTACTGTAGCAACGCTAATGCTACATACACTGTATGGATTGTGCCTTGCCATTATAAATTGTGTTTAACTTGCTCTGGTCTCCATCATGTTTCTGTATGAGGTACATTTTCAGGCTGGCAGCCAGTAAGACATAAAAAACATGGCTGTCAATAAAGCATTTTAGTGCCTGTAGGTCAATACGTTTGGCCCATTTTGTCAAAGCACTCTGTATGAACCTCTGTTGACCAACCTATAAACATGGACCTACGCATAACTCACTGTCACCGTAACACACTGCACACACACATGATGAGGTAAGACATTACACTTTTATTATATACAGTGACAGACATCTCGACTGGTCCATATACCTCAGAGAAATCATACAGACAAGGACGTTTGATTGTACTTGTGTAGCTGCTTAACTGTATAACACACTACTTGATACTTTGCGAAAATCTTCTTTCCAGGTGTCAGCATGGATGTATCAAGAAGAGTATACTTAAGTGTCTTAAGATCATTTTCCTTCTGTAAATTGGGGAATGGTGAAAAGAAACGTTGTTTTAGACTAGGAATGTGTTAGAAAGTAAAGTAGCTCAATTTTGCTTTCATGTTGACTTTTACACTAATTGAGGACAGCAGTTTAGCTTAGAGACATTCTGAAACATCAGAAGAAGTTCTGTACACGTACTGTAGAAGAGAGCATTTGATATGCAGTCAGGTTTGTTGTTCTGTCCTGGACTAATCTAAACCACTGACCCTCCCCATCCATACTGATATCTTTGAATGACCTCATGAAAATAAGAAGCATTGTGGTATTATTTTCTTGACAGTCAAGCAGATTTTTCTACATTTTCATATACATGAATAATTTAATGCGAAAATTAAACATTTCATTATTGATACTTCATGGTAGTTTGTTTAAGAAAAATAAATGAACATTAAAAACATTGTTCTTCAGTAAAAAATAATAAAAAATACAGAAATTTAACAGAAAAATAATGTGTTAATGATCATTTTAGAATATGTCCTCAAAGATTAGGCTTCATTGATTTTGTTCACCCCAAAATAAGTCATATTTCTATTATTTATTTTTCATTTGTTACACCCCCTTCCATAACCCTTCCTAACCACCTCGACATTCACTCTGATCCAAATATGAAAAAAATATATAATATCAATAATAATAATACATTTTACATAAATAAAATAATTTACAAGAAAACACAAAGTGCTTGACATAAGTACAAAATAAATGAAATACAAAATTAAAAGTTACATCTCTTCAAGATTATTCCAAAAAAGCAATTACCTCCAAACTAGTGTAAACTATTTTTGGGATTTTACACTCAATTTTTTGGAAGATATTTGCTAAGTCTTTGACGAAGCAATAATTAACACAAATAAAAAGGATGCTTTAATAGGATCTCCATAGTGATAAATATAATTTATGCATGATAAAAGGAAAAAAGAAATGTGGTGACCCGTGTTTATCTTATTTTCCTCCCCTCGTCTCATTCTCTCAATCCTGTCCCCTCCCGTCTCTCGTCTTCTCCCCACTGATAGCGTATAAGAGTCTAGAGGGAGTTGCTGCTAATAGGAGACATTTGTCCTGTAATGAAATATATATTACACTATAGCGGTTGTACGACCCGAAGCTTGAGTACTACATTAGTGCTTCAACTCAGTAGTAAAATATGGCGAACAAGAAAGACAGAAAGAAAGGTCGTAATTTAGCCTGCACCATCATAGTCGGCCACTCTACATAATTAAGCTCCTGTAAGAAATGCAAGCTATAAGTATTGAGGCATAGCCTCGTCTCAAATGTCTCCATCTAGCCCTCCACAATGCATGTCGGTACAGACCATGGCCGTTGATTTGGTGGAGGGCACAGGGCCGGAAAACAGACACGCTGGTTGTGACATCACAAAATGGAGAAGGCTTAGCTTATGAATATTAATAAGGTTATGTACAAATAATTTATCATGAGCTTATAAATATGAGGCATTGATCTGGAAATCAGGCCAGTAGAAGTGCAGAGCAGTAGAGCTCGTCTCCAAGTCAGAACTGAAATGTGAAAAATTACATCGCTATTCCTACTAACTGCTGCTTGACACCAGACATAACCCTGCTGCAAACTATTTCAGAAAGTGGTGGGACAAAATCGGCGATGGCAAAGGTTTTTGGGACATGTCCCACTATAAATAACGTCTGTGTTCGGGATACATTTTAATGGTTTTCTTTGCATTTCAGATTAGCTCGGCAGCCACAACACTCTGTCAGCGTTCAGAAGAATTTAATTAGAGTTGCTCAACTGTGAAACCATGTCGGTAATGTCCAGTTCTGTAAACACACATATATATGTATAGATATAGTTGATGTTTGACATTGTTGATCACCATGCTAGTCTCACATTCTGTGCTTTGTATCGGACGTATGACGTTACAGATAACAGACCAAATCTGTCCAGTGGGCAAAAAAGCTGTTTATTTCTCCTCTCGTTTGTATTTGGTCATTGTTCTGAGCTGTAATTTCCTCTTTGTTAAGATGAAGTCCCAGATGCATTTATTCACTGAATTTGTATTTTCAGGAGTGCTCTTGATCCAGAACTTGAGGATGGTCAACCGTTGGGGATTTTGTTCTTTGTCACTTGAGTACGGCTCTTCCCATTCAATCCCTTTTTGTTCGAAATACATGATTCATAGTCATTGGACATAGTCCTGCTGCCAATGTGTCTGGACGTTTACATTGAGAAGAGGAGCTGTGGATGAGGAGTAGGGCAAGTGAGGAGTGTGTTAAAGCTGTAGAAGAAAGGGATTTTGGGTGGGGTAGAGGAGGGAATGGGCAGTTTCAGGGATCCAATCACAATCCCACACGGGGTACATGCTCTCTTATCCCAGGATGTCGAGATACACCGGTGATGCCTTGGCCAGGTTGAGGAGCAAGGTATTGATCTCTTTAATATTGAGTCGGGTGTGGGGTTCTCTCTGCCAGCATCCCAGCATCAAGTCATACACCTCCTTTGGACAGGTCCGGGGTCGCTGCAGTACACGACCTTGGGTGATACACTCAATCACCTACAAAAGAGCAAGGAGTGAATGGTCAGACTACATAAATGTCCAGAAATGTGTGAGACAAACTGCTATAAATGAAGAAAAGGATTTTTAAAAATTATTATTTTAGATAAACCGCCATGCAAGGAGTGGAAGTTTTAATATACAGCGGTTTGAAGTTTATATAGTGTAGCCTTATGTGTTTGAATAGATCAAATTTGAGATTTGAAGGATTTAAAGGGATCCAGGCCTTGCTCAGATCTAGAGTCTTCAGGTTAGCTGGTAATTTGTTCTAGGTAGTTGCTAGGGTGTTCAGGGAGGTGTCCAATCCTGCTCCTGGAGGACCAACCTCCTTGCTGTGTTTAGCTCCAACTTGTCTCAGCCTATCTCCCTGGAAGCTTCTAATAGTCCTGAAGAATTTGATTAGCTGGTTTAGGTGTGTTTAACCCTGCAGGAGTATGATTAGACTCCACTGTCCTAGGGTTAGCTGGGTGGACTCTAGTGCACAGCTTCCCAGCCCACTTCCTGGAGGCATATGCACATGCAGACAGTTGGTTAAGCAAGTCTGTCTGCTTTCTGACCTGGCCACAGGTAATCAAACACAAACACTACAAAGAAGCAGATCAGGTCTACCTTAAAAACTCTGCCATTTATCTATGAATCCTATGCTATTATGTGGACCAGGGGCTTACAAACCTGTCCTGGAGAACCCCAAGCACTGCACATTTAGATTCATCTGATCACATTAGTAGAGATTGCAAGACCTGAAGTGGGTGTATGAGATGAAGGAGACAGGAGAGGTTTGATAACCTTTGACAACAAGTCATTAGGAAGAGTTAAACACTGGGAAACACTGCCTCAGGGTTGTTTTGTTGGTTGTTAATGTGTTATAAGAGGCTGCTAGGGTGTTCTGGATGACCTCTAGTGTATGCAAAGGTAGAGTAGGCAACCTTTCTGCACTAAGGTCTTCTGTTGGTGACTAGTGTGTTCTTGGTGATTGCTGTGGTGTTCTGGGTGGTTTCTGTGGCATTGTCAATGTACAAAACATCCAAAATATGCAGAGCAGTAAGTTGGATAAAATTTATTGGCTAAGGGATTCCCCCCATCAAAGGGATTTCACTGCATGGAGATCACATGGGTGTGCATGTTATGCATCAGTACCTCATTATTTGACAGTTGGTACCAGGGCTGTTTCCCATAGGTAAAGATCTCCCACAGCACCACTCCCAGACTCCAGACATCACTCTCTGTGGTGAACTTCCTGTACATGATACTTTCTGGTGGCATCCAACGGATTGGCAGCATGGTGTGACCGCCAACCTACTCATGTGAAACAGTAAGTGCACACTGAGTCATCCAACATATTCAGTCATGGTGCCGATGTTAGTGATGTTAGTTTAAATCTATCGAATCAATACAAGTGGTAATGAACAAACAATGTAATCAATTACAAACATAGAATGTGATAGAGACGATTCGGAAATCCATTCTTTTATTTTTCTAATTTGAATGATTTGTAAAGAGTGATTTATAATCAAGTTAGGGATTTTTATTAGTTAAAGCCTTTCTTTACTTTTCTGTAGTTTTCCATCGAGTAAGGATGAATATTTTCAGCACGTCTCAACAGATAGAGCATGTTATCAGAATGTTTTGAGAGTCTCTCTGTTGAGAGTTGGAGCCTGAGCCGAGTTCAGCCTTGGAGAAGCTGTGTATCTGTGTGTGTGTTAATATGCTCTGTATTGGTGAGGTGATTAACTGGCACCATCAGGAAACTTGTTGTTCTCGACAAACCACGTGGAAGGTCACTAACCCGTCAACCATGTGATCAACGAAGATATGCTTCAGACTGTCTGCTCTTGTGTGGAAAATTATTAGTTACTTTCTTTCTTTCTTAGCCAATCAGAATCATTTAAACGTCATCATTGACGTAGTTAGCACCCTCTGTTAGAGTATAATTGCTGTAACAATGTTATTGTAAGTGGGGCGGCCTACGAACTCCTTGTGAGACCTGAAGCTTCTGCTGATGAAACTGCAAACTAAACTTCACTAAAATTTCTTCTATTGACTGCACTTCTGACTCCTGGTCTTCATTCAACATATCTGATCCTCGGGTCTTAACTGTAAATCCCCTACAAATGGCACTGACATTTAGAATATATGTTTAACTGTAGATAAAATCAGAAGTTACAATCAAGCTACTCTTACAAAACTCCCTGCATTTGACAAGCGCTAATGGATAAGATCCATGCAGACTGCGGAGAGTTTGTTGCAACTGGAGCATTGTTCAATCCAAAAAGCTCTCAGGCAAATGCTGACAGTATTTCCAGTTCAGGACCTCAGATGGTGCCGTAAGTTGCGCCTCTCAGGATTTGGATACTGTAAGCTTGGAGAGTTGGTCTGGCCTGGAGCTCAACCCCAAAACCAATCATTTCATTTATTAGCTTTCTCCATAATGCGCTGCCTCTGAAATATTAATTATGAGATTGTGGTCCAGTATGTGGATTAGTCTCAGATTAATTGGTTTAACATACTGGACTCATCAAATATTAAGGTCAAAAGCTTTTAGGCTGTTCACTGGTCCCATAGTGGAGGTACAGACTGGAAGGGTCAATTAAAAAGAGGTCTACTGCACAAGCACTATTACAAACCTTTTCCCACTGCACTCAAACACACACATACACACACGCTCACACACAACAACAACATCCTGCTAAAAAGCTTAGATCATTTTGCACCAGTTTAAAATCCAAGGTTCTTTTAATTGGTTTTAGGTGGGCAATTACTGGCAAAGCTGGATATTGTTACAGGTCATACCATGTTTTTACCATACTGTCAAAACTTGATTTATAAGTATGCACATTATATTAAAAGATATTATCCACTATCTTTTGTACATTGTATTATATGGTTGTTGGTACTCAGTGAAAAGTATTTTATTTAAAACATCCAGGTTCTTGCAGCCTACACTTGTGGATAAGCTCTACCACTCAAACCAGCCAAAACCAGCATAAAAGTGCTACTAAACCACTTTTGCTCGTGCTGTTGTTCGTTCTTTACACTACATTGAAATTTAATTACAAATAATAACTGCGGAAATATAGATCTTCAATGAGCAAGAAGATAGGGCAAACTTATCTTATTATCATGAGTCAAAATGTTTATGTACAGGCAGAGAATTTATAACATTTGAATGATGAATGGTGGACAATACGGCCAAGAATATGACCAAGACAGTGGACTCTCTATTAAAGAATTAAATGCAGACAAAGGCCTTAGATTGACTTTGTGAGGATTCTGAGTATAGGTTATAATGCACAAATGTGCTTTCATAAGAACTTCTAGGGTTACACAACATGCTTTCACAACTTAACTCCACCCATCAGCCTCTGCCTGACCAGCTGTTTCTATGGAAACTGATGTTCTATAGGCCTAATCAATGGTGTACACACACACACATCTACTGACCTGCATTTGAATCTCAATGGAGGCTCATATAATGGAGATGTGTCATGATATTCATCAGTATTCACAGATAAATGAACTTGAATGAACTTGGCACAGTGTCAATGAAGAGCGTTATCTAATAACATCTCTGCATGTATAAACATCATTCAACACATTTTCAATCACTGGATAGATGATTCACGCTGAATACATGAATGGAACACAAGAGAAGAACATCATGCTGTCAAAGAATAAATTAAGTTCTCTTAATCTCTCTTAAATTAATAAATTGATCTCTCTTCAAATGTCCCAAAGTGTAAAGTCTTGATTTTCTTCCCTCTTAACATTATATTTCTCAATCTTTTCATTTAGTCCCCCCCCCCCCCCCCCCGCCCCAACTTAGGCCCCTCTCCTTCTTGCTAGGCCCTCATGCTGAATTTGGGGTTGAATACTAATGAGAGATCTTTAATGACTTTTTCAGTTTCTGTCTGATGGCGCAAGAGGTCTATTCTTTTTCCTTGCTGTTGCCATAGTAACCCCTCTTTCCTGTTCCCACGCCACCTTCCTCCCTGACTCCTAATCTGGGAGAGACTTACTGACAGGAGTGAATCAACACACACACACACACAGATAGTTAGTATTTAGTGATCTGTGTAGCAAAAAAACACGAGAAGCTTGATTTATACATATACAGGTAAAATGATTTGAATGCCGCCTTTAAATCTCCTTGCAAAGTCAGAATATATTTCCAACTAATGAATCTGAAACAGAATGATTATTTCTCAGTTTAACTAACAAATATGGCTCTGAATGAGGATATAATCTGGTTTAATATATACAGCATATTAACTTTACCAGTTAAGTAGTTACATGTCAGTCCTGTCTCTGTTTTTCTTCCTGGTTCAAGGGTGCGGTACATCAATAATCATGTAATACTACAATTAATAATGTAAACCAATTATAATTTGGATCTATACTTATAATTTTATTAAAATGTAAAACCAAGTGCTTTTAATGTGGAATTTTTAGAATCCAAATCATTGGATTATGTATATTGGTGGCAAAAGACACCATAATGCAAATCTTACCCTATAGTAATCCGTACTGTAGACATCTCGGGACATTCCAAAGTCTCCAATTTTCACTAGGAGATTTTCCCCGACTAGGCAGTTGCGTGTGGCCAAGTCTCTGTGAACAAAGTGCTGGGAAGCCAGATACACCATGCCTGCGGCGATCTGCTGCGCAATATGCAGCATCTGAGACTGAGTGAGCTCTGCCTGCTGCTGCACCTGTCCGTCAGCCATCAGAACTGCATCAGGACCATGAGCCCTGCGGGTGGACAGAGAAAGCAACAACCTCAACCAGACCACAATTCACAAAACATTCATTTTAAAGTCAGAGATGAACTAGAATACAGTGAAATCCACTTATCTCAACCTCGGTTATCTCGACAACCCTGTTATGTCGACGTTTTTGAAGTGGAACCGCCAAACTCCCTATTTGTCTTAGCATTTTCTTATCGGTTATGTCGATTCTTTTATGTCGCCGAACTCTGATATCTCGAGCACAAGAGAGGGATAAAGTCGCCACTTAACATCAGTTATCTTGATCCCTGTGACTAATGATCATACCGAGTTCACGTTGCACGTGCATCACGGTCTATATAGTCGCTCAGTACCGTGCAGCCACAGAAGAACTCGCACAAAAATCAATCTTTACAGATGCTATCTAGGAAGAGGAGCCGCAGGAGTTCATCATCACTGTCCAGGAGTTCCCAGATTACACTGACATCGACAAAGACGTCGTTACTGATAGAAGCTTAGAAGCATTTGTTTCCAAGCAGACCGTTAAAGGCAAAAAGCAACAAAGCATTTTAAACTTTGTAAAGAAACCATAGTAACCGCGTGTGCAATACTATCAGAACTGTGTGCGAGTGAAATGACTGTTATGAGCGAATGTGTTTATGTGTGTGTGACTGTGTTTACGCTGTGAGTGAAATTGTGTTTGCAATGTTGGAGAATATGATTAAAGGTTTGTATGGAGAATGGAAGGTGTTTTTATTGTATTCTGGTAAATCTCTGCTGTTAGTTGCTGCACATATGCCTTTTGTTGATAGCAAACATATACAGTGTGTGTACATTTTTATAGCATGTCGATCGCTTCATGAAACAATTCACCATCCATTTTCTCGATCCTCGGTTATCTCAACGCCTTTTTGCTACCCCCGAGGCCGTCGACATAACCGGGTTTCACTGTATTATATAATTGGCCATCAGCACCCTGCTAAATAATCTGGATTTCTGGGAGAACTACAAAACTTTCTTGACTAGCTTTATAAAGCAGCATTTTTTATAAAGCAAGTCCTATTATTCGATTTTTAATACATGAAAAATGATGTGTAATCATTGGCTTACAAGGGCAAAGCAATTACAGAAAAGATGTTACGAAGCAATATTGGATTCCAATACAAACACACGCAGACACGTTCAGAAAGCTGTACCTGAGGAACTTGTTGAGATCTCCATGCTTCATGTACTCAAACACCATAATAAGTGGATCGCTCTCCACACACACTCCGTAGAACGTGACGATGTGCTCATGCTGCAGATTGGTCAACAACTCAGCCTCACGATGGAAGTCCTTCCTGGCGTTCTCGCTGGCCTCTTTCAATGTCTATAAACACAGAATGAGACAAATGAAACATCCTTTATTCATTCAGTGTGCTAACATCAAGGCTAAAATAAACAGCCAACCTTGACAGCCACTAAGATCTTCTCCTGGTCAGTGGACAGATTGTAGCATTCAGCAAGGAACACTTTCCCAAACGCTCCTTCTCCAAGTTCCCTCTTCAGTACAATGTTGTGCCTCTTAATGTGCTGAACAACTGTTGTAAAAACATAAGACAATCACATATTATGTTACAGTTTGCCTTTTTGCAATGCCCCTATAACCTTCAATCTCAAAATAGTATAATGGGATTGGAGCCAAAAATGGTGGACATGGGTTGTGACCTTGGGGATCGAGATTGTGGCCCACTTGAGGAAAATTCAAAACCTGATGACTCCTGAAGACTGGAAACTCGAGGAAATCAGGAACTGTAAGGAACTAAGCAAGAGCCTTAGAAATATGAAACCAAGTAGCAGGAGAATAAGGGACATTCTCTCAAACAGGACACATTAACAAAGTCTTCAGGTACAGATCATTCTGGGACAGATGATGCAGGAACTTTAAATGCAGTGTATCCACAATAAGAAAAATATTTAACGTGAATCCAGATGGAAGAAAGGTAGAGTAGGCTACTTCTTTCATAAACACTTTTTGTTATACTGGTTGAACCTCTTCGCATCCTTCACATTAAACATGTACATTCTATGGAAGTCTCAGGATCAAAACAATTTTTTACAGTTACTCCTAGAGCTTGAGCTCTGTCAGTTGTTTACATTCATTTTTATTGTAATGTTATGTGCTTTAAGACATGAGGTAATTTAATTACATCTTTATGACGCTTCGCGGACTCTGCTGTATGCGTTCATGGGAACTTGGAGGCGTGACTTTGGAGACGCTCTGAAGGGAGTCCCACCCTCTCTGCTTTCAAAGCTAGCAAAGCTAGCTTGCTATTACTAGCCTCTCCAAATTTGCCTACCCTTCTTTTAAAACAGTTAAGAGGACTGGCTATTTCATAAAAACTGGACAAGTAATCCAAAGTGGATAAACCCGTGTGGAGTTCAGAACAAATAGCTGTTAGATTCATTGCATGATGGTCAGATGTTCCGTAACATAAGTCTAAGTGTATAAGATAGAATACAACAAGATGGCGCCGCGGATGGCAGCCTCGGTTTTTAACTCTTCAGTGATTGTCTTATCTTTGTTTCTTTGTTCTGCTTTTAGTCATTCTTTTCCATTTTTTTTCACCAAAAACGAACTACTGGATATTAGGGAATACACACCAGACAATATTTCTGTGGTTTTTGATTATTCAGACGTTTTACTCGATATCCTCGTTGGAGTCGCGACTGTCTCTTTAAACCGAGCAGCCAGACGCATGCGAGGGAGGCGATCTGGGGCACTGGTCAAACTCCGCTCGCGGGGCTTCCGCACTCCTCTTCCCAGTATTCATCTTGCTAATCTCCGTTCTCTTCCTAATAAAATGGATGAACTGCTTCTCCTCACCCGGATTAATAAGGATTTTTTCAATTCTGCTGCACTGTGCTTCACTGAGACCTGGCTAACTGTAAACACACCGGACAATGCACTATATCTGCCGGGCTTCCAGCTGTTCCGAGCAGATCGCATCACGGAACTAACCGGGAAAACGAGAGGTGGAGGTTTGTGTTTCTACATTAACGAAAGTTGGTGTTCAGATATAACAACGCTGAAGAAGATGTGCTCTCCTAACCTAGAGACTCACTTCATAAACTGTAAACCTTTCTATTCACCGCGTGAGTTTGCCTCGTTTATTCTAGTGAATGTTTACATTCCTCCAGACGCGTGTGTCAGCACGGCATTACAACAGCTGGCTGAACAAATAGCTGAGACTGAACAAAAGTATCCAGATTCTCTTTTAATCATTCTTGGGGATTTTAACAAAGCAAATCTCTCCCGTGAACTGCCAAAATACAGACAGCACATTACATGTCCCACCAGAGACAGTAATATTCTTGACCACTGCTACACCACAATAAAGAATGCATACCATCCCACAGGCAGAAACTGAAATCAGCTAAACCTGCAAAAAAGACTGTAAAAAGATGGACTAATGAAGCGGAGCAGGATTTAAAAGCATGCTTTGATTGCACGGATTGGAATGTTTTTGAAGCTGTTATCCCTGATCTGGACGAGCTCACAGATTCTGTAACATCATACATCAGTTTCTGTGAGGATACACACATTCCTACCAGGACATTCTTATCATTTCCTAATGATAAACCATGGTTTACTGGGAAACTCAAACAGCTTCGTCATAACAAATAGGACGCTTACAGAAGGGGGGATGGTGTTTTGTACAAACAGACCAGGAACAGACTGACAAAGGAGATAAGAGCTGCTAAGAAAAGTTATTCTGAAAAGCTGAGAAACCAGTTTTCTTCCAACAACCCTGCTGCTGTCTGGTCAGGCCTGAAGAATATCACCAATTGCAAGCCACCATCCCACCGACCTGCTGAGATCTTGAAGATCTATCTTCAATAGATCATTGGAGCAGTGTGAAGTTCCCTGTTGCTTCAAACGCTCCACCATCATTCCTGTCCCAAAAAAACCTCAAATCACTGGACTTAATGACTGTGTTCTCTTCCCACTGCTCTTCTCCCTGTACACCAATGACTGCACTTCTAAAGACCCTTCTGTGAAGCTCCTGAAATTTGCAGACGACACCACCGTCATCGGCCTCATCCGAAATGGTGACGAGTCTGCTTACAGACTAGTCGATAGTGGACTAGATAATAGTGGACTAGATGATAGTGGACTTCAGGAGGAACAGCCCTGCTCTACTTCCACTCACCATCATGAACAGCACAGTGGCAGCAGTGGAGTCATTTAGGTTCCTGGGCACCACCATCTCTCAGGACCTGAAGTGGAACAATCACATTGACTCCATTGTAAAAAAGGCCCAGCAGAGACTGTACTTCCACAGGAGCTGCTGATACAGTTCTGCTCGGCCGTCATTGAGTCTGTTTTGTAAACCTCCATCACTGTCTGGTTTGGTTCAGCTACCAAATCTGACATCGGGAGACTACATCGCACAATCCGGACTGCAGAGAGGATTATTGGTGCTTCCCTGCCAGCCCTCCAGGACCTGTACTCTTCCAAGATTTAAAAAGAGAGCAGGTAAAATCATCACAGACTTTGCTCACCCTGGAAACACCCTGTTTGAACTGTTACCATTAGGATGGCGACTCCGAGCACTGGCCACTAGAACATCTAGGCACAGGAACAGTTTCTTCCCACAGGCTATTTCACTCTTGAACAGTTGAATTAATAAGAGATTAAATGCTGGGCAGAGCGCAGGGAAAGAAAAATCAATGCAGACGGATGTTATGCCTGACTATCTATCCCCTCTCCCACTCCATAAAAAAATCCCAGCATGTGACCACATGTACTGTGTCTGTTATGTATTGTTATTTGCTATGTAAACTCATGTTGTGTTGTATATGTGCACTGGAAGCTTCAACACCAAGACAAATTCCTTGTGTGTGCAAGCACACTTGGCAATAAAGCTCTTTCTGATTCTGATTCTGATTCTGATTCTGATTCTGAAGTGGTCTAAAGGGTCTAAGTGCCACTATTTTATATTGTTGTTAGCATTATGGCTACTATGCAACTGGGTGGAAGTGATCTGTTAAGGATCGACACAATGACCAATGTTACTGCTTCAGTCATGTCAAGTTGAGCAATTTCAGATGAGTGACAAGTCTGATAGTTAGGGACTAAGTAGGTCGTTCTTATGAGAACCTAGATTATATTGTTTAGAGGTTGCCATTTAAAGCATGCGAGACATAAATGAATTGTCTCCTTAAGTAAACGCACCTGGTTTAACTCATCTTGTTGGACACTCCACATATAATGAAATTTCATATATATATATATATATTGTGCTTGAAACCTTTGAACACCAATGACTTTAATTGTACAAACTAAAGCAGCTGAAACATTCTTCAAAACATATTTTTGTGTTCTATTGATATCCCAGTGGCTGAGTTTTTATTATTATTATTAAATAATGTGTGTCCAAGTGCTTCAATTATCAAAATGAGACTCATGCAATTCCGGACATTAGACATAATTTAATAAAAGGTGTTCTTGAGATTATTTCAGATTTGGTGGAAAAGAGACATTTCTTATCCCAGGCATCCTTTAAGAGAGTGAGGACAGTGCAGAGATAGGACAAGATTAATCATCCGTTTAGGGTGCTGGAGGAGAGAGAGAGAGAGAGAGAGAGAGAGAGAGAGAGAGAGAGAGAGAGAAGATTCTGAACAGACTGCGCTCTCAGAGATTTATCCTTAATGTGATTAAGAAATGCTTTTGAAGAAAAACTAGCCAGTCAGCCGATTACATTAGAGAGAGCTAGATGATGAGGCTGCATCGATCTACAGTAACTCACTGTACACCATAACCCTATATTAAAAGTAACCAGAGTGGGAAGGATAGAACACAGAAAACATAACAAATGAAAGGCAAGTCATGAGGGTTATAAAATAAATATTTAAGATGCTGTTTGTTTGTGAAGATGTGCAGCCATATAAACCTGTCATATAAAGGTTTGAGTATGTTCACCCTAATTCAAAAGTTATTTTGAAATTATATTTGAATATGATGCATACTGTAAAGCGCTATCGTGAAGCTCATTTTCTACCAAAATTCTCATTATCAGAACGTAAAAAAATTAACTTTAAAGTTAATTCACTCACCCTAATATATGTCACAGAACTGTTAAGGACCTGTCATCATGTTTGTTGTGTTTTACTTCCTGGCTCCCCATGTGCTCTCCTGTTGTCATCCCAACCACCTGTCTTATAATTAATCACCTTGTTAGCCTCGACAGTTGTGTCTCATTCTTTTATCATTTCCTTGTATAAAAACCCCGTGTTTTATATACCCATCACATCCAAGGAACCCAACTGGATCTCCAGTTCCCTCATCATGGTCAAGGAGACCAACCGGATCTCCAGTTCCCTCATCACAGTCAAGGAGGCAGACCTGTTCTCCAGTTCCCTCATCACCGTCAAGGAGGCCAACTGGTTCTCCAGTTCCCTCATCACCGTCAAGGAGGCCAACTGGTTCTCCAGTTTCCTCATCACGGTCTAGGAGGCCAACCAGTTCTCCAGTTCCCTCATCACAGTAAAGGAGACCAACCGGCTCTCCAGTTCCCTCATCACGGTCAAGGAGGCCAACTGGTTCTCCAGTTCCCTCATCACCGTCAAGGAGGCCAACTGGTTCTCCAGTTTCCTCATCACGGTCTAGGAGGCCAACCAGTTCTCCAGTTCCCTCATCACAGTGAAGGAGACCAACCGGCTCTCCAGTTCCCTCATCACGGTCAAGCAGGCCAACCAGTTCTCCAGTTCCCTCATCAAGGTCTAGGAGGCCAACCAGTTCTCCAGTTCCCTCATCACCGTCAAGGAGGCCAACCAGTTCTCCAGTTCCCTCATCACAGTCAAGGAGGCCAACCGGTTCTCCAGTTCCCTCATCAAGGTCTAGGAGGCCAACCAGTTCTCCAGTTCCCTCATCACAGTCAAGGAGGCCAACCAGTTCTCCAGTTCCCTCATCACAGTCAAGGAGGCCAACCAGTTCTCCAGTTCCCTCATCACAGTCAAGGAGACCAACCGGCTCTCCAGTTCCCTCATCACAGTCAAGGAGACCAACTGATTCTCCAGTTCCCTCATCACGGTCAAGGAGGCCAACCAGTTCTCCAGTTCCCTCATCACAGTCAAGGAGGCCAACCGGTTCTCCAGTTCCCTCATCAAGGTCTAGGAGGCCAACCTGTTCTTCATTTCCCTTATCACGGTCAAGGAGGTCGACCGGTTCTTCATTTCCCTTATCACGGTCAAGGAGGTCGACCGGTTCTCCAGTTCCGGTGCAACATGGTCCCTTGAGCTGCCGAAATCGCCTTGGTCCCATGAGTTCCTGTCGTCAATATGGCTCCATAAAATCCTTGCACTGCCTTGGTTCCCTGAACTCCTGGCGCAACCCTGGTGGTCGCTAAACTGATGCCCTGTCTCAGTGTTATTCCCGTGTTACGCAGCACGTCTGAGCTTCAGCAAGAACCAATGAGATTCATTCTCGTGTTACGCATTATTTCTTGTGTTTATGTTTACTGACAATGTAAACACGTGAATAAAAGAATAAGTTAAATCTATTCATCAAATGAAGCGATAATTCTGACTAAACCACTGAATTCCAGTTCATTCGTTTTACAATCTTTTTATCAACTTTTTTTTTCAACTTATTGTCCTAACCCAAACTCAGTCTACTAATACTCTATTGACAGCTGGTTGACATGTAGTTGTAAAGTAACTTATAGTTATAATAGAATGTCTAAAGTGGATCATTAAAATCAAGTGTTATCCAATATAGTAATATTGGGGGGAATATAATTATTTTAAATGCAAAAAAAATCCTGACAGATTATTCATATTGATAATATTTTTGTAATCATTAGGATGACATTCATAGGTTCATGAAGGTTGATGAAGACACAAGACACAAATGAAGAAAGACGAATAAACTCACAGGTATCAGATTTGAGCAGACTGCTGGTACTGCGGAAGTACTGCGGGTTCTCTATGACGGGAATCTTGGTCATGCCGATGATGACGGCGTCCGTGTTCATGTCAGAAGATGAGGGGGTGTTAGAGCCGTTGGACACATGATGAAGAGGGCTGGCAGAGTCATCATCATTACTGATGACTGAGGAAGGACCTGTGTCAGAGACAAAGATTTGCACTCAGAACCACTATATTTAAAGGCTGTTTATAAAACATTCCCTTCTTGGCAAGAGTATACTGCTATTAAAATGTCATTTTTATTGGCATCAGGATTTTTTTTTTGTGGCCAGCATACTCTTTTACATTGATATTTTGCAAGTGAAGTTTAATTTTCAGGGCCACAATAAACAATCCCTTGATCCAATGTTTCAACAAAATTAAACAACAAAAATTATCAATAAAACCATGAGAAATGTTTAACTAAAAACATCAGAGCAAGGTCTCTCAGGGACAGCAAGCCCGTTTGAAAAGATTGGTGCAGTTCCAGTTTAAAGTCAAACGTTTTGGCAGAATCAGAAAGGAAAAATGTAATACACAGAGAGAGAATAAAAAAACAGAGGGGGCTTCCTGTCTGACAGGATATTTGTATGTAAAGTGGGGCCCAACACTACAATAAAAATTTGGAAATTGTTTTTTCATTACAAGCTGGAAATAAACAGAAAGGTAGGATTCTGAAAAATCATTTAAAACAAGTAAACATCATGACATATATTCTGCACCATTTCTTGGTCACTAATTAAATCAGTAAATTTCAGACTGACATATTATGACTCTTATTACAGATGGTTAGACGTTCTTGATTTTACTGAAGCACAAGATGGTCTTTGTATTGACCACAAATTATGCTGGAGAGCATGATCATTATGGCCAACACAAACTTGTGGATGTTCTTTATTTATTGATGTAGAATGAATATAAAATACTTCTAAATCTGTGGTCCTGGTCATTAATCAAGTAGCCTAATTAAATCTGAGACATTGATATCAAGCTAAGTCCTATATTCAGACCGTCAGATGCTCTTGATTCCATTGAAGCATCAAATCAAGCTTGAGATCAGCAGATTTTCTACAAACCCATGGAGTTCATGCAGCTCAAATCCTGCTGTCATAACTAATGGGAACATAACTAATTCTAAGACTAACGAATACTACAGACAAGACCCCCAAATCAGTTTTCTGTTGTAATTGGAACAAAACTCAAGGAACCAACCGAAAGAAATGAAAAGTGCACATGTAAATATTTTCAAGCGCCAAGAAAACCAAAACGTTTCAACAGAATTGCCATCTAGGGTGTAGTTGTTCCATTTCCAGGAGGTTTGCAATGTTTAGCAATACATCTATCATGAAATATTCCCAGGAAACGATACTTTGCACAAAAAAAGAAGAAAAAAAGCATTTGAGCTGGTAATACAGAATTAAAGAGGACCTATTATGCCTTTTACAAAGTCTTGATTTTGTTTTTGGGCTCTGCTAGAATAGATTTTCATGCTTGAATGTTAAAAAAGCTTTATTTTCACATATTTTACATTATTGAGCATCTCGTTTCCCAATCTGTCAGTAACGATCTGAGCTGCGTTTCACAAAAGCATTCAAAAGACTCCTGGTGGCAATGGTCTTACGATGCTTTTGGGATACAAAGCCCTGATTAATTTCTGTGTCTATGAAGCCCCTCCTTAATACAAAAAAAAAAAAATCTTTGGCTGTAGCGACTTGTCAAAAACAGGACATCTAACCACAATCCCATTAATAAAATCAGCGCAGAGTTGAAGGGAATGTTGTTCCAAGAACAACAGGATGTTGATTTTGGAACATCTACTTTTGTAAATGTTAAGTTGCACAACAGTAACACAGTGCACAACATCAGAAGACAGAAATCACGCTGGAACAAATTTCCAATCATACAAGCATATCTTAAACCCATGTACATCAGGTGTCAGATGCTATTTCTAATATGAAGTAGTTGAAAACGAGACACCGACATACAGTCTCTTCAAATGTTTGCATTGTCCTAGAGGGATAGTTCATCGAAAAATGTCCATTCTGTCATTTATTCAACTTTCTTTTGTTGACTTTGGTGCTTTCTGTGGAACACGAAAGAAGATGTCTTTTTTTTCCTACAGTGAAAGTCAGTGGGTCTTAATGTTGTCTTGGACAGACTCTCATTGTATGAACAAAAACAGTTTAAAATATAAACATAACATTAAATAGACTTCAAAATATCAGAAAGAATAATGAGATAGAAAGAAACATTTTGTATGCATCTTAGGCCCTGTTTACACCTGGTATTAAGCAACGTTTTGGTTGATCGGATCACAAGTAGACGAGGGAGACACATTCCCGTTCACACCTGGTGTTTTAATTAGTCTCTTTTGTCCACTTTCAACCATTACTGTCCTGATTTCTTCAAGGGGAGGGTCTAAAGGCAGGAGCTTTTCAGATCTTTTGATCTAATGGACAAAATACACCTGTATTTAGTGTCATTAACATGTGATCTGATCAACCAAAACATGTCTTAATCCCAGGTGTAAAGTTTAAGCTTGATTGCTATTCATGTTGATTTCATGTATTCTTGGCCATTTGCACTTGTTCTTTGCATGAGCAGGTAGCCATGCCATAAGTTAAAAAACACATGAATTGACCAATTAGATCCACCCGTATGGGTGTGAAAGTGTCTGTGAAAGTAATGAACAATTTTTACAGGACATCAACATCATTTTTCAGCAATTATGACATCATTTAGAGTCGGAAAAGACAATAAAACGGTTAACCCATTGTCACGATGGCATGTTCTGGTTCTTGAATTTGATTGACTGTGTGGCGTTTCAACAGTGTTGATACAATCCAACGGCACTGCGACTTTTTATTAGGGGTTCAAACGCGAAGCGTTGAAAACCTATTGTAATTGTTAGGATTTTTATTATTATTATTATTATTATTATTATTCTTCTGCCGTAATGCGTCTTGTGCAGACCAAACCGTAAGGTCTAGAGACTTGAAACTTTGTCAGATGGTAGGTCTCAATTTGGGGAGAACGTATCAAAATATGACGCAAATCGGGCTATAGGTGGCGCTACAGCGACTACAAACGCGTACATGTTCATAACTCGTAAACCGTTTGTCGTACACTCAAGTGTCTTATATCTCTGGAATCCTTGGCTCAAGACTTAAAAAATGTATATCTCCGATTTCATTTCCGCCTATAAAAATTTTCCGCCATTTTGAATTTTCTGAAAAAAAAAGTTTTCGAACTCCTCATAGACCGTTTGTCCAAATAACGCGAAACTTCACACATATCATCTAGAGACTCTCATGACCAAAAGTTATTCAAATAATTTTGATCGGTGATTCACGCTTGCAACGACACGCTAAAACGTTCGCATAGTGCGGTGACACTTTTGCTAAAATCAGAATAGCTCTGGAACGCAAAGAGATAATCTCACCAAACTTCACATAGTCATGTATAAGCTCAATTTGTGGTCACACCAAAAAAACTGGGCCAGTTGACCACTTGGTGGCGCTATATTGCGAAAAAAACACTCAATCACCTGTACAGGGTCACATTGTAGTCCGATTGACCTGAGACTTGTCATGCACGGTCTTTGTCCAAGGGTCCATGATGGTCTATGAGGACATTGGTGTATCTCAAAAAACATGACCGTCATCGGCCAATGAACTTTGAGCATCAATTAGACCAGCTTAACGAAGGTCGATCGGAACGAAACTCGATGGGCGTGTTTGACTCATGGCCCTAGTGGTCTGTCAGAATTTTGAAGAAAATCGGACACTAGTTGGCGCTAACGAGTTTTTTGCGTCTCTACTCACGTGGTGTTTCACGCATCCACAAAATATTGACTTCATCTGATAGATCTCCTCATACTGAACAACTTTGCCTCAAGAACCACTGCTGTCAATCAAATTGTTTGCGAAATATTGGAGATTTTTGAAATTTCAAATTTTTCGAACTCGTCATAGGCCGTCAATCTCACTGTCTTGAAAATTCACATGCATCATCTAGGGACACTCAAGGCAAAAAGTTGTCAAAGGATTTTCGATTAGTTAAACCGTTCAGCAGATACAATTTTTCATATATTTCTGATTTGGCCTATTGTGATTAAAATGTCTATATATCTTGTCCAAAAACAAGAAACTTCACAAAACTGTGTAAATGTTAAGAACCAGACATTATGAAGAAACTTGTGAGGTTTCATGTATTTCTGATGCTCGTACGGCTCACAATAAATTATAAACCATCTACATTTTAAAATCTTAGAAAAGCTGTAATACTAGTTTTGTCCACAAGAAAAACGTCACAGATCTGTGAACATGTTAAGAACAAGTCATTTTGAAGAAATGTGTCAGGTCTCATGTATTTCTGATGCTCATAGGGCTCACAATAAATTACAAATGATCTACATTTTAAAATCTTAGAAAAGCTGTAATACTACTTTTGTCCACAAGAGGCACCATCAGGCTAGAAAATCTTTTTATTTGGAGAACAAGTCAGATTGACATAGACTGACATAAACCGACAGAACAGTTCAGATGTTCAGTTCACAATATTAATATCATTTAATCTTCTCAGTCTGAACATCTTTGAAAGATGTCTATTCATTGTTTGCACAGAGTAGAAACTTCACAGAACTGTGCTCATTAGGAAAACTAGTCAGATTGACAAAAAAAGGTCATAACAGTTCAAATGATATGACGTGTAGTGTTAAACATATCCACATTGTTATCATTTGATAGATCTTCCCATACTGAAAAAAATTGTAACATGTCTATATATCATTTACACAAACTAGAAACTTCATAAAGCTCTGTTTATGTGGAGAACAAGTCAGATTGACATAAACCGACATACACCGACATAACTGTTCAAATGTTCAGTTCACAATGTCAATATCATTTGATCTTCTCATTCTGAACATCTTTGAAAGATGTCTATACATTGTTTACACAAAGTAGAAACTTCACAGAACTGTGCTCATTAGGAGAACCAGTCAGATTGACCACAAACCGTCTTGACAGCTCAGATGGTCTTGCGACGTTTGAACCCCGGTCATTGCTGCTTGCAGCTATATTTGTTTTTATAATTTCACACTTATGTGTTTTTTAGAGTAGATTACCCATCAAAAGTATGGGATGTGTACTTTTTTTTAATATCTTCAGCTCATCAAAAAACAAAGTAAAATATGAAAAATACAATAAAAACAGTAAAATTGTGACATTACTGCCATTTAAAATAACTATTTTCTATTTCAATATTTTTAAATGTAATTCATTCTTGTGATGACAACATTTTCAGCATTTTTACTGACAACTGAAGTGTCACATGATCCTTCAGAAATCTTCTATTCTCATCAAGAAACACTTCTCATTAATATTAATATGTGCTGCATAACTTTTTTTTGTGGAAACTGAGATACATTTTCATGATACTTTGCTTAAATGTTTAAAAGAGCAGCATTTATGCATTTTATAATTTTTTAATGAAGTCTTTACTGCTCAGTTTAATACTGATCAAAAGAACACACACCTGCTGAATATCTATATCTATATATCTATATAAGCATTTAAATGTTTACATTTTTATCAACACACAAAGGCTTTACGTGCATTTGATTGATTGGCCTTTGGTTTAAGTACTTGTTTGACTGCAATAATCATTGCTAATGGAGTTAAGCAACAGGGGTCAGACTGCAGTCTGGTGAGGGTGAAGAGGGCCAAATAATGAGAGATGAAAGAGGAGACAATCAGGACTGACCAAGTGACCAGGGGTCCCGACATTACAGTGCATGAGCCTGAGGCCGGACAAAACTCAGGCCATTGTATCGATTCTCTCTGCAGTTCAACGGATAATTGAATGTTGAAGGTCTCTTGAGATACATGACACTCAGTGATTTACAAGATAGTGTCTTTGAACTGAAACTCACAATTGTCCTATTCAAACATGATAATACATCTAATACAATTACTCTGGGTTAAAGCCATCAGCTTTGTAACTCTGCTTTGGTTTGTATATTGGCTTATATAAAATATTCACTTACATTATTAAAACCCCCATGAAATAACTTGACAAACACAGTTTGCTAGTCGATCATCTAATTTAAACTTTGATATATATGTGTGTGTGTGTGTGTGTTTGTTTAATCGTGTGTGAAGACATTTATTTTTATAAGATGGTGCAATCTAATTTGATAAGTGTGGCGAGCAGGGCGGGGTCTAGGGACCGTGAGAGCGTCACGAGAGCCGGTGGCGTGATGGATAATGAGCGTCACCTGCAAGCCACCGGTGTCTCTCGTCTCACGGAGGAGCGGAGACATAAAAGGAGGAGCGATGACAGTGAAGGACGAGAGAGGACCAGGCCTGGATTTATGTTGTGTTTGTGTGGGGGCGGCAGTTGTCCGTGAGGAACTGCTGCCATTACTTTCATTTTGTATTTATGTTTTATTTCACCATTAAAGTCTGTTTAAACGTCTGCCGGTTCCCGCCTCCTTCCTCCCTGAACATTTAACTCCGTTACAATAAGCAAGTTAACTTTGCTGTTCTCAGAGGGCCAAATCTAACTTTGATAGCAAATAAGAGTTTTTTGGCTAAAGTGAAGTCACTTCTCTCTTTTCAGAAGTTTAAAACAGTGATTCACTACAACGGCAACTCCCTGTAAAGTGGTACCTCGAGATACGAAATTAATCCGTTCCGAGGCGGCCTTCGTATAATGAGTTTTTCGTATCTTGGAACATATTTTACATGTAAAATGGCTAATCCGTTCCAAGCCCTCCAAAAACACCCCATTAAATTTCATAATAAAGCTAAATTGACCCTTAAACAATGAAATAACGTAAAATGTCAAAGCTTACCTTTCGAGTGAGGCTATCTCCGAAAGTGGTGGCAGAGGTGGAGGAGGACAAACGGCAGATAACGTACGTACGTACACTTAACTTTACGAAAACACATAAAAAATGTAAAGTTTGGGGTGCGGAGTGGCTGAGCTAAAGCACGCCAGCACGTACGTATAGAAGATGCATGATGGGAGGGATGCTGTCCAATTAGAGAGAAGGATCTCATGGCTTGGCTAGCATCAGGAACCAATGGGAGAGCAGGAGGATGGTGGCGAGTCTACTATAACTAAGATGGCGGCGTGCGGCGCGAGTTTCAAAATTGTTATGGGGCGAATCTCGGACTTTCAGAAACCTTTCGTATCTTGAAAACTTTTCGTATGTAGAGCAGTAAAAATTTTCGTCTTTGCTTTCGTAACTTGGATTTTTCGTAAGTTGAGCCATTCGTATCTTGAGGTACCACTGTATATGAGAATCAGCCATTCCTCTTGATTTCAAATGATTCAAAATATGGCGGCAAGACTTCTGATTTCTGAAATGAACTGCTCTTGCTTTGTCTCTCACTTCAGTCTAGTTTCCTTTTGGTTTAGTGACAGCACTGACGCTACTGTATTCTCTTGTCTTTGTGTGAGTGTGTGGCTTTAAATTCGATCGCTCTCCTGTCTTGTGTGCTGGGCGCGGTGTTCGGATCCTGACATTTCAAACTAATTCGGTTTTTGTTTTGTGTCGGGAGTTGGATATTCATGCTCCGTGTATCAGTCGTCTGTGTTGAGCGCATGAGATGAGTGTTCGTGTGCTCTGTCTTGTGATGTCTGCATGCGTTGTTGTGGCCGCATGGTTTCGTGTCAAGTTTTGTCTTCCCACTTTCGTGTCATGTTCCCACTGGCTGCATGCTTTCATGTCGTCCTGATTTGTGTGGACACCCGGCTTAAGAATGTCTCATTGGCTGCGTGTTCATGTTTGAGCACATGGCTTGGGATTGGTTATTGGCCATGTGCTCGTGTCCTTGTCATGTTAGGTTCTCCTGTCTATTGCCTTGTCCCACCCATCTTGTTACCTCATTATTGGTTCATTTGCCCCAGCTGTCCTCCCTCATCACCCTCCTTGTTTGCTGCCTATTTATTCTGCTTGCGTTTGCTGTTCTGTGCCAGATCGTTATTGAATGTCATATGGTTGTTTTTTATTTTTGTTAGTTAAAAGCCCTTCCTCCTACATATTTGACTCTTCGCTCTTCCCTTCATCCCCCATACCTGACACTGTACAACCAGAGGTTATTATTCCTGAGTGTAGGCTAAAATCTAGGGGTGATCGTACATGCACTGTAACCGCACCTAAACACCTAAACGGTGTAACAGTTTAACAATTCCTATTGAAATAAACAGTAGATAGACTTTTAAATCAAAGATAAATATTGGTCAAAGATGGACCAATGATGAGCAGGACGGTGGACATGCCGTTGGAGGGCCGACACATGAGCAGAATGCAACAGAATGGTTGGTTTTAATGTGACTTTGGTGTGAGTTGCGCTTCATGCATTACTATTCTATTGACAGGAAATGTTTTCCCTGCAAAATTTAGCTAAAATACATGAATATGTCAAATGTGTTACCATAAACTATAAAATATTTATTAAAAAAAAAAATCTACTTTTAGATACAAATTTTTAAATACACTAAATGTTCGTAGACAAAAATACAACAAGCACAAGTGAAAATTACTGGTTTGTTTTTTAGCTGTTTTGGATGAAGACATTCATATACACATTTAATGAATGAGCCAAAATACACACAAGAGCTCTTGCACACACACACATGTGTGTGTGTCTGTGCGTGTGTGCGTGTGTGTGTGTCCGGTAAGAAAACCCAGCACACTCTTAAACTCGTGTTTTTTTTCTTGCTAGCAGAGAGGAAGTGATCTATCGATCAGAGGAGTTAATGAGAAGAGATAGATAGATGGATGGATGGATGGAATGATGGATGAGGGGTGGGAAGGAAAGAGCGTTGAGAGACGACAGCAGCGGATGGATTGTTTTCAGGATTGGATTTCGGTTACACAGCAATACTGACTGGGACCCTGTGCCGAGCGAGAGACACATTCAGGCCAGAATATAAAGAGGAAAATATCACATTCCCAAAAATAACAAAGATTGATCGTTTTTCACGCTTTTAATGGCTGCTGCTATTTTTAAAGACGAAAAAAACGCTCTTACCCTCTCGTGTGTCAGTAAAACTCCATCCCCTCTTGATTCTGAAGACCCCAAGGTCACAGGAAGTTCAAGTAACAATGAAAAACACTCTTCCTTTCTTCCTCATTTGTTGCATTCATATTTTCTCATTGAGATGAAAATCTATCTTAAATCCCATAAAACTAAATTAAGAAATCACCAGGGCTGTGTTCACACTAGCACACTACAGAATGAATATTATATATGTTATTTGGCTCTACTATAGTGTGAAAACCACCATTATGTAATGATAAACAATGTTACATGACCTTGTCACAAACACAGCAAGTCTACAAAAAAAACCATTGGCTGTTATTACACCGGAAATGGACGATCAAGTGAGATGCATTTGGAAAATGTTCACTACCATTCAAAAGCTTCATCAAGGCTGCATTGTCTTTGAGGAAAATATTAAAAGAAACAATTTAAGTTAACTGTTTTCTATTTTTATATTCAGTCTTCAGTATCACGTGATCCTTGAGAGACACTTGCTATTATCAATGTAGAAAACATTGCTTAATGTAATTTTTTAAACGTAATAACATTTCAATACATTTCTTATGTCCCTAAGGACGTACGTTTTTTTTTGCGGTATTTTCTTTCTGTTTTTCTTTCTTGTGAGGGTTGTTGTCTCTGGCGCTTGTACTGTCACTCTGACAGCTGGTGCTGATAGGCTGTCTGACCTGTCAATCATGCAGGAAGACGTGATTGGCTGTGCTGCATGAGGGCGGGCTCTTCTCATCTCAAACTTGTGTTTGTTTTCTTATTGTGTGAATTTCGCACTGTGTACTGAGCTGAACAGTTATGGATAACTGACGTCATTCCAGCAACATTCGAAATTCGAAATGTGAACTTGAACAAAAAAGTTCACAAATCTAACCCGCGGGCTATATGAGGGTGCAGATTATCTGCGTCTGCGGGTTATATGTGGGAAAATACGGTAATTTCTTTCCAAACAAATCCTACTGACCCCAAACTTTGGACGTAAAAAAGTGTCCATACTATCAGAAATATACATAGTACATAGTGCATAGCAAGAGACGTGTGGCAGTACGCTTTTCCAAACATAACAAGCGCTCATGGGGGAATTCTGTCCCACGAGCCTTTCTCTTTGAACGAACATGTCCAATGAAAACACAGATGGTCAGAAATTCAACTTTGCTAAAATCATCAACATCCTTCACTCCAAACATGAAATAACTGGAATGCTACAGCCAAGCTTTTTAAAGTGACGGTACTAATGATTTTCTTTTCGAACCACGTGTCATCACATTGGGGGTTGTTTAAACTGGAGTGCATCACTCAGCACGTTTGAAGGGAAACACACAGCCCAAAAGGCTGTATTCCTTTTTCTGGTCACAGAGTTGTTTCAGAGATTTTCCAGGTAAAGAAAAGAAACTAGTTTCTGTAAAGAGAGCATGTTCACAGGGGTCTGGGGAAGGACGGTGGTTCTCAGGAATAAAAAAGAAAAATCATATAGAGAGAACAGATGTTCTGAACAGAAGGGAAAGACAGCAACAATCTGAATAAAAGTGCCATGCAGGACATTGGGGAGTGCCTAGCATACAACACATGATATGACTGAAATAGAAATACAGAAGATTAGATTTAAAGACAAACTGTCTATAAACACACCTCAAAAAGCTTCTCTGTCATGCTTTGCTTCTTTCAACATCTATATTTTCTGGTTCTTCATTGCGAAGCAGAAGGTCTACAGTTACTGAGATTGTGTGGATGAACTGCCCAGATAACACTGATCTCTTTTCCTACAACCAGCAACTAACTGTCCTGCTGTGCTGAGGCCGGCTGTGTGAAACGTCCCAAACATGAGGAGGGACCCAGTGCAAGTGAGAGCCAGTGGGGTCGCCCTTGGCTTGAGAGCATGCTTTTATCGAATTGCCACTCACAATGAACAAACAATCTGGTTTCAATAGAGATTTCCGTTCTTCCGAGCCGCACCAGAGGAACTGGAACATTCAAAGACACCCACCGGTTTCTGCAGAAATCCCGGGCACTTTACCTTACAGTTTCAGTGTCTAAGCCAATCACTGCCTCCGAGCTGCAATATCATACTGCGTTACGCCTCCCATCCTTGACATCTGTGTTTGTGTTGAGAGAAAAAGAGAAAAAGAGTAGGAGAGGGGGCAAAAGAGGAAATTCTTCCACCTCCACTTTGGGATATGAGGCAGATTGTTTTTTCTGCGCGTTGAAGAGCGTTTCTGTCCGGCCGACTAAAGCAATGATGACATCCAGACACAAGAAAGCAGCAGCGTGTTATTTGAAGTCATGCATTTTATTAAATGCAGCACCATCTCTCGTTTGCTTTCATGATGTTTTGATAAGTCAGACAATTTCAGTTTGATTTGCAATCTTTTTGAGCTTGGGGTTGTTATATCTATAATATACTGTATTAAAACTCAAGTCAAGTCAATATATACATGACACAGTAAATCAAACATAAACAAACATAAAGATAAAATCATTTTATGAATAGAATTATGACTACATCAAAGCAGCTGTGCATGTCCACTTAAAACCAACTACATTTTACACTTGCTGAATGTTAGTAGGTCTGTGATGTCTAAAATGTAACTTTTATTTGAACTTTCGCAAGACACTCTGATCAAACAATTGCGCAAACGCAGTTCTATTTCATTTAAAGTCAGCATGAAACGTTATTTGTCCCCGTTTTACTTCCATAATGTGATGAATTTCTGCACGCAACACAAGTTTGAAATAAAAGGATTTGTTGATGGCCAAAAAAGGTCAGTCTTTCAGCGGTGGACAAATATTTTTTCTCCATCTGATCAATCATTTGCAGTTAGACCGTGAATTAAGAATGTAAATCAATGTATTAAGAAAGTAAATCAGAGCGACTGTGATTTCATGCTGACTAAAAGGATATCATCTTTTTCAGTGGTGGACTGATGCTCTGCCTCAAAATGATACTGGTTTAGTAATATATTAAGACTGTTTTATCTGCATTTTTACTAACCATAAATATGAAAGGATGAACAAGACACTGTGTCTTGTATATATCTTCTTTTTTTGTTTGTTAAAATGAGCCCACTGTCTCGTTTCACACATATGTGTCTGTTTTCAGTACGTGCAGATCTTTACGGTTCAGCTGTCACTTTGCTATCTGGTCATTAACTGTGTGAACATGGTGAAAAAAGGCCCATCTGGCATGATTTATTTATGAGCGACTCCATTTGGGTGCGATCTGTCCTTCTCTCTTCAAGCACCAAGGGTTCATTTGCCCACTGACACAGATTCTAGCAGCTTACAGTGCAAACCCAGTGATGGATTCACCCATTTATTCCACTCAGCAAAAGTACGAGACCAGGTCACACCATTCCCCCACTGCAGGCTGGGTTAGTTAGAGACTTATTCTTCTGCAACAACCAATAGGAATCCACCCTGTCTATAATGAGCTATCCTATGATTGGCTAGATAGCTTGGCGAGTTGCAGGAGGGGTCAGCCATAAACCTCTCTCGCAAAATGGTCCATAATTTCTTGGTCCAGTTCAGTCTGGTGTGACCACAGTCATTCTTATCTCGCCACGACCGCAACGGGAACATTGTGAAATAAAACAAAGCCTAAAAAGAAACCAAAATATAAAAAACACAACACAACATTAACATAATGGACATAACACAATAGAACTTATAAAAAACAAAGCATGAAAGTATATAAAACATTGTAAACTGAAATACCTAATAATAAATTAACTAAGAAAAAGAAAACAGGGAAAACGGTAAATAAAAATAAAGACTTTTTTGGAATGCATCATTGTAATAAGTAAACTGTTAAAATCAGCATCTAGAGGTTAAAGTCGAAAGCAGTGTGGCAGACACACAAAAGAGGGAGAGTTAGTCATAGTGCATTAGTGTGGAGGATTGAAGCAATGAACCAAAATCAAAAGCCATTAAACTTACAATCAAGCAACAATGGAAGCGGTTCTATATGATTTCACTTTCGCTCAAATTTACCTACAGTTTCACCAAAATCCAGCCTGTATTTCTCAGAGTATTCCTCTGGCTTTGGTGTCCTTGTTAGCGCACGTTAGACGGTCGATCCTCGCGTGAAGTGAGGCGAGTAGAATCGTAGGGGTTACGTTGGTGCCGTGACCCGGATGGAAGTGAGTAATTGTAACGGAGGCCAGCTAGAGCGAACTGTGAAAGTAAACCTCACTCCCGTGGCCTCAAAACTGATACTAGAGGCTGTGGCTTTCAGTGTCCTTTTTTTGTCCGTTTTATTATAACTATTATTAGAATTTTTGCTTTTAAATATTTCTATTTAACTTTAATTTATATTTGTTTTAGGTTTAGCAATTTTAGTCCTTAAAGCAATTTTATTTAAGATTTTTTAAAGTTTTTAGTTCTCATCTAATATTTAGGTTTCTTTCATCGTTATCTCATTTAACAAAAATGAAACCATTAACATTACCAACACTCCAAGGAGGTTTGGAAATACAGTTGTTTGGAGCATATTTTAAATCTTAAAAGACTTTAAATCTTGCACATGAATATTAATTGCCACATGACATTAACAACAAAATGTCAGTTAAAACCAGAAAACACACTTTTACAAAAGTAAATTTTTTCCTAACAATTTATCAGTTAAAACTGTCTTGAGTTTTGTTGTGTATTTTTGGTTGTGCTAAACTGGTATTTAAGTCTCATTCAAACTGTCAGTCCAAATCCGATTTTCTGTGCATATTCGACTGAAATTCGATCATATGGCATATCACGGCAACAACAAGAACAAAAAATCACATGGAACGTGATTTTTACTAATCCGTTTTGAGCTACATTCATATGTGGTTTGAATTTCTGGAATGAAAAGTGTCAGTCTTTGCGTTGTTATAGGAAACATGCTGAAAGCCACAGCAAAAACAAGGTTGTGATATTGCAAAGTGTAGCATAGTGTGGACAGTCAATAATTTACATCAGATTCCAATCGGATTTGGACTGACATTGTGAACATAGCCCTAGTGATCACTAACCAGACAGAAGAACTCTCAATAATAAGCAAACAAAGGTTAAAAGTAACAGAATAATCTTACTGTTGACTGCTACAAATACATAACTGTAATTTTTATGTTGTGCATGTTGCGCAAGTGAATGTGTGCGTGACCTCAACTAGTGGTGATTCATGCTCGGCGAGAATGATTCATCGTCAGAACACTGTAACTATGACGCTTGCAGCTATGGCAACTATGCATGTGGTGGGAAGGCAGGTCCACCCCCAGTTCTTAATACACACACACACACACACACACACACACACTTTAAGAGCCGAGCACACTCTGAATGATAGGCGGAATTCGCCGTTTGTTAATGACCGTTCAAATGATCACTCAATCAGGGCTTATTCGGTTCGTCTTAAAGAATTCAACATAATGAGCCCTTTAAGTCTTACCAGAGAAATGTGCCTCTTAAAATGCCCTTAAATTGCAACTCTTTACATTGCAGTGCCGCTGTTACACATATTACATACAAATAATTATAAAATGTATAATTACAGGCATATCCACAAAGTGTACTGAAGTTATACGTTGTAATTAGCTAGTAATTACAATGTAAGAATATAGTAATATCAACGCTAATGCATTATTTTCAACTAAGTTGTAGCATGTCGAATATTTTGAGTTCAGTATTACTATAAATCAACATTTTTGCCATGATTTTTACTTTAACAAAAATTATTTTGACTCATCTCTCCTTTTCTTAAAGAAGAAAAACAGGTTACATTAAGGATCTTTGATTTCACTGTTGTTATTATTAATTAAAACTAAACAAAATATATATGTTTTAAATGTACTTGCAGTATTTGTTTTTTTATATATATATATTACAGGAAAAATATAAACTTAAACACCTAAAAATTAATGGCAACTAACTGAAATAAGTTTAGGTCCTAAAATGACTAAAACAAAAATAAAATTGAAATAGAAATAGAAATATAAAAAAAAATTGCAAAATTGACAAAACACATAAATCAATTACTAAATCTAAAGTGATAAAATGTAAGGCGATTCAAAATATGACACTGTATTTGTATGTAAATAATACTAAAATAACTTAATTTGTACATCTGGTTCTAGTTAAATTGGATATAACTTTAGAAAAAAAAAGTTTAAAGAGGTAAATACATTATTTAAACTAAACACATCTAGGAATTTCAATGTGAATGTGTCACTACAAACAAGACTTTTGCTTTTTTACAGAAAAAAGAAATACATTTTTGTAGTAAGCAAGATTTACCCGAATCAGAAATATTCTTTAATTAGCCGGTTTTTGGCTAACCTCCTTTTTTTGGGGAATTTGAGTAAATATTGTATACAATAAGTGTTATATATATATAAATAAGTGTTAAATACTGTACATCTGTACATTAATTTGTTCTTGCATGTATATATTGAAACATCTACTCTCGGTCAACCACTTGAATGCTTGAATGCACTTGAATATTGAATGCTCTCTTCACAATAATGAACCATCAATGTGCTCAGAAACACTGCAATGCGCCCTCGAACAAGCGGCTGGACGCTTTACTGTGGTACTGCGTTTAATAAATCCAACATCCATAGCTGTTCATCTAGATCTGTGACATTGGTTGTGATTTAATGGTTCTTTAAAATAATGTGATCAAAAGACAAGTTAAAATTGAATTTACATTTAAAACCTAAATATTATATTTGTTTTACAGTTACAAAATGCACGTTGACCTTGTATTTTATGTTCTGCATTCAGCTCGATCTCTAGCATTTCTGGCATGCTGTTAACTATCACAGAAACTAATTTCGACTAATCGTTTAAGCAAGCAAAAGATAGGTGTGTTCACGCTTGCCCGGCGGACCGAGACCCCTGTAAAGGTGGGTCTCACACTTGTAGTTCGGTTTGCTTGGTTCGTTTCGTCCAGACCAGAAAAACATTTATTAGTCCTTTTCTGCTTAGCGTTTACATTGGCATTTTAACACCGAACCTAAAGCCACAGGGATGCATTCACAACCTGATTGGTCAGCTTTTCTCATGTATGTTTCTTAAGGGAACTTATCGAAAGGATTGAACCTTTCACTTGTGGTTGTACTTTCAAAACAATGCGTTTGAACAGTGCCTTTTCCCATAGACTTCTATAAAACTGCATTATTTTAAACATGGTTCTTGGTTTCTTGAGTCATGACCAAAGTATTCAAGTATTGGTGTTTTGCACCAGGGACATTCTTATAAAAACCTTCACATCTGATGGTAGAGAGAAGAGAATTGCGGGATAGAGGAGGGTGAGGAGCACCTTTAGTTTGTTAACCAAAGGCCACGAGTCCAGGACTGATGATACTTCTGACCTTGACAAGCTTCATTGATTTTTTTTATTCCTCCAAACCAGAGAAAACTGATACCTGCCCTCTGAATCATTGATAAGCACAAGGTTGCTGACTCTCTCTCTGTCACAAATCGCATGCAGGGAGGACTCAAATGCAGGGGAAGTGTTTATTATAACAAAATGAACATAAGACATGAAAGGAAATAACCCACGAGGGGGAAAACATTACTGGAAAACTTTACTAGAAAACATAACACAAACAAACCGGATGGAACGGTAGAGCCACGGAAACATCACAGAGAGACATGAGCGACAATGACACGACACCAGACAGCAAACACTGAGGGATATTTATAGGACACATGAGGGAAGGTAGTGATGAGAGACAGCTGGGAATGATTATGGGAAACAAGGAGGCGGGGCAGACACTAACGAGACAAACACACGGGAGAGAGAGCAGTGCCACGGTTCTGTCCACTAATAACACTGGAAACAGAGACAGAACCGTGACACTACCCCCCCTCTAAGGAACGCCACCTGGCGTTCCAACATGAAACAAAACCCAACACCGACATCACCACCAAGCATGACACACAAGACAGGGAACTCAAGGAATACAATGGAAGGTCAGGAATGGGAGGGAGGGAGGGAAGGGCAAAAAGACCAAATCAACAACTAAAGACAGTGCATGAAAAAAGGACACAATGGCAATTCCAAACCAGAAAACAAAAGTCCACAACCTAGGAGAAAACCAAAAAAAGTCAGACACAGAGTCCAGGAAGGGGCAGGTGGGATGAGCCAGGGTGGCTCTAGGGGGCCAGGGATCCCAGTAGGCAACCAGGGCGGAGCGGGAGGTGTGAGCCAGGCGGGCTCCAGCCTGTCAGAAGTCCCGGCAGGCAGCCAGGGTGGCGCCGGGGGAACCAGCCAGGCAGATTCTGGCAGGTCCGGCGGGTCTGGTAGGGCCAGCATGTCAGGCAGTGAGAGTTCGGGTACGGCCCGCGGGTCCGGGCGCAAGAGTTCGGGTACGGCCCGCGGGTCCGGGCGCAAGAGTTCGGGTACGGCCCGCGGGTCCGGGCGCAAGAGTTCGGGTACGGCCCGCGGGTCCGGGCGCAAGAGTTCGGGTACGGCCCGCGGGTCCGGGCGCAAGAGTTCGGGTACGGCCCGCGGGTCCGGGCGCAAGAGTTCGGGTACGGCCCGCGGGTCCGGGCGCAAGAGTTCGGGTACGGCCCGCGGGTCCGGGCGCAAGAGTTCGGGTACGGCCCGCGGGTCCGGGCGCAAGAGTTCGGGTACGGCCCGCGGGTCCGGGCGCAAGAGTTCGGGTACGGCCCGCGGGTCCGGGCGCAAGAGTTCGGGTACGGCCCGCGGGTCCGGGCGCAAGAGTTCGGGTACGGCCCGCGGGTCCAGCAGTCTCGGCGGCGCCGGCAGGGCGAGCAGTCTCGGCGGCGCCGGCAGGGCGAGCAGTCTCGGCGGCGCCGGCAGGGCGAGCAGTCTCGGCGGCGCCGGCAGGGCGAGCAGTCTCGGCGGCGCCAGCTGCTGGAGAATGGTCTGTGGGGTTTGCGAGTTGGAGGACACCCTTTTCCTCCTCCTCCGCTTTCCACGGTGGTGAGCGGGCTCTGGGACGACGGCCTCCGGGCCGGCAGCGGGCTCTGGGACGACGGCCTCCGGGCCGGCAGCGGGCTCTGGGACGACGGCCTCCGGGCCGGCAGCGGGCTCTGGGACGACGGCCTCCGGGCCGGCAGCGGGCTCTGGGACGACGGCCTCCGGGCCGGCAGCGCGGGCTCTGGCAAGCTCCGCTGCCAAGAATTCCTGGGGAGATAGGCCCGTGAATGGCGTGGACACGGCCTTCACAAACCCCCAAAAACTTAGGTTGTCCATTGCCCTCATCCTCCACCAGCAAAGGGGCTTATCCAAGGAGTAATTCAGAAGGTCCTTAAGAGCCGCGTCGTTGATATTAAGGCCCTCCGCGGCTCTGCAGAAGGTTACGGCGAATTTCCGTAAGTCAGCCCCTTGCTGGCGGAGAGCGGTGAGAGCTCTAAACTGGACGTAGCGGTCATAAGTGAGCCCAGTCATAGGTGACTCTGGTGGCAGATTAGATCTTCTTTCCCGCTGCTTCCTTCCCATGATTAAACGGGCAAAAAAATAAATACAAAACTAAATTCCTTCCCCGCTGAGTCCAAACACTGGTCGTGTCATTCTGTCACAAATCGCATGCAGGGAGGACTCAAATGCAGGGGAAGTGTTTATTATAACAAAATGAACATAAGACATGAAAGGAAATAACCCACGAGGGGGAAAACATTACTGGAAAACTTTACTAGAAAACATAACACAAACAAACCGGATGGAACGGTAGAGCCACGGAAACATCACAGAGAGACATGAGCGACAATGACACGACACCAGACAGCAAACACTGAGGGATATTTATAGGACACATGAGGGAAGGTAGTGATGAGAGACAGCTGGGAATGATTATGGGAAACAAGGAGGCGGGGCAGACACTAACGAGACAAACACACGGGAGAGAGAGCAGTGCCACGGTTCTGTCCACTAATAACACTGGAAACAGAGACAGAACCGTGACACTCTCTGTCAGGCAGATGAAGCGGTGCATCTCTGCAGACACCCACACTTCCTGAACCTGAGGGCTTCAATTTCACCTCGTTCCATTCCCACTTCCTCTCCTCTCTGAATGCTCTGCTTTTCCCTATGCTGCAGTGAGATATGTTGTGTATTTGTGGGTGCATCTACAGTAGACTCGAAAGTTAAAGACTACACTGGACACTGGTCAAAAATCTATAAATAAAGTTATTTATTTTCATTATTCTACATAAAACAGAGTGAAAACACACTCGCGTAGTGATTACAGCATTACTAAAACCAAAAAATAGAGGTATAAAACCTTCATACAAGTAAGTAATCATGTATTTTGTCCTTGTGGAAAACCAAGGAGGCACTTACACACACTCAAGACCACTGTGCGAAAATAAGCCCCTTAGGACATCTAACTTCCTCTCAGAGAAACCACAAAAACAATCATACGCTCTCACTCAGAGACCAACTGACTATCAAGCTGTCAGAAGCAAGACAAACGCAAACATGTGGGAGAAAAAAACATTCAAGCATGAACCTGAAAATGAACCTTTAGAGGATCGTTAGCAAATTACAGAGAAAGCGCAGCGATTACAAAGCATGGCTATTATGCTCAGGGTTAGTGATTTGAGCAAATCCCCAAAGATTTGATTATATTTACTGATATTCGGGAAAATGTTCTCAAATAAATGGCAAAAGAATTCCCCATGCAAAGGGTGGATTCGACTCACTGATCAAAAGAAAGCTTCTTCATATTAAAAAATGACTTCTGCATGAGGTGTGCTTCATACACCACTACTCTTTTCAACTAAATTTCGCTAAATGTGACTGCACCTTAACACCAAGGGCCAGACTTACTAAACAGGGAAAACTAGCGTGAAAGTGCATTTCCAAAATAGCGTTGATGGGAGTTAGAAAGTTCTTCATGACACACAAATAAAAGAAACAGCCGATCATTTCCATAATGACCAACACAATCTACCAAAAGCAGCGCAAATTAGCTTCTGGTTTAAGTTATACTTTCTTTTGGGCATTAAATAATGGAACAAATACCAGTAAATTGAGTAGCTTAAACCTTAGTAAATCGCCTTGCATGATTCATTTAAATATTCTCCTTTCATAAATGTAGCTTCTGAAAGGGAAACTCCTACAAATGCATATGCAATAAGATCTGCCGCAAAATTAACCCTGTCTGCGCCTTTTCAATGCAATTTTTTCACTGCGTGTTTTTAGTAAATCCTGACAGTACCTTTTAACATCAAAATAGGGTTTGCAATGATGCAAGCTGTTAGTAAATCTGGTCTTTAGTATTAACTTAACGTTGTTGTGGGTTTTTTAGATACTAAAAAAAAAACTGTCACTTTTACTGTTCAAACTTACAATTTCTGATGATAAAATGAGAGAAAAAGCCCTTAGATTAACATTGAAGAAAGACCCAAGGCATAGCAATCAGAATATCAAAAAATTCAGACTAGGGCCAGTATGTGACCACCTAGCAACCAACCAAAGAACCTTAACAACCGAAGTAGAAACTACTCAGAACATCTTAACCACACCATACGACAAACACGTTAGCAATGCAGCATCTACTTTCACTCAACTTTCTTAAGAAAATGTATCTTCTAACAAACATACTAACTGAATGAATGAAAAATCACTCTTCCACAACAGAATGCCCAAGTTTATTCTCTAAGAGGAGTCATATTTAGTCGAGACGCATGGCAGAGACAAACAAGAATGCAAGAAAATGCTTTAGTATCTAGTAGTCAGCAAAGATTATTCAAAGAAACGTTAATACATTAGTGTGCACTTTAAAGAGGACCTATTATGCCCTTTTACATGGGGGGGCTCTAATAGAATAGGTTTTCCTAGATGCTTGAATGTTCAATAAACACCTTATTTGTCACATATTCTCCATTTTTGCAGCTCGTCTCTTCCCAGTCTGTCAGAAACGCTCTGTTTAGTTCCTGTCTCTATGAAGCCCCTCCTTCTGAAAAGCACACTGTGCTCTGATTGGTCGGCGGGGCCAGTGTGTTGTGAAGCTTTGAGAGTGTTTGGAAATGTCACGAGTTTCAACACACTACTTATACAACTCAACCAGGTTCCGCCCCTATATTTTGCATGTGCCTTGGCTGGGAATTATTTAAATGAGGAACATTGTGACGTGTTGTTTGTTCCTGGAAGAAAACTCTAGACTACAATGGAGGCGTTTCAGGGACTTCACTGATATAGAGAAGAACTCCCACTGGAGGCACTTTGTGCTCTGATCCTTTTTTTTAATGTTCAAACAGCAAAATTGCACACCAAAGAAAGATGAAAATGTAAAAACGTATAATAAGTCCTCTTTAACATTCTCCATGAGAAACACACGTTATAATAGATTAAGTGTGTATTAGTAATTATCAGAGCTCATTAAAGAGTCAAAGCACAGCTCTTCCTTCAGCATTCCTCTTTCTCACAAAGGAAACCCACTTATTCCACCCAGAACAATGTCTTTCCAAAGCTTTGGTCGTTAATGAACGCTTGGCAGAGCCACGCACAGAGCTGAGAGATGCTTACCTTTGATTCCAAACTTTGAGTTGCGTCCAAATTTCAGAACGACAAGCATCAAGATGAAGCCTGTGAATGTGATTGCCGCAATTCCCACGACCACGTACACCTACAAAAAGAATGAAGAGTCTGCATTCACTGCATTCAAAGCTTACTTGGGTAAAAATACTTGCTCTCCGAAAGGCAGATATTTTTTACAATTTTCTCTTATCCAGGTTTACTTTACTAAAAACGGTCAGAAACATTCATCACAGATGGCTAATTACTCACCCTCATGTTGTTCCATAAGACTTTTGTTACTTTTGTTTCTTTTTAATGAAATCTGAGAGATTTCTGTCCCTCCGTTGACTTTAACTATTACTTTGATGCTTCAAAAAGGTCATAAAGAGATTGTAGGACTAATCAATAAAAATCGAGCGATTTTATCCAAGAGACGTGATTGGTAGTAAAAGGAAGCTTTAGCATGTTTGCTTGTATTCGAGAACCAATGAGGTTCATTCTCTTGTTACACAGAACGTTTGAGCTTCAGCAGGAACCACGTTATATCTGAAGCCTAATTTCTTTTCTAATCTTTTCAGTATATAAAGTGATTGATACTCTTCGGGAACTTTGGACTAAATTGCACAGTGCATATGGATTGTTTACAATCTCTTTGTGAACAGTGGTATTTGTGTAGTTGTCAATGGAGAGACAGAAATCTGTGAGAAAACATCAAAAATGTGTTCATTATTTGTCAATTATTTGTTTTCCAAAGATAAATTAAAGTCTTACAGGCTTGAAATTACATGAGGATGAGTAATGTCGGGTGAACTAACCCTTTAATGTTATACCAAATACCTTGTCCCGACAGAAGACAAGTATTCTGAGATACGAGCAAGCCTTCAAACTCATTTTTGCTTTGAGATACGAGTAAAGATTTGAGATACGAGCAGCTTACAGGCGCTGACTAGGTGGTCGAGCACTCGGAGAAGCCCACGGCGCCTCACTCATTCACTTCACATGATCGTCGACCTAAAGTAAAAGTGTTCGCGTGAGGACGAAACAGCAGTCGAGAGAAGATTGAGCGCGCAGGTGTGGGGACTGTTCGCGCGCGTGCGTATTGGGTGAGATGTCTTGTGCGCGAGGGATTAAAATGAGCTTGCAGGCTCCTGTTTTTTGCGCTCTTTGAAGCTCGTGCAATAACGATAAACATGCATTATATATTAATGTGGCAACCTGCTGTCACAGTGCTTCACACTTCCTGTTTCCTTCTGTGTGCTTCCTGTGTCATTCCCCTCACCTGTCGTGTCAATAACTTTCTTGTTAGTCTCGTCAGATGTCCCCAATCTCCACTTGTATATAAAGCTTCATGTTTTCCCTAGTCTTTGTTGGTTGTTAGCAATGTTTCCCGTGTGTGGATGTTTCGACGTGTGCTCTGTGTTCTCCGTAGTTTTCCCAGGTTTATGCACAAGTGTGTGACTTTTGTTTATATATGTAAAGTGTTTTTGTTTTGTTTAAATAAAGATAGTTTTCAGTTTGAACCTGCTCTCTCTCGCCTTCATCATCCTGCATCACAAGTGTTACACCTGCTTTATTGTTTGTCAAATATGAACAGCCTAATGGATTATATTACTATTTTATTCCAATTATTAATATTAATAGAAGTAAGAATTTATTAAACATCAGTGTAAATTATCATATTGCTGCCATTGAAAAAAATGTTTTTTGACACATTTTAACATTGTTAAGGGGTTTTATGCACATAAAAATCATACTGGTGATAAGATCACTGTAACACATATCCAAAATCGCCCCCTATAGCCTTAAATAGGGCACTAATTGAGGGACACCCATTTGTAGTGGTGCCCAAAGCAATGGTGGATACTGTCGAGTGCACTCATTCAATCCCATAATGCACCACGGTAACAAATCTACAACCAATGTACACTCAAAGGCTAGAGAATACCCATAATGCAGTATAAGGGGCGATTTCAAACACAGCAAAATCATTTGATTTTGGTGCAGTAAAAACTCTAAAGAAACTATGAAGAATAATTGAATTTTTCTCACAGCAACTTTGTCCTCAGGCGGTCCAATAGGAGTGTCATCTGTTTGGAAGAGAAGAAACACTAAGATATCTGTGCATCTTAGATTACATATCTATCATTTATGATGTGCATTTTGTTGTGTCTTTTGTTCATACCTGTGGTGGGATCTCACACACAAGAACACAAAGAGAAGAGGAAAATGTAAGAATTATTGTGAATTATCCCTTTTTTAAATAAAAATGTAACATGTAAAATGTAAATAAAGACTTAATTACATAATTATTATTATTAATAATAATTCATAGCAATAGTTCACCCAAAATCGAAAAATTGTCACCATTTATTTACCTTTGTCGATCCAAACCCACATGAATTTCTTGTGTGGAACAAAATAAAAGAGTCATGTGTTCGAAATGACACAAGTGTGAATAAATCATGTCATTTTGGGGTGAACTATGACTTTAATCATTCATAATATTCCATGATTTCTTAAACAAGACTCACCATAATACAGTGGGTCAGTAACTGATTCTGGTGAATAAACATGGAAAAGAAATCAAATGTGGCAAATTCTCAGTCATATTCACAGAAAATGTTTTGATTTGGTTTCATGCTAATATCAACTCACCGTTCCACGGCTCATGCATGAAATGAGCGAATACTGCTTTCCGGTCCTTTCCGAATGCATTACTGGCCAGCAGTGTGTATTTTCCATTGTTGATGTGTGTGGGACTGTCCAGGTGTAAGCAGCCGTGGTATTCACCCTCTGAATAATCGTGGATCATGGTACGGATGAAGCTGCCCTCTTCCACTGGTTTGTCGTTTAATAACCAGCTGAGTTTAGGCTCTGGGTTGCCCGACACGCTGAAGGGAATGCACCAGTGGTGGTCTGAGACGGCATCCATCAGCTTGCTGATTACAGGTGCAACTGGCAAGCAGAAACAAACAAACAGCATTACAGGTTTGGTCTTATTCAAATGCATCATTTGCTGATTAAAGAATCAGAAAACACTTTATTTTATTTTACAGTGTAATTGTTATGATTAAATACAACTAACACTAAACCAAAATCTAACCCTATAGTAAGTAGCTGTACTTAAATTAACTTTAATGAAGGACACCTGAAAATAAAGTGTAACCAAAAATTCAATTGAGGAACTCTTGTTGATGAATAGATTAAAAGGACCATAACACTTGCTAAACACTTGCAAGCTCATTAATATAAGATCGCCCCCTTTTACATATCACATATTCAGCAACTTGATAAACAAATTAGGCATATTTTAAATTGTAAAAATGAATACATGCGACTGACCCTAAACCAAACCCTAATCCTTCCCCCTAACCCTGTACGTACATGCAATTAATTCCTATTACTCTTGTAATTCATATTACAAGTATAAAAAATGATACTTGTATAGCCCAGGAATGCTAGCCAACTATATTAAAGATCATTTGTATACAGAAATCTTAAAAGTGCAAAATTGTGAACTAAACTCTGATATTTTGGTGAACAAGCTGTTGAATTAACGTGGACTTATACTTCAAAAGTTATGGGTTAGTAATATTTTTTATTAAAATTTTCAGCAAGGATGTGTTTTAAATTACTCAAAAGTTACAGAGAAGAAATATATAATTTTACAAAAAGATTTCAAATAAATAATGTTCTTTTGAATCCTTAAAAAATGCACCAAGGTATCTGCAAACATATGAAGCAGAACTGTTTTCTAAATGTTTCTCGATTATCAAATCATCATATGAGAATGAGTTGTGAAGGATCATGTGACACTGAAGACTGCAGTGATGATGCTGAAAATGCAGCTTTGATCACAGGAATAAATTACATTTTAAAATGATAAATGTAATATCCGGTATAAATGAGTGGGTATCTGTTAGTATTGTGTGTTTCTCTTGATGACTTACATAGTATGTCCAGATGCACAGACGCCTCAGACTCTCCCGCCGTGTTCTCAGATCTGCAGGTGATCTTGCATCCGTTATCCAGGGAAGAGACATTGAAGAGCTTGAGCTCTGACATCTGACCCGAGCGTTCTTGCTGGGGGTGTGAGTTACAGCAATGTCAATGTTATTTCTATTTAAAGTCTATGCAATTGAACTGCTCCCTATTTACCTTCTTAGATTCCAGGGCCGAAAGGTTCTAAGTATAGTAAAAAACGGTTATGTTACTCAGGATTGGTCAGTTGTCTGTTGCCTGGCTGAAGTCAGGTCAGTTGTCTGGTGAAAGGTTAAAGAGTTTAGTAATGTCTGGCTTATTTGGGATGGGCTTGCCCCTCCCAAGGTCTTCCATGCTAATTACTGCTTGTGCTCAACAACCAAAAGGTCCATTGTTATGTTTAACACATCAAATAAGTTCCTGTCCTGGTCTGGGTTATTTAAGGGAAGGTATCAGAATGCTCATGGCTGCTCTGTCTGGTGGTGGCCAGATTCATTCATGATGCCGAGTGTCCAACAGACACTCTGCATAGTGAATTTTTATAGACAATTGATAAGCAAGATCAGCCGGTAATGAGTGTCTTTTAGACATTTAGCATTACGTATTTTCCTAAGTCCAGGTGTGCATCTTTTACTCTTTCCGAGCATTCGATGTTTGTATTGATTATCTTTTAATTTTATGTAATTGGCACAATACATTTACCTGAATGTTAATAAATTGTTACGTGTGATTCTATTCGGTCTTACTGACTTCGGTCTTATTCACTTCAGTAGATTACGCTGCATCCTTTGTTACCGCAAATCTGCGTCCAGGGTTAAATACACACTAGATCTCAGGTTAGATGGAGGTCACATCACAGCTGAGATTCTAGATTTCTGAATAACTGCTCGACTTTAATTAAGTTGTTATGCAGTCGCACAATAGGCGTCTGTAGGGAGCTAAACTAAACAGTTATTTAAATCACGACAAGCATGGGGGGTCTATAGATAACTTTAGCCATTACCTCTGATTAATGCTCGGACTGGTGAGTTTGTGACCGTGAGATCCACGTACCGGCGTGAGACTCTGAGCGACACTGAGACCCGAATGAACGAGTGTGATAAGAGTAACGATTTCAAAGGAATAATCAAATGTACATTTACCAAATTATTATACAGATGACCGACGACCAATTAGCTTTCTAAAATAAATTCACCACGACTGAAAAGACCGAACGCGCAGTCAAGTCAAGTCAAGTCACCTTTATTTATATAGCGCTTTTTACAATGTAGATTGTTTCAAAGCAGCTTTATGGTGGTCAAAGGAAAAACAATACAAACAAAGTTTGTTTGGCTGAACAGCAGCTTTAAACGAGCAGGCGAAACAATACAATTGATGAATTTTAAGTGTTAAGTTTCCCCAACTGAGCAAGCCATAGGCGACAGCGGCAAGGAACCAAAACTCCAGCAGGTGACGTAAGCAGTGGTCCTTCACCCGCTCCTCGGCCTCCCCTTTACACTACTTATTTCTCATACCTCTGTAAATTCTTGCATCACAAAGGCAATGACTGACACATTTGTTTTACATTCCAAAGAGCTCTGACATCAGAAAATGAACCTGTATCCATATTTTGTGGATCGTCACAAAATGGAAAGGTTAAGCAGCGATAACAATTTAGCCCAACGGTGGACAAGTGGCTGTTGACTTTAAGGTGTTTTTGCCCTGTTCCATAAACCATAGTTTACCCAAAAATGAAAAATCTGTTATTAAGATTTTATGACCCTCATGTCATTCCAAACCTATAAGACGTTCGTTCATCTTCAGAACACAAATGAAGATCTTTCCATCTACACAACTACCACTTTGACAATTCAAAATGTTCATAAAAAGATTGAAAAACAAATACATATGAATTAAGCGGTTTAGTCCAAAATGTCTTAAGAGACTCAATCGATTTGTATGATGACAAGATTTCATAATAATGTGGCTGCAAAAATTTGGCTGTTTTTTTTTTTTTTTTTACATGGAAGGGGTAATCAACCAACAACAAATGTGTAGCATCCACATGCTGCACTGCTGGAGAGAAGACCGAGTGATGAACCTCATTGGTTCTTGCTGACGCTCAAACGTGATGCGTAACACGAGAATGAACCTCATTGGTTCTTGTTGAAGCTCAAGCGTGATGCGTAACACGAGAATGAAACTCATTGGTTCTTGCTGAAGCTCAAACGTGATGCGTAACATGAGAATTAACCTCATTGGTTCTTGTTGAAGCTCAAACGTTCTGTGTAACATGAGAATTAACCTCATTGGTTCTTGTTGAAGCTCAAACGTGATGCGTAACATGAGAATGAACTTCATTGGTTCTTGTTGAAGCTCAAACGTGATGCGTAACATGAGAATGAACTTCATTGGTTCTTGTTGAAGCTCAAACGTGATGCGTAACACGAGAATGAACTTCATTGGTTCTTGTTGAAGCTCAAACGTGATGCGTAACATGAGAATGAACCTCATTGGTTCTTGTTGAAGCTCAAACGTGATGCGTAACATGAGAATGAACTTCATTGGTTCTTGTTGAAGCTCAAACGTGATGCGTAACATGAGAATGAACTTCATTGGTTCTTGTTGAAGCTCAAACGTGATGCGTAACATGAGAATGAACTTCATTGGTTCTTGTTGAAGCTCAAACGTGATGCGTAACATGAGAATGAACTTCATTGGTTCTTGTTGAAGCTCAAACGTGATGCGTAACATGAGAATGAACTTCATTGGTTCTTGTTGAAGCTCAAACGTGATGCGTAACATGAGAATGAACTTCATTGGTTCTTGTTGAAGCTCAAACGTGATGCGTAACACGAGAATGAACTTCATTGGTTCTTGTTGAAGCTCAAACGTGATGCGTAACATGAGAATGAACCTCATTGGTTCTTGTTGAAGCTCAAACGTGATGCGTAACACGAGAATGAACCTCATTGGTTCTTGTTGAAGCTCAAACGTGACGCGTAACATGAGAATTAACCTCATTGGTTCTTGTTGAAGCTCAAACGTGATGCGTAACACGAGAATGAACATCATTGGTTCTTGTTGAAGCTCAAACGTGATGCGTAACATGAGAATGAACTTCATTGGTTCTTGCTGAAGCTCAAACGTGTTGCGTAACACGAGAATGAACCTCACTGGTTCTTGCTGAAGCTCAAACGTGATGCGTAACACGAGAATGAACCTCACTGGTTCTTGCTGAAGCTCAAACGTGATGCGTAACATGAGAATGAACTTCATTGGTTCTTGTTGAAGCTCAAACGTGATGCGTAACACGAGAATGAACCTCATTGGTTCTTGTTGAAGCTCAAACGTGATGCGTAACATGAGAATGAACTTCATTGGTTCTTGTTGAAGCTCAAACGTGATGCGTAACACGAGAATGAACCTCATTGGTTCTTGTTGAAGCTCAAACGTGATGCGTAACATGAGAATGAACTTCATTGGTTCTTGTTGAAGCTCAAACGTGATGCGTAACACGAGAATGAACCTCATTGGTTCTTGTTGAAGCTCAAACGTGATGCGTAACACGAGAATGAACTTCATTGGTTCTTGTTGAAGCTCAAACGTGATGCGTAACATGAGAATGAACTTCATTGGTTCTTGTTGAAGCTCAAACGTGATGCGTAACATGAGAATGAACTTCATTGGTTCTTGTTGAAGCTCAAACGTGATGCGTAACACGAGAATGAACTTCATTGGTTCTTGTTGAAGCTCAAACGTGATGCGTAACATGAGAATGAACCTCATTGGTTCTTGTTGAAGCTCAAACGTGATGCGTAACACGAGAATGAACCTCATTGGTTCTTGTTGAAGCTCAAACGTGACGCATAACATGAGAATTAACCTCATTGGTTCTTGTTGAAGCTCAAACGTGATGCGTAACACGAGAATGAACATCATTGGTTCTTGTTGAAGCTCAAACGTGATGCGTAACATGAGAATGAACTTCATTGGTTCTTGCTGAAGCTCAAACGTGTTGCGTAACACGAGAATGAACCTCACTGGTTCTTGCTGAAGCTCAAACGTGATGCGTAACACGAGAATGAACCTCACTGGTTCTTGCTGAAGCTCAAACGTGATGCGTAACATGAGAATGAACTTCATTGGTTCTTGTTGAAGCTCAAACGTGATGCGTAACACGAGAATGAACCTCATTGGTTCTTGTTGAAGCTCAAACGTGATGCGTAACATGAGAATGAACTTCATTGGTTCTTGTTGAAGCTCAAACGTGATGCGTAACACGAGAATGAACCTCATTGGTTCTTGTTGAAGCTCAAACGTTCTGTGTAACATGAGAATTAACCTCATTGGTTCTTGTTGAAGCTCAAACGTGATGCGTAACATGAGAATGAACTTCATTGGTTCTTGTTGAAGCTCAAACGTGATGCGTAACATGAGAATGAACTTCATTGGTTCTTGTTGAAGCTCAAACGTGATGCGTAACACGAGAATGAACTTCATTGGTTCTTGTTGAAGCTCAAACGTGATGCGTAACATGAGAATGAACCTCATTGGTTCTTGTTGAAGCTCAAACGTGATGCGTAACATGAGAATGAACTTCATTGGTTCTTGTTGAAGCTCAAACGTGATGCGTAACATGAGAATGAACTTCATTGGTTCTTGTTGAAGCTCAAACGTGATGCGTAACATGAGAATGAACTTCATTGGTTCTTGTTGAAGCTCAAACGTGATGCGTAACATGAGAATGAACTTCATTGGTTCTTGTTGAAGCTCAAACGTGATGCGTAACATGAGAATGAACTTCATTGGTTCTTGTTGAAGCTCAAACGTGATGCGTAACACGAGAATGAACTTCATTGGTTCTTGTTGAAGCTCAAACGTGATGCGTAACATGAGAATGAACCTCATTGGTTCTTGTTGAAGCTCAAACGTGATGCGTAACACGAGAATGAACCTCATTGGTTCTTGTTGAAGCTCAAACGTGACGCGTAACATGAGAATTAACCTCATTGGTTCTTGTTGAAGCTCAAACGTGATGCGTAACACGAGAATGAACATCATTGGTTCTTGTTGAAGCTCAAACGTGATGCGTAACATGAGAATGAACTTCATTGGTTCTTGCTGAAGCTCAAACGTGTTGCGTAACACGAGAATGAACCTCACTGGTTCTTGCTGAAGCTCAAACGTGATGCGTAACACGAGAATGAACCTCACTGGTTCTTGCTGAAGCTCAAACGTGATGCGTAACATGAGAATGAACTTCATTGGTTCTTGTTGAAGCTCAAACGTGATGCGTAACACGAGAATGAACCTCATTGGTTCTTGTTGAAGCTCAAACGTGATGCGTAACATGAGAATGAACTTCATTGGTTCTTGTTGAAGCTCAAACGTGATGCGTAACACGAGAATGAACCTCATTGGTTCTTGTTGAAGCTCAAACGTGATGCGTAACATGAGAATGAACTTCATTGGTTCTTGTTGAAGCTCAAACGTGATGCGTAACACGAGAATGAACCTCATTGGTTCTTGTTGAAGCTCAAACGTGATGCGTAACACGAGAATGAACTTCATTGGTTCTTGTTGAAGCTCAAACGTGATGCGTAACATGAGAATGAACTTCATTGGTTCTTGTTGAAGCTCAAACGTGATGCGTAACATGAGAATGAACTTCATTGGTTCTTGTTGAAGCTCAAACGTGATGCGTAACACGAGAATGAACTTCATTGGTTCTTGTTGAAGCTCAAACGTGATGCGTAACATGAGAATGAACCTCATTGGTTCTTGTTGAAGCTCAAACGTGATGCGTAACACGAGAATGAACCTCATTGGTTCTTGTTGAAGCTCAAACGTGACGCATAACATGAGAATTAACCTCATTGGTTCTTGTTGAAGCTCAAACGTGATGCGTAACACGAGAATGAACATCATTGGTTCTTGTTGAAGCTCAAACGTGATGCGTAACATGAGAATGAACTTCATTGGTTCTTGCTGAAGCTCAAACGTGTTGCGTAACACGAGAATGAACCTCACTGGTTCTTGCTGAAGCTCAAACGTGATGCGTAACACGAGAATGAACCTCACTGGTTCTTGCTGAAGCTCAAACGTGATGCGTAACATGAGAATGAACTTCATTGGTTCTTGTTGAAGCTCAAACGTGATGCGTAACACGAGAATGAACCTCATTGGTTCTTGTTGAAGCTCAAACGTGATGCGTAACATGAGAATGAACTTCATTGGTTCTTGTTGAAGCTCAAACGTGATGCGTAACACGAGAATGAACCTCATTGGTTCTTGTTGAAGCTCAAACGTGATGCGTAACACGAGAATGAACCTCATTGGTTCTTGTTGAAGCTCAAACGTGACGCGTAACATGAGAATTAACCTCATTGGTTCTTGTTGAAGCTCAAACGTGATGGGTAACACGAGAATGAACTTCATTGGTTCTTGTTGAAGCTCAAACGTGATGCGTAACACGAGAATGAACCTCATTGGTTCTTGCAGACGCTCAAACGTGATGCGTAACATGAGAATGAACTTTATTGGTTCTTAATGAAGCTCAAACGTTCTGCATAACACGAGAATGAACCTCATTGGTTCTTGCAGACGCTCAAACGTGATGCGTAACATGAGATGAACTTTATTAGTTCTTAATGAAGCTCAAACGTTCTGCATAACACGAGAATGAACCTCATTGGTTCTTGCAGACGCTCAAACGTGATGCGTAACATGAGAATGAACTTTATTGGTTCTTAATGAAGCTCAAACGTTCTGCGTAACACGAGAATGAACCTCCCTGGTTCTTGCAGACGCTCAAATGTGATGCGTAACACGAGAATGAAACTCACTGGTTCTTGCTGAAGCTCAAATGTGATGCGTAACACGAGAATGAACTTTATTGGTTCTTAATGAAGCTCAAACGTTCTGCGTAACACGAGAATGAAACTCACTGGTTCTTGCTGAAGCTCAAATGTGATGCGTAACATGAGAATGAACTTTATTGGTTCTTAATGAAGCTCAAACGTTCTGCGTAACACGAGAATGAACCTCACTGGTTCTTGCAGACGCTCAAACGTGATGCGTAACATGAGAATGAAACTCATTGGTTCTTGCAGACGCTCAAACGTGATGCGTAACATGAGAATGAACTTTATTGGTTCTTAATGAAGCTCAAACGTTCTGCGTAACACGAGAATGAAACTCACTGGTTCTTGCAGACGTTCAAACGTGATGCGTAACACGAGAATGAAACTCACTGGTTCTTGCTGAAGCTCAAATGTGATGCGTAACATGAGAATGAACTTTATTGGTTCTTAATGAAGCTCAAACGTTCTGCGTAACACGAGAATGAAACTCACTGGTTCTTGCAGACGCTCAAACGTGATGCGTAACACGAGAATGAAACTCATTGGTTCTTGCTGAAGGTCAAACGTGATGCGTAACATGAGAATTAACTTTATTGGTTCTTAATGAAGCTCAAACGTTCTGCGTAACACGAGAATGAACCTCATTGGTTCTTGCTGAAGGTCAAACGTGATACGTAACACGAGAATGAACCTCATTGGTTCTTGCTGAAGGTCAAACGTGATGCGTAACATGAGAATGAACTTTATTGGTTCTTGTTGAAGCTCAAACGTTCTGCGTAACACGAGAATGAACCTCATTGGTTCTTGCAGACGCTCAAACGTGATACGTAACATGAGAATTAACTTTATTGGTTCTTAATGAAGCTCAAACGTTCTGCGTAACACGAGAATGAACCTCATTGGTTCTTGCTGAAGGTCAAACGTGATGCGTAACATGAGAATGAACTTTATTGGTTCTTGCTGAAGCTCAAACGTTCTGCGTAACACGAGAATGAACCTCACTGGTTCTTGCTGAAGCTCAAACGTGATGCGTAACACGAGAATGAACCTCACTGGTTCTTGCTGAAGCTCAAATGTGATGCGTAACACGAGAATGAACCTCATTGGTTCTTGCTGAAGATCAAACGTGATGCGTAACACGAGAATGAACCTCATTGGTTCTTGCTGAAGATCAAACGTGATGCGTAACATGAGAATGAACTTTATTGGTTCTTGCTGAAGATCAAACGTGATGCGTAACACGAGAATGAACCTCACTGGTTCTTGCTGAAGCTCAAATGTGATGCGTAACACGAGAATGAACCTCATTGGTTCTTGCTGAAGATCAAACGTGACGCGTAACATGAGAATTAACTTTATTGGTTCTTAATGAAGCTCAAACGTTCTGCGTAACACGAGAATGAACCTCATTGGTTCTTGCAGACGCTCAAACGTGATGCGTAACATGAGAATGAACTTTATTGGTTCTTAATGAAGCTCAAACGTGCCGCGTAACACGAGAATGAACCTCACTGGTTCTTGCTGAAGCTCAAATGTGATGCGTAACACGAGAATGAACCTCATTGGTTCTTGTTGAAGCTCAAACGTGATGCGTAACACGAGAATGAACCTCATTGGTTCTTGCTGAAGCTCAAACGTGATGCGTAACACGAGAATGAACCTCATTGGTTCTTGCTGAAGCTCAAACGTGATGCGTAACACGAGAATGAACCTCATTGGTTCTTGCTGAAGCTCAAACGTGATGCGTAACACGAGAATGAACCTCATTGGTTCTTGTTGAAGCTCAAACGTGATGCGTAACATGAGAATGAACTTCATTGGTTCTTGTTGAAGCTCAAACGTGATGCGTAACACGAGAATGAACCTCATTGGTTCTTGTTGAAGCTCAAACGTGACGCATAACATGAGAATTAACCTCATTGGTTCTTGTTGAAGCTCAAACGTGATGCGTAACACGAGAATGAACATCATTGGTTCTTGTTGAAGCTCAAACGTGATGCGTAACATGAGAATGAACTTCATTGGTTCTTGCTGAAGCTCAAACGTGTTGCGTAACACGAGAATGAACCTCACTGGTTCTTGCTGAAGCTCAAACGTGATGCGTAACACGAGAATGAACCTCACTGGTTCTTGCTGAAGCTCAAACGTGATGCGTAACATGAGAATGAACTTCATTGGTTCTTGTTGAAGCTCAAACGTGATGCGTAACACGAGAATGAACCTCATTGGTTCTTGTTGAAGCTCAAACGTGATGCGTAACATGAGAATGAACCTCATTGGTTCTTGTTGAAGCTCAAACGTGATGCGTAACACGAGAATGAACCTCATTGGTTCTTGTTGAAGCTCAAACGTGATGCGTAACATGAGAATGAACTTCATTGGTTCTTGTTGAAGCTCAAACGTGATGCGTAACACGAGAATGAACCTCATTGGTTCTTGTTGAAGCTCAAACGTGATGCGTAACACGAGAATGAACTTCATTGGTTCTTGTTGAAGCTCAAACGTGATGCGTAACATGAGAATGAACTTCATTGGTTCTTGTTGAAGCTCAAACGTGATGCGTAACATGAGAATGAACTTCATTGGTTCTTGTTGAAGCTCAAACGTGATGCGTAACACGAGAATGAACTTCATTGGTTCTTGTTGAAGCTCAAACGTGATGCGTAACATGAGAATGAACCTCATTGGTTCTTGTTGAAGCTCAAACGTGATGCGTAACACGAGAATGAACCTCATTGGTTCTTGTTGAAGCTCAAACGTGACGCATAACATGAGAATTAACCTCATTGGTTCTTGTTGAAGCTCAAACGTGATGCGTAACACGAGAATGAACATCATTGGTTCTTGTTGAAGCTCAAACGTGATGCGTAACATGAGAATGAACTTCATTGGTTCTTGCTGAAGCTCAAACGTGTTGCGTAACACGAGAATGAACCTCACTGGTTCTTGCTGAAGCTCAAACGTGATGCGTAACACGAGAATGAACCTCACTGGTTCTTGCTGAAGCTCAAACGTGATGCGTAACATGAGAATGAACTTCATTGGTTCTTGTTGAAGCTCAAACGTGATGCGTAACACGAGAATGAACCTCATTGGTTCTTGTTGAAGCTCAAACGTGATGCGTAACATGAGAATGAACTTCATTGGTTCTTGTTGAAGCTCAAACGTGATGCGTAACACGAGAATGAACCTCATTGGTTCTTGTTGAAGCTCAAACGTTCTGTGTAACATGAGAATTAACCTCATTGGTTCTTGTTGAAGCTCAAACGTGATGCGTAACATGAGAATGAACTTCATTGGTTCTTGTTGAAGCTCAAACGTGATGCGTAACATGAGAATGAACTTCATTGGTTCTTGTTGAAGCTCAAACGTGATGCGTAACACGAGAATGAACTTCATTGGTTCTTGTTGAAGCTCAAACGTGATGCGTAACATGAGAATGAACCTCATTGGTTCTTGTTGAAGCTCAAACGTGATGCGTAACATGAGAATGAACTTCATTGGTTCTTGTTGAAGCTCAAACGTGATGCGTAACATGAGAATGAACTTCATTGGTTCTTGTTGAAGCTCAAACGTGATGCGTAACATGAGAATGAACTTCATTGGTTCTTGTTGAAGCTCAAACGTGATGCGTAACATGAGAATGAACTTCATTGGTTCTTGTTGAAGCTCAAACGTGATGCGTAACATGAGAATGAACTTCATTGGTTCTTGTTGAAGCTCAAACGTGATGCGTAACACGAGAATGAACTTCATTGGTTCTTGTTGAAGCTCAAACGTGATGCGTAACATGAGAATGAACCTCATTGGTTCTTGTTGAAGCTCAAACGTGATGCGTAACACGAGAATGAACCTCATTGGTTCTTGTTGAAGCTCAAACGTGACGCATAACATGAGAATTAACCTCATTGGTTCTTGTTGAAGCTCAAACGTGATGCGTAACACGAGAATGAACATCATTGGTTCTTGTTGAAGCTCAAACGTGATGCGTAACATGAGAATGAACTTCATTGGTTCTTGCTGAAGCTCAAACGTGTTGCGTAACACGAGAATGAACCTCACTGGTTCTTGCTGAAGCTCAAACGTGATGCGTAACACGAGAATGAACCTCACTGGTTCTTGCTGAAGCTCAAACGTGATGCGTAACATGAGAATGAACTTCATTGGTTCTTGTTGAAGCTCAAACGTGATGCGTAACACGAGAATGAACCTCATTGGTTCTTGTTGAAGCTCAAACGTGATGCGTAACATGAGAATGAACTTCATTGGTTCTTGTTGAAGCTCAAACGTGATGCGTAACACGAGAATGAACTTCATTGGTTCTTGTTGAAGCTCAAACGTGATGCGTAACACGAGAATGAACTTCATTGGTTCTTGTTGAAGCTCAAACGTGATGCGTAACATGAGAATGAACCTCATTGGTTCTTGTTGAAGCTCAAACGTGATGCGTAACACGAGAATGAACCTCATTGGTTCTTGTTGAAGCTCAAACGTGACGCATAACATGAGAATGAACTTCATTGGTTCTTGTTGAAGCTCAAACGTGATGCGTAACACGAGAATGAACCTCATTGGTTCTTGTTGAAGCTCAAACGTGATGCGTAACACGAGAATGAACTTCATTGGTTCTTGTTGAAGCTCAAACGTGATGCGTAACATGAGAATGAACTTCATTGGTTCTTGTTGAAGCTCAAACGTGATGCGTAACATGAGAATGAACTTCATTGGTTCTTGTTGAAGCTCAAACGTGATGCGTAACACGAGAATGAACTTCATTGGTTCTTGTTGAAGCTCAAACGTGATGCGTAACATGAGAATGAACCTCATTGGTTCTTGTTGAAGCTCAAACGTGATGCGTAACACGAGAATGAACCTCATTGGTTCTTGTTGAAGCTCAAACGTGACGCATAACATGAGAATTAACCTCATTGGTTCTTGTTGAAGCTCAAACGTGATGCGTAACACGAGAATGAACATCATTGGTTCTTGTTGAAGCTCAAACGTGATGCGTAACATGAGAATGAACTTCATTGGTTCTTGCTGAAGCTCAAACGTGTTGCGTAACACGAGAATGAACCTCACTGGTTCTTGCTGAAGCTCAAACGTGATGCGTAACACGAGAATGAACCTCACTGGTTCTTGCTGAAGCTCAAACGTGATGCGTAACATGAGAATGAACTTCATTGGTTCTTGTTGAAGCTCAAACGTGATGCGTAACACGAGAATGAACCTCATTGGTTCTTGTTGAAGCTCAAACGTGATGCGTAACATGAGAATGAACTTCATTGGTTCTTGTTGAAGCTCAAACGTGATGCGTAACACGAGAATGAACCTCATTGGTTCTTGTTGAAGCTCAAACGTGATGCGTAACACGAGAATGAACCTCATTGGTTCTTGTTGAAGCTCAAACGTGACGCGTAACATGAGAATTAACCTCATTGGTTCTTGTTGAAGCTCAAACGTGATGGGTAACACGAGAATGAACTTCATTGGTTCTTGTTGAAGCTCAAACGTGATGCGTAACACGAGAATGAACCTCATTGGTTCTTGCAGACGCTCAAACGTGATGCGTAACATGAGAATGAACTTTATTGGTTCTTAATGAAGCTCAAACGTTCTGCATAACACGAGAATGAACCTCATTGGTTCTTGCAGACGCTCAAACGTGATGCGTAACATGAGATGAACTTTATTAGTTCTTAATGAAGCTCAAACGTTCTGCATAACACGAGAATGAACCTCATTGGTTCTTGCAGACGCTCAAACGTGATGCGTAACATGAGAATGAACTTTATTGGTTCTTAATGAAGCTCAAACGTTCTGCGTAACACGAGAATGAACCTCCCTGGTTCTTGCAGACGCTCAAATGTGATGCGTAACACGAGAATGAAACTCACTGGTTCTTGCTGAAGCTCAAATGTGATGCGTAACACGAGAATGAACTTTATTGGTTCTTAATGAAGCTCAAACGTTCTGCGTAACACGAGAATGAAACTCACTGGTTCTTGCTGAAGCTCAAATGTGATGCGTAACATGAGAATGAACTTTATTGGTTCTTAATGAAGCTCAAACGTTCTGCGTAACACGAGAATGAACCTCACTGGTTCTTGCAGACGCTCAAACGTGATGCGTAACATGAGAATGAAACTCATTGGTTCTTGCAGACGCTCAAACGTGATGCGTAACATGAGAATGAACTTTATTGGTTCTTAATGAAGCTCAAACGTTCTGCGTAACACGAGAATGAAACTCACTGGTTCTTGCAGACGTTCAAACGTGATGCGTAACACGAGAATGAAACTCACTGGTTCTTGCTGAAGCTCAAATGTGATGCGTAACATGAGAATGAACTTTATTGGTTCTTAATGAAGCTCAAACGTTCTGCGTAACACGAGAATGAAACTCACTGGTTCTTGCAGACGCTCAAACGTGATGCGTAACACGAGAATGAAACTCATTGGTTCTTGCTGAAGGTCAAACGTGATGCGTAACATGAGAATTAACTTTATTGGTTCTTAATGAAGCTCAAACGTGATGCGTAACACGAGAATGAACCTCATTGGTTCTTGTTGAAGCTCAAACGTGATGCGTAACATGAGAATGAACTTCATTGGTTCTTGTTGAAGCTCAAACGTGATGCGTAACACGAGAATGAACCTCATTGGTTCTTGTTGAAGCTCAAACGTGATGCGTAACATGAGAATGAACTTCATTGGTTCTTGTTGAAGCTCAAACGTGATGCGTAACACGAGAATGAACCTCATTGGTTCTTGTTGAAGCTCAAA